>JADMNL010000028.1:220612500-221812500 GCA_016271365.2 Neoceratodus forsteri
GGAAAGAAGTAGTAGTACAGAATGTAATTTTGGTTTCCATACAAGTAACCTTCCTTCAGCCATATAGTAGATTACTGTATCAGCCAAATTTTCAGGCCATCTTTGCTTAAAGGTCATAGGAAGCAGGTTTTCTTTAATTTTTGACACCTCTTGATGCTCTCCTATTTGCCATTTAGTGTCAATCCAATATTATGATATGTTTTGACCTTTAAATGTTAAATGAATAATCAGATTTTTATATAGAATCCCTCTATCCTCAGCAGTTGCTGCTCTCTCCTTTCATACTATCTGAACATTCTATGACATCAGTAACACCATTCCAGGCCATTCAGATGAATAACATGGAATTGTGAACTGATATCATAGTCTCTTAGAAATATGAAAAGAGAGAGCAACAGCTGCTGCAGAGAGTGGAGCTCTATGTAGATCTGAGGGTACCCCAAGACTAGGTTATTTATTTATCAAAAAATTGGTCAAAGCATATTAAAATACATAACTGGCATGGAAAAGAAAATGGAAGGGCAGTTAATTATGTAAAAATAGTTTCCTATCATCTTTAAGTGTTATTTTTTCCTAATACAAACTGAGGTATTCTTTAAAAATTATTTTAAAAAAAGTTCTCTGTCCTTGCAACAACAACTATGGTAATGCTATTTTTTCACCAGCCTTTTCAGGACTAGTTTTGGCAATCTGTTCAGCAGATTCCCATTTTGCTGACACTGTGCTTCCATGCCAAATTCAGATTCCAGTGGTTCTATGCTATTGCTCAAGATGTTTTTATTTGTGTAGCCATTTGTACATGCTGCTTGTTTACAAAGTAATTTTATTCTCATGTGGTGGCTGACTTATAGAAAATTATTAGAAGAATCCAGACAGGTTACTGAAGTTTAAACCCTGTAATTGACTAAGAAATATACTTGACTCTTTAGTGCCAACAATGCTGATAAGATCTAGGTTGCATCTCCTGTTTGTTAAAGATTGTATATCCAACAGTACATTGCCCTCACACATACCACATTGACGTACTGGCAGATAGATAGCATAGAATACAACTGTTATGTGTGTAGTATTGCTCATGCAACTCAATATTTTAGAAAAGGCTTTATGCAGGAGCAGATTCGTGCCTTGCACAGTAAATATTTACAGATTAGCAGGTAACTGCTTCAGCTGAAGGATAAGTCTTTAAAATGGATTTTCAGATTGCACTATCTATTAATACCTCAACATGGTGTGTATTAAACGCTCTACAATTCAATGCACTATCCTTAAAGCAACAGTTTATGTTACCTTACAAAAGTTAATGGAAAAACAAGGGAACCGGGGGGAAAGGAGGGCCTGAAGGTACTATGGGTCCACCTGGAGACAGGAGCCGGAGCCACCATTCACACTGTGGTGATATACAGAACTCCAACACAGGGTGGAACTAGATAAGGCAATGGGGGAAGCCATCAGCACAATGGCAGAAAAAGGGGAGGTGCAACCTGTGGGGGGGCTTCAGTCTGTTGACTGTAGATTGAAGCCTCCCAATCATGGCCTTGGCTAGAAGGAAGGGCATCCTAGACTCCTTGCAGGGGGCATTTCACAGGCAACTAGTCAAGGGTCGCACTTGTGGTGGTGTAATACTGGACCTGGTGCTCACAAGCAGGTACAGTATTTTAGACATCAAGGTGGGATACCATATGGGGACCAGTGATCACTGTGCAGTGTGGTTTAACATAAACACAGCAGCAGAGGCAAACCACACAAGGATGAGGGTCCTGCTCTTCAGGAGGACAGATTTAAAAAAAAACACAAGGTGAATGCCTCAGAGATGGCCTAGCATGGGAAGGGGATTACCTGAGTGGAGTGGAGGAACAGGGGGAAAAATTAGGGGATGGAATAGCAAAGGCAACAAATCTCTGCATAAAAGAAGTGAGCAAGAACCAGAGAAACAAGCATTCGTCAATGCCGAATGTTCACCCCTTGCATTGCTGTTGTAATGGGTCTTTGCTTGTGCACAGTTTTACTATATATTTATTTTCTTTTTTATTTATTTAATACTAGGATTACAAATACATTTGAACCAGAGGTTCTTTTACAAAGGTTCCGCATCAGCATTGGGTGCAAAATAAAACAGTAGCAAATACAATACAGTTTTGGGAAATTAGCATAGGAGTGCAAAACCAGTGAGGCGGAATTATCAAAGAAACAGGCATACAATCAGCAGTTATACAAATAATGAGGTGCAATTAACAAAGAAAGAGATATACAATCAGCAATCTCAGATATAAGGAAAACATCCTGGGGTGATGGGAGAACAGGAACAGTGGGACAAATTAAGGGATGACATAGCAAAGGCAACAAACCTCTGCATAATAGATCAGATGAGATGCAATATCTTATTTTCTGTGGGCACCCACATTTTGACCCCAAATTTCCAAAAGTTTGTTTATGACCTGACATGATCAAGACGTGGAATTTTTAAAAAAAATCCCATCCAGAAAGTGATTTCACAGTGTGACTGCGAAAACAAGTTTCAGAGGGAATCTGAAAAACAACACTTGTCATGTGCGGGAGGTAGGATAACACAAGGGATATGGTGAACATTAGGGTCCAAAATCTGCAGAAATAAAGTTATGAGTAAATGTTGGAACAAGTCAATGTTTCTTCGTAACTTACTTGTTTTTTCATATTCTGACCTCATATTTTCAATAGACTTTTTATGGCCACTCCTTGTAAATATGATAGGTGTGATTTATGAAATTGTGGCCAAAATGTTATTTCGTGCCACAAGTATGAAAACACATTTTGGCAAGGATTCGAAAAATGACAGCTGTCACATTCATGAGGTGGTGTGATAAAATGACCCGCTCCCAGGTCACCCCTGAAAAAGGGACCTCTGGTCTCAGGGGGTTTACCCGATTAGAAAATGCTACAAATAAATAACTAAATAAAAATGGCTATGTTGAAAATTTGGGGTAAAAATGTTGAAAATTACTAAAGTTATGAGTGTATGTTAAAAAATTTCAACATACGCTCATAACTTTATTGTTTTTTAATATTTTTAACCTAACGTTTCAACATAGCCTTCTTATGACACTACCTCATGAACAAAGATGGAGAACATTTTCAAATCCTGCTGAAAAGGTGATTTTGCACCATAAGTGTGAAAACACATTTTGGCTAGGACTTGGAAAACAACAGCTGTTATATCCATGAGGTGGTGTAAAAAAATGGCTATGTTGAAAATTTGGATTCAAAGGGTCTGATTCCAAAAGCACTCTGACGGACACAAGGTGTTTGCGCTAGATAACAATGATGCAATATGCATCTTGCATCATAAATTGCAGCAATCCCTATTCTGGAATGTGGTTTGCACCAGACAGGAGCAACACTGTGGCAAAGGAGCACTGCACCACCCTTGTGACCAGCATCAGGGTACACCAGGTCACAAAAGGGCTTGCGCCATGGTAGGGCTACAACATCTCCTTCATTGGGATTCCACGAGCCTCACTGTGGCCATAGTTAGGGGGTCACATTAGACCAGCCAGGAGGTGGTCTACACCCCTTGTGGCATTGCCCCTCAAGGTGGGGAGCTGGTGGGGAGGCTCTGTATGTGGGGTCCGGGGAAGAAGGGACAGGGGAGTACTTTAGAGGTGTTGGGGAGCAAGTGGCTATGCCAGAGAATGATCAGGCACCCAGTGGGGGTGCCATTCTTATACAGCACAGCAGACACCATTATGTGACTGGTGCTTACAAGGGCACCCCACCAGGTGCCCGATTACCACCCCTGGCATACCCACTGTCTCCCTTACATCCCTAATGGCATCCCCTGTGCCACTTCTGCCCCAGAAGCCCTCCTGGAATTGGTTCCTGTCTTGCACCTGGTGGAAGGGTGGGACCATGTGGCAAGTCCTGCAGGTGTGCCTAGTGTTCAATGCTAGCCTGCCTTTGCGGCAATTCCAAGGTGTTTGGCGCAGGGCCTCTGAATTTATGGAATTGTATGCATGGTCCCTGATGCACTGAGAGTGTGCTGCAGCCCTAGATCACTGGAAAATTGAAGCGATCTAAGGGCTCTTTTGGAATCAGGCCCAAAATGTCAAAAATAACCAATGTTACAAGCATGAGTTGAAACATTTCAACGTATGGTCATAACATTTTTTTTTATATTTTTACCCCACGTTTTCAACATAGCCTTCTTACTATCCCAGCTCATAAAAAGGGTGGAAAGAATATTCAAATCCTGCCTGAAAAGAGATTTCATGTCACAAATGTGAAAACACATTTGCCAAGATTTGAAAAATGACAGCTGTCATGTTCATAAGGTAGTTTGAAAAATGGCTATGTTAAAAATTTGAGGTCAAAATATTGAAAATTGCCAAAATTAGGAGTGTGCATTGAAACAATTCAACATACACTTATAACTTTGTTGTTTTTTCATAATTTTACCCCACATTCTCAGCATAGCCTTCTTATGACCCTACCTAATGAACAAGTGTGGAAAAAAAGTTCAAATCCTGCCTGAAAGGTGATTTTGTGCACTGACTACAAAATCACCTTTCAGGATGAATGTGTATAATTTCACAACCATTTTCATGAGGGGTCCCAAAAAGGCAATGTTGAAAAGTTTTGGGAAAAATATTTTAAAATGACCAAGTTATAAAAACACGTTGAAAACCAATTGAAATACATTGAACCACATACCTGATTTCCTCAGTTCCCAGTCTGGAGTTGAAGAGTGAAAACATCTCTCTGGTCCAGAGAGGATTACAGCGTTGGTCCTCTGGTAGGTAAGTAAGGTATGGGGGTGTGGGGTGGTGGGTGCTGAGTGGGAGGCTCAGGCAGGGGGAGAGTAATGGTGGTGGTGGGCCAGCGATGGCAACAGACATCGATGGATGGTTTTCTTTTTTACAGGGTGCATTAAAAAGACTACATGGGATGGTTTTCTTTATTTCAGGTACCAACATCAGGGATTGGGGACCCTAGTGTTGGTTTTATGTTTGGCAGCACTTGGTGGGGGGTACTAACCAACACCAGGGATTGGGCACACCAGTGTCAGAAAATTAAGAAGGAAGGGTGAAGCAGTCTGAGGTGGAAGGGATACTTAGCAGAGGGTGGGAGAATTATTTTTTCATTGGGGGAGGATGATTACTGCAGGTTGGTTATGACACACTGATTAGCTCTGCTTGCTGGGTGGCATTATGCAGATCAAAGGAAAGTGCCTTTGGGTGGCTCTTTTCTTTGAACTACATGAAGTTTCCTCTCAGTAAGACCAGAAGAGAGTCATGATCAGCCTGGCTGATGATTGATCTGACAATGTCGAGCCCCTTGCAGACTACCCTGCATTGGACTGACAATGACACACCTCTCAAAATCCATTATCATACCAATATGCATGCTTTGCATGAGCACAAGGGTAAATGTAAATAGAGACCACTTCAGTTTCAAAGGGAAATGGCTGCAAAGGTAAAGGTTAAAAGGGCAGCATTCAGGATGTACAAAGAGATGCAGAGGGAAGAGGGTAAGGAGGTGTACCAGGAAAAGTAGAGAGAAGCAGGGAAGGTGGTGAGGGGTGCAAAGGCACAAGTTGAGGAAAGGATAGCTAAAGGGGTAACCAAGAGTACAGAACTTTTTTAGGGACATAAGTTAAGAGAAAGACAAGGGGAGGGATTGTGAGGTTAAGAATAGCAGGGGGAGACTGTGCAGAGGAGGATAAGGAAAAAGCAGGTATTCTAAACAGTTACTTCTGTTCAGTCCTCACAGTAGAAGGGGAGGAGGATGAACCACATAAAAACTGCAGGAACACTTAGGGGAAGGGGGCAGACAGAAAGACAATGGGAAAAGTTTTTTACTTATGTAAACCGGCAAAGAAGAGATAAACAGGGAGTGGGGCCATTAAATATAGATGGGAGAGATATTACAGATACGAATGAAATGGCAAATACATTGAACGATTTTTTTGGGACTGTTTTTGAAAAAGGAAATGATGTAGAAAAAATTGCAATAAAGAAAAATCATAAAAATATAGAAAAAGAAACAACAAAAGAAGAAGTGGAAAGAATAATAAATAAGATTAAAATACATAAATCAACAGGACTGGATTTATTACATCCCCGATATATTAAAGAGGTGTTACCTTGACTATCCAGCCTATACTGGCAGGATGGTCTGCATCTGTCCAGGAAGGGAACAAGTATTTTGAGCAATCGGTTTAAATGCTTCATTGGCAAGCTTTTAAACTAGTCAAGGGAGGAGGCACTGATAAGCAGCAGGAAAATCCCAGCCTCTCCCTACAAAACAGGGTACTAAATGAGAAAAAGACTGAGGTAGACAGGTCAGTGGGGATGCTGCAAAGAAGGTAAAGCCATCAAAAATGGAGAGCAATGAGTACCAATGCCCGTAGTCTGAGTAACAAGCTTCCTGAATTAGTGGCCTTGATGGAGGAGGAACATCTGGATATCGTGGCAGTCACAGAAACATGGTACACACAAAACCATGACTGGGACATAAACATACCAGGATACACTATCTACAGGAGGGACAGGGAGGGTAAAAGAGGAGGAGGAGTAGCTCTTTATATAAGGGAAGGAATCAAAGCAACAGAACAAAAGGGAAAACAGGGAGGAGAAGAAGCACTGTGGGTAAATTTGGAGACCGGCAATGGCACCACAATCCGCACAGGGGTTGTATACAGACCCCCTTCTCAGGGGGAGGAAATGGACAAGGAAATGATAGAAAGAAAACTTAGAATGGCAGAAAAAGGGGAGATATTGCTGATGGGTGATCTGAATATGCCAGATGTTAACTGGAGTGCAGTTAGCAGCCACTTCAAAGAGTGGGTTATTCTAGATGCCCTACAGGGGCATGCCTTAGACAACTAGTATTGGAGCCCACTGAGAGGGAGCAATCTTAGACCTGGTTCTCTCAAATGGAGATGAAGAGAGGATCACAGGTGTAGAAGTGGGTAGCCATCTGGGAACTAGCGACCATTGAACAGTATGGTTCACAATAAACACAGCAATAGAGCCAAGCATACAAAGGCAAAAGTACTGGACTTTAGGAGGGCTGACTTTGCCAAAATGGGTGAGTGCCTAAGGAATGCATTAGCAAATGGGCAGGAAGGAGGGGTGGAAGAACAATGGGGAATATTAAAAACTGCCATCACAGAGGTAACATGCCTTTGTGTGAAGCAAATAAACAAAACAAAATGATGTAAGAAACCACTATGGTTCTCAAAGGAAGTGGCAGTGAAGGTCCAAGAGAAAAAGAAAGCATTCAGGAAGTACAAGGAATCACAGAAGGAGCAGGACAGAGAACTGTATCAGTTAAAGCAAAAGGAAGCTGGGAAGGCAGTCAGAACAGCAAAGGCCCAAAAGGAAAAGATAGCAAACTCAGTTAAGAAGGGAGATAAAACCTTTTATAGGTACATCAGGGAGCGAAGGAAACATAGAAACATAGAAACATAGAAGTTGATGGCAGATAAGGACCGCAAGGCCCATCCAGTCTGCCCATTTCTTTTTCTACCTTATAAATGTGCCATCGGCCTTTGCTCTTTCAGTGGCCTATCTATTCATACTCATTTGTATTGCTCTCTTATGCCTATCCCATGCCTGTTTGAAGCCCTGCACTGTATTCATAGCCACCACTTGAGGTAGGCCATTCCATGCATCCACCACCCTTTCTGTGAAAAAGAATTTCCTCACATTCCCCTTAATCGGCCCCCCTCTAATCTCATGCTATGTCCTCTTGTCTTGCTATTTTTATTATATTTAAACATGTTAGACTCTTTCACCTTGTTAATGCCCTTAAGGTGTTTGAATGCCTCGATCATATCACCTCTCTCCCTCCTTTGCTCAAGGGTATACATATTGAGCTCTGTTAATCTGTCCTCATATATCTTCTGATACAGTCCCTGCACCATTTTGGCTGCCCTTCTCTGGACTGCCTCAATTTGGTTAATGTCCTTGTGAAGGTGTGGCTCCAATACTGCATGCAGTACTCCAGATGGGGCTAACTAGTGTCTTGTAAAGAGGGATTATTACCTCCTCTTATGACTTGTGATACCCCTACTAATACACCCTAACACCCCCTAGCCTTACCTACTGCTTTAGAGGTCTGCTTGGATGATTTCAGGTCATCAGTGATGATGATGCCCAAGTCTCTTCTTCCTTTGTGACTGCTAGCAACTCCTCCCAGCCTATAGGTGGCTTCAGGATTCTCTTCCCTATGTGCATGATCTTGCACTTCTTTGCATTAAATCCAGTTGCCACTCTTCTGACCATTTTGCTAGTTTATCCAGATCTCTTCTCATTCTGCCCACCCCATCTGGATCATCTACTCTGTTGCAGATCTTGGTGTCATCTGCAAACAGACAAGCCTTTACCCTCTAGTCCATCTGCAAGGTCACTAATGAAGATGTTGAAGAGGACTGGCCCAGGACTAATCCCTGAGGTACCCCACTTGTGACTTGCATCTCTTCTGACTGCATACCATTTACCACCACTCTCTGTTTTCTGCCCACAACCAGTTTGCCACCCAGTTGACCAACTTCTGACCCACCCCGAGCCTATCCAGCTTATTTATCAATCTTCTATGTGGAACAGTGTCAAAAGCTTTGTTGAAGTCAAGGTAGCGACATCAACTGCTCCCCTTGGTCCACCACTCTGGTTACCCAGTCAAAGAAATCTATGAGATTAGTTTGACAGGACCTTCCTTTTGTAAACCCATGCTGTCTTGGATCCTGTGCGCCTATGGATTCCAGGTGTTGCACTATCCTTTCCTTAAGGAGTGCCTCCATAATCTTGCCCACTACTGAGGTAAGACTGACTGGTCTGTAGTTCCCTGCCTCCTCTCTGCTACCACTCTTGTGGAGCGGGATCATGAGCCCTTCTCCAGTCTTCTGGGACCTCTCCTGTGCTCAGAGACTCACTAAACAGTTCTGCTAATGGCTCTGCTAGTTCCACCTTTAGCTCCTTAAGTACCCTGGGATGTATGCCATCAGGTCCCATTGCCTTATCCACCCTGAGCTTAGCAAGCTCTTGTAGGACCCTTTCCTTTGTGAAGGGAGTAGTGCTCACCTCCCTCCCCCCTGTGTCCATGGTGCTGAGCTATGGACCCTGCCCTACCTTCTCTTCAGTAAATACTGAGCAAAAGTATCTATTTAGGATAGGTGCTTTTACATGGTCCTCCTCCTCACATGTTCTCTTTTCAGCAATACCCCCTCTGGACTTTCTCCTTTCACTAATGTATCTATAGAAAGTCTTGTCACCTTCTTTTGCTGTTCGTGCTAGTGTTTCCTCAGTTTGGGACTTTGCCTGCCTTACTGCCTTCCCTGCTACCCTTAGGGCAGTTTGGTATGCCTCCCTATCTTCATCCTGCTGTGTTCCCTTATATTTCCTGAAGGCCAGCCTTTTGGCTCTGACCTTTTCGCTACTGTATTTGAGAACCAAAGTGGTTTCTTCTTTTGCACTTCCTTTTCTGTCTAACACAATGGGATGTTGCTGCAAGTATTGCATCCTTAATGCTTGCCCACTTTGCCTGTACCCCTCACCTGTGTTTCTTTTGCCAGGGCTAGCTTAACTCTGTTGGCCATCTTATCAAAGTCAGCTCCTCTGAAGTCCCATATTTTTGCCTTGAATGGGATGATTTAGATGTAGTAGCCAAATTGAACCATACCATGTGATGGTCACTGGCCCCAGGTGACCTTCTACCTGGAGATCTGTGAACCCTTCCCTGTTAGTCAGTACTAGATCTAGGACAGCCCTGTCTCTTGTGGGTTGTTGTACCAGTTGTTTGAGGCGCTTCCCCTGCAGGGAATCCACTATGTGTCTAGTTCTGGCAGATGTTCCTGCTGGTATTGACCAATCTGTATCCGGCATGTTGAAGTCTCCCATTATCAGAACCTCCCCTTTAGCTGTCATGTTTTGTATATCCTCTAACAGTAATGTGTCTATGTCCTCCCCTGGTCTGGGGGCCTGTAGACAACCCCAGTTCTTATGGCTGTCCCATTTCCTGTTTCCAGGGTGACCCACAGTTCTACTGGCTCCTTATGTGTATTCTGAATTTCTGTAGCTTTGATATTTTCATTGACATACAGGGCCACTCCTCCCCCCCTTTTTGCACCTTGGTCTCTTCTGAACAATACGCACTCAGGTACTGAAGTCTCCATGTGGTTACTGGTAAATCACGTCTCACTAATTGCTACTACGTCCAGTTTAGCCTCTGACATTATTGCCTGCAGGTCTGGGATCTTATTTCCCAGGCTGTGAGCATTGTGTACATGATTTTCCATTGGGCAGATTTCGTGTGTTAGTTGTTGGGTGAGATTGGTATTACCCCAGTGTCGTATGGGGAGACAAACCTTTTTCTACCTGCTGATGCAAATGAACTGCAAACATGCTGAATTCCTGTTTGACCACTAGCTGAGGGGAGGGGTGTTCTTCCCATTCGACGTATGGGTGCTGCACCCCTCCCCATTTGCTAGTTTAAATATTCTGCAAAGACATCAAACTTGCCCCAATGCACTGACTCCTTCTTAGTCAGATGCAGTCCATCAAATTTAAAGAACTTCGCCTCCCAGAACTGTTGCCAGTTCCCTACAAATCTGTGTCCTTTTCCTGGCACCAGCCCTTGAGCCACATGTTTAGCTCCCCTATCTCCCCTTCTCTGACCTTCCGTCCATCTGCCCCCCTCTCCCAGACTGGCAGGATCTCAGAGAAGGAGATGCCAGATGAAATGGATGATAGTTTGTCACCCAGCCTGGTCAGGTGTTCCTTGGTCTCCACAACTGACCTGCTGGTGAGATCATTAGTCCCTATGTGTACTAGGACATCAATGTTTTCTCCTGCTTTGTGAACAATTTTAGCAATGCGGTCAGTGTCTCTCCATGCTGATGTACCTGGGAGACATCTGACCATTACCCTGGCTGGAGATGTGTATCAACTCCCAAATCATGGAGTCTCCTATGATCAGAAGTTTTTGGATTCTTTGCTTTTTTGTTTTGGTTCCTGATTTGGGTGAGTTTTGTTGTGCTAGCTCCTGTGTTGCAGTGTCCTGCTCTGCAGTGTCTTCTGTCTCTTTGTTTGATTTCAGAGATAGAGGCAGATACCTGTTTGTAGTGTTTATATGGTTTTTGGAGGTAATATGTTGGAGAGCAGAGAGTGATGGGGTACCTGATTTGCCCCTCCTAACCACCTGCCAACCTCCTGGTCCAACTACCCTCTGCGTTTGAGGTTTTTCTGTTGGATGCTGGGGAAATGGCTGGTGGTTCTTATTATGTATTTCCTCTTGAATATGAAATTTGAGGCATGCAATCTCTGCCCATGCTGCCCGGAGCTGAGCCCTAAGATCTCCAATGGCTCAGCATGTAGGACAGTGTCCTAAATCCTGTAAGACTGTCCTTCTGAAAATTGTTCCACAGTACCTGCAGTTAATGATATCCATTCCAGATAAGTTGCTGGGTTTATAACCTAGTCAGAGTAATTAGAAGGAAAAAATGCAAGTAATGGTTTGATTGTGTTTGTTTTTGTTTAACTTGTTATAACAAGTTAAATTACTAGTGCCCTGTAAATGAGCTCACCTTGTGGATGCCCCACTGATCCGCCCTTCCTGCTCTGCCACAGGAAATGTCACAACTGTGGTACCCTATAAAAGGAGGTGAGTGTGGGCTGGTTGGGGATGGGGTGGCTGGGCCCTTCCTGCCAAAAGAAGAACCACGGACGAAAGAACAAGGAGGTAAGAGCAGAAACAATTAGTCAACAACAAATGCAGTAACCCTGAAAGCTTATCCTAATGTTAGATAAAACTGTAAAACCTGTAAAGCACCACCTGTAATAATTTCAGAGAAGATATACCTGTAAGAAACACTTTGCTACAGAGAAAAAATAAAGCAATGAAATGTTAGCAACAAACAGTAGCAATCCCTGTGAGTAAAAAATAAAAACAACACCACACAGTAAATCTGCTTAGCCAAAAGAAGTCTTAATCCTTTTCCCTTGCTCTGGTAAGGTTCTCTACTCTGCCTTTCAAGCAGTCTTGGAAGGAAAGAGCTCAGGTGAAGCTAGGTGCCTTGGCCAGCAAACCAAGTCTTCTACTTGGAAGACCAAGGGAGGGTTAGTGAGGCTTAACAAAGAGGAAGGAGGGTGGGCAGAGGGTGACTGTGAAAAGGCAGAGATACTAAACAAATATTTTTGCTCAGTATTTACAAAGGAAGTGGGGGAGGTACCTAAAACAAACAGTAGAAACACTCTGGATACAGAAGTTGATACCAGCCCATTTACAGAAGAAAGGGTTCTGAAAGAACTCTTAAAACTGAAGGTGAACAAGCAATGGGGCCTGATGGGATTCATCCCAGAATTCTACAAGAACTAAGTGAGAACTAGTGACACCACTGACTACCCTCTTTAACAAATCATGGGAGGATGGAGTGGTACCGAGGACTGGAGAAGGGCAGATGTGATTCCCTTCACAAAAGTGGGAGCAAGGCAGAAGCAGAAAACTACAGACCTGTTAGTTTAACCTCAGTGGTAGGGAAAATGATGGAATCACTTCTGAAGGAAAGAATTGTTGAGTATCTAGAGGCCAGAGGGCTCAGGACCCAAGGCAGCAAGGATTCACAGCGGAAGGTCATGCCAGACAAATCTGATAGATTTCTTTGACTGGGTGACCAAAGTAGTAGATCAGGGAGGGCTGTGGACATGGCCTACCTAGACTTTAGCAAGGCATTTGACACAGTCCCACACAAAAGATTAATATACAAGTTAGCCAGCCTGGGAGTGGGTCCCAAGATGACAGGCTGGGTAAAGAATTGGCTGGAGAATAGGACACAGAGGTAATAGTAAATGGAGTCCACTTGAAAAAGGGGGTACTAGTGGGCACCGCAGGTTCAGTATTAGGACGGTCCTCTTCAATGTCTTTATAAGCGACATTGCAGAGGGACTGGAAGGAAAAGTATGTCTCTTTGCAGATGACACAAAGATCTGCAACAGAGTTGATGCACAAGGTGGGGTGGAAAGGATGAGAAGGGACTTGGCAAGGTTAGAGGAATGGTCAAATGTATGGCAGCTTAGATTCAATGCTAAGAAGTGCAAGGTAATGCACCTGGGAATCAAAAACCCAGGGGAAGAGTACACAATGGGGGGTGAGATACTAACAACAACAAAAATGGAAAGGGACCTGGGGGTAGTCATATCAGATGACCTAAAGGTGGGCAAGCAATGTGAGAGGGCAGCAAGGAGGGCTGGGGGGATACTGGGATGCATAGGAGAGGCATCACCAGTAGAAAACAAGTTATTATCCCTCTGTACAGACAGTTGGTGAGACCCCATCTGGAGTACTGCGGGCAGTTTGGAGACCCAGTCTCCGCAAAGACATAGACAGGATGGAGGCTGTCCAGAGGAGGGCACTAAAATGGTGCAGGGTCTGCACCGAAGACATATGAAGAGAGACTTAAGGAGCTGAATATGTATAGCCTCAAGGAAAGGAGGAGAGGGGGACATGATGGAAACTTTCAAGTACCTCAAGGGAATCAACAAAGTCCAAGAGGGTAGCATCTTTCAAAAAGAGGTGTGCAAGAACAAGGGGCACAATTTGAAGATAGAAGGGGCGGCTCAGAGGTAATTTAAGGAAGTATTTTTTCAGAGAGGGTTGTGGATGCATGGAACGACCTTCCGAGGAGGTTGTGGAGTCAAAAACAGTGGTGGAATTCAAGCATGCATGGGACAGTCATAAGGCAATTCTACGGGGTTGGGGTAGGAAGAAGCAGGCTGCTGGTTAACTAGGATCTGCAGCTTATCCATTAGGTAGGGAAATGGGCAGACTGGGTGGGCCAAGCGGTCCTTATCTGCTGTCAAAATCTATGTTTCTATGTTTCTATCAGAAATCTTGATGTGTATATTTAATAGATCTTATAAGACAGGGGATGTACCAGAAGACTGGAAGAAAGCCTACGTGGTACCATTGTTTAAGAAAGGCAAGAGGTCAGAGGTGTCAAATTACAGGCCAGTAAGTTTAACTGCAGTCCTCGGAAAAATTGCTGAGAGTATATTAAAAACTAAAATGGTAGAAGGTCTTGAAATATTAGAATATGGGGATGAGAAGCAGCATGGGTTTAAAAAGAACAGAGCATATAGCACTAATCACTTGTGCTTCTATGAGAATATTAAAACTAATTTAAAGAATAATATTCCCATAGATATAATATTTTTGGACTTTCAGAAAGCTTTTGACAAGGTACCTCATGATAAATTGATAAAAAAAAATAATAAATATGGGATATTTATTTATTTATTTGTTTTTTTTTTTTGTTTACCGGGTAAGTACACTAGACAACAATGTTGCCTATATTCAGGCACGACCCGGGAGAGTACAGACAGGGGAGACCAGAGTCAACATTAAAGAGTATTTCATGACGCAGCATGAGGTGAGAACAAACATTTGAACAGTATACAGCCAGGTACACTCATTATCAGTAATGACAAAGAGAAACAGATAACATTGCATTAATTATTTTCATCTGATGATACATCAATGACTAAATTGAAACGACAAACAGCAAACAAAACTTAAATGAAGTAGCATTACAACAATAGGATTTCTGCTGGATGTGGGAAACTTTCAGATTTTGGAGACCAGTAGGAAATCAGTAAGTGCCATAGGGAGGAGAAATGCTAGGAGAGAAGCTCAAGTTACAGCACAAGAGCAGCAGTCGGATTCTAATAGGTGTGCCCAACACTCAGTTTAAAGGCCTTGTGGGATTTGGAGCGTTTGATGTGGGAGGAATGGAGTTCCAGAAGGGGGGCAGATATGGCAAAGGATCGCTCTCCTTTTGTGTGAGATATCTGGGAATTTCAGTTGGGTTTGAGTAGATGCCCTGAGGAGGTATGCTTGGGAGGGCTGAGTTAATAGTTCGCAAGGTATAGGGGACCCGCTCTGATCATATTATCAATTGTACAGCCTGCAGAATAGTGTCTGAGCGAGTCTGGGAGAGCCAATTTAGTTTTGAGTAGAGCAGGCAATGATGGGTAAGTCTGTGAGCGGAGAGAGCAAATCTGCATATACTGTTATAGCAGGTGCTCCATTTCTGAGTGCTCTTTGCTAGCTTTAAGGTAAACCTGAGAGCAATATGTTAGAGCAGGGAGGAGAAATCCTTGTGCAATAGCAAGCCAGACAGCATCATTGAGGGAGGACCTAATTTTAAAGGCAAGACCAAGTTTTGAGTAAACTGTCTTACATGTAGCCGCAATGTGGAGGTTAAAGTCAAGAGATGGGTCGAGAGCGACTCCTAGATACCTGAAGAAGGTAACGAATTCAAGAGGGAAGTCATCTAGAGAATGTATCAAAAAGTCTGGAGTAAGAGATCTGATTCTTGACGGGGGGCCAAAAAGCATAGTTACAGTTTTCTTAGCATTCATTAGGAGCCTGTTCTGTAGTAACCACTCCCGCAAGCAGTTGAAGTCTGCTTGAAGATGTGCTCTTACTGATAAGGGATCTTTACCACTGAGAGAAGCACCATGTCATCGGCATAAAGGATTAACGAGGAGGAGCAGGGAAGGAGGCAAGTTGTTAATGAAAAGGGAGAAAAGTAGTGGGCCAAGAATAGATCCTTGGGGGACTCCAACAGAGGTAGGGGAAAGATTTGAGATGGCGGATTCAATTTGGACAAATTGCAACCTCCCTGAGAGGTAGCTATCGAACCAGGAGATGGACGACAGGTCAAAGCCAAGGCGGGACAGTTTGGAAAGTAGCAGAGAGTGATTCACAAGGTCAAATGCCTTTGTGAGATCGATAAATATGGCCCCAGTGAGCAGGCTCTTATCCATCGCTGTAAGGACTGCATTTGTCAGCTGAAGTAGAGCAGTTGTGGTGCTGTGTCCTGTTCAGCATCCGTGCTGGGTAGGGGATATAAGGTTGTTAAGGTGCAGGTAATTTGTGACCCGAGTAGCGATGGCCTTCTCGAGAAGTTTATTTAGGGTAGAGAGAATGGCAATTGGTCTATAGTTTGACATATTTTTGGTATCCCCTTTTTTGTGAACAGGGACAACGCGAGCGGTTTTCCACAATGTTGGTACCGTTTGGGTTATTATGGAAAGATTAAAGATTCTTGCAATAGGAACAGCAAGGGCAGGGGCTGCCTGCTTCAAGAAGCTTGGCAGTAGCCCATCCGGGCCAGCAGATCCATAGGTGGATACTGATTTGAGGAGATGCAGCACTTCGGTAGAGGAGACTAATGTGAGACGAAAAGGGGTTTCATGCGAAAGTTGCACCTCAGGAGGAGGTGAAAGAGGTTGGTTGAATTTCTCAGTGTATTCAGAGAGATCTGAGAATTGTGCATTAAGAGCATTAGCAATAGTAGGTAACTTGTTACAGTTTGCGTCATTCAGTGTCATGTTGGTAATGGCCGTCTTGGGCCTTTGCCCAATTAAATTTTTGATGTGGTTCCAAAAAACCCTGGTATCACCCGCTGAAGATTGAGAAGCTAAGGCAGTAGCTCCTTTTAGCCTTCCAAATATCTTTTGCAGGCATTCTCAGTTGTTTATAGTTAACCCAGTCTTCTGATTGTTGGGACTTCTTTGCCAAGGTCCAGGCCTTGTCTCTTTTTATCATGGCTCGAAGGAGGTCTTTTTTAAGCCATTTATTAGGGGAGCCCCTAAGACGCCTTTTTTTCAGAGGGATGTGCAGATCCTGAAGGGCCAGAAGCTGAGACATCAGGTATTCAAGTGCTGTGTTTACATCATCAGTGTGATAGATGGGAGACCAGTCTATATTATTAATATCCTCAGAAGTGCAGTTCAGTTTAGTTTGGCAAAATCCAAATTGAATGATTCTTGGGGGTTTAAGGCAGTGGCCATTCCAGATACAGAACGTAGGCAGGTGATCACTAATAGAATCCGAAAAGGTCCCTGCAGCAATTATTTTATTTGCTCTATTTGTAGCCATCCAGTCCAGGAGAGATTGGCGCTCTGAGTTGGAAGAGATGCGTAGGGCTAG
Source organism: Neoceratodus forsteri (assembly GCA_016271365.2). Lineage (NCBI taxonomy): Eukaryota > Metazoa > Chordata > Ceratodontiformes > Ceratodontidae > Neoceratodus > Neoceratodus forsteri. The sequence goes on from JADMNL010000028.1 coordinate 220,629,466, forward strand.
AGATAAGTTGAGCGAGGTTAAGTCGGGCGAGAGCTTCAGTATATGTACCGGCGTGACTCCCTGATAGGTCTAGGTTGAAGTCTCCCATTAGTATGACTTCAGATCTACCGTTTAGAGTGGCCAGATAATCCAAGAGCCCATTTAAGCCAGGAGAGCCCCTTGGAGGACTGTAGGCACAGATCAGATTTAGCCTTTTATCACCACCTAGTTGTAGAACTGTATGCAGAGCTTCACATTGATTTGTTATCCAAGACTGGAGTACAGAGACATTGAGATGCTCTTTATAATAAAGGGCAACTCCTCCACCCTTTTGTTTGGTGGGGCGATCGAATCTGGACAAGCTGTAGCCAGGTATTTTGTACATGGAATCAGGCATCTCTGGCCTGAGCCATGTTTCAGTTAGTCCAAGTATGTCTGGACAATACAGGGCTATCCAGGCTTCAAGTTCAGGAAAGTTTGCTGGTAAACTTCTGATATTCATGTGGGCAATTTTCATGCTTTTAATGGAAAACCAAGAGGAGTCATCCATGGACCTGGCATTCCAATGGGGGCCAGGGTTAGATTCTATGTCTCCTGACAAGCATAAGCGCAGAAGCATCACCCAAACTACTTTGTAGAATCTGTAATTGCGCTTGAGGTATTTGGGCATGCTACGGGGGTGATAGAGAAAGAAATGCCCCAATTTGGAAGGATGAGTTATATGGAGGTACAGGTTAGGAGAAGGGAGCAAGGTTCTAGTTGGTATAATGTTGGAGAATACAAAGGAGAATTCTTCATGGCAGTGGAACCCAGGGTATCCAGCTGGTATGTTACATGAGAGATAGGAGAGGACGATTACGGTGGGTAGTAATCCTGATACCACCAGAAGTGACCTTGGGCATGCAAGAGAGAACATAATGTATGCCTTGTATGAAACCTCTGTAAATCAGAAGTAGATTGTCCCTTATAAGAGAAGAATATAAGTGACAGAAATGGTGACTTAAGGGCAGGGTGACACCTATAGTGAAGGCAGTTTGAGTGAGACCCTTAGTGGCCAGAGGTTGGCAGTCAATTATACAAGTTATTCACAAGAGGCAGGTATTCCAATAGAGTGCAGTTTATGAGGAGTGGACAGGAGCAGGGGGAATTTGAAAAGGTGAGGGGAAAAGATAAAACTGGGATACCCTCAGTCTGAATTACTTTTCCATACAAAATAAGTGCAGAACAGAGGCAAACATAGAGAATAGGCAAGAGTGAGTGGAGGAAAAAAAAAAAGGAAAAAAGGACTGCCTCACTGGTTTGAATTAGGACTGATGCAGCAAGGGGGAGGGGTAGGACTGCCCTCCAAGCGAGTTTATAGGTTGGAACAAAAGTGGGTGGGATTACCAGCGTATTTAATTAATGATAGAGGAGGGGGTGGGGGGCTGGGCGAAAATTTCAAGCCTGCAAGCAGCTGCTGTGTTAGAGGATATGCTAAAATTAATTAAAATAGCAGCTGCAGTGTACCAGAATCAACAAAAGTTAATTAAATCAAGGTAGGCAGGCTAGAGTGTATCATAGGCACAGTCTTAGGCACAGTCTTGTGAGTCAAAATACATTAATTTCCTTGGGATTAAAGTGGCTGCAGCAGTAAGTACTACAGCACCAGGGAGCTGAGCAGAAAAAAGGCGCCAAGGTTTAAAACCGAGCGCAGTCTTGAGATCGCGTACCTTCCTGCTGCCAGCCTTGTAGCTTTGGGGAACCGAGGGGAGCTGGGGAGGGCTTTTCAACAACCATAGCCCTCTCGACCCTTCCTGCTGCCAGCCTTGTAGCTTCAGGGAACCGAGGGGAGCTGGGGAGGGCTTTTCAACAACCGTAGCCCTCTCGACCCTTCCTGCTGCCAGCCTTGTAGCTTCGGGGAACCGAGGGGAGCTGGGGAGGGCTTTTCAACAACCGTAGCCCTCTCGACCTTTCCTGCTGCCAGCCTTGTAGCTTCGGGGAACCGAGGGAGCTGGGGAGGGCTTTTCAACAACCGTAGCCCTCTCGACCCTTCCTGATGCCAGCCTTGTAGCTTCGGGGAACCGAGGGGAGCTGGGGAGGGCTTTTCAACAACCGTAGCCCTCTCGACCCTTCCTGCTGCCAGCCTTGTAGCTTCGGGAACCGAGGGGAGCTGGGGAGGGCTTTTCAACAACCGTAGCCCTCTCGACCCTTCCTGCTGCCAGCCTTGTAGCTTCGGGGAACCGAGGGGAGCTGGGGAGGGCTTTTCAACAACCGTAGCCCTCTCGACCCTTCCTGCTGCCAGCCTTGTAGCTTCGGGGAACCGAGGGGAGCTGGGGAGGGCTTTTCAACAACCGTAGCCCTCTCGACCATTCCTGCTGCCAGCCTTGTAGCTTCGGGGAACTGAGGGGAGCTGGGGAAGGCTTTTCAACAACCGTAGCCCTCTCGACCCTTCCTGCTGCCAGCCTTGTAGCTTCGGGGAACCGAGGGGAGCTGGGGAGGGCTTTTCAACAACCTGCAGCCCTCTCAACCCTTCCTGCTGCCAGCCTTGTAGCTTCAGGGAACTGAGGGGAGCTGGGGAGGGCTTTTCAACAACCGTAGCCCTCTTGACCCTTCCTGCTGCCAGCCTTGTAGCTTCAGGGAACTGAGGGGAGCTGGGGAGGGCTTTTCAACAACCGTAGCCCTCTCGACCCCAGGATAGGATAGTCGAATCATATTATGAATAAAAAAATAGGTTGTGCAATAGAACACAGCTTGTAAGATTAACAGGTGAAATGTCAAAATTGATTAAAGTGGAGAGTGGAGTCCCATAGGGATCTGTGTTGGGGCCTATTCGGTTTTCTTTATACATTAGTGACATACATCACGGAATTACAAATCAAATAGTGAAATTTGCTGGTGATATTAAGTTGGGAGGACAAGTAGAAATGTTAGAACAACAGGAAAAACTAAATGAAGATTTAAAAAAAATTGAGATGTGGGCAAAACAAAATGGGATGAAGTTTAATATAGAAAAATCAGGGGTAATGTATTTGGGAAAAAGATATAAAAAGAAAAATAGGTATTTATTAAATGATATGGAAATTAAAGAGGTAGATGAAGAAAAAGATTGTGGAATAGTGATCGATAATAGATTAAATTTTGTTAAACATCGAACAGTGGCTATACAGAAAGCTGATAATATGGTGAGGAATATAAAAAGAAGCTTTATTAATAAATCTGTAGCATATATGGTACCAGTGTATAGGTCTTACGTTAGGACATACTTGGATTATGGGTCACAATTGTGGAACCTGTATATGAAGATGGAAATAAAAAGGACGGAAGGACTACAAAGAAGATATACAAAGACGATTGGAACTTTGGGGAAATATGAATATGAGGAAAGATTGAGAAGAACTGGTTTGTGGAGTTTAGAAAAAAAGAGAGAGAGAGGAGATTTAATGATGTTATTTAAAATAATAAATTATAAAGAATTAAAAAGTGAATTGAAGTTAGAGATACAAGAAAAGCCAGATGGATTAAGAAGATGTATTAATCAGATTAAGTTAAAAATGGTTAAAAAAAATGATGCATATTATTCTTTTATAACTAGAACAGGAAGATTATGGAATAAACTGCCAGCTGATACAGTAAATAGTCAAACATTGATGCAGTTTAAAGGGAGAATTGATGAGTATACAGTATAATGGAAAATAGACTAATGTGTGCCCACTGAGGTGGGGAACAGTTTATATGGACATAAAAGTCTTCTACTGTTCTAATACCAAGTATGAGAACCAAGTACAAGTCCATTCACAAAAGAAAATGTCCCAAAAGGACTTAAGAATCTGAAAGTGCATAAAACTATGAGACTGGTCGGGGTACACCCAAGGGTGCTGAGAGAACTCAGTGAGGTATTGGTTGCACCTCTGACAGCCCTGTTCAACAACTCACTGCAAATAGGAGTGGTTCCAGAGGACTGGAAGGGGGCAGATGTAATCCCACTTCATAAATGCAGCTACATGGAGAAGGCTGGTAACTATAGGTTTGTCAACCTGATGTCAGTGGTGAGGAAGTTAATGTAAGTGCTTCTAAAGAAAAGGCTAGTGGAGTAGCTTGAATCCAGTAAGTTACAAGATCCAAGGCAGCATGGATTCATGGGGGAGTCATGCCTGATGAACCTGATCGATTTCTTAGATTGGGTGACCAGGGAAATAGATCAAGGTAGAGTACTGGACGTGACCTACTTAGACATCAGCAAGGCCTAGAACACCATATCATATAGGAGGCCATTAAGGAAATTGGCAGATCAGGGGTAGGTCCCAAGGTGGTAAACTGGGTATGAAATTGGTTGATGGATAGGCCACAGAGGTGATGGTAAATGGCACTTACTCTGAGGAGAGGAGAGTGACCAGTGGGGTACTTCAGGGCTCAGTACTGGGACCGGTCCTCTTTAATGTACTGGGTCAATATGTCGTATGCTTAATAGCATATGACAAAACCCTGAAACAGAAACAGTGCAGTATAGAACAGCGAGAGGGTGCAATACCACGAATGGATCTGTGCGCAGTGCTGCACCCTCTCACTGTCCCAGGCAGAGGATGAGACCTTTGCTGGAACAGGGGTCTGCTGAGCAGCTGCCATGGCTCGACAGGATGAGCCGCTGGCAGCAAGGGAGGGAAACAGGCAGTGTGTTTAGAACTGGGTTTGAGTCCCAGTCCCAGATATATTTTTTGCACTTTGTGCGATATTTACTGTTAAGTTGGGGGCAGTGTTTGGGGGTGCAGCCCCATAACGGTGGGTCAGGGCAGAGCCCCCAAAACAAGACTTATGCTGCACATAATATATGTTCGCTGTATTACAGCATGTATATTAGCTGCGCATAATGTCTTGCAACATTATGACCCCGTGTCCCTCTTTAATATCTTCATATGTGACATTGCAGAACAACTGGAAGGGAAGGTATGCTTTTTTGCAGATGACACCAAAATCTGTAAAAAGGTAGACATTTGAGGGGGGAGGTGGAGAGACTTTGTAGAGACATGAGAAAACTCAAGGCATAGTCAAGGGTAAGGCAGTGGGGTTTCAATGTGAAAAAGTGCAAAATCATGCACGTAAGGCACAGAAACCCAGAGGCGGAGTTTAAAATTGGGGGGTTGGGAGAGGTCCGGACAGCCACTAAACAGGAAATGGACCTTGTGGAAATCATATCTGATGATCTCGAGGTGGTGAGGCAATGTGACAAGGCAGTAAGTAGAGCCAGGGGGATGCTGGAGTGCATAGGGAAGGGTATTACCAGCAGAAGGAGAGCGGTGGTGTTACCACTGTATAGATCATTGGTGAGACCCCACCTGGAGTACTGTGTCCAGTTCTGGAGACCACATCTCAGGAAGAACATAGACAGGGTAGAGGCTGTCCAGAGGATGGCAAGCAAAATGGTGTAGGAGCTGCATCAAAGGCCCTATGAGGAGAGACTGAGGGATCTCAATATGTACACCCTGGAAGACAGGAGGGAGAGGGGGAACATGATAAAGACCTATAAATACCTCACAGGGGTGAATAAGGTACAGGAGGGGGAGTATTTTTCAGAGGAGATGGTACATGAGAACAAGAGAACATGCATTGAAGCTGGAAGAAGGAATTTAAGAGGGATGCAAGGAAGTACATCTTCACTAAAAGAGTGGTGGATGCCCTGAAAAAGTCTTCCAGCAGAGGTAGTGGGGCCAAAACAGTGGTGGGCTTCAAGAATGCATGGGATTGGCACAAAGGAATCTTGGTAGAAAACGGGAGGGGGGCTGAAGATCAGGTAGGAGCTGCGGTGACAGTATAGGCAGGGAAAAATTTGCAGACTAGGTGGGCCAAGTGGTCCTTATCCACTGACAGATTCTGGTTCTAACATTTTATGTGTATCATTATGTACTTTTTGTTAACCCCAGTTGCTGATCTGTGCTCCTCATTTTTGTTTTCAAATCCATTGATGTGGTGCCACATTTTAGGGGTCTGTAAGTACCTTCTCCTGAGTATGTGCTGAGTACAAGTACTCGGCACTCCAGATATTAAGCTTTTGGTTATTGGGCTAAACTCCTCTAGCCTTCTCCAGATGGCCAGTGCTAGTGCCATGGCTACCTCCTCAGAGGTCACTCACTCTCTATCCCCATTCCCTCCCACAGGACCAGTATTAGAACCAATGGTGCCCCAAGCAGACATACTAGTAGTGCCCTTTCACTGCTCCCACTGCCCTCTCTCTTCCCTTCTGCCTCAACCTGCATCTAAAAAGTGGTAACAATTCTATGAATACAAGGGTGAACATAGCAGTTTTGTTTTTCATATTAACATTTTTTAGTTTCTAGCTGATCTCTGCTGATACCCTCTGCTTTAAAGGGGAATGGACATCACCAAGGGCCCGACTCCCAAGTGTGGATCTGGTCCCAGTTTATTTATTTATTAAGAGCTAGGATTCATACTTTGAGCAACAGTTCTTTATATAGGTTCCATGTCAAGGACAAGTACATAACAAACAGAGCATTACATGTACAGTGCATACAGGCAAGTCATTGATTACAGGCAGATTACAACAAGCCATTTCCAGGTAACAAAAAACACAGGGAGAACAAATAGTACATAGCAGACATCAAGTGGGTACTAGTATACCCTTGTCAGATAGCACTGGGTGACAGCCAGAGGTGTGCTAAGGGAGGTAGAGGGTGAAGGGAACCGGCCTAGCTAATCAATGAGAGGGAGAAGTGTGGTAGATAGTGAGGGAGGAGGAGGAGGGGATGAGGGGAAGGAATAGGGGGTAGGAGGTAGCTAGGTAGGGGGTGATAAGTGCTAGTAGTGGCCAACAAGGTCAGATGATAGCAGAGGGTGCAGGCTAAGTGCAGCATGACTGGGCACCACAGGGGCTTAGCAATAGCAATCACAGGTGGCGCTTGTAAGAAGCTGATATCATAGTTTGTGCTTGAAAGGGCCTATTGCGGTGGTAGAGCTTATTTCTGGTTGGAGTGAGTTCATCCAAAGCGGAGCTCGATGGGCAAAGGCACGTTGTGGTAGGGCCATGCAGCACCTAGGGACAATGAAAACTTGATTGTCTGAGCTTCTGGTGATTCGAGTGGGCTGATGTGGGCTGAGAAGATTCCTGACTCCAGTGGGCAGCATACCAAGACAAATCTTCTTAGCGATCAAGCAGGTTTGGTAGCAGATTCTGTCATTCAGTTGAAGGTAGTTTGCTTGAGTGTAGAGATCACAGGTGTGCGTTAGGTGCACAACACTTGTGAGAAGTCAACATGCCTTGTTCAAGGCCGTTAAAATGCGATGAAGGGCCGTGTCAGTGGCTGACCCATAGACGACCAGGCCGTAGTCAATAAGGGCAGATACTGAGCTGTGTATTGCCATGCTGAGGGCATCAGGTGTGAGGCAGTGTTTATGCTGGTGGAACATGCCAATTCTTATATTAATCATTTTAGCAGTATTGGCAATGTGTGTTGAGTATGACAGATTGGAGTCAATAGTAATGCCCAGGTATTTGAACTGCTGCACAAGATCGAGGTAGGCGCCTTTGTTGTTCTTAATGGATAGCGGAAATGTTTTATGCCTGTTCTGTGAACTGGCAAATAGCATAGACTTGGTTTTTTTGTAGTTCATCACTAACTTGTGTTCCTCAAACCATTTTTCTGCTGATGTAAAACCATGCTGTAGCGCCATCTCTAGACGTTTGGGCTGGGAGTCGCTGGTAAAAATGACTGCATCATCTGCATACAGGAGTATGTGGCCATGGCAAGAGTCAGGGAGTTTGTTAATGAATATACTGAAAAGAAGCGGGCCAAGGATGGCCCTTGTGGAACACCTGAGTGGACTAGCCTGGGATTCAAGAGGACATCACCAATCTTAACTTGTTGCGACCTGTTGCTTAGGTAGCTGCCAAACCAACTTTTTGCCTCAGTGGAGAGCCTGATGAGAGTGAGCTGATCGACAAGAAGGGTATGATGCACAGTGTCAAAGGCCTTGGATAAGTCTGTGAAAGTAGCCCTAACCAGGTTTCCTTGATCGAGAGCATGGTGGATAAAAAACAGTGACCTCCGGGAGGGCTGTGACAGTACTGTGTGCTTTCCTAAATCCCTGCTGTTGGTTACTTAGGAGTTTGTAGTGGTCCAACCTTGTCTGACTCTGCTATATTTACTTATTTATTTATTTGCTTTTGGTAACTGGGTGAGTGCACTAGGCATAGAAATGCCTATTTTCAGGCATGACCTGGGAGAATACAAGTTGAATTATATAATCACACCATGTGACGCAGCACATGAAAGAGATAACAACAGTGAAAAGAGGTCAAATACAATCAACATAGGGATAGGAAGAAATGCAGTTAGCGGACAGTCAGGATACAGGCAATACAGTATTAGACAAGGTCAAAAGCATGGACATGTGCAAAACAAATTAATACAATGACCCAAAGGATAAATGGACATGTTATAAACAGTATACAATAAATGCCCTTAGAGGTAGTAAGCTATATGATACATAGGTTTCTGAAACTTCTCTATTGCACTCTATTGAATCTCCCACAGATATAGCCCTGCTCTGATGTCAGCTGCAATGGATTCTGGGATTTGTAGTTACAGAAAATGTCAGCCTGTAAGCAACAAAATTACTCTGATACAATCTACTTTACTACAGTAAACAGTAAGAAAAGAAAAAAATGTATTTGTGCTAAAAGTGCAAATTAGGACCAGCCCCACACTTGAGTATGATGCTGCTAACGCTGAGTGTCCCTTTTTAATGCACCCATTCTGTGTTAGTGCCCCAACAGGGTTGCACTGAGGTACAAAGGGCCCACCTAGAAAATCAATAAGGGAGGGCCCAGGGTGGCACACTCATATTGGTATTCCATTTAAATATGACACACTAGCTCTGTGTTCGCATCTTACAGTGACATGCAGTGCCCAAAATATCCCATTTAATTAGAAATAGATGATAAATGCAGAGATTTTCAGAGTTTTGAAGGTAGCCAGGTATCAAACAGAGTGGGACTCATCTGGAAATGTCCAGGTATCCAGGTGGGCGAGTCTGACTCTTTGCCCCAGGTGGCCTCTTGGGTCCCTGGTGCCTAAAATTGCTTCTGCTCTCCCATGACATTAGAGCTGTGGCATGAAGTTTACCAATGGAGCGGGCCCACTGCCAACTACTGCATAGTCTTTTTTAGACACCCACTCCTAAACTCAACTTCTCTCAACCACAGAAGTATAGTTTATTTTAAGCAGCCTTCTCCAACCCCTCAATCCATGCGTGAAAGGCATTATAGTAGACAGAATCCAGGCTAACTCATCAGTCCCCCCTCCCTTACCCGTAACGGCTGCTTATATGCAGTGCACCCAGGAAGGAGTGGGCAGTCTGCACGTCATCCATAATACTAAGTAGGCTGATTGGATAGTCTGCCTAGCATAATTAATGATGAGCAGACCATTATACCCCCTTCCCAGGCACTGTGTATAGGCTATCAGCTAACAACACTGTTATGATCAGCAGTGTGTTCTGGGTTAGGAAGTGGAGGACTGCTAAGTTAGCCTAGACTCTTTGGCCACTGCTGTAACAACTCTGCCTCATATTTCATATGCAGTATCAAAGTTACTTCTTTCAGCATTTTGCCATATAAGACCAGGGGGTGGTCTCATGCCTAGAGCAGTCTTGAGTGCCTGATCAAAAAAGGCTTGGAGTAAGCAATATAAAAGTAATGAGCTAACAGTAGCTCTTTGCTGGCCAGGCTGTAATAATTAGACTGCAGCTGAATGAGTGTTCATATATTACATTATCATCACAGATGACCTGAAATTGTCCAAGCAGACCACTAAAGCAGTAAGTAAGGCTTGAAGGATGTTGGGGTGTATTAGTAGGGGTATCGCAAGTTGTAAGAGGGAGGTAATATTCCCTCATTACAAGATGCTGGTTAGGCCCCATCTGGAGTACTGCGTGCAGTTCTGGAGGCCGCACCTGCACAAGGACATTAACAAAATATAGGCAGTCCAGAGAAGAGCAGCCAAAATGGTGCAGGGGTTGCATCAGAAAACATATCAGGACAGATTAACGGAGCGCAATGTGTATACCCTAGAGCAAAGGAGGGAGAGAGGTGATATGATCGAAACATTCAAACGTCTTAAGGGCATTAACAAGATGAAAGAGTCTAACATGTTTCAATATAAGAAAAATATCAGGAGAAGAGGACACAGCATGAGATTAGAGGGAGGTCAATTAAGGGGGAATGTGAGGATGTTCTTTTTCACAGAAAGGGTGGTGGATGCATGGAACGGCCTACCTCAGGAAGTAGTGGATATGAATACAGTGCAGGGCTTCAAACAAGCATGGGATAGGCATAAGGGCGCAATAAAGATGAGTATGAATAGATAGGCTGTTGACAGAGTACAGGCCTATGGTACATTCATAAGGTAGAAAAAATGGGCAGACTGGATAGGCCTTTTCATAGAAGTGTGATGGCAGAAAAGGACCAAAACAAGGCCCACCAAGTTTGCCCATTTGTCCAGCTATCTTCTTGGACCTGTGCCTCCCTCCTTAACACTCCCCTGTGGTTGTCCCATGCCCTTTTGAATCCCTCCACTGTTTCCTCTCCAACGACTGCCTCTGGGAGTTTTTTCCACTTTTCCACCACTCTCTCTGTGAAATAGTATTTCCTAATGTTACCCCTGAACTGCCCCCCACACCACCTGCAGGCCATGCCCCCTCGTCCTCTGATTTCCCTTCATCTGGAAGATGCCCCCCGCATCCCGTTTATACTCTTAAGGTATGGCCATCCAGGTGAGTGGAACAGGCTGCCTGAGCCGTTGGCTTGCACCAGATCAGTGGAAGGATTCATGCCAGGGTGCGAAAGATACAAAGGGCTGATGAAGGGCAGCGGGGTAGGATGTCAGTTTTTCCTCATTGGGCTTCCCATACTGACCTTAAATCATCTGGGTGGCCATTTTCTGCACTGCCTCTACAATATCAGTCGTTCTGGAAGTTTAACTCCAGAACTACGCACATCACTCCCAAGTGTGGCTGTAACAGAATTACCTCCTTCTCAGAATCTACCCCTGCATTCTACTGGCGTTTTCTACTGCACTGTGTCTGTCACTCGGGAGTTGCCGTCCGGTCCTTATCTGCCGTCAACTTGTATGTTTCTATATTTCCATATTTCTATTTTAACTATGTGACCAGACTGGAATATGTGCCACAGATGCACAGTAATATGCCCAGTTTCTGCAGATGAAATTTCTTTGCAGAGGAAAATCTGTACAGGAATGAACACAACCCCTCAGTATAAAATAGACAAATAAATCTTTCTTTATATCTGTATGCAGTTCAAGTAAGGAAATGATTGCTATGATAGTCATTCTTTGATGCAGTAGCAGTGCCGACCAACAGATTTTTTGTCCACCAGGAAAAGTAGTGCCTGAATATCCTGAGATACTGTAATAATTCAGGCCTAAAACTAAGACTGATGAGGATAGGTTTAGGTTCATTTCTTTTCCGCTGTTTGAAACAGATATTGTAGCTGGCTCACTGGTGCAGAGGTAGTGCTACTGCTTGTGATGCTAACAAAACGGGCCAGAGCCATCAAAGATCTTCTCCTCTAGGGACAGGGGGAGAGGGTTCTCTCTGTTCCACTGCCACCTGGGTGACCACAGGTGATGGTGCAGGTAAAAGATATCAGTGAGGGAGCCTGGATTGAGCAAGAAGTCATTTGGGTACATCGATGTGCTGGTACCCAATGACAAGACACAATCCTGGGGAAGGGCAGGATTACAGGGGCAAAAGCTCAGGAATGGCTAAGGGTGGATGAAGCCCTTACCCATTGCTCACCTTGCTCAACACTGGAGCCACACCACTACTGATGAGGGGGATCTTCTGGGCCTTCAGCTCCACTTCGGGTGGCCAGGCAGACAACAGGGCAGTAATGCCAAAGTGACTGAAGGCAGACCTGGCCCTGGGGTGACAAGCCAGAAGGGCATCACAGCAGAGTGTTGCGGGTGGGTCTCGGAGGCCTGGCCAGGTGCATGGTTGGGTCTTGGTGAGTGGGATTGGATTGGCAGGGGTGGAATGAGGACCCTACCAGTACCCTGGGGGAAAAATTCATTAAAAAAATAAACAGAGATTGGGCTTGGGGAAGTACATTATTTTGCTTCTTTAATCTATCTTAAATATAGCTTTTAGAGTTTCAATTCTCCTAATGGCCTCAATCCCTGACCACTTACTTTTGTGTCCCAGGCTGTTTACTACTTTGCACAGTTGCAACACAGAAGTTCTTTCTTATACACCTAGTATTCAGAATCTTACACTATGAAGATTGTGAGACACATTTGTTCCCTATAATGGAAATCATGACATGGGTGTGAGAATGCCCTTTTCAAGGTTTAGACTTTACCAGTGCTCCCTGATGGTACTTAACAGTTACTCCTCAGCTGATTCAACAGGCCATTTACTTTTTCTAACTGAAAATAGTAGTGAGTTGCAGTAGGCATATATTACCGACTAACTAAACTACAGTAAAAGGGGTGGGCTAAAGATATGGGAATGAACTGACAGTGATCATTTCCTAATACTGGTCTCAATACATATTAATGGGGCTGTGAGAAAACAGGGCAAAATGTGAATACAGTTTTTTTAATTCTGTACATAATATGGCTGTAGAAGACAAGAATAAAATAAAAGCCCTTAACAGCAGAGAAAAAAACTTGTAATGATTTTAAAAATGTTACTCACTGATGTAACCCCCAGGGGGCGCTATCCCAAGGGCTACTACCCCTGCCTGCTCCGACTGTAACAGGGTGAGGGGCCTAGATCCATTGGCGGGTGCCTCCACCCAGAGGTTGGGGTTAGAACAGTCGAGGTTGACTTGGTCACAGCCCTCTGGGTTGCTGCAACCCCCCTTTCTTCCCACTAGTGACCCACACAGTTCAATTACAGTGTCCTTACCATATGCACTTACCCCCCGGCTCGAACCACTCAGCTCACTCTGGGGATCCCCTGAAAAGTAAGGTGCAGTTACACAATATTCACTGGGCAGTAATTCACCATTAATACACAAGCTAGCCAGTGTACCGTTGCAAAACAAGCAATCTGATTTATTTAAGGGGAGATAACAAGGACCGGGGGGGAATCAAGTTGATTGGCTTACCACCACAATATATGAGTATCTACCTAGGGCTCTGTGCACAGGCCTAACCTATAAGTTACTGTCTATGGGTGCCCAAGCCCTAAAGGCTAGTTCCTCGATGCAGCTGGTTGGGGCCCTGACACAAACGAGCATTTAATTCCTACGAAGACTAAATAGAGCCATCTGGCTCAGTCAGTGTAGCCAGCAAAGTAACCAGATGGTCTTGCCCTTACTAGGAACATTTGGCACGGAGCTACCCTGATTTAGTACTCATGACTCCAGAAAGAAACACACTCTCGCACCACTTGCAGGACCGACCCTGTACTTCGAGCACTTCTCCACACGTTTATATGCACTGCAGAGGGGTACCATACCAGGCAGCTGCTGTCCTTCTCGATACCTGCCCGCAGTACACTGGGCTCAACCGATGCAGCTTCACAGTTCCTGACAGACCGAGTGCGATTCAAGCAGATTCTCCACCAGTCTTCTACAGGGTGAGCCTGGTAGGTAGCCGTGCTCCTGCATGGCCTCCTCTGACTGCTTCCTAGCAGATTTAGTCCGACTTCACTGGCGTTTACCAGTGCCCGACGCTGGCCTTACACGTGCTTCCCGCACGACCGCTCAAACGGCTCCGGAGCCCCTGAGCTCCTTACTTGCTCTCAGCCACAACGCCTCTGCTCTGACACAGTATGGGGCAAGCCACTCAGTTCAGGCACCACACGCTCCCATTGGTAGGCTGCCGAAACCAGCCACTAAGTTTGCTCCTCATTGGCGCAAAAAAGGCACCATGGTCCAGAACTTCACTTCCCAGAACCTCCAGCTGTATTCCCATTGGTCAGTAGGCTCCATTGTGAGTCCCGATCCTGGTTGGTTGCCAGTTACTCCATTTTAGGTATCTCCCCCGACTCTATTGGACCCTTCAGACAATCCTGGTCCAAAATTGGGGAACACAGCACACAAAGTCCAGCTACAAGAAAGGCAGGTTAAACAAATTACATCCACAAACACATCTAAGGCAGGAGGCAACAATTACACTGTCTGAAAAAGCTTACTGCCCTTCGGGTAATGGTCAAACCGAGCACTAGTCAGCAGCTCGAGGGGATCTTGCAGGAGAACACACAGCTCCCCTCATAAGTAATGAATATGTCTGCAAGCAGACAGCTCTTAAAGAGACAGTGCGTGGAGGCTCTACAAGCACTCACGGGGCCATTTAAATGGCTTTAAGCACCGAACGCTGACCACCAGAGGGATGCTTAGACAGCTCCTAGACGGCTGTTAGAAACCTCCAATTGTAGGAGGGTTACACCGATGTATTTAAAGATATGTTATTGTATGCAGTTAGCTGGAAAGCAGTACGAGAGAATTTGAATCACACTCTTATAAATTACTCTGAACTCTTAAACACAAACAATCAAAAGGCACCTAAAATAAGAAAAGTGACACAACAAGTAAAGAATGCCCTGTTTGATTTAGAAACACAGAAACAGAATTTGCTGGCAGAAAAAGACTGCTTGATGAACTAAGTCTGTCCGGATGTTCCCTGACTAATCTGTCTTCACAGACCCTAACTGGTCTCCAGTGACTCTCCACCTTCACCGCCTGTTTAGTAAAGGGGCTTTTACATGCAGTGATCTGTAATGGAACAAGCGTAACAGATCAACTGCAACGTTACCGTTTGTGTATGTACAGGCAATCTGTTCCGCAACATAAGTGTGCGTTCGCTGATTCCGCATTCCCTGCTTTCCTGGGTTTGTGGACTCTTGTAATGCTCTGCACTGCTGTGTACTTGCACCCTTCCGCTCATTTCAGTTACATGATAGCCTTACCCAGGTTACACATCAAGTTCACGCCCTCTGCAACAGCTACAACTGAACCTTGGACGACGATTCCACCTGGATCTCTCTAAAATGTTTTAAAGTTCAATGCAGAATTTGTTTCAGGAGGATTTCCCTAATGAATTATGTTGAAAACATTAGAAAATTCATCCCTGTGGAATTGTATTTGTTATTTTTATGCAGTAACTCAGAGGACTCAGAGTATACTTTCCACTACATTCCACGAGGATGAATTTTTAAATGCTTTCAAGAGAATTTATTTGGGAAAATCCTCCCAAAAGGAATTCTTCATTGAACTTTATTACTTTTTAATGAAATCCAGGTAGATTGGCCATCCAAAGTTCAGGATTAGCTGTTGCAGAGGGTGCGAACTTCACGTGATACCACCTGACCCCTAATATCCTGGCTGGCAGGAAACACCGCTAAAATGATGGAAGGGACAAGAAAACGAGAGAAAATGCATGTGTACAAGGGGGACAGAGAGCGCAGCGCAGGGAGCATGGGAAAGCAAGTCACAGAACCAGTGATGGAAGCAACCGCCGTGTAAAAGCACCTTAATATTCCCCTATGTCTATCCCATGCAAGCTTGAAGTCTCCCACTGTTTTCTCCTCCACCATGTCTGCTGGCAGTCTGCTCCAGTCGTCTACCACCCTTTCAATACTTCCTCAGTCACACCCCTCTTAAATTCCTCCCTTCCCAGCTTCATCGCATGCCCTCTAGTCTTGATGCTTTTTCTCATTTGAGAGACTCCCCCCCTCCACCCTCTTCACTCTTGTGAGGTATTTGTAGGTCTCTATCATGTCCCCTCTTGCTTTCCTCTCTTCCAGGGTGTACATGTTTAGATCCCTTAGTCTCTCCTGTTAGGGCTTCTTGTGCTGCACCATTTTAGTTGCCCTTCTCTAGAGTATCTCCACCCTGTCTGTCTTTTCTGAAGTAGTAGTGTAAAAGCTAGTCTCAAACACTCTGCTCCATTAAGTAGCGGAAGTCAGCAGTTCTTCCAGTGATAAATCTTTTTATCAGGTACAAAGTTGAAAAAGGAACCCCACATGTACTCCCACAGAACTTCAATGTTTCAAGTCTCACTGACTCTTTATCAAGAAGTGACTGTCAGACATCACCTGACATGTTTAAAAAATGTTTGTTTAAACAAAGCATACATAATCACCTTCATAAATGATACAATTTGGTGAAATAAACACTTGGCAGACATTTTCCTAGTAAATAAATAATTCATAAACAGCACTAATAAATGACAAAAAAAAGATGAGATGGGAGGAAATAAACAAGGAGATAGTGAGGGAGAGAAGAAAAAAGAGGGAAGGGGACATGGATTGTTCAAAGAAGAAGAAACTAGTACTGTATGTTAAAAAACTATGATAGAGACAGGGGTCACATAAAATATACCATCTGTATTTATATCAAACAATCTTTAAGTACTACCTGGGAAAAACGTTTATGCTACTACTGTAAACTGCCACGCCGTGGATCCACTCACACACCATTGAGCAGTCTTTATACACTGTTTTGTCCTTTCTGAGGTGCAGCCTCCAAAACTGGACACAGTACTCCAGGTGGGGGTCTCATCAGCAAGTGGTACAGTGGCAACATCATCTCCCTCCTCCAGCTGGACATACACTTCCTATGCACCCCAGTATCTCACTATCCCTACCCACTGCTTTGTCATGCTGCCCCGCCACTTTGAGGTCATCAGCTATGATAACCCCAAGGTCCCTTTCCTGCTTAGTGACTGTCAGTTTCTCCCCCATTCTTACTCCTAGGTTCCTATTCCTAAGGTGCATGATTTTGCATTTTTTGGCATTGAACTCCAACTGTCATGCTCTTGACCACTGCTACAGTTTCACAAGATCCCTGTGCATTCTCTCTACCCCCCCCCGAGTGTCAGCCCTAGTACAGATTTTAGTATCATCTGCAAAAAGGCATACCTTCCCTGTCTGTTCTTCTGCAATGTCAATTATGAAGACATTGAAGAGGACCAGTCCCAGTACTGTACCCTGCAGCACCCCACTGGTCCCTCTCCCATCATTAGAGTAAGTGCTGTAACCACCACCCTCTGTTGTCTATCCATTAACCAGATTCTAACTCAGTTCATCCCTTTGGATCCCACCACTGGGCTGTTCAATTTCTTTATCAGTCTCCTGTGCAGCACAGTGTCAAAGGCCTAGCTAAAGTCCAGATAGGCTACCTCTACTGCCCTTTCCTGATCTATTTCTGTGGTCACCCTGTTGATGAAGTCAGTCAGATTCATCTGGCATGACCTCCCTTGCCATAATCCATGCTTCCTGTGGCCTTGCAGCCCACTGGAGTCAAGATTTCTACCAACCTTTCCTTTAGCAGGGTTTCCATTAATGTCCTCACCACTGAAGTGAGACTGATCGGCCTATAGCTGCTAGCCTCCTCCTTACTGCTGCTCTTATGTACAAGGACCTTGTCTGCACTTCTGTTCTCCAGAACCATGCCTGTTTCCAGTGAACTGCTGA
Source organism: Neoceratodus forsteri (assembly GCA_016271365.2). NCBI lineage: Eukaryota > Metazoa > Chordata > Ceratodontiformes > Ceratodontidae > Neoceratodus > Neoceratodus forsteri. The sequence goes on from JADMNL010000028.1 coordinate 220,646,878, forward strand.
ATAAGGCCATCGTGGGGCAGCTAGCACCTCCCTGAGTTCCTTCACTACCCTTGGGTATATCCTGTCTAATCCCATAGCCTTGTACACTTTCAGAGCTTCAAGTCCTTTCAGGACCCTTTCCTCTGAACATGGACTGTACAGTGGAAAATAGAGTGATAGAAACTCAAAAATCTTAAATTTCAAACATTAGACTCAGAAGAAATCTTCTCAAGCACAACAATTAGGACTCTATAAAAAGCTTTAGTGTCTGTAAATAGGAAGAAGAAATTTCTTCATATTTATCATGATTTCCTTTTCTGTTAGCTCCAACATTGTCAATGGGTAATCAGAAAAGATGGGTAAATGTGCACCCCTACTAGGGGAAATGGCATAGCCCAAGGCTGTAATCAGCATAGAATCTTGGACACATGAACATTCTGGACAGCAGCAACTCTCCAGTCACTTTTGTCCTTGCACTGCCCCCAATTATGTGAAAGTAGATCTGTATAGGTTACCAAAACAGCTGATTGGGTGGTGTCCCCATGACGACGGCTTCTCTGTCGGCCTCTCACAGTCCCCAGGAAGCATACGGAAAGCCGCCGCCTGCCATTCAGTGTACCTTCCTGGTGAAACATTTCAATAAATAAACAGAAGGCCGACTGGGAGTGCCCAATCCCCCTGTCAGCATGTACCCTACCCAGTTCGCTGACATGGTAGTCCAGTCCCTGTTGGCTTGATGTCCCCCCATTTGTTGTGTGCTGAGGGGGTGCCCAATCCCCCTCTGCTAATGCACACTCCCCCCAAACACAAGCACAGTGTATGGCTGACGGGGTGCCCAATCCCCATCGGCTCCAGCACCCCCCAAAAAAGAAGCACCAAGGTGTGCCCGCATGCTAGGAGCCCACCCCAGTGTGCAAAAAAGCATCCCATGTTGTCTATTTATTTGTAAAACCTGTAAAAACAGAAAATGGTCCCTCGTTGTCTTTCATGCCCCCTTCCCAACCCGCATCCACCCACTGCACACCCAGTTCCTCACACCCCCCTCACCCCATACTTACTTCCGGAGCTCAGCGTGACGATCTTCGGTGGACCGGGAAAATGTCTGCACTCTTCAAAGCCGACCGCGAATGGAAGAAATGCCAGTAAGCTGTATAATGGCATAAATGTTTTTTTTTTTCAACTTTGGTGCATATCTCAGCCATTTTGGGGAATTTTTCCACCAAATTTTCAACATGGGATTCTTGGGAACCCACCTCATGAACGCAGTCACTATCATTTTGTTATTCAGTCCTGAAAGGTGATTCCATGGTCAGTACGCGGAACCTCTTTTTGGGACCAGTTAATGAAATGGTAGTGTCATAGTTCATGAGGTAGGCCCCGAAAAACCCTATGCTGAAAATGTGGTGAATACATTTCCCAAAAATGACTGTTTAATGAGTGTGTGTTGTGCAGTTCCTATGCACACTCGTAACTTTGAGCATTTTTAATATTTTCACTCCAGATTTTCAGCGTTGCCATTTTACCACACCTCCATATGAACAGTACAACTGTCATTTTTCACGTCACCCAAAATGTGTTTTCGCACATGTAGCGCACAGTGGCATGGTCGGTGTGCAAAATCAGTGTTCGGGACAGATTAAGAAAATCACAGTGACACTGTTCATGAGCAAAGGTCTTAAACTGGCTATGTTGAAAATTTGGTGACAGAAGTCCATTAAATGACTGTGTTACGGGCATACACTGTGCAATTTCCACGCACTCTCGTAAGTTCACAAATTCGTAATCTTTTCAGTCCAGATTTTCAACATTGACATTTTTCCGCACCTCCTTATGAACAGTACAGCTGTCATTTTTCACACCCTGGCTGAAATGTGTTTTCGCACTTCCGGCGCAGAATAGCATGGTTGCTGTGGGAAATTAGTGTTCGGGATAGACTAAGAAAATCACTGTGACACTGTTCATGAGTGGAGGTCCCAAAATGCCTATATTGAAAATCTGCTGTAAAAAATCCCAAAACTAATTACACTATGGGTGTGTGTTGCGCAGTTTCTAGGCACACTCGTGACTTCATCAGTTTTTTTATATTTTCACTCCAGATTTTCAACATTGCCATTTTTTACACCTCCTCATGAACAGTACAGCTGTCATTTTTCACATCCTGCTCGAAATGTGTTTTCGCACCTGTGGCGCCAAATGGTGCAGTCACTGTGCAAAATCACCTTTCAACTAACAAACTGATAGTGTCACTGTTCATGCGGTGGGATCACAAAAAGCCCATGTTGAAAACTTGGAGTAAAAATACCAAGAAAAGCCCAGGGTGTTAGGGTTTTTGACCATAATGCCCTACCCTGTAGGGACTGACAGGTGTCAGGGGTGTGACTTGGGATTGTTGACAGTAATGCTCATGCCATTCCACCCCCACCCTGCAGCCAGTGGCAGGCATTGAGGTGCACCTTGGACCCTTTGGCCCCAGAATTCACCCCATTCTCCTATACTGCACCCATTTCAGTGTATTTCTTTATGGAATGAGGTGAGTGTACAGCCCGAACACTTCAAAGCATGCCCTGACACTTGTAAGTGTCTGCAGGGTAGGGTGAGGTGAAATGTCGTGACCGTTATGGGTGATGACCCAAAGGCACACCCCAATGCCTGCCCATCTCTGCAGGGTGGAGGTGGAGTTGGCATCAGTTCAATACTTCACTACCATTCCTATACCACATCTAACTCCTGCACTTCCACTGCTAAGGACAAAAAGCAACACTTGGCATTGATAAATGCTTGTTTAATATATTGATATATATATAGAATCACAGCAGGAAAATTATAGAGGGATGTACAGACAGACTTAAAATGAGAAAACAGTGGACATCCCAGTGCTGGCATACCAGACAATATCTCCAGCAGGAGTGAAGCTCCGGGGTCCCACACTGACAATGTTGGAGCTAACAGAAAAGGAAATTTCTGTAGTGCTCCACATTGTCAATGGGTAATCAGAACAGATGGTTCTAAGAAGCAATACTCTTTAAGCAACTGGGTGAGGGAGAATATTGTCCCATATGCAAACTGCCAAAAGGAAAAAAAAAGGAAAGAAAAGAAGAAAGAAGATGAAAGAAAAGTTTTTCTTCAGAGAGATATTCAATGGCATTTCCCCTTTGATGGCACAGTAAAGACTGGGGAGTTGCTGTTGTCTGGAATGCTCATGTGCCTCAGATTCTATTACGTAATAATGACTGAACAGATGGTCATTTCCTGAGGATTAACGACTGGCCAAGGGGGAGGTGGCCCAAGGCACATATGAGGACCAACCGCACAAGTCAGTTAGTAATCCCGAGAAAATGATTGGCTATTCAGTCATTGTCATGATGACACTTTTTAAAGAGGTTTTTCTGTGTTTTTCTGACAGCGTTGCATGGTGACACTGTCTCGTTGAAACGTCTGCAGCGATGCTGATGTGGTGGAGCATTGGAGTGACAGTGATCTGCACGAGCTTAAACTAGGCATGATACAAGTGTAACCCCCTACCAATTTGGGGGCTTACCCGTAGCCCTAATGCCCCCAAAATAAATATTGTTGTTGTTGTTTTTGCAAATAATGGTGTTGTGAGCATATTATTAGCAAGAGTCATTAATTGATAAAGTGTTTGAAATGTGGGGAAATGTTATTGTGTCATGTGTTGGGGTGGCTAATGGTTGTAGTGGGTGGTACGACATCCCAGGGGGTTGTACCGGGTAACAGCTAGTCCACTTAAAGCTAAACTCTGGGTGGAGGCACTGTGTCACTTGTACTGTCTTGGGAAAGACCAGTTTAATGTAAGTTTTGGAAACCTAGGCCCCTCAACCTTGTTCAGGCCTGCAAGGCTGAGGTAGTAGCCCTTGGAGTAGCACCACCTAGGGGTTACAGAAGGATTACGGTTTGGTGAACTTTTTCTGTAAGCCGATCACTGCTACAGTTCCTTCTTTATTGACACTGTACACTGACAGCAATGCTGAAAACACTTCCTGTTTTGCTGCCACTGCTGTCAGCATAGAGAGGGCTATCAGCTGAGTGTCACTGCTGTGCCAGGCATTTCTAAGAGATTTCAGACCAGCACAGCAGTCAATCAGTGCTCTAGTTTAGCTCATGAATAATTAATGTGACTTATAATGCTGGTTACAGGCTTGAGCTGTGCTGTTTCCCTTAGTAGGGGTGCACATTTACCTATATGCTTTGCTTACTCATTGACAATGTGGAGCACTACAGAAACAATAGTTGAAGTTTATAAAGCGGGTCCCTCATGTTGGGTACCAATTTTAGCTTCAGTATTTCATAGGGTGAATAAAGACATAAGTTTCCAAGTAGCTGGGAAGGCAGTTTAGTAGTCCCAATATTTAACTGATGAGACAGAAGGAATCTCAGCCACTGTAGACTAAGTAGTCTAATAGATAGTGTACCAGAATTATATGGTCATTATCTGCTTTCATACATTAGAAAAATGGGTAGACTACAATAAAATCTTCCACAAACATCGGGCAGGATTTAGAGTGAAATACTGTATTCTGTAAACAATGAAATGGTGGCATCCTGCGGTGAGAGTAGGAGAAAGGCTGCTAGGAGAGTCTTAGTGGCCAGGGCTTCTATTATCGGGGGCAGAGAGAGTGGGAGGAGGGGTGGGGATGGTCAGGTGCCTTTCTGGGGCATCAGCCATCTGGAACATAGATAGAACAGAGAGGATAGCGGAAAAGGAGGGGGGAGCTGTGTGTGCTGGTATTCTTGAGTACCAATGATCTGGCAAACCAGCCTATGGAGCAAGTGAAGTGAAACTCTCAGATGCTCTGTGACAGATTGTAGGCACACTCAACCTCCCTAGCCTTTTCTGAGGTCCTCCATTTGTGGAGTAGGGGGAAGGATGCATAGAGTAAGGAGGGAAGAGGTTGAGGAGTTATATAGGTGGTTAAAGGGATGATGTCTAGAGAAAGGGTACCACTTTGCAAGGGACTGGGGGGGGGACTTCTGGCACAGGAGTCTTTTTGAAAGTGATGGCTGTCACCTGACAAGAGAAGGGACCAGTGCACTAGGGCAGATGTTTGATATCCACACTGGACAATTAAACTGACTGCAGAGGAAACTGAGGCTAGGGGAACCATGACAGAGGGAGTGGAACCTAACTAGTGCTCCCCCTGTACAGGGGAATGGTAACAGTAAGGTGGGTATAAATAAGGCCCTGTCCACACTGGGGATCTTAAAACATTACAGACGCCCTGTAATGTTTCAAAATCGGGGAACACAGTTCGCGTCCACACTAGTAACATTACTGAACCTTGTTTCAAAACTATGTTTAAACCCTGCTACAATCAGGGTTTTAGCACGGTTTTGAAAACAGTTTAACTGAGAAACATCGTCACTTAGCAGTGTGTATGGGCGTCCGATCTGTGTTCCCTGCGGTGGTCTTCCTGGTGTCCATGATGCAGCATTTAATCTGCACTGGCAAGCAAGCTGACAACGTATTGAAACACGCTTTCATTTTGGGAGGTGTGGACGGGCACAGAACCGTGTTAAGACACGGTCCCAACCAGTGTGGGTGTGGCAGCACAGTAAGCCCCGTGACGGTTTAAAAACCGTTAACAAATTTTAATTGTAAATGTTGACAGGGCCTAAGAGTGAGCTTCAAACAGGAATGGTGGAAGGGGCTAAGGGAGGGGAAGACCCTCAAGATCTGCATGCAACACAAAAAATAAGAAGTTAAGGAGAATGGGAAAGAATGTAGGAGTATGAGCGAAAAACAGCAAAAGGGGATCTGAAGCCAGTTTGAAGGGAGCATTCTTTAATTCTAGGAGCCTGGGTAATAAAACCAGTGAGCTCCATGCATCAGTGACAGACACTGAAACTTTTTTAAACCTGTTCCAGGAGACTAGTTATATGAAAACAATCACTGTAAAAAACAAATCTCAAAAACAGAAGCAGTTTCAAACTCTAATAAAATCGAAACTGCACGTTAGATTGTGTACGATTTGTTTGAAGATGTGCAGTCTCCATTTTTGAAATATTTTTTTTTCAAATGGCCTATGGCCACCGAGAGAGAGTGAATAAAGCTGAAAGTAATGACCCCCCCGGTAGTATAGTACACTGTAAACCAGCTTTAATAGATCAGTGATAGCAAAAAATTTATTTATACAGATTTGGTGAATTAAACATCAACATTTTAGATTTTACAATACAGTATTTATTTTCTCATACTTTAAGTATCCTTTGAAACATTAAATGCACCACTTATCACCCAAAAGCATTTCAAATGTGGAAATATGTAATGGTAGCAAGCTGCATAAAATCATATTTTCAAACTGAACTAGACTTCTACAAGCTCCATATCAGATTTTGGTGCAAATTACAAGAGAAATAGTCTCAGAGTATTTATTATGTCAAGTTTCCTGAAAAAATGCTATTTTGGATGTCTGAACTGCCACATTCAAACCTTTAGATGCCTATGGTTTTGTACCACATTTCCCCCAAGTCTATGCCTCCAAAGAATTACCACAATAGTTATATATCAGGTGCATTGCTTTGCACAGGTAGAGCCCCATTAAACTATGTTCTTTTATTATTTATTTATTTATGTATTTCAAAAGTTTCGTCAGGAAAGACATACTGAGCTAAACAAAAGCTTGTTTCCATTCTTTGTAATAATACTCCCTACTAGACATATGTGATGTTGAGAAAACTTTGCTCTGCCAGAACTTTGCAAAGTTCAAAGTTCTGACTTCGCTAAGTTTTCACCAGGCAAAGTGACACTTTTTTTCTGCAAAGTGACCAAACTTTACTTGCAGAGTTACCACTTCATGGAAAAATTACACTGCACAGAAAAATTCATGAAAACAGCAAAGTTCAAAGTTGGTTATGTCTGTAGGAACTTTGAAAAGCTTTGCAAAGTCTAGGTTTTGCAGCTTCATGGTAACTTTGCAGACACAGTTTAAGCTCACTGCATCACTACTCCCTACCCTCACCAAGAAAACTGTATTGGTATATTTTGCTCCCAATGTCAGAATATTTGGGAACAAACTCACAACTGCTGCTGCACTGGAGGACTTAGTTTGTTAATTGTGTAAGGAAAAGACATCTCCTCTCTGCAAAAGCTAGGCCCGTTCAAAGCCAACCTTCGCCTCCACCTAGCTGCCTCTAGCTCCTGCAACTGCCCCTCATAATCTGATCTCCCCCTAGCACTTCTACTCCTACCCCCTCTCTCTCCCTCATCCTAAACCTACCCTCCTATTTTTGCCTCTACCCCCCCCCAGTACTTTTTTGAGGTCTGACAAATGTCCATGACTGCACCGCTCTTTTTGTGTCCATTCCAAGCCTCAGGTACCTCTGTCTACCCTGCCCCCTATGGTACCCACTTTCCCTAAATGTGATGTATTTTAGCTGCTAAAAAATGTCTGTACACCATTTCTGCATTGTTACTCAACTCTATGTAATGTTTGTATTGTACCTCAATTAACATGGAACCTTTGTAAAAGAGCCTTGGCACAAAGGTACTTGTAATCCTAGACTCTAAATAAATAAATAAAAAGTGCATTGCATTTGCATGCATTTTGTTTGCAACTGTACTTCCTGATGGCAAACTTCTTCTCTAATGGATTTATTTATTGCCTACAGACAGTAATTTATTTCAGGATGTTGGCGTCTTTTCCCGCAGCTATCTGGACACTTCCTGTAAGGCTCTTGGGAGCTAGACATCTTGTAAATTACTCTGAGGTGTTGTAATACAAAAGTGATAAAAGTGGGCATCAATGTAAGTGAGCATTAGTGTGTAGCAACCTTAACTGAGGCAGTTTTTATAGCAGACACAGGGGATGGATTTTCAAACACACCCGAATCCCACAAACCCCGGGTACATTGTTCATCTGGCATACAGGGCTTGTGGCATTCTCCCAGCCAGCAGTCAGGATTTTCCATCCTGTCCACCAACTGACACAAGTTAGATTGCAGCAATCCTGGGTACCCTTTTTATGTGGTTTGTGCCAAATATTTGGTGCAAGCTGCCATAAAACAGGCAAAGTGTTGCAACTGTGCCCAACCTACTAAAATCAGGTGCAGTTGCGGCAGATGTGTTTGGCGCAGTTACCCCCCAAAAAGGGTTTGACACAGGGCTTAACACAAGCCCTGCATAGCCCTTTAAAGATTGGGCCACCCCGACAGCCATTACAGTAACACATTGACACCGACAGTCCCGACGGTGCCACATTCCAGCACCGACTGGGAAACAAACTGACACTGACCCTGTGTCAATGCGGGGGGGGGGGCTGTGCCCCCCAACACCCACCCATGTGGGGGAGCTGTGCCCCTGCACCTTCCCTACTATAGATTGCCAACTCCAGTCACACAGACAGTGAAGAAATGACAAGTCCCACTGCCTGCACACCAGTCACTACAACATGTAGTCAGCAGCCAATACAGCTCACCGCTAGTGCAATCGCTGTCGGGGAATCGCTGTTGGGGAGTCAGTGTTACAGCATCGCTGTAACAATGGTATACCATAATAATATAGTATTGTGGTGATGGGAAAAACTTGGGTCCATCTTTTCTGGTCCTCCTGCTGCACAGCTATATCCAATTTGACTATGGACTAGAAGCCTTGTAGTGAGGGTCCAGTGTACTGAGCCATGCTGACCACCAATAACCATGCACTACTTTTAGTATTCTGAATAATGATTCTTAATATTGTGTAGACGTGCTTATTTGTGTGTACAATTGTCGGTTTTGGTACATTGACTAAATCACCATCACCCCTTTCAGCTCTCGTCACTCTTGTGAACTTGCTTTCAGGGAGATGTACCCGGTATATAAATACGAATAAAATAAATTAAAAAAGATAGCTTTTCTTTTCATGTTTAACCCACAGTATGTTTCCATGGTATGAAATGAAATAGATCTGAACTTACAGTTTTTTCATTTCCCATTAAAGACAAGTTCATGGCAGGTAGCTGTAGTTGTTTGAACAGCTGTCAATGTCATGTCATGCTGGCGAGACAGCAGATGACGACATTTAAAATATGACTTATATATGGCACAGCAATGCAGGGCTTCCAGAGCTACAGGGATTCTTGTATTTTCCAAGACAATACAGCTGTCTACAAGAAAACCATTTGCATAGGCTTCTCTTATTCAAACGGAAGGTTAGTTTGTTGCCTGAGACTAATATTATCTTTAAAAAATAGTAGTAGTGGCAAATGAATGAAGAAAAAAATACTTTAGAAACAAAAAGTAATAACTGATTACTTTTAAGAAATTAGTATTTTCTGCCGGCTATTTGTCATGCTACTAGCACTTTCATTTCATCACACATTAAAAGGGTTTGTTCAGCTGTATATACAGCCAGTCAGACAGGCAGACAGCAAATATACAGTAACTTGCATCAGCATGGAAATCTGAGGGCAGAAACTATAACAAACTAAAACAAGCATTTGTCAATGCCGAATGTTGGCTTGGTGGCATTGGCATTGGTAGTGCAGGAGTTAGAGAGATGCATCATAGGAATGGCAGTGAAGTATTGAACTGATGCCAACCCACCCCCACCCTGCAGAGAGTGACAGGCATTAGGGTGTCCCTTTGGGTGTTTGGTAGTGCAGTGCGGGAAAACACGTCAGGCAGGATGTGAAAAATGACAGCTGCACAGTTCATAAGGAGGTGTAAAAATGCCAGTGTTGAAAATGTGGCATGTAAATATACCAAACTTGCGAGGTTACAAGGGTGCATGGGAAATATGCAATGCACGCTTGCAACACTGCCATTTTATGGCCATTCGGCAGCAAATTTTCAACATAGGCATTTTAGCACCTCTGGTCATGTACAGTGTCACTGTTATATCCTCAAAGTGTCCCAAGAAGTGATTTTGCACAGCGACCATGCTATTCTGCGTCGGAAGTGCGAAAACACATTTTGGGCAGGATATGTGAAATGACAGCTATACTGTTCATCAAGAGGTGTGGAAAAATGGCAATGGTGAAAATCCAGAGTGAAAATATCACAAATGCATGACGGTACGAGAGTGCTTGCAATCTGCCAACGCACGCTCGTAACACAGTCATTTAATGGAGTATCATCACCAAATTTTCAACATTGGCATTTTAGGACCTCTACTCATGAACTGTGTCACTGTCATTTTCATAATCTGGCCCAAACACTGATTTCCCACAGCGACTGCGCTACTGTGCGCCGGAAGTGCGGAAACACATTTTGGGCAGGATGTGGAAAATGACAGCAGTACAAAAATGACAGTGCTGAAAATCCGGCATTAAAATATTGCGAATGCGCGAGGTTATGAGCCTACATAGCAACTGCGCAACACACACTCGAAAAACAGGCATTTGTTGGATTTTTTCCACCAAATTTGGAACATAGACTTTTGAGAGGCCACCATGAACACTGGCACTGTCATTTCATTATTAGGTCCCGAAGGAGATTTCATGCAGTGACTGTGAAATCACCTTTCGAGGCCGATTAACGCCATGACAGTGATAGAATTCATGAGGAGGGCCTCAAAACCCCATGTTGAAAATTTGGCACCAAAATTCCGAAATGCCCGAGATATGCAGCAAAGTTGAAAAAACCCTATTCATTCTATTATACAGCTTACCGGCATTTCCTCAGTTCGTGGTCGGCTTTGAAGAGTGCAGACGTGTCCCCGGTCCACCAAAGATCATCGCGCTGGACTCCAGAGGTAAGTATGGGGTGAGGGAGGGTGAGGGGAGGCAGGGTGCGCAGTGGGTGAGTGCGGGTGAGGAGAGGGGGGCATCGAGACTATGAGGGACGGTTTTCATTTTACAGGGGGAAAAAAAAACGGAAACAACATTGCGGGACAGTTTTCCTTTTGCAGGGCATTTGGCATGCTGGGGTGGGCTCCCAGCGTGCCACCTAACTGTTTTGGGGGGGTGTCACTAGCCGACGGGGATTGGGCACCCTCAGAGGCTATTACAACACGGGGAAGGAGACACTAATGCCGATTGGGATTGGGCACCCCGCCGGCAAACAAAGAAAGTGGGGCGAGACGAGGGGGATTGGGCACCCTCCTCAGCATTCACCATTGGGCTGGCGCCGACGAAGTGGCCCCCATCGGCACACAAAGACAGTGGGGGGTTAATGACAGGGGATTGGGCACCCTTGATGTTGGTACCAGAAAATTCTGCTGGCCACAATTATAATTTACGGCGAGCATGGCAAGAAAAGGACTGTTATGGCGACGAGCTTTGCTCGGATTGCAGCGGACCTTTTCTTAGATGTGCTCGCCCCCATTATGTATACATGGTGTGGCGCCAGCATGCAGGCTGATTGGGGAATGAGGAACGCACCTACTGATGCGTGCTGTGCATTCACCCAACAGCGGCCGCGCCCCCAAATCTGCACTCTCCCAAGATGTTGGCTTGCGCAAGCGCAGCAAGCCAACAAAAAAAAATTGTCAGCATCAATATTTAGTCATGGGGTGTTCATCAAGAAACATCTGGGATACAGCTTCATTTTCCCAGTTATATTTCAGGAAGAAGTTTAGTTGGCCAAAACAATTTATTTTTCCATCTTTTCGGTACATCACTGTATTACCTTGTACTGCGTGTTTCATACATATACGTACAGTATGTAGCTAGGACTTTGCTTGTTGCACCTTCCCCCATATCTGTTAACCCATTGCCTAACAAATTAGGGACAAGACTTGAAAATACCAGGGCCAAATGCCAAACAAGATATATCTTTAAAATGCAAATATCAACTCAAGAAGATTGCAATATAGATGACTTAGTGCAGAAAGTATTTTCTGAAGGAACCAGAACTGTTACTTTAATTATCACTTTAATGTATTGTTATTTTGTGCTTCAAATCCCTGCCCTTCAGTGGCAGAAACAACAACTTTAGGAGGGACAGTGGAACTCTTTTGAGGCAAAATCAAGGATGACATGGAAAATCAGGGGCAATTGAGAAGTATGCCTTTTACCAAACATACCTGTGATGTCTTTGTTTCTTGTTGAGGAAGCAAGGGTGTCAAATGTCACTCTTTATTATCAGCCTATTCCATATTAAAGCATTCCATACCTATTTTGTCGTCATCTCAAGCTATTGTTTGTGACTCTATATGTCTCCTACAGTACAGAGAATGTTGCTAAGCATCAAAATATGTTGACATGCGGTTGATAGAATAACATATTCATTCTTCCTACAGTGTTCTTTTTTCAAAGATGATATGGAAAATGCCTAACTCCACTTATCAAGACATAAAGAATGCCATGTATTCAGCTGATCTTAAATAAAAATGTAATACATTGACTATTATGATATATTACATTGTGTCTAAAAATATGTTAATTATTATAAGGATTCATTCAAAATATATCACTGTAGCCATTGCACATATACTGCCAACTAAATGAGAGAACATGTTTTTTAACACAATGGATTTCTTAATGTTTGAAAAAATTCAGTGCAGCTGAGTACAGTGGAGCCAGCCAGGATGCAGTGCAGTAACATGCAATATATGACATATCACAAAGAACTGCATTGTTCCCTGCAGCATACTGCAGCATTTTTGCAATAATACAGCAGGGGTATTGCATTGCATTCTGGCTGGTGTTGCTGTATATTAATTTAGATATATCAGTGTAAAATGAATTCATGTCTCAAACTGTGCATTGTTAGGTGCTTAGTTATTTGAAAATATCTGATTCTTGAAGTATAATATTTTAAAAAGTACATATCAACTTAATATTTTTTGATAACATAATTTTGTCAGCTACTAAAGTTTTCTAGGGAATTTACTTTAAATATGAGTTGATTTTCTCAGAATTTTCAGTACCTCCTTCTCAATGCTGTACCAGAGGAGGTGGTAGCCTGTAAGACAGTGGGTAGTTTCAACAAGCATTTGTCAATGCTGAATGTTTGCTTGCTGGTATTAGCATTGGAAATGCAGGAGTTAGACAAATGCAGAGTAGGAATGGCAGTGAAGTATTGAACTTCACGCCAACCCCACCTCCACCCTGCAGAGACTGACAGGCATTGGGGTATGCATTTGGGTTGTCGCCCATAACGTTCATGCCATTTCAACTCACCCTATCCTGCAGACACTGACAAGAGATGAGGTGTACCTTGGGGTGTTCGGCTTTACAGTCACCCCACTCCATAACGACATATGCTGAAATGGGTGCAATATAGGAGAATGGGGTGAACTCTGGAGCTGAAGAATCCAAGGCACACCTCGATGCCTGTGACTGGCTGCAGGATGGGGGGGGGTGGGGGTGGAATGGCATGAGCATTACAGTCGGCAGTCCAAAGGCACATCCCTGATGCCTGTCAGTCTGTACAGGGTGGGACGTTATGGTTAGAAACCCAAACGCCCCGGGCATTTATTGGTATTTGCACTACAAATTTTCAACATGGTCTTTTTGTGACCCCCACCTCATGAAAGCACTTGGAACCTCTTCTCATGAACAGTGGCACTGTGATTTTGTCAATGAGTCCCGAACTTTGAGTTTCCACAGCAACCGTGCCATTGTGTGCCAGATGTACGAAAACACAGATCGGGCAGGATGTGAAGAATGACAGCTGTACCATTCATAGGGAGGTGTGAAGAGATGGCAATGCTGAAAATCTGTAGTGAAAATATTAAAAATGCTCAAACTTCCAAGCGTACGTGGAAACTGTGCAACGCATGCGCGTAACGCAGTCATTTAGTGGAATTATTTCACCAAATTTTCAACATAGGCATTTTGTGACCTATGTTCATGAACACTGTCACTATGATTTTCTTAATCTGTTCTGAACATTGATTTCCCACAGCAACTGTGCTATTTTGCGCCAGATGAGTAAACGCATATTTTGGGCAGGATGTGAAAAATGACAGTTGTACTGTTCATAAGGAGGTCTGAAAAAATGCCAATGTTGAAAATCTGGAGTGAAAATACTACAAATGTGTGAAGTTACGAGGGTGTGTGGAAACTGCACAACACACACTTGTAGCACAGTCATTTTATGGACATTTGTCACCAAATTTTCAACATAGGCATTTTAGGACCTCTGTTCATGAACAGAGTCACTGATTTTACATACAAACAAACATATGAACATACAAATCTGCCAGCAGAACACACCAATCAGGATGCTAGCCCACTGGTACAGTGGTTGGATTTCTGCTTGCGGCGCTGGCGACCTGGGTTCAGGAATGGACTCGGGTCACTGTAGGGCCAGCCGGGGAAGAAGGTTGGAGCGTCCTAGGGACTGCTCTCCTTCTCTGGGGGTGGGTGGGTATGGACACCGCCTGGCACTTGACGGACCCCTGGCGGAGGACGGGGGTACCACTGCTGCTGGCACTCAACAGTACTCTGGAGGCGGGGCAGATGCAGAATGTCATTGCACGTCCCCGCCTCCTGCGCAACAACAAGGGGGAAACAAAACACTCCTGCTCCCGCTGCCACAATGAAGCTCTCTCTGGCTGCAGTAGGTGCTCAGGCCAACTCCCATCTTTCCCAAGTTCACGGCGCCCTTGGTCAAGGTGCCATGACCCCACCCTGGGGGGGGGAAGCTGGGGGTTCAGGGAGGATGGCTACAATGTGAGCAGCCGTAGCCGGAGTCCGTGACCGGGCTGATAGTCTCAGCGCGGGGATGCAGGGGGCAAAAATTGTAAATTGAAAAAGAACACATCAATCAGTCTATCTAAGTTTGCCTGAGAGTGCAGCTAGCACCCTAGATTGCAGCTGCCCCAGCCTCCTCCCCCTCAGTTCCTCCCCCACTTGTCCCAGCCCCTGTCCCCCTGACTCTTCCTCTTGCTCTATCCCACTCTTTCTTAAAGCTATTGACTGTCCTACATGTTACCACCCCCTCTGGCAGCACATTCCAACTAGACACCACCCTCTCAATGAAACAGTGCCTCCTCATTTCCCTCTTGAAATGTCCCCCTTCCAACCTTAGTCCGTGCCCCCTCATCTCTCTTCCACTTCTCAGTTTAAACACCCCCTCGGTGCTAGGTTTATTTACCCCCTCAGGTATTTAAATGCTTCGATCATATCCACTCTATCCCTCCTCTCCTCCAGTGTGTACATGTTCTGCTCCTTTAGCCTAACTTCATATTCCTTTCCTTCCATCCACTTTAATATTTTTGTTGCCCTCCTTTGCACCCCGTCCAGTAACATTATACCCCTCCTCAGGTATAGCCTCCAGTATTGTACACAGTACTGTAGGTGCGGTCTTACCAATGATCTGTAGAGAGGTAGGATCACATCCCTGTGTCTGGATGAGAACCCCCTTGCGATGCACCCTAGGTCCTTCTCCTCCTCTGTGATCTCCAACCAATAGTCCCTCTTCTGGTTCCTAGCCCCAAAGTGCATCATCTTACACTTCTTTGCATTGAATCCTAGCTGCCACTCCACTGACCATGTCTCTAGTTTGGTTAGGTCCCCCTGCAGTTTTTCCCATTCGTCCTCTTCATCCACCACCACCCCCAATTTGGTATAAGCTGTGAACAGACTAACCGTGCTCCCCACTCTGTGTGCTATATTGGAGATAAAGAGCCCAAATAGTGCCAGGCCCAGCACTGACCACTGCGGCACTCCGCTTGTCACTGCTCTGGGTGCTGAGAGCTCCCCCCCACCACCATCCTCTGCACCCTCCCCTGTAACCAGTTCTCTATCCATTTAGTCAACTTTTTCCTACCCCCACTGGCTTCAGCTTCCCCCTCAGTCTCCCATGAGGCACTGTATCAAAGGGCTTACTGAAGTCCAAGTGTCCAAGTGCAGGACATGTACCGCATGGCCACTGTCCAACTCCCTTGTCACCTAGTCATAATACTCTATTAGGTTGGTTTGACAAGACCTCCCTGAGATGAACCCGTGTTGCCGCCCATCTTGGAGGCCATTACTCTCTAGGAATGCCACCAGCCTCTCTTTCAGTATCGCCTCCATAAGTTTACCCACTATGGATGTGAGACTTACTGGCCGATAATTTCCTGGATCCTCCCTAGGCCCACTCTTGTGTATGGGTACCACATGGGCCACCCTCCAGTCCTGGGGCACACACCCCATTTCCAGGGAGGTGTAGAACAGATCTGCCGGCAGCTCAGCCAACAGCTCCATCATCTCCCTCAGCACCCTGGGGTGGATGCCATCAGGACTTGATGCCTTGTCCACCCTTACTGCCCTCAGCCCCTGTAGCACCCTACTCCCTGTGATCACTTTGTCTGTCACTTCCTCTCCCTTTCCCACCCCCCAGCCCATTCTGGTAGTGGACCAGGCCTCCTTAATGAAAGCGGAGCAGAAGTACTCATTTAGAATTTCCACTTGCTCCTCCCCTTTTCCACCCAATCCCCTCCCTGCTTTATCCTCACAATATGTTCCTTGCACTTCCTCTTTTCCCTGACATATGTAAAAAAGTCCTTTTCCCCTCCCTTTATGTCATGTGTGGACCTTAATTCCCTGGAGGACTTAGCTTTTTTCACCCTTCTGGCCACCTCACTTGACCAACTCCTGAAAGATTCCTTATCCTCTCCCTTCACTGTTCTCCTGTACTTCCAATATGCAGCTCTCTTTGCCCTCACCCCTTGCAGTACTTGCTTGTTCAGCCAGCATGGTTTCTTGGCTCTGCTCTTTGTACTCCTGGCCGTGGTGCAGGCTACTGTGGCCTCTGTTAGCCCAGTCTTTATGACTCCCCACTTTTGTTCTGCATCCATCCCCGGCCTTATATCCTGGAGTCTCCCTTGCAGTGCTGCTCCCATCCCCCCAAAGTCCACCCTAATAAAGTCCACCACCTTAGTGCCCGTGCCTCCTGTCTCCCTGCCCAGCACCACGATCAGCCACACTGCTTGGTGGTCGCTACCTGCTAGTGGGTCCTCCACCCTTACCTCCCTCACCACCTCCCCATTTGCCAGCACTAGGTGCAGAGTGCTACCAAGCCTTGTAGGCCCACTTACCAATTGCGTCAGAAGGCCATCCTGGAATGCATCAAGGAGCACCTGCTCCCTGGTACTGCTAGTGGCCGGGGTGCTCCAGTCAACCCGTGGTAGGTTAAAATCCTCCATTATCACCACACTCCCCCTTCTACACATATCTGCTCTGCTCTGCCAACTCCCCGTCCAGTTCCCCGGATTAGGCTGGTGGTAGATACACCACTCCCAGCCTCAGCTTTCTGCCCTTGAAGTCCAGGAGCTGCACCCAAAGCGCTTCTGTCTTCTCCTCTTCTTCCTCATCCCTTATGCATTTAATCCCTTCCCTCACATAGAGTGCAACCCCCCCACCTTCCAACCCCCCCAGTCCCTCCTGTATATTCTGCATCCCAGGATTGGCAAGTCCCAATCATGGTACTCTGTGTCCCAAGTCTCTGTCACTGCTGCAATGTCCACCTTCCCCTCTGAAAGGAGTGCTTGAAGCTCTGCAATTTTGTTCCCCAGGCTTCTTGTGTTGAGAGAGACCACCATCCACCCGTACTCCTCCTTCTCCTCACTCTTCTCCTCCTTGGCCTGTGTCCCTCCTCCTGGTAGTCCTCACACTTTCTCCTCCTTATTCTTACCGGGTGGTGGTGCCTTCTGTATTACACTCAGACCACTCTGCCCGCCCCCTCCCAGGGTTACTCCGCCTCCACTTTTACCTATATCTAGGGGGTTGAGCTCATTAGGTTCCCCTGTCTGGACCTTTCTACCAACCTCAGTCTTTTGGCCACCCTCCAACAGTTTAAATCCACCATAGTAGAGATATACCCCTCTAATTCTGTCTATAATACTCCCCTTCCCTTCCTAGTCAAGTGTAGCCTGTCCCCCATTCACAAGTCACTATTTCCCCAGACACTAACCCAGTTAGTCACTAACCCATAAGTTTTGGTGTGGCACCAATCCCTCGGCCACTCGTTGAACTCCTCAATACTACCATTCCTCCCCATGTTTGCACATGGTACTAGGAGTACCTCCGAGAATGCCACCGCCTCCCTCACCCCCTCACACTGCCTGCCCAACTACTTGAACCTCCTGCTCACCACTTCCACAGTCTCCTCCGTCAAGTCATTTGTACCCACATGCAACACTAAATGAGGTTTCTTCCTCCCCCTCACTGCACACTTGAGCAGTGCTTGCCCTGCCCCTCCTGCACGTCAACCTGGGGATAGCTTCAACCCAAATACGGCTGTGCTTTTCCCCTTCCACCCCATCTCAATTCTTTCAGCATAGAATCAGGATGAGTACCCCCATCACTTACCCCCTTTCCCTTCTAATTCCCTTCCACCACCTCAGTATTCATTCTTCCTGCCCTTACCCCCGCCAGCTGCACCCTCTGTGACTTCTGTATCTGTACCCCTTACTTCTGCCTCACCCCTGTTCTCTGCCTTATTCCTCCCATCCCCCTTGAACCCCTTCCCAGCCTGACTTCTTCCTACTGGGCTTCCCATGTCGACCTCCCCTCCTCTCCTGCTGATTTCCAACCCCTCCCCTATCCCTGTTGTTGTCAATTTAGAACCCCCATTCCCTTCTACCCCGATAGTGATGCCCCTCCCATCCTTCCCCTTCCTGTAGCCTTCTCTCCTCTAGTCACCATGCCCTCCTTCCTTACTAGCCCCACTTCTACCCTTTCGTCCTCACTATCTCTTCCCCTACCTGTTGCCATCCCTCTCATACCCTGCTTGTCCTCCCCCCTTCAGTATGTTCCTGCTCCCCCTCTCTCCCATAGCAGAGGCTCAAATCTATTCCTAGTCGATACCCCTCCTATATCTCTTGCCCCTATCGGTCCCTCCCTCCTACTTGTTCCCCTCCGTGCCACCCCTGGTCCCACCCCTGGTCCCTCCCTACCCACAGCCATCTGCTCTCTCCCCTGGTACTCCTCGTCGTCTCTTCCTTCCCCATCAGGGGGCCCCTCCCCTTGCCTCAGGCACCCCCTCCCTGCTCCTCTCTTTTCTGCTAGCCCTCTGATACTGAGGTCAGTTTCAGTCCCTGTTGTTCTTCCTCCATCCCCTTGCCATCCCCTATTCCCCCCAGCTAGGATGCCTACCATACTCATCTGCCCTGCCACGTAGACTCCTCCCTAACCTCCACAGTTCCTCCCTCAAACAAGCCAGTTGTCTACAGACCATACACCCACCATCCTCCAAGCCCAGTCCAGGATCATGGCAGAACCACACCCTGTACACCCCACAACCCTTCCAAAAATGCCCTCCCTATTGACATGTGGCACCTGCCCCATTTTGGCCCCATCTTATGTTATGGGCTCTTACTCCCAGTTTCTTTACCCTACTACAATTGTTAGGCCCCTATTTACTCAAGTTCCTGTCCCCTCCTAACACTAGTCCCCCTACTGCCCCCTTGCCTACTGGGATAATTCAGTCTCAAATCTCATCTGTTAGATACTGTATTACTGTAGCAATCCTAAAGCCTCCTTGTCCGTTTTTCACCCCTCAGCTACCATACTTTTTGTTCTCAGCTCTCATATAATTTCACTTAGCCCAGTTAGAAATCCTACTGCACTCCAAGTATTACTCAGCTCAGTTAGAGAAATAAACAGAACAAATAAATATGTATTATTACAGCAATCCTAACAGTATAGCTCAGTATTTAGCTCAGTTAGAGAAATAAACAGAACTAAATCTGTATTATTACAGCAATCTTAAAAGCATTCAATCATTGCTTTGTCTCCACCCCAGAGACCCTGCTGTAATATAGGACCACAGAGGACACTGGGCAGGAGGGTGGGCAACTCTAAAGTCCTGGCAGAGCTCCGTTGAGCTCTCTCACTCCCCCTCTCACACTCACTCATTCTATTTCTCCCAGTGCTGCAGGCTGCCCTTTTGTACTGGCCCCTGCCTGTGTTAGTGCCTTTTTCTGCCCACAAAGAAATCTGCAGCAGTCCCGACAGAGCTCCGTTGAGCTCGCTCACTCCCCCTCTCTCACTCACTTGATCTTAATCTGTCCGAAACACTGATTTCCCATAATGACCACACTATTCTGTGCCATAAATGCAAAAACACATTTCAGCCAGGATCTGAAAAATGATAGCTGTACTGTTCATAAGGAGGTGTGAAAAAATGCCAGTGTTGAAAATCTGGCATGAAAATGTTACAAATTTGTGACATTACAAGGGTTTGTGGAAACTGCATGATGCACACTTGTAGCACAGTCATCTTCTAGACTTTCATCACCAAATTTTCAACATAGGCATTTTGGGACCCCTGCTCATGAACAGTGTCACTGTGATTTTCTTAATGTGTCCCAAAAACTGATTTCCCACAGAGACCGTGCTATTCTGTGCTGGAAGTGCGAAAACACGTTTCAGCCAGGATGTGTAAAATGACAGCTATACTATTCATAAGGAGGTGTGGAAAAATGCCAATGTTGAAAATCTGGAGTGAAAATATTGCAAATTCGCGAAGTTACTAGCAACCGTGGCAACTGCGCAATGCACACTTGTAAAACAGTAATTTTTTGGATTTCTTTCACCAAATTTGCAACATAGGTTTTTTGAGAGCCCACCTCATGAACAGTGGCACTGTCATTTCATTAATTGGTCCTGAAAGGTGATTCCACACAGTGAAGGCGAAATCACCTTTTGGGACCGAATGACGCCATGACAGTGACTGAATTCATGAGGAGGGGTCGCAGCAACTCCATGTTGAAAATTTGGTGCCAAAATTCCCCAAAATGCCCGAGATATGCACCAAAGTTGAAAAAACCCTATTTATGCCATTATACAGCTTACCGGCATTTCTTCAGTTCGCGGTCGGCTTTGAAGAGTGCAGACGTGTTCCCGGTCCACTGAAGATCATTGCTCCAGGCTCCGGAGGTAAATATGGGGTAAGGGGGGTGTGGGGAGGTAGAGCATGCAGAGGGTGGGCGTGGGTTGTGGGAGGGGCACCAGAGACTTCGAGGGACCATTTTCTTGTTTTACAGGTAGAAAAAAGAAAACAGACAACTCGGGTTGGTTTTCTTTTTTACAGGTGTATTTGGCACACTGGGGTGGGCTCCCAGTGTGCCACCAGCATTAATGGGGAGGGGGACCATAGCTGATGGGGACTGGGCCCCAGTCAGTACAGAAATGGGCGGGGGTGTGCATGATGCCGAGGGGGATTGGACACCCCATTGGCACAGGCAAAACATGACCATGGGGCCATTATGCTGATGGGGATTGGGCTCCCCCTTCTGCAAATTAAACTGGGAAGGAGGGGACAGAAGCCGACAGGGAATGGGCCTCCCGTGGAAAAGAAAGTCTGTTTTGCTGGGATGCATGATGCCGAGGGGGATTGGGCACCCTCTCAGCACACAACAAATTGGGGGGCATTATGCCGATGGGGAGTGGGCTCCCCTGTCGGCAAATGAACTGGGTCGGGGACATGCTGATAGGGGGATTGGCCACCCCTGTCAGCTTTCATGGGGCCGTGAGGCAGTGGCAAGTGCTGCCATGTTTACAAAAAATGTTACACTAGGCAAGGTACTGCCCTGCAATGATGGGTCACTCTCTCATTGCAGCGGAATGGCTGATGCTGCAATGACGAGTCAGCCCCTCATTGCAGCAATGAAATCATTTCAACTTGGTGGCACTTTTGGAAACCAATGTCATCCACACAGTGTGCCTGCATTGGTCCACCAGTGCCAAGCCCCCAAATGCAGTGCCACCATTGGCTGCCACAGTGCCGCACCTCCACAACCTGCTTCTCTACAATGCTGCCGCATAATGTTCGCAAGCTAACATAAAAAGGAACGGGACAAGGAGAGAGGGGGTAATTGGGAAGGGGAGGGAGTGGGGCAGCTGCAAGGTGAGGGTGCTAGCTGCACACTCAAGCGGACTTGATAGACCGGGTGGCCTATTTCTGCTGGCAAATTCGTATGTTTGTATGTCAGGTTATCCATACAAGCTACATAAAAGGTTTAACAAAGATTTATTGACTTTGTAATGTACTTAATATGAAATCACAGGTCATTTAATGAAAATAGACAGTGATGTCACAAACCTAGCTATTGTGAGGTCAATTATTGCCTGCCAGATGTTCTTGAAATATACAATGAGATACAGTAGTATTAGCTTCTGTGAGAACAGTTGATCATTGCTATCAATAACTTGAAGGCAGTAAGATGGCAAGGCCATTGAGCATAAGCTCATTTATAACGGTGTCCAGAAATAAGTGTACAGCAGCAAAATATGTAAGCAATATTATATACAACAGGCTGTGATAAAAGCATTTGTGATGCACGCCCCAAGGGCTTTGTGAGGCACTAGGCTAAAGGCTGAGTGTCATCACAAATCCTGGAAAGTTCATCACTGACACCTTCACGAGAATTTTAACAAAACATAATATTTAGACACAGTTTGGTTTGTATTTCACATTAGTTCTGTATTTCTCCTATCCATTATTTATTGCCAGTGTCACCTCCACTTATATGATGATTCCATTGTACTGATTATTGTATGAATAACTGGACTATATGTATTACATCCAGTTGTTAGTTATCACTTACGTACTGTATATTGAATCTCATGCATGTATTGAATGTGTCATCTTGATGGCCCAGGTCACTCCTGAAAATGGTCTCTTGAATCAATGTGCCTACTAGATTATCAAATGAATAAATATTTAATATCAGTTATGTGAAAACAGCAAATTTGCTTCAGAAGAGCTCATCTATTCTTGTTATTTTCTCCCTACCTGGGGTCATAATGCACTGCTTGAGACTTCACAATTACTCCCATAGCAACAGATTCTGATGTCACAAAACAGGATTATGACCTGATATAGGGAGTAAGCTATAGAGGCAGAGGAACTCCAAGGGATAAAGATCTGCCGTAAACTGCAGAAATTGTCGCAAATGCTTTAGGATGTTTGTAAATATGTCACAAGCATTCTGACACATTTGCCTGGATGCATTGCAACCAAATATGTGGATGGGAGTGCTGCATTCAGTGTTTTCAAAATTCTGCCCCATATATTTATGCAAATTTCCTGGGTAATGAATAATGGGGAAGAGAACTCAATAGAATGTGTATCTATCTATCTATCTATCTATCTATCTATCTATCTATCTATCTATCTATCTATCTATCTATCTATCTATATATATGTATATATATATATATGGAATGCAAGCTGACTTGTACTTAAATATAATGTTTTTCAAAGTGTTTTTTAGGCATCAGCAGCTCTTTAATGCACACCCTGATCTGTATTATCGTGCTTTTATAAAATGGCGAGAACAAATCTAGAAATGTCATTGACCAAGAGATGTCACTTAACCATGCATTAAATCTTTATAAACACACAGTCAGGAGCTGAATCTCATTTTCCTCCTCCCCAAAAAACTACTTAGAGCCATTTTATGTGTAATAATCCCCTTCAGGGTGTGCATCATAGGATTTTAATTCACTTCCCAGGGCATAAGGACACTCAGCCTTTGGCCTCGTGCCTTTCTATGCCCCTGAGGTATGTATTGAAATCCTATAATGCACACCCCATAATGGCCTATTACTTACATAAATTGGATTTGGTGTAAAAACACAATTATGGGGATATAGAAAGGAGATCAATGACCTGACTGTTTTAATGCATGGTCAGGTGACTGGTCTTGACCAAAAAGGTTCCTGTATTTGTTCTTGCCATTTTGTAAAGCAGCATAATATTAAAGTAATGATAAATGCTAGTTCAAAGGCAAACAAAGAGAAATGGCAAAGTCAGAAATGTGGAAAATATTACTGTTGCAAGAAATTGTTATAAACATAATGGTTTAGCACTTTTGCTTTAGAAGACCCCAGCTGTTTAATAACATAAGATTACACATATTACATGCAGCACCACACCTGTACAGTGTATCTGCATGATAAAGAATGACTGGAAATGGAGCAATCTAGTTCACTAAATTGTATTCTAAAGGATTCTATAAATGGTCGGAAATCCTCATGTTCAATAAAACCGTTAAAATTTGAACTATAGACCATACAATTTAGGGAAAAAATAACATTTTCATTTACTAATAGCATGAAGACACTCCAGGGATTGAGTTACTTTCATTAATTGAACCCTAGGGGAATGAAGCTTTGTCTCATACTGTTTGACTTTCTCAGGGCTAGAGTAACTCATGGAAAATCAGCCCAAAG
Organism: Neoceratodus forsteri; assembly: GCA_016271365.2. NCBI lineage: Eukaryota > Metazoa > Chordata > Ceratodontiformes > Ceratodontidae > Neoceratodus > Neoceratodus forsteri. Next base: position 220,670,910 of record JADMNL010000028.1, read on the forward strand.
TTATGGCTTTATGCTGGATTCCACAAAACTGTTTTTTAAGATTAATGACTATTTCATGAGATGCATTGTTTTATACCTTATAAAGAAAAGGCAAGGGAAATGTAATTGTCTAACAAAGAGGCCTTCCTTGCCACGACATGCACACAGTATACTTATTATTCTTCCCCATTTCATTTTTTAAATGCTTAGCTTCTTTTTACAGAATGTTCTTATCCCACTGCTTCAAAAGATTTATTGTAGACATTTTTCAACTCTAAGCATATACTGAATTCAGTTTAAGAAACACTGCACATGTCAACTTCCACACTAGCCAATTTCCTGAACACATTTTTTCACATTCACTTGTGTGCATGCGCAAGGAACATTTTGTAACAGTACGATTTTTTGGAGGTTGTTTTGTAACAGTACAACTTTTTGGAGGTCGTTTTGTAACAGTATGACTTTTTGGAGGTGTGTGACCCTCCTGTACAATCCAGTGCTCCCTGTAGCAGGTGCAACCGTAACATGCCAATGGATGCCCGAGTTGTCTATGACAGCAGTTTGGCTGCCCTGGTCTTCAGTTCTAAGAAAACATCCACTGCAATCAGCGGTGGTAAGGTGTATGCATTTAGCACATCTATGTCACCTTTTCCTTCTGCTCGAAATCCCTTCCCCTTCCTCCCTCTGCTGCTGTCCTCCCCACTTTCTCATTACTGCCCTCCCCCGGTTGTGTGCCGAGGGGGGTGCCCAATTCCCCTTGGCTCATGCGCCCCTCCCAAACAGACTGTGTGGCTGATGGGGATGCCCAATCCCCTTCAGCTCCAGCCCCCCCAACAAACGCCCAGGTGGCACACTTGGAGCCCACCCCAGTGTGCTCATGCCCGCCACCACAACTCACTGTATGGCCAATGGGGTGACCAATCCCTGTCAGCTCCAGCCCCCCCCAAAGAAACACCCAGGTGTTCCAGCACTCTGAGAGCACATCCCAGCATGCCCAAAGCATCCCACGTTGCTATTTTCTTTTTTTTTTTTAACCTGTGAAAACAGAAAATAGTCTCTCGCAGTCTCTCATGCCCCCTCCCCCAACCCGCGCCCACTCTCTGTGCACCCACCTTCCCACACCCCCCTCACCCCATACTTACCTCTGGAGCCTGGCGCGATGATCTCTGGTGGCCCGGGAACATGTCTGCGCTCTTCAAAGATGACCATGAACTGAAGAAATACCGGTAAGCTGTATAATGGCATAAATGTATTTTTTTCAACTTTGTTGCATATCTCAGCAATTTTTGTGAATTTTTACACCAAATTTTCAACATGGAGTTCTTGGAACCCCACCTCATGAATTCAGTCACTGTCATGTCATTATTCAGTCCCGAAAGGAGATTTTGCAGTCACTGTGCAGAATCACCTTTCGGGACCAATTACCGAAACAACAGTGCCACTGTTCATGAGGTGGGGTCACAAAAAGTCGATGTTGCAAATGTGGTGAAAAGTCCACAATTGTCTAGGAGCTACAGTGCATTGCACAGTTTCCATGCACACTGTGAACTTCTCAGACTGTAATATTTTTTACTCTAGATTTTCAGCATTGGCATTTTTCCACACCTCCTTATGAATAGTGCAGCTGTCATTTTCCACATCCTGGCCAAAATTTGTTTTTGCGCATCTGGCGCACAATGGTGCGGTTGATGTGGGAAATCAATGTGTGAGACAGATTATGAAAACCACAGTGACCCTGTTCATGAGTAGAGGTCACAAAATGCCTATGTTGAAAATTTGGTGAGAGATTTCCAAAACATGACAGTGTTATGAGCGTGCGTTGCGTAGTTTCTATGCACACTCGTAACTATGAGAATTTGTAATATTTTCACTCCAGATTTTTGACACTGGCATTTTGTCACACCTCCTTATGAACAGTACAGCTGTCATTTTTCACACACTGGTCAAAATGTGTTTTGCACATCCAGCGCACATTGGCGCAGTCACTGTGGGAAATCAACGTTCAGGACAGATTAAGAAAATCACAGTGACACTGTTCATGAACGGAGGTCCCAGAATGCCTATGCTGAAAATTTAGTGATAAAATTCCATAAAATAACTGTTTTATGAGTGTGCATTGTGCAATTTCCACACAGGCTCGTTACATTGAGAATGACTGGGGTGTTAGGGTTCCTAAGACAGACGGTTAAGAAGTAGGCTGAAATGTAAATCAGATGCAAGAGGAGTTCCAGAGAGGTACTCTGTTGGGACATGGGTGCTAAAGGGACATGGATACAACTAAGGGGGGGCGCTATATAAATGGCAAACATTACTGCAAATACCTACAGGCGTACATTCGGCATTGACAAATGCTTGTTCTTTTTGGGGTGGTTTAAGTTATAATTTAAAAGTACCATGGGGACAACTAACTATACTGAATGTGTTAATCATCGATTACATTTAAGTGGATAAACACAAAGGGCTGGATTCACAAAGCTCATGAAATTCTCGCAGCTGCGAGAAAGACGTGGCACAAGTGGGTTGCCACTTGCGGATCCACAGTTTTTCTTGCAGCTGTGATATTCACAAAGGTAGAACTGGTTTATGACTGTCTCCATGATTTATGGCAGCTTGTGGGTGGTGTTGCCATGGAACTCCCCACAGCTGTGGAAAAATGTTATGGCTGGTGGCACCAGGTGTGACATCTCCTGCACCTGCAGGGGACTGAAAATACCAATCTCCGCAACAGCGGAGATTTTGGTCTACAAGTGGAGTTGTGGAATGGGACTTAGTCCCAGATCACTTTGTGAATCTGTGACCATATTTCTAGGATGCCAACATTTGCAAAATGATATAATGTCAAATTACATTAGTGTAGTGATTCCCTAACAAGGTGGTATAAAAACATTTGAATGTCCCAAACTGACATCATAGTGACTTTGTTTATAATATGACAGGGCTGGTCCCTCCTTCCTCCAGGCTGAGATACAGATGAGCCACACTGGTGTCTTGAGAAGGACAACAAAAAATGTCTGTGTCTTTTGTTTTCAGCCTTTGCAGATTGTGTAAGAGGCCAATTGGCACCATACACTACTGCTTAAAGCAGAACCAGTGTAATTTGTTATGGTAATTTGCATATATTTTCCATGACGCTTTACATTACTAGGGTATGTGTAATTTTGTATTTCCTATAATGGAAATAATATTATTATATATTAAAATCTTCATGGAATGCTTGTCAGGGAATCATGTATTCTGATTTGTCCACTAGTGTCCTTATCCCACTGGTACAGGACTGCTAGTGTCAACAGAATGCTAGGAATTCTTCAGACTTGCAGTTCAACAACAGTTTGTAAACAAAAATATGGCTTTTGAAACATTATTTGAAATTTAAAACCCTAAGAGGTTTATAATAGCAATAAGGCCCCATATTGGGCCTTACCAGTCAGATAATGTACCAGGTGGGCAAGTGCCCTCAGCTGTGCCTCAGGCATGTCACTGCCCACTTGGGCATTATCTAACTGGTTGGGCCCACTGAAGCATTTTTGTTTTGCTTAAAACAGCAGTGCAACAAAAAAATGTTTTATTTCCCCCAAAAGCTAGTTTCGGGATTAATTAATAAAAAATATTACTGTACCTGTCAAATCTACTTTTCAGGGTACCTCCTATGCTGCACCATAGGGAATTTTTTATTTTCTTAATTCTAACCCTTGCCAGGTGTACAATGCCATTTCTAGAAAATGTGGCGGTCATCTTTTTTTCCCCAAGAAAAAAAACTAAATTAAAACATTTAGAAAATTCTCACATTTTACTGGAAGAAGAATGTTTTACTAGATAAAACTGAAAGATACCAGGAATCTGTAATAGTGAAAAAAGGTAAGAGTCACATTTTTTGCCCAGTTTCATTGCACCGCTGCTTTAAAAAGCTTTGTTCCTCTGATTAGTAAAACTGCAGAAAAGAAATGAAAAGCCATAGTTCTACGAAAACCTCACATACTAAAGCTTAGGTTTCTGAGGTAGTAACTTTCGGTGACCTAGATATATAACACACTCAGTTGCAATGCATTCTGACACCCATTTATAACATAGCAACTATGATGATTTTGTTACCAATATGTTCAGAAACGTTATGGTTTTTGTCTTGCACAGTGGCATTAATACCAAAGGAGAATCAAATCAATCTTCCAGACTTTTGTTTAAGTTAAGTATTTTGTTAGTGCCAGAGGGTACATTCTGTGCTATTAAGGTACAGTGTCAAGAATACAATGCTGATAGCATAAACACGCCAGAGTTTTAACAATGAAGAAAGAGGCGTATTGTGTTCTGACACACATTTCCTGCCAAGCCAGGGGGTGTTAATCTGGTTTGGCTAGTTTACTGAAGTTTTCTCCACAGTAAAACTGCTTCTGCCCTCAGCCCAAAGACTCTGTTGTGAGGTTTTGATCCTGTATGAAAAACAACAAGAAAACATCAGCTATATTTTTCAAATTTGGCTATGGGCCAGAGTTTGCCAGTAGAAGTTACTACCTTATCAAATGGATTCTGGATGATATTAATGGAAACTAACTTTGTTAAACCTCAACTTCAGTCAGTAACTGATTAACTGGAAAACACACTTGTGTGTCTCACTTATGAAATGTGATACAGTGCAAAGAGAGCACTTTGGCTGTGTAGCAAAATGCATCAAAGAAGGACATGGGGGGGGGGGGCTGGAGAAAGGGAGGAGTATCCGTCCCTCTGTGTTTTACCTTGTTGCTTTTCTTTTATAAATTTTTTTTAAGTTCTTGACAGTTATAACAATTTAATCTACATGTGAACAGTAACAACAGTTTTTCTGCATATTGGAACAAGTACATCCATCATGTCAACATAACAATAGTGTCAGAATTATACTGAATAGCACTGCCATAGTTATAGAAAGTGTAGTTGCTTGCAATGTTTTCAAAACATGCCACTTGTCAATAGTGATAACTGATAAAACAAGTAAACCCAGAAATTAAATACACCATACAACATATGCAACACTACAGTTGTACATAGTGGGGAATATACTTATGCGTTAGAAATCCAGGCCATTGGTATCTGAGGAAGGTAGAGTGTGGTAAATGCCTCTTGGAGTTATCAGGTTAGAGTGGGGAAAGTGACACCATGTTACTGGGAAGAATATTGCCAACTTGGATTAAAATTCCTTCTCATGGAATCTCTCCTCTCAAGTTTTACAAGTCAACTGTACCAACCAATATGAAGGCTTGGTCATGATCTAAGGCCTGAGTGAAGAGGAACAATAATCCCTCTGTGCACTCACTAGGAGTATATAATGGTCTAGCACCAGCAAGATTATTTGATAGCAGAGGGATTTTTTTGTATTAATAAATCATCATTCTGTCCAAATAAAGGCATCTGTACAAATTTTAAGGCTCAGTGCCACAGACAGGTGGATTCCCTGCCAGCTACCTTTCACCAGCAGTGCACTGTGTTGGTCATGTTAAGTTTGGGGCTTGACCCCTTCCTCTCTGTTGCACCGCCCCCAGCCCATAGACCTGCCATCAGTTCTGCGCTTAGTGAAGAAGAGGTGCTCATTACCCTAATGTTAATAGCTTAAGCATTCTAAAGTCTAACAGAAGCCTATAACAACATATTGTGTCCATGACTGTAATGTTAATCCAGTGACTCAGTCAGTCAACATTGTCTTTTGGCTGAACATACTGTAACTGCAAATTCAGTCAAGTGATGTGTTAAGAGCAGCTGACACGTTCATAAGAACTTTAGCAAAACTTAATATTGAAGCACAGTTCGGCTTGTATTTCACATTAGTTCAGTATTTCCTATCCCCATTACTTATCACTGAAGTCATTTGCATTAAAACAGGGTCTTTGCTTCTGAAGAGTTCATCTGTTCCTTTTGCTTTCTCCCTACCTGAGGTCATAATGCACTGCTTGTGACATCACAGTTAGTCCCATGGCAATGGAGTATGATGTCACAACACAGGATTATGAACTGATGTAGGGAATAAACTATAGAGGCAGATGAACTCCAAGGGATAAACATCAGGTATTCATGTAAATTTCATCAAAAATACATAATGAGCAGGTGAAATCCAGAGAATATATGTGGAATGCAAGCTGATTTGTACCTAAGTATTATGGTTTTCAAAGCTTTTTTTCTAAGGTGTCAGCAGCTCTTTAATGGTTTTACTAGATCTAAGCATTTATAAATCTATGGATACAAATGGCATGTATTATAAACTTCTTACACTGGCTGCCCCAGCGATCTGTTTCCTGCTTTCCTTTTCATTTGACATGTCACTGCAACAAGAAGTATTTCCAACCTCATGGAAAAAAGCTCAGATTGTCCCCATTCATAAAATGTGGCCATTGAATTTTATTTTATTATAAATATAGGTGGTCAAGAGCCTCAAATCTGATCGGCCAAAACTACATTCATCCCGGATGATATCTTGGTGCATAATCCCGACCTGAAAGTAGGTCATGCCATCAATCAACAAAATTAAAATAGATCCAGTCCATAACACAATGATGCAATCCAAGGTGTGCAATATTTAAGCAATATACCATGACAGAGAGTGGGTATATGGGTGGATTTACCACACCTGGGCAGCCGAGTGACTTAACCACATCAGAAGTGGTAAATCCACCCATATACCCACTCTCTGTCATGGTATATTGCTATTATACAATGTTCAACTTGTTTTTTGTTTTTATAGTGATATAAAACTTTTACAATGGGTATTCTGGCAGATTTATCACAGTCATGTGATATGTTTTGACCAATGAGGTTACAGGATTTTCTTACCCCATTGTATAATATGGGATAACAGCCCTTCTCAGGTGGTTGAATTCATTTGGCATATGGCCTCGTGCCTCAACATATCTGAGAAGGGACACGTTGTGGTGTATTATTGCTCAAATAATTATTGTCTTGTTTCCCTACTGCCAACTGTCTCAAAGGTTTTTGCAAAGCTGGTTGATTCCCAGATAATTGGGTATTTGTATCTCCACAGTCTACAGAACCCCAATCAAACTGAGTTTTGAGCAAAACATGGCATAGTTACTGCTCTGGCTAAAGTTACATATGACATCCAGCTGGCTGTGGATTAAGGCTTTTTACTGTGATGCCATCTTTCTGGATTTAGAGAAATCAAAACCACAGTGCAACAAAAGGAGCAGGTGGTGCTGACGTAGGGTGGCTAGCTCTAAATTTACTAGGATAAGGCATAAGCTGTTGCACTCACCAGAGACCAAAAATAAAACAAGGCAATCACTAATGCAAGTAATACTATTAATTAGTGCATAAATTCCATCATCTTCAGGACCCCCACCATGCCTTGACACTTCTACCTAGATGGGTCTTCATCAGGGTGCATGCCAACAGGACCAAGGCATAGGTTTTACATATCATACAGTTTAATGTGATAGTAACAAAAAATGTGACGCTTAAAAAACAGTTAAAAAGCAAGTAGGGAGAGAGTTAGTATGTTAACAAAGCATTCAGTTTTAAATACCAGGGGGATTTCTAGCAGGAGGAGGGAGGTGGTGCTGCCATTGTGTCGCATACTGGTGAGGCCCCACCTGGAGTACTGTTTCACAGTTCTGGAGGCCGCACCTCCGGAAGGACATTGAAAGGGTGAAGGCAGTACAGAGGAGGACAACCAAAATGGTAAGGGGGTTGAACGAGAAGCAATATGAAGAAAGGATGCAGGAACTCAACATGTACTCCCTGGACAAGAGGAGACCAAGAGGAGACATGATTGAAACCTATATGTACCTCACAGAAGTCAACAAGGTGTGAGTGGAGGGTCTATTTCAGTGAAAGTAATGCACTAGAACAAGGGGGCATGCAGTGAAGCTAAGGGGGAAAGTTTAGGAGAGACGTGCGGAAATACTTCTTCACAGAAAGGGTGGTGGATGACTGGAACAGCCTGTCAGAGGAGGAGATAGTGAGGGCAAAGACTGTGGGGAGCTTCAGGCATGCATGGGATAGGCACAGAGGCATATTAGGTTGGAGAACTAGGGGAGAGAGTGATACCTCCAACCAGCTAGTGACAGTGCTGGAGAAATAGGCAGGAACAAGGGGCAGACTGGATGGGCCTAAAGATCCTTTTCTGCCAACAAAATCTATATTTCTAAGTTTGCATGCTGTACCAAAATCCAAAGGCCACACATGTTCAGAAGCTAGGACAGCCTCAGACAATCATTACTTTACAGATTACAGTATTTCTAATTTCAACATCTATGGGGAACATCCTCTGAGTTCACAACCTGGGATTGGGTAACACAGCCTTAAAACTCTAAAGATATTGACAAATTTGAATTCCAAGATCCAAGGATGGTTGGATTAATAACACAAGGCAAGGCTGCAGATGTCATACCATTTCAAATAACTATTTTTTCACACTTTTACAGGGGAACATCTGGGGAGATCCCAACCTGTGATTCCCATAAACACACCTACACTTATGAAACTAAACTCAAAACTGAATAAGCCCCCTGTAAACAGATTTAATGATACCCACATAGATATTTACACATTTATTTCCTACAACCATATACTAACAAAACAGGGGAAAAAAGATATCATGGAACCAGGAAAGGCTAAAATCATCATTTAGTTAATTACTTTTCTACTTAATTAGATGAAACAGTGGAAAAAAAGGATGACAGCAATTATGCGGCAAGGAGTGGTTTACTAGGCACTAGGATTCCAGCAGGGAGTTCTATCTAGTTTGGCATCTGTGACTGAAGGTGAAGGACCCATGAGTCATATTTATGTGCCGGACCATCAGCTCGAGAGTGTCAGTGGAGTGCAATGATCTAGGACAGGACTTGCAGATAAGCTTTGAGACTAAATAAGAGCTGACATAGAAACATAGAAACAAATAATTTGACAGGAGATAAGGACCGCTTGGCCCACCTAGTCTGCCCATTTCCCTACCTAATGGATAAGCTGCTGATCCTAGTTAACCAACAGCCTACTTCCTCCTACCCCCCCACTAGAATTACCTTATGTCTGTCCCATGCATTCTTGAATTCCCCCACTGTTTTTGACTCTATGACCTCCTCAGGAAGGCTGTCCCATGTATCCACAACCCTCTCTGTGAAGAAATACTTCCTCACATTACCGCTGAGCCGTCCCCCCTCTATCTTCAAATTGTACCCCCTTGTTTTTGCACATCTCTTTTTCTGAAAGATGCTACCCGCTTGGACTTTGTTGATTCCCTTGAGGTATTTGAAAGTTTCTATCATGTCCCCCCTCTCCCTCCTTTCCTCGAGGCTATGCATCTTTAATTCCTTTAGTCTTTTTTCATATGTCTTCTGATGCAGACCCTGCATCACTTTGGTTGCCCTCCTCTGGACAGCCTCCAACCTGTCTATGTCTTTGCGGAGATGGGGTCTCCAGAACTGTACACAGTACTCCAGATGTGGTCTTACCAACTGTCTGTACAGAGGGCCAACAACTTCCTGTTTTCTACTGGTGATGCCTCTCCCTATGCATCCTAGTATCCCCCCAGCCCTCCTTACTGCCTTCTCACATTGCTGGCCCACCTTTAAGTTGTCTGATATGACTACCCCCAGGTCCCTTTCCATTTTTGCTGTTGTCAGTATCTCACCCCACATTGTGTACTCTTCCCCTGGGTTTTTGTTTCACAAGTGCATTACTTTGCACTTCTTTGCATTGAATCTAAGCTGCCATACATTTGACCATTCCTCTAACCTTGCCAAGTCTCTTTTCATCCTTTCCACCCCACTTTGTGTATCAACCCTGTTGCAGATCTTTGTGTCATCTGCAAAGAGACATACTTTCCCTTCCAGTCCCTCTGCCATGTCACTTATAAAGACATTAAAAAGGACCGGCCCCAGTACTGAACCCTGAGGTACCCCACTAGTAACCCTCCTTTCTTCACTGTGGACTCCATTTACTATTACCCGCTGTGTCCTGTTGTCCAACCAGTGTTTTACCCAGGCTGCCACCCTAGAACCCACTCCCAGGCTGGCTAATTTGTTTACTAATCTTTTGTGCGGGACTGTGTCAAATGCCTTGCTAAAGTCTAGGTAGGCCATGTCCACAGACCCTCCTTGGTCTACTGCTTTGGTCACCCAGTCAAAGAAATCAATTAGATTTGTCTGACATGAACTTCCCGTTGTGAATCCATGCTGCATTGGGTCCTGTGCCCCACTGGCCTCTTGGTACTCAACAATTCTTTCCATCAGAAATGATTCCATCATTTTCCCTACCACTGAGGTCAAACTGACAGGTCTGTAGTTTCCTGCCTCTTTCTTGCTCCCACTTTTGTGAAGGGGAATCACATCCGCCCTCATCCAGTCCTCAGATACCACCCCATCCTCCCATGATTTATTAAAAAGGGTAGTCCGTGGTGTTATTAGTTCTTCCCTTAGTTCTTTTAGAATTCTGGGGGTGAATCCCATCAGGCCCCATTGCTTTATCCACCTTCAGTTTTAAGAGTTCTTTCAGAACCCTTTCTTCTGTGAAAGGACAAATATCAACCCCCCTATCCAGAGTGCTTCTATTGACTGGATTATGTATTTCCCCCTGCTTTAGCATTTTGAATACTGAGTAGAAGTATTCGTTCAGTATCCCTGCTTTTTCACTGTCGCTCTCTGCCCAACCACCTTCCTCTTTGTTCAGCCTCAGCATCCCTGCCTGAGTCTTTCTTTGCTCCGTAATGTACCTATAAAAGGTTTTATCCCCCTTCTTAACCGAGTGGGCTATCTTTTCTTTGGTTTGGGTCTTTGCTATTCTGACTGCCTTACCCGCTTCCTTCTGCTTTAACTGGTACAGTTCTCTGTCCTGCTCCTTCTGTGTTTCCTTATACTTCCTGAATGCTATCTTTTTTCCCTTCCCTTCCCTGCCACTTCTTTTGAGAACCATAGTGGTTTTTTCTTTTGTTTTGATTTATTTGCTTCACAGAAAGACTTGTTGCCTCTGTGATGGTGGTTTTGATGTTTCCTCATTGTTGCTCCACCCCACCTTCTTGCCTGTTTGCTAGTGCTTTTTTGAGGCACTCTCCCATTTTGACAATATCAGTCCTCCTGAAATCCAGTACCTTCACTTTGTGTGGCTTGACTCTACAGCTAAGTTTATCATGAACCACACTGTTTGGTGGTCACTTGTTCCCAGATGGCTACCCACTTCAAGACCAGAGATCCTCTCTCCATCCCCATTTGAGAGTACCAGATCTAAGACTGCTCTCTCCCGAGTGGGTTCCAAAACTAGCTGTCTGAGGCATGCCCCCTGTAGGGCATCGAGAATGGCCCTGCTTTTGGATGTGCCTGCAGCAAAGGTGCTCCAGTCAACATCTGGCATATTCAGGTCCCCCATCAGCAATATATCCCCTTTCTCTGCCATCCCAAGGATGCCTTCTATCATTTCCTTGTCCATTTCCTCCCCCTGTGTGGATTGTGGAGCCATTTCCAGTCTCCAGGGTGACTCACAGTGCCTCCTCTCCTCTCCTCCCTGTTTACCCTTTAGTTCTGTTGCTTTTATCCCTTCTCTTACATAGAGAGCTACTCCTCCTCCTCTTCTTCCCTCCCTGTCCCTCCTGTAGATTGTGTACCCTGGTATGTTGACATCCCAGTCATGGTTCTCTGTGTACCATGTTTCTGTGACTGCCACGATATCCAGGCATCCCTCTTCCATCAGGGCCACCATTTCAGGGAGGCTTTTACCTAGACTATGGGCATTGGTACTCATTACACTCCATTTTTTATGGCTTTATTTCTTTTTGCCCCATCCCTGTCCCTACTGCCTTTGTCTTTTTCTTCATTTACCCCTGCCTTTCTCCCTATCGACTGCTCTACTTTGGTGTTTACCTCACTAATTACCCTGATTTTTTGGGGGAGCTAGGATTTCCCTTCTCCTCTTTAGTGCCTCCCCCCTTGGCTAGTTCAAATGCTTGCCACTGAAGCATTTAAACCTATCACCTAGGATCCTGGTTCCCTTCCAGGATAGATGCAGACCATCACACCTGTATAGGTCTGCATCCCTCCAAGTGGAGCCCCAGTCCCCAATGAAGCCAAATCCCTGAGCTCTGCACCAGCTTTTCAACCAGTCATTGAATCACATGGTGCAGACTGCCCTAGCCTCATCCATGCCATAGACAGGTAGCACTGCCGAGAAAGTTACCGTGTGTGCTACTTGTCTCAGGCCCCTCCCCAAGTCCACGAACTCCTGTTGCACTGCTCTGATCTCATTCTCAGACAGGTCATTCATACCTAGGTGGATAATGACATCCAGCTCCCTCCTCCTTGCCGCTGCTCCCACGATCCTGAGGATTCATTTCCTGTCCTTCCAAACCTTGGCGCTGGGCAGGCACCTTACCTCCCTTTCCCCTTCCTCCCCAGTTCTACCCCCCTAACAATGGAGTCCCCCACCAGGAGTTGTTTCTTTCCCCTGTGGGGTCCTGGGCCACCCTCCTGTGGGTTTCCATTGTAGAGGTTCCCAGCATCCTCCTTGGTCTCCAGTGCAGGTGCCTCCATAGAGGAACCATGCTTCACCAGAGTGGTGAATGAATTGTGGAGAGGCACAACTGAAGGAATGCGCCTATGTTCTACCACCCTTACCCTCCCTGAGCCCACCGTGGTCCAACTACTCCTCTTTCTTGGCAACCTCTGAGATAGTGGCAGTGGCCTAGGTGGTCCCTGGGTGGGGGAGCAGGTTTCCAGAATCCTTGCCAGGTCAGCATGGAGATGAACAACCTCCTCCCTCAGACCAGAGAGGTGCCTGCAAATAGGGCATCAACGCAGTTTCCAGAATGTCTCCCGGAAGACAGCTGCTCCACAGCCAGTGCATTGTACCACTCCCCACATGTCTGTGTCCCTTCCAGTTACAGATGCTTTTTTGGTTTTTGTTCTTGTTTTAGTGTGTGCAAGCTTGTGAGTGTCTCTACCCCCACAACAACACACAGTAAATCTGTCTAGCCAAAAGTCTTAATCCTTTCTCTTACTCTGGTAAGGTTCTTAGTTCTGTCCTTTCAAGCAAGCTAGAAGGAAAGAGCTCAGGTGAAGCTAGATGCCTTGGCCAGCAAACCTAGCCTTCCACCTTTGATGCACTTTAGGGAGAACAGGATGACATGCAATTCCCTCAAGTCACTCAGGGACAACCAGTGTAATGCACTGTGGAGCTTACAGTGGTAAGCGCCATAAGGGCAGTCTGGACTGGGAAACCACTACCACTGGCAGCATATCCCAGTCTGGGGAGAGTGGCACTGCACTTTGGTACCTCAGTGACCCCCCCCGCAGTGATACAGGGAGCTATCTCCCTCATTGTTGGGGATCTGCTACATTCATGCAAGGCTCCTATTAAGCTATCTGTGGTGCCAATGAGAAAGTGTGAGAAGGGAAGATCATGGGAGAAATGTTGCAGATAAAACACCCTGCTGCTGATCAACTAATAGTAACTGGTACTCCAAGACTGCATGCCATGGATGCTGTGAATGGTTGTTGGGTTCAGGAGTTGCTATTTAGGGCACCTGAAGTGGGGACCCGTTAGTAGTGAGGAAGGGTAAAAAGCTTGCTTTAAATAAAAATAGCTGCAGCACATGGTTGGCCTTGGCAATGCTGCACCCACTCTCCTCCTGACTAAGAGCCATATTAAATTATAAATATGTGGACGAAGGATATATTTTTTTCAGAAGCCTTTTATTTATATGAATTTAACATGATGACAATGTACATATAAACAGAGTACCACAAATCACCTATTTCAATTGAGCAATATCTAAAATAAAAAAAGCAACCCCCCCCCAAAAAAATGATTTTATCACCCTCTGTAATCTACCATGTACAGAGACACGGTGATACTGCAGAGTTAATGATGCATTCCAAGTGGATAACATGAGTTCAAGCGTTTTAGGAATGAGATTCTATGGACCCAACTTCATCACCTTAATTTAAGGTACTGTACAGTATCGATGAGCCTCAACACAATCCCCTATGACAGTCTGCATAGGGTGGTGCTAGGCAGACCATGCCCCACACCAGATCAAAGTAGGACTTCAACCAAAGTGTGCAATGTCCTGCTAAATAAGCTGAAGTGAACTAATGAGATGAAGCATTGTTATTTCAATAGACAAATCTTTTACTAAATATAAGAGTTTGCACAGAATCTCAAGATGCCTCTGATATTATAACATGAGGTCTCACCTGAGGCAGGTGAGCTATTCACCAATATTGTCAGCACAGCGAGATCAGCATTGAATGAATAGGGCTTGAGCTGAACTTTTCTTGTTACAGTGACCCAATATACATTATTTACTTCCTTAAAATAGGGCTTCTTCTAAGGCAGTGCTAACTCAAAGGAAAACTACACCCTTATATCTTTTAAATTTTATGTTTCCATGTCAACAGACATCTCTTTTCATGTAGCTGTAAGAAATGCATGCAACTGCCTTAGTCCATTTTCACACTTCATACTAGGCCCTGTAACTGTTCTGGGAGGCTACATTTGGTGGTTGTTGAAATCTCACTGTCCCTGAGAGCAGCATTAGCATATGAGAACAATGATTCATAATCAACCTTTAAAGGAGATCTACTGGCCATGATACTTGAGCCACTGGTGCATAGATTGTGGCTCGAGCACCCTGAGCCCCCCAAAGTCCCAATATAATAAATAAATAATAATAAATAAATGTAATAAATATTATTATTACTGTATCTGATGAGCTTGTAAAATTTCATCTTCCAGGGGGTGCCGCACTCACATGGCATATATGCACCTTTTGTAAAAATGACACCTAGCATATTAAAAATGGAGATTTTAATATCTCCGTACATATGGGCAATGGAAAGGAAGAGGCAACACCGCGTCATCATATCATGGTATTTTCCAGCACAATCTCCCAGGGGCATCTCTACGGTTCTCAATATGCCGGCTGCACCCCTGGAAGATGAAATATTATGAGTGCTCAGGTATTAATAATATTTATTACATATTGGGACTTCGGGGGGATAGGGGTGCTTAAGCCACAATCTATGCACCCGTGGCTCGAGCATCATGACCAGTAATCCCCTTTAAAGTCCCAAGTATGCTTGTCTGCTTAATTAGTCTTCAAAGAAAAAAGCTGCAAGAAGATATGAAATATCAATTTTACCTTCAGTGAGCTTTGCAAACTACCTGAGTTGCAGTGCATGTTTTTTTCCCTTTAAATGTCATTCAGTTTATGTGTTTCCAGAGAGTTTTTGCTGGGTATTGGTTCTTTCAGCATAGAGATACATGATACAGATGGTTGATCCAACATCATGTTCTCATATGCTAATACAGTTCTCTTGGACAATGAGATTTCAACAACCATGAAATGGAGACCCCCAGGGCAGTCACAGGGGCTACCATGAGCAGTGAAAACAAACAAAAGGTAATACATACAAGCCTAACAGCTACAGGAAAGGAGTTGTCTGTTGGCATGGAAACAAATAAAATTTAAATGATATGAGGGTATAGTTTTCTTTTAAATACTTGGACTAAGCTACCCCTGTAAAAGGCATGACCTCATGTTGTATAGTAGATTGCTAAGCTAGATACTTTGTAAACTACCTGTTATTTCTTAGCAGCAAGCTGCCCAGCATAAGAAGAGGGGTGGATGAGATTTAGCTTTTCAGCAGTAACGGAAAAAATATTTCCTGAATGACTGGAAGTTCAGTCTCATAGTCCTACAAAATGGAACATTTAGCATTTTAGATGATGTGGTGTTTTATTTATTTATTTATTTGTTTTTATTTAAAATGTGGTAACTGGGAAAGGCACACTGAGCCGAGACTCATTTCCAGATGTGACTCAGGGACAAGGTACACAATAGGAGTAACAAAGAACACACAGAGGAATAAAATAGTACAATATACAGAACACAGATTTCTAAATGAGGTTAACAATATACAAGAATGTAAATAGATACAGTGAGTTAAAAATAAATTAATTTACAATAATGTATACATGTAATATAATATAAAATTACACTGTAAGATAGTAATTAAAGTAATTTGCAGCACTATATACATAAAATGTAATATAATGTTAATTTACAGTGTAAAATAGTGGGGGGACATGGGAGTAGAAACAGGGGAGCGAGTCTGTTTTTAGCAGAACAGTTCTTAGTATAGATGAAGCTTTCTAGTCTACATATCAAGACTAGGGAATATGATCTTATACACATTCCCAAACATATTTATGACATTTATAAAGCATGACTGACTTCAGAAAACCTCAAGTTAAATTCATGAGATATTGCTCTGTATTTTTCCCCAGCTAATTTCAAGTGATGTCTGTAGGTAAGGTATACTTTTCTCTTACCTGATATGCCCTTAGGTGTGCACAGATGTGTGAGACCAAATAACAGACATTGTGCAGTTATGTGAAAACAATATGAGGCATTAAAGGATTAAGGATAAACAAAGAGACAGGGAGAGTGTGGGTACTGGTGTACTATAATCCACAGACATTTCTATTCAAATATATGAATCTCCCATTGTCACATTACATTTAGCTAGGCAATCTTGTCTGTGTCATGCAGAGTTCCACTACCAGGCATGTTTATACTTGTAGCATAAAATGCTACTAGATGGTGAAGGGTCATATGGGACAATGTTGCAGGACTGTAGTAGAATGTCTATTATAAATCACTTGAGATTTCAGCCAATCAACAATCAGAGCCACAGCTTTTGCTTCATGTGGCAGAATTAACCAAGAGTGTTCCACTTCAGAGGCAGGGAGGAGCATTACATTTCCTTCTGTAAATAAAAAAAAGGAATGTAAAACTTATTATAAATCACTGTTTATATGTGCTGTCAGTTGCATTTTGTATCTTCTGAAAGTATCATCCCATGAAAGTTGAGCAGATGGAACCGCTTAGCTTTGTTTCATGGTCCTCTCACCCAAACTGCATGAGATGACACTCATATGCTATAAAAGAGACATCCCACACAACATATAGACTTATAAAAGGAACAAGTGGGTATTGTTTTCTGTGGCTTTCCAGAGGTCTGCACCAGTGGTCTGGATCCTATTGCATAACTGTATTTCCTTGCTCTCTGTTTCATATTATTTTTTACCCATCTTTCCTGTTATTTACTGCTACTTCTTATAATTCATGCCTACACCAATGTTTTGGTGTAAATACCCATGCATTATTCTAGTCCTTACTATTCTCATAATTGTACCCTCAAACATCTTCTCCTTTTTTTACCTGAATGGTTTTACTTAAATTGTAATCTGTCTATATATGCGCACTACCCTCCTTCCACTTCCCATAGGTCGCTCCTGGAAATGAGCTTCGGCTCATTGTGCCTCTCCTGGTTACCCCATTTTACCTAACTAACTAACTAACTAACTAACTAACTAACTAACTAACTAACTAACTAACCTATCTAGTGGCATTTTCTTTCCTTGAGCCAATGTTCATAAAGCAAATAAATGCAGCCACTGAAGCAAGTCACAAACTGGTTTTGTTTCCATAAACTATATGAAGCAATGGCTATGATAGCAGGACATTGACTGGATGGTCCACTGTTCTTTTTCTGTCTTGCATTTTGTAATGTTCTAATGTTCTTAGCATGGACAACAATTTGCAGTTTGTTATAAATTTAAACTGCTATTTTTGCTATGTTTGCAGAACTTACCAGCTCAAACATCTTTGTACAGTATATACCACCCTGTCTATCAAATTTAGTATTGAGAACATCATGGTCATGTCCCCTTTGTCCCTCTCACCCTTTCTAGTATTCTAAGTTAACCAGGTTTATTATGCACAATTTCTCCTTGTAGCTCTTGCACCCTAAGCTGCAAAATAGCTTGGCTATTCTGAGCTGGGCCTTCTCAATTGTTTTCAGTGTTCATTCTGTACTGGAGTGACCAGAACCGAATGCAGTACTCTAGGTGTGTTCTAACCAAGGCTTAATATGGGTGTGGGGGTCCCTTGACCTGTTTCTTTAAGTCAAGGCATATGCATCCTAACATTGTATTTTGTTCACTTGATTGTAGAGCCTATTTTCTGCCTGGCTGCCTAGATACAGTTCCTCAGTTTTGCTGTCCATGGTTGTGCTGCTGAAGGCACATGGATAACCCAGATTTCTTCCCCCGGGGCAGGTACCTTGCATTTCCCCACAGTAAACCTAATTCCCCATTTCTTGACCCATGTCCCTAATATATGCAGATCACCCTCTACTGTAATGTATCCTTCTCTGTGCTGTGTCCATTCGTGTTGTCAGTTTTAGTCTTGTCAGAAACAATCTTCCCTAAAGTCTTTAATACATTTGTTAAAGAGCAATGGACCTAGCACTTACCCCTGGGACATTCCTCTCAGAACATCCCCCCTTTCTAAATAGTGACCATCTACCATCACTTTCTACCTGTCAATCCATTTGCTAACAACTTCCTGCTGACTTTGGGGACCCCATATTATGCTGCTTTCTCAATGCCTTTTCCATGTGGTGTCAAAGGCAATGCTTAAGTTCATACAGGTTACATCCACCACATGACCTCCAACCATCTTCCTACTTAGCTCCTCAATGAAGATAATCAGGAAAGTTTGGGAAAATCTAATTCTTGTAAAGCCTTGCTGTGTGCTAGCGAACAGCCTGTTCCCTCTTATGTGCTTAACCACTTCATAATTTACTGTATGACTGACTCAGTGAAACTCATATGCACAGATGTAAGGTTAGCAGGTCTGTAGGTTTCTGAGGACACACCGCTCTTGATTAGGGTATGCCATGGCATTGTCTGTTTTCCAGATCTCTGGTCCTATCACTTTATGTATGAAGTCCTCTGAAATATACCAGTAAAAAGGCCCAGCTAGAAATCCTTTTGCCTCAGTTATTACCCTAAGATGGGTGCCATCTGTACCCTAGAATTTTCATGGCTTAACACCCAAAGGATACTTACCCCACTTATTCTGTTGTGATCAGCACTGTCTACTGTTTGGTAGACATGTCTCCCATAACTTCCAACCCCAGCTGTCCCTACTAGCTGGTCTCTTAGCTGAATATGGACGCAAAGTATTTCCTCATTACATACTAACATACTAAAATGCCAGCAGAATAGGCCTAATGGTCTTTCTTGTCTGCTCGTTTGGTCAGTCCCCACCCTGGGAGCTGACCTTGCTGCCCCCCTCACCTTCTCTGGCTTCTCCCTTCCCAGTTCCGGATATTCTCGCTGCACTGGATTTTGCTTCCAGAACCCTTCCCCTGTACCTGTCCCAACCAGGTCTCCTCCCATGTATGATGCAGCATCCCCATTTTCCTTGGTGAAAACTGAGGTGAAGTACTAATTTAGTACCTCAGCCTGCTCCCCCAGGCCTTGTGCCCATCTCTCCCCTGTTTTAATCTTGCTAATCTGCCCCTTCACCCTTCATTTTTCCCCAATGTATCTAAAATTACCTCCGCCATTCCTGTGCCTCCATCAGTGGTTTGCCCTCCCCATTGGTTAGGGGTGCGACTTGTTCCCTGACTCTCCTTTAGTTCCCATATCTTGAAAAGAGGGTTTACTATTCCATATGGGTGCAGTTTATATAAAGGCTTTACATTAATTTTGTCAGCAATATACATGCTAAAATAAAGCAAAAATAAAATACATTTTGTCTGCAACACAGATTAGCTTGCCACTCCAATGTGCAAATTTCATGACGTGAAATATTTAGTTACATACTTTCAGTGGTAAACTCACAAACTGCTCACACATAACATTTTTGTGCTGATGACAGTAAAAACGATGCTGACCTTTTATAACTGACAGGCCATATGATATGCTGCCAAGCACACACAAATTTGTCATTTATGCAAGAATAACGTGATGGTAAAGCTGTATCACAAAAGAAATATGGTCATGTTATTTCCTAATGTATTTAAAAACAGTTACCCTTAACTCAGCAAATGAATGATTTAATCTACAAATTGCTTTGTACATTCAGCAGCATTCTTTGTTTGTGTCTTCATTGTAAGTGTCTCTTTCACTAGGGTAACATACTAGATCATTTGTAATTGTTTGTATTTATATGTATTTATTTTACCAGGAAAAAAAGCTCTATTGAGCAGTGCTCATTTACAAGGAGGTCCTGGGTAGGACAGAAAACATACAAGGGGTAACAATGCAACATTACAAGACTTAAGAAACATTTTGTAACATTGCCTAATAAGTAAAATGTAATACAAACATAAGAATAGCAGGAGTATTAATATATAGAATGTATTGGTAGATATGATATATACAGAGTGTTCCTACTTATTTATTTTTTATTTATTGAAAAATATTGGAATTACAAACCTTTGAGTCAAAAGACTCATTATCATGAACCACCAAACAGTGTGGTTCATGGTAAACTCAGCTACAGAGTCAAGCCATACAAAAGTGAGGGTACTGGACTTCAGGAGTGCTGACTTTGGCAAGATGGGAGAGTGCCTCAGAAAAGCACTAGCAAACAGGCTAGAAGGAGGTGTGGAGCAACAATGGGGAAACATCAAAACTGCCATTATAGAGGCAACAAGCCTTTGTGTGAAGCAAATAAATAAATCAAAATGAAAGAAAAAGCCGCTATGGTTCTCAAAAGAGGTGGTGAGGAAGGTTAGGGAGAAAAAGATAGCATTTAGGAAGTATAAGGAAACACAGAAGGAGCAGGACAGAGAACTGTACCAGTTAAGGCAGAAGGAAGCAGGTAGGGAAGTCAGAATAGCAGAGGCCAAACTGAGAAAAGATAGCCAACTCAGTTAAGAAGGGATAAAACCTTTTATAAGTACATCAGGAGTGTAGAAAGACAAAGGGAGGGATAGTGAGGCTAAATAGAATGGACGATGGGTGGGCAGAGAGGACAGTGAAAAAGCAGGATAGCGAATGAATACTTCTGCTCAGTATTCACAAAAGAGGAGGAGAGAGAGGTGCCTAATCCAATTAACAGAAACATTCTGGGGGGGTCGATCCCAGTCCTTTCACAGAAGAAAGAGTTCTGAAAGAACTCCCAAAACTGAAGGTGGACAAAGCAATGGAGCCTGATGGAATTCACCCCAGAATTCTAAAAGAATTAAGGGGAGAACTAGTGTCACCACTGACTACCCTTTTTAACAAATCATGGGAGGATGGGGTAGTACCTGAGGACTGGAGGAAGGCAGATGTGATTCCCCATCACAAAAGTGGGAACAAGACAGAGGCAGGAAACTATAGACCTGTCAGTTTGACCTCTGTGGTAGGGAAAGTGATGGAATCACTTTTAAAGGAAAGAATTGTTGAATACCTAGAGGCCAGTGGGGCACAGGACCCAAGGCAGCATGGGCTCACAGCGGGAAGGTCATGTCAGACAAATCTAATTGATTTCTTTGACTGGGTGACCAAAGTAGTAGACCAGGGAGGGGCTGTGGACATGACCTACCTAGACTTTAGCAAGGCATTTGACACAGTCCCACACAAAAGATTAATAATCAAATTAACCAGCCTGGGAGTGGGTCCCAGGGTGGTAGCCTGGGTAAAACATTGACCGGACAACAGGACACAGAAGGTAATTATAAATGGAATCCACTGTGAAGAAAGGGGGGGTACTAGTGAGGTACCGCAGGGTTCAGTACTGGGTTCAGTCCTTTTTAATGTCTTTATAAATGACATTGCAGAGGGACTGGACGGAAAAGTATGCCTCTTTGCAGATGACACAAAGATTTGCAACAAGGTTGATACACAAGGAGGTATGGAAAGGATAAGAAGGGACTTGGCAAGGTTGGAGGAATGGACATAAGTATGGCGGCTTGGATTTAGTGCAAAGAAGTGCAAAATAATGCACCTGGGAAACAAAAACCCAGGGAAAATTATACAATTGGGGGGGTAGTAACAACAACAAAAATGGAAAGGGGACCTGGGGCTAATCATATCAGATGACCTTAAGGTTGGCATACTGGGATGTATAGGGAGAGACATCACCAGCAGAAAACAAGAAGTTGTTATCCCTCTGTACAGACAGTTGGTGAGACCCCATCTAGGGTACTGTGTCCAGTTCTGGAGACCCCATCTCCACAAGGACATGGACAGGATGGAGGCAGTCCAGAGGAGGGCAACTAAAATGGTGCAGGGTCTGCAAGAGAAGCCATACAGAGGAGAGACTAAAGGAGCTTAATATGTATACCCTTGAGGAAAGGAGGGGGCGGACATGATAGAAACTTTTAAGTACCTCAGTGGAATCAACAAAGTCCAAGAGGGTAGCATCTTTCAGAAAAAGAGATGTGCAAGAACAAGGGGACACAATTTGAAGATAGAGGGGATGGCTCAGGGGCAATATGAGGAAGTATTTTTTTCACAAAGAGGGTGGTGGACGCATGGAACAGCCTTTCTGAGGAGGTTGTGGGGTCTAAAACTGTGGGAGAATTCAAGAATGCATGGGACAGACATAAGGCAATTCTTGTGGGGGGTAGGAAGAAATAGGCTGTTGGTTAACTAGGATCTGCTGCTTATCCTGTAGGTAGGGAAATGGGTAGACTAGGTGGGCCAAGCGGTCCTTATCTGCCATCAAAGTCTATGTTTCTGTGTTTCTATGTTTCTCCATGTCGGTAATTACAAACATAAGAAACAACCAGGATGCAACCTGGGTACAATGTGAAAAAGCAACCAATTGACAAAAAAACCCCCCCAAAAAAACCAACAACATAGAGGCATAGAATTAATGACAAGAATATACATCTTAGCAATAAAGATATACTGACACAAATTGTGTACCACGGGAATTAGCAGCAGTAAAAGAGGAGAAGAACAAGAGTAAAAAGTCAGCTAGAACAGGGTTGAAGGGGGGAGGGGGAAGTGGGGAACAGTGAAGGGATAAGGAGGAGGAAGAAGGGAGGAAGGGCAGAGGCAGTGAGAAAGAGGGTAAAGGGGGGAAGAAAATCAAAGGATCAGCAGTCCAGTGAGACATTGTCACAGTCTAGGGGAGTTCTCGGATTGGTGGTATACTAACAAGTACAGTATTGAACATGCAGTAATACATAATACATTTACAGGTGATATGTAACAGTTTTAGGGATACATGATGGGCACCAGTCAAGTGTGATGTGGAAAATATTTTCACTCCTTTAGAGTGACCTCTGGATATTCATGGTGGCAGAGTCACTCGTGAGTATCAGAAGGTCATCGTTGGGAGTGAAAATATTTCCATATCACAGTGCATCATGTATCCAATTCTACAATGGGGTCCCTATTGTTGCAAAAGTTACCATTTGCATGGGTTTGTGTGGTTTCTGGGTTTGTGGTGGTTTGCGGTGTGATAAATGAGAATAATGCATATGTATGTGTGTGATATGCAGTTTTTTTACACACCCAAGGTGTGTGATAATATATAAACCTCGAGGGCAAAGCTCGAGAGGTTTATGTATTGTCACACACCAAGGGTGTGTAAAAAAACTTCAGATCACACACCTTCATATGTGTTATTTTTTATAATGACTGATGCTAAATAAACAAAGTTCAGAGTCTTTTTTTTTTGGTTTTTCGTTCTGTCTTTTTTACCTTCTTGGCCTCCAGGCCTGCTTCCCCTGTCGTTGCATCCTTCTCGGAGTTTCCAGCCACCATCTGCCTCTGCCGTAGCCAGCCCGCCACCCCACTCCTGTGGTTTTACTCCCCAACTCCCCACAGAACAAGAATCCAGATGGGTGCCATGCAATCACAATGAAACTCACGGACGGCCATCAAGCCGCTCGTGCTAGGCGCCATCCCCTTTTTTCCCTTGATTACTTCCCCCCAAGCCGAGGACATGCAGTGATGCCTATGGAGAGGAATGCACACATGTCC
This sequence comes from Neoceratodus forsteri, assembly GCA_016271365.2. Classification (NCBI taxonomy): domain Eukaryota; kingdom Metazoa; phylum Chordata; order Ceratodontiformes; family Ceratodontidae; genus Neoceratodus; species Neoceratodus forsteri. Next base: position 220,694,640 of record JADMNL010000028.1, read on the forward strand.
ACACGTGCTCCCTCCAGACATCTGCCCCCAGCTCCTGTCCTATGTGCAGCAGAACATATTGTCCCCAGCCTCCCCCAGGAGGCAACCCTGTGCCGATTGTTCTGAACCCCCATCCCCAGAGAAGGAGAACAGTCCTTCAGATGCTCAGTCCTTCTCCTTCTTCCCTGCTGAACCCCAGTGACCCGCGCTTGTTTCCAAACATCGGTCACCAGCATGGTGTGAGGTATGGCGACCGGCGCCTCAGCCCTTAGCACCACTGGGCCGGCATAACAAAGCTCAGAGTCTTAGCATTACATGCCTCCTGCATTGCTGATTCAACCTCTGTATGGGCTCCACAGCATGCTGTTTTTTATGATGACAAGGTGAAGGTTCAATGGCTTCTTCATTGTTTAAAGTTTTAAAACAAAAAAACTGTGAACAGTTCAATTTTCCGAGTCGGTAAGTACCATAGCGTGGTACACAGAACCTGTCACTAGACAGTAAAAACCATATCAACTTGCAGGTTGATATGACTGCCATATCAACTTGCAGGTTGATGTGACTTTTCACAAGTCTCAAAAACAGGTTGATATCAGGGGTCACCAGTTATTATATAGAGAAAAATGAATGGTTAGGGAGTTATAATGAGGATTTTACACACCCCGGAGGGGTGGGATGCCACATAAACCCTGAAAGTAAGCTTGAGGTGTTTATTCAGGCATCTCACTCTGAGGAGGTGGGTGAAATCCTTGTTATAACTTCCTATCCATCCTTTATTTTGTATAATTGCTGGGGATAATTTTTTCACCACAGCAATTATACAAAATAAATGCATTTCTTCACTGAGCTGAGCCGTGGACCATTGGGGTTTCAGCACGGTCTGCGGTCTCAGCTCCAGACATAAAGCAATGGTTTTGTTTTTGTTTGTTTTTTTCCACTGGAAAATAAACGTTGTGGCACACATATTTTTGTTTAAAAAAACTAACTTACCCCTGTCTCCTACTTTGTGGGAACTGCATAGGCTTGAGAAGCAGGACTGCAGAGAAGAGGAAGTTTGCGGCTACCGGCTACCACAAGGGGACGAGCAGGAGCTGGAACATGCCCAGTGCAATGGGAACCGGGCATGTGTTCATTGTCATAACCAGCTGGTTATAACAACAGAATTATAACCCGGTTTCCCCAATGGGAAAAAATGACAACTAGTTATTATATGTCATTTATTTTCACTGTGCTGACATCAGTAGCATTTATCTCACTCCGGTGAGAATAACACATTTTATCTCACTCATTTATCACTCACCCTTATTGTTGTGCATCTGCATTCGGGCTCTCAGGCTTTCTGCCATGGCAGTGTAACCTGAATCCTCTCTTAACCCAGCAGGCCCACAGGAACCCCCTCACTAGCACCCGGGGAGTGGACTGCTAGAGGTAACTACAAGGCTCCTCTCTATGAATACCTTAAGAGGTGTTTACCCATCAACTCTTCTCCCCACCTGTGCCAGCCAGCCACCCCCCCCATCCAAGCTCTTCCCTTAATTTATGTGTCCTCCAGGTCACATGACACCACTTTCCCATCTGCAGGTTATATCACCTGATAACTAGGAGTCAGTGTTGTACCTCCTTTTCCCTGCCTCTGAGCCCTTCTTGTTTTCCTTCCCCCGTTTTGCTATCCCTGTGCATTCTCTTGGTATTCCTGTAACTGGATTTGAACTCTGTACCTTCTACACCTAAAGCGGACACCCTTCCCCTGTACCATAGTGTTTTCCTTATTCTACTACACTCCTGCCTACCCTATAATGTTTGCTCACTCACTCTCCCCATGGGCTGCCTGTCTCATGTGCTTCTTCTGGTATGCAGTCTCTCAACCATCCTCAAGCCACTTCTGACTTCACAGCCAAGTCGGCGCTTAAACTAACCAACTCTTGACCACTTATTTGTTACTCCCAGGACTGTTAACCACCAACCTGAGGTGACTATTCTGACTTCTTCTACTGTCTTTCGCACCCTGTATTTACCCCCTCCTCCTCATAGCCCCATCAGTTCTCTCCCTCCCTATTCCCACTATCACCTCTGTGTACCCCATCACATCCTTTCGTGCACCCTGCTCTACTAAATTCCTCAAGCTATCCTTGTTTCGTCATGCCCTCATCCTTGTCCTTCTATCAGGTAACATTCACCCAAACCCTGGCCCTCCAGCATCCCCCCCATAGGAAAAAGTATTAGCAGTCTGCGTGTAGCCTCTATGAAGATCCGTAGGCTGCTGAACAAAATTAGCCCCCTCCAGGTGTGGATAACTCAACACTTTCCTGACATCCTAGCCCTGACTGAAACCTGGCTGTCACATGGCACCCCAGATGCTTCAGTGTCTTTAGATGGATATTCATTGTTCAGAGCTGATAGGCTCAGAAAAAAAGGTGGAGGCTGTGCCATCTACATTAGGAATTCCCTGCAAGCTCTCCTCCCTCCCTCCCTCCATCCCTTACTCATGGTTCCCAGGCTCTGCCATTAAAATAATACTAGGCAATCTAAGTAAAAATATAAACTTCATGGTCTCCTATATCCCCCTTCATGACCAGAAGTCAGCCTTTGAAGAAATATTGGTTACCTTATCATCCCTCCCCAACAATGTGGAAACCATCATGACTGGAGGCTTCAACATAGACTGGCTTGCTCAACCAGCCAAGCCTTTTATGGACTCAACTGTTGCCTTGGACCTAGTCCAAATAGTCCAATTGCCCACTCGCCTAAATTGCAAGACTGGTTCATCTACCCTTTTAAACCTCATTTTCACCAACCACCCACAACACATATCCTAAGTCATCGTCCTCTCAGACTCCCTTAGTGATCACTCCCCCATCACTTGTTTATGGTCAAATAAGTCCACAACCCCTTCCCCACCCCACCTTTATTTATTTATTTTTATTTTATTTTATTTAAAATTGGTGACCAGGAAAGGCACACTGAGCCAAGGCTCATTTGCAGGTGTGACCCGGGTACCAGGTGTACGAGAGAAGTACAACAATTTCTTGTGACAGACGTTTGATACAAACATTGATGACAATTCACAGAGGTGTGCAGTAAAGTACAACTAGTCACAAGCATCAAGGACATTTCATGTCTAGAAGTAGCGTAAACAATATATTACAAATGTTTATATATACAGCATTTACAATAGGTGTCACAAATAGTGAGTAAACTAGCACTGAGATTGTACAGTAGATCTGCAGTATACAAAACTTGGGGCTGGCAAGTGCAAAATATTGATCAACAGAGGCCACCCACCTTCCTCTGATGCTTAAAAAAGGGTTCATTCCCTAAACACAAAGCCTTTCTCCAGACCTGTGACTGGTCCCCCATTTTCTATGCTAACAATGTGGATTCTGCCCTCACTCATTTTATCAACACTTTTAACCGCGCCTGCGACATTTATGCCCCTCTAAAAAAGCAATACATCAAAACAAGAAACAACCCCTGGGTATCTCATGAACTACTTGAAATGATGTGCCACAGAGACAACCTCTGGCTAAGGGTACTTGACTTCAGACACTCCCGGGATAGGCAACTCTACCTTGAAGCCAGAAACAAGTGCACCTGGGCAATCTGCCAAGCCAAAGCAAGCTACTAGCGCCTAGCTCTCTTGGCTACCTGGGGATCTGGTAGTGATTTTTGGCATAACATTAAAGAAATCACAGGGAAAGTGGTCCATCTACCACCTTCCCAGCTCTTGATCGATGGCACTTTAGTCCACGACCCCCTAATCATCGCTGACACCCTTAACAGGGCATTCTCGGATCTTAGCAAAGTACTGCCCTTAAACTTCTTTAATGCCCCCTCAACCACAAATTCACCTCCAGCCCCAACAAATTCACACCCCCTTTCTGATTCAAAGCTATCTCTCCTAGCTCTGCTCGAAGATATATCTCTAACTTCATCACCAAATCCAGGCATAGTGGTGACACCCTTGACCTAAAATTGCTATGGCTCACACTTGATGATGTTCTCCCCCCACTCACTAAAATCTTTAACATATCCCTCTGTCTTGGGAAATTCTCATCTGCCTGGAAATGTGCTGTCATCACATCCTTACACAAGGGCAGAGACAGTACTGCCCCCAATAACTACTATCCCATCTCCATCCTGTCCTCCCTCTCCAAGGCTCTGGGGAAGGTTATCTCTGACCAGCTCACTGACTATCTCACCTGCCACAACCTACTCTCCCCGTCCAACACAGTTTCCACAGTGGGCACAGCACAACTACTGCACTACTTGAATACACGTCCTTCATTCATCAAGCCCTTGACAGTGGACAACTTGTCGGCTCTGTATGCATAGACCTCACCAAAGTGTTTGATATGGTAAACCACGTTCTACTGCACCAATCCCCCCCTTCTCTAGGTCTTACCCCGAGGTAGTATCCTGGTTTGCCAGTTATCTCACCAATCATACCCAACAGGTCAAGATCAGGTCCACCCTCTCTTCCCACAGTCCCATCCTCTCTGTGGTCCCCCAAGGATTCATACTTGGTCCCCTCCTTTTTAGCCTGTTCCTAAATACCCTTCCCCTATCCTGTCTAGCTAAAATGCTCCACTACGTGGATGACACCGTTATCTTTGAATGTCATTACAACCCAAACACACTGCAGAATATGCTCCAAGTGCACCTCCAAACCATTGAATCTTGATTCTTTAAACATAAATTAATTCTTAATTGTAACAAAACCAAATCCATGACCTTTACCCACTGCAAAATCCATTATTGCAACCTAGCCCTAAACATATGTAACTCCGGTAATGTCCCCATTGAGTAGGTCTGCTCTTTCAGGTATCTGGGTCTTACCCTTGACACCCTACTCTCCTTTCATGACCACATACAAAGCCTATTATCTGCGCTCATGTCCAGGATAGGAATGCTATACCAACACAGACATTTCCTCTCACCTGATGCACTCCAGCTGGCCGTATCCTCTTTTGTCCTCTCCTTAGTTGACTATGGCCTGGTCATTTATGGCTCAGCTGAACCTACCTCCCTATCACAGATTAAGCTTACTCTGAATAAAGCTTGCAGTCTGGTTACTGGACATGACAGACTGACCCACACCTGTAATTTGTACATGTCAACAGGATGGTTGCATCTAGATGACAGACTCAAATATTACACTTGTATTCTGGCTGAAAAAATATCCCTCAAAGTTACCCCTCCTGGGCTCAACCCCCTGGTTACCACTTCAACCCAAACACGAAACTCCAGAAGCACTACTAGGTCCTCCCACTCTGTCCCATGTTGCAGAACCTCGATGTGTCAAAGAGCTTTTTGATACCGGGCCCCCTTATGGCTCAATGAACTCCCAGCATCAATCATCCACCTACCCACCCTAAGACAGTTTAAAAAGGCCCTAAAGAGCTTCCTACTTGAACACTTTGAACACTCCACATGTGACTGCTTCTGACCTGAGCCCATGAATTAGGTCTCCTATGTGAGACAACTTATACCTCCTACACTGTATCTCAATGTTGGGTCACCTAAACCCATGATCTAATGTCCATAGTGTCTCTTTGTATAACTTGAGCCCATTTGGCCTGCTGTACCTTTCTGTATAAATTTTGTGTTGCCTGTAAACACTGTTAACTATGGCTTGTTTTCTGGCCTACTTGTAAATACGTAACAATTGTTGTGTACCCACATCCAACTTCACCTCACTGTTGTGTAATAGCCTGATTGTGTATTTGTTGTTGTCCTATGTTCTTGATGTGCAGCCTTTGCAAAAGAGTCCTTGACTCAAAGACTGTATTCCGATGCAGCCAGTAAATAATAAATAAATAAATGTATATATGTGTGTGTGTGTGTGTATGTATATATATATATATATATATATATATACTGTATATATATATATATATATATATATATACACATAGTGTATATATAAGTATATATAGTATATATACATATATATATCTATATCTATATCTATACATATATCTATATCTATATCTAATCAGATTGTTCCTTGCTTTTTTTTTTAGTTATTGTCCATCCTGTGATATGCTTTAGTTGGTTTTCCTTATTGACTTATAATTATTTTTACTGACAGCTACACTGTGCCCTTTTAGTTTTTCCTCTTTATTGGTGACACTGTCTTTTTCTAGGTTTCCTAGACCCTGGAAGGGATTTACCTAGTAAGTCATGTAATTACGGTTCCTTCTATGTTGGCATCAGAATGCAATCAGGATAGCTGGCAGTGCCATTGGGATGCATGCAATCTTCCCACTAGCGCTGCCAACCAACCCACTTACATTCAGCTGCAGACTTAGCAGCAATGGTAACTACATACTTTTGCAGGTAAATCACTCCAGTGTTAAAAAGGGGCCATCTCTTTATGTAACCCCACACCGAATGTGTGAGGCTGCTCCTGATGTACATTACAACAGCCAGTAGAGCTATCTGAATGGACTTTCTGATTTATATGTGTCATCTATATTTGGCAAAGTAGTGACCTCCCATCCCACCACAATAAAAAGAAATGCTGCTCATGCAGAAGCTCATCATCACAGCTAGGATCCACCCCAAAGTTTCAGTTTTAGGCAAGGTGTCATAGAGCTGTATAGTTGTTGGACTCATTGGTCACAAGTTCCATGCTCCTCCAGTGGCAAAGTACAGGATACATAGTAACACAGCAATTTAAAGGTGAAGGGACTCTAGTTCCATCATGTCTGCTCTCCCCACCTCATTAGCAGGGACCAACGTGTATGCTGTGCAAATATGTACTAATTTATAAGGATTCCCCAACCATCCTACAAGCCAGAGTACTCTCCTATTCCTTTGGTAAGCAGAAATTTGTCAAGGCTTATTTTAATAATCATAAAATTTTCATTTACACTAAAAGGGAATGCATTAGCACAATCAAAAAGACTGGCAGAGGTACCATACCATTGATATATGGCCTTGTACTTGTAGACTGTCCTTGGGGCATGAGGGTAGGGGATGTGGTAGTATGGGTGGGAGTTAGATATAAGAACCCTAATAGGACATTTCCAAACCTTGTGGCCATTGTGTTTGCAGCCCTAATAGTTTACTTCCAACCTTTGTGCGGTAGCAATCCTAATGAGGATTAATGTATTTTTTTTTGCAATACAATTACTTACTTTCTAAAAAAATTGTGTAGTAACTTCATATACTCATCCATGTAATTTTTTTAAATATTCTTATTTTGGTTAAACTACCTCTTTTTTATTTTAAAAAAAGTACATATTAATTCAATTGTGGATAAATTCTCCATCACTTATATTTATTTTGTTACCTAATTATTATAATCTAAATACTCATACACACACACAACATATTATAATACATTTATTTTGGGAAAACCATCCTTTCTTTTATTTTTTAAATGTACATGTTTTGTTTATATTTCTCAAAAAAATTCCCCATCTTCTTTTTTATTTATTGATAAGTTCTTGACTCTTTGAATTTTTTTTTTAAATTATAGTTGAGTATTATTTCAAAATCATATAACATTGTACGTCATCCTTTCAATTATTCAAACTTTATACAATTTAATAGTGCAATACATACATAAGTGTTCAGTTGTGGTTGAAGAGGTAGCTTAAAATCAAGTTTTCTAAGCATGAAAATCCAGTTTACTAAATGTATTCACAAAACATAAACATGTTGTCTCATTGCATATATATTCTAAATTAATATGCAAAGCTTGCACATTTAAGCATGAAAACTATCATACAGCAGGAATATTTTCACAAATAATTTGTGCTGCATGAAGATTTAATATTTTCTAAATCACCACAAAACATGGATACCATTGTGCAGTATGAATATCATAAGAAATATCTTATATCCTCAGAAAGACTTCGAAAATCATTACACAGGACAAAAGCTGCTGTTTAGCACAAATAGTTTTAAAAAAACAATTTTCAATATCTGTGCTATGTTTCGTTTTTAGAGGAAAAAAATTTGTGAAGGATTGCCTTGGGAAGACTAATTTTTAATCAAAGATAACTTAATACTGTTAATTAATTGTTTGAGAAAATATGTTGTGTAACTTGTACTAACCCTCCCTCACAAACACTACACTTTCACCCTTAACATTTACCAAATTAAAAATTTATCGTACCTTAACATTTTTGGTCATGTTGAACTTTAACATAAAAAAGTCTGTGTAGTTCTAGCTATTTTCCTCAGACAGTTTTTTAGAACACACATGAGTTATCATTATTAGCTTAAAAACGAATTCATTTTTCTTACCAAAACCCCCAAAAGGACCTATTCCCATATGATACCTACAAAACCTGTAAGTTCCATACCTCAAATCTTTGCGAGTTTTTAGCTATCTGAGCACAAAAATTGAGGTAGCAAACTCAGGCAAAAATATGTAATTTTGGCCCTCATTATCTCAAAAACTACAAAATAATCTTCATAAAATTTGAGGGGTTAAGAGACCCCAGGACTGACTAAGGAAGTGCAGTTTAGGGTTCAAGACAGCTGAGATATAAGTCTCTGAAAATGGCCATTTTAAATGAAAACCTAACACAACCCTGATATACACACATATGACTGTACTTAGCCCTGGGAGAACAGCAGGACTGACAAACATCTGATCTGAGTTTGCAAAAGCTGTAACATGCAACACAGGCTACTGAATCTCCATTTGCTTTAGCCCTGCTCTGATGGCAGCTGAAAGGGATTCTGGGATTTCTGGTTACAGCACACCTCAGCTTAGAAGTCAGAAGAATCAGCCTGATACAATATATTAAACTACAGTAAAGAGTAAGTTAAAATAAATGTTTTTGAACACAAAGTGCAAATTGGATCAAAACCCCACACTTGGGTGTGGGGCTCTTAGTGCCGACTATTCCCCTTTAATGATTACCTAGGCAACCTCAGGTCACTACAAGGCTCAGTCGGAAAGTGTAGTTAGGTTCTTAGACTTAATGTTTCCAACGTTTGCACATTCTAAAGATAATTTCTTTGCAAATGTCTTACTTTGGAACTCTTTGAGCTAGGAACTTATTTATTTTAATGAAAACTTGGTGTAAAGTGAACATGGATATGTCATGCTGATACAGTTTTCATGTATCGATGCACACAAATCAGGTGTCAGACTAATAAGTGGAAGTGGACAACACTTGATATAACCAGAACTGCCATCATATAATATCCAGGAAGCATTGGAAGAGAAGGTTATAACTTGTAAAGAATGTGAATCTAAGGTACTATATACTTGCTAGCATTAAAAAGTAATACAGGACTGGCCAGGTGGCATAGAGGGTTGAGGTGCTGGCACCTTACCTCAAACCATGCCAGTGACCTGGGTTTGGGAACAGACTCAGGACTCTGGGGGCTGGCAGGGGAAGGAGAGGATTGAGCATCCATAGGACTGCTCTCCTCTCCTCTTCTGGGGTGGGTAGTGGGTCAACGTCATGCTGCAGCGGCCTCTGTTGGAGACCAGGAGCTCTTCAGATGCATGTAGGAGGGAACAGCAGAAAAGCGGAAAATCTGCTTCGTGACTGACTGGATGATGGCTGCCAGTCCACCACTGCTGCTGATGCCCTGAAGGAGACCCTTCAACTCAGCAGCAACCTGGGGCCAAGTATATGTGCTGGGTGCCTTCCCGCTTGGAGGAGGGGGACCCGCCCGGTGAAAGGTTATATCTGGGTAACCCCAGGGACGGCTGCGATTTGAGGTTGGATGGCTCAGAAAGGGACAGGTGGAGTGGATGTGACCTAGGCAGCCCAAAGGAGTGGTGGGTCGTGAGGCACGAGGGGTGAAAAGAGATAAGGCAAAAAAAAAAAGTAATACAGATCATTTTTTGAGTTTAAAAAATAGATGATTTCCCAGGCAATTTCCATGATATTTAAAAAACAGAAACACTAAACAATAATATCTCTATACCAAAGCACAAAATGGTGGGCCCAATTCTCAGAGCAAATTACATCCAGCAGAGTAAGAGATTGTGCCTTGGATAATAAGAAAAATATGTTTCCACCTCTAGAGATATGGTATCTGGTAAGACTGATATATGTCTTCATGATGTCTCATCTCAGTTGACCTATCCTGTCCCAAATAAACCATTTTAAATATAGTACAATAAATTCTGTGATGAGAGAATAAATTGCCCTTTGACCAATCACATTTTTGCAAATGAGTCATTTTATAACTATAATTAACACTTTGATTTTGTGACTTGTCACTTGCAAGCACCCTCACAAACAGGGAAACTACTTGGATCTTAATAGCACTGTTTGACAGTGAGGCCATGGTGATACAGTGTCTTAAGTCCCTTTGACTTCCTGTCAAGAGCTGAGAGGATGCAGGTAGAGTGTTATCTTCTGAACTTGTATATTCAAGCTCAAAACTTTCTCAGGTTGCAAGTGAAATTAGTTTCAAGGGTTTTATCTAATCTTGCATTACAGCATCTATGTGAAGTATTCTTTGTGACAGCAGATAGACTTTGACTTCAAGGTCCAGGGCTAAATGAGAATTGAGACTAAATAGCACACTAATCTAGAAAGAAAACTGTTCCAGAAACACAGATTCTGTTGGCAGAAAGAGGCTGACGGTCAACTGAGTTTCCCAATATCCCCAAAGAACTATAATAAACAGTTAAGGTTAGAAAAACTCCATCACATCCTGTCTTACCTTATGTGACCTTTGGATGAGTAATGGGATTCTGATATTAGAGCTGTAATTATTTACATACTAGCATACTAAGATGCCAGCAGAGTAGGCCATTCGGTCTATCGAGTCTGATCGAGAGTCAGCACCTGTTCAGGGTACTGCTGCCACCTTCCCCATCTCCCCCAATAACCCCCCACCCCCAACCTCTGACCAAAATACACCTCCAACTTTGGCATTACTCAGCTTCACCTTCCCCCTATACCCATCCCATCCCCTCTTGAACCCCTCCACCGTATCTACAGCTACCAGTTCTGCAGGCAGTGCATTCCAAGGTTCCACCAACCTCTCAGTGAAGTATCTTTTTCTGGTATCCCCCCTGAGCCTCCCACCCACCAGCCTCATTTCATGCCCCCTGGTGACCCCCTCCTCCCTCAGTCTGAACACCCTATCTAGGCTTACCCTATCCACCCCCTTAAGGTATTTAAAGACCTCAATCTTATCTCCTCTGTCCCTTCTCTCTTCCAGGGAATACAAGTTCAGCTCCTCCAGTCTTTCCCCATAGGACCTATCCCCCAGCCCCGGTATCATTCTGGACACCCTCCTCTGGACCCTCTCCAGAAGAACGATGACCTTTTTCAAGTATTGGCGCCAAAACTGCATGCAGTATTCAAGGTGCAGTCTAACCAGGTAGTTATACAGAGGGAGAAGCATCTCTCTTCTCCTCGAGTTTATCCCTCTGGCTATGCACCCCAGCATTTTATTGGCTTTGGCTGCAGCCCTTCTATACTGTTCAGAGTTGTTCATTTTGGTATCCACACCACGCCAAGGTCCTTTACCCCATCAGAAACCTGCAGTTTGCTAGTCATGTGCATCTTAATTACATAAATAAATACAATATCTAAAAATGGTAAACTAAAATTTTCAGTTACATGTGCAGCTATTTTGCTGTGTTCCATGATGGCCACTGTCGTTCATGTGTGCAGTGTTTTTATGACATTACAGTCCTTTCAAGTGCAAAATATGGTTAGTATTCACAGGGTCTATGGGGCTGTAATCAGAGTTAGAAGTTCTTAGGCACCAGAATAAAAACCCCAGTTAGTGTGACTATTTGAATAAATCACAAGCAGAGTAAACAGTACGGGCTGGGTTTTCAGAGGTTCTGTCACAGGCACAGGATTTAATTTTGGTGTACACCAGTGGCAGAATAAATGTGGCAAAACATATGCATGCTATTTTTCAATGTGTTGCTGCATGTATGGCACCTAATGCCACTTTTTGTTACAAGAATGATGCAGTCATCAAATATTGAAGCATGTGTCATTATAAGGCACCAATTTTGCCACAACTTGGGGCAGATGTGCGCGATATGTAGATCATCATTTAGGTGGTCTAAGCTGTCGGCGCTAGTGGTAGAGATATGGTACAATCATGCCGTAAGTACCCAGTGCACTCTTTAAAATTCAGCCCTATAGATTTTACTAAATTATACCTTCTTTGGTTTTTTTTTTGTTAGACCATGCTTCGAGAACAAAATGTTTGTGTGTGACAAGCCTATTGCTTTTGTTATTTTAGAAGACAGGCACCTATTATGTAAATTTCCTTGATAATTCATTGACTTTTCCTTTAAAATATTTTCTCACCATGTTTTAAAGCAGAATAATAGATAAGAAACCAACAACAACATGACTGTAATATCATCAAGGGATTCTGGTGACATGATAAACCACCAGAACAAACCTCGAGTGGTTTATGATGACATCAGAATCCCGTGATGGAATTATAGGTCTTATTACTGATTGTTTCATACTATAGCTGTTTTTTTGGGAATATTTGGAACTCTCAGAACATTCTATTCTGTAATACCATCAACCTGATATCAGAACATATAGAATAACATATGGCAACCATACACAACAAGGCTGTGTTTCCATTGAGGGGTTGAGATTACATCATAGGGACCATGAGAGCATACTGGATAGGTCCTGATGTCATCTAAACCCTGAGATGGTAACACAGCCTTGTTAGCATATGGCTGACCATATACTATTTTTTATAGTATATGGTTTAAAAAACTTTTCTTTTTTGACACAGTGCTTAGCACACACCTGGATGCCAGCTTGTCTCCTGCCACCTACCCCCACTCCGCTCGGCTGCCTACTCGAATAAAAGTGAAACAATTCTAGCAATTTCATTATAAAAAAAGCTTCAGTTACCTAAACTGACTTGCTTCTTTTCAGACAGCCATGTTGCAGCTTTACTAAGCAGCTCCATCCAGCTGTGCTCAACATGCTGCCACCAGAACACTGCGCTAAGGAGTCTCGAGAATGGTTTAAGGGAGAAAAGTTACTGCAGTATTGTTGTGATGCCAGAAAGTTACTAGAACAACCCTTCATGACCTCTGAACTGTCCTACAACAAGAAAATGTTGTGTATGGATTTCCATACACAGTAGTGGTAACCAGGTGCTATAACTGTATTATCAATGTCTGATGTCACATCAGTGTTATTACTGAATTCGAATGTCACTTTTTCCACAACAGGAAACATGATCATCCATACGCATCTATACAATATATTGCAAGCTGTTATTACATGCTGTCAGATTTTAAATCCCACTGTCTCATCAGAAAATAACTGCTGATGCCCGCATGGCAAGATGTCATCAGAGAGTGAGTGTTTTTGTGGCAGTATGACAGCCTCTGAATGCTGCCTAATAGAGGCTTTCTTTTTGGATGACCTCTCTCAAAGTCAAGAAAATCAGACTTACACTTGTACAGTAATCTTCTTACAGGTCAGTTACCCTTCAAATTCTTCAGTATACCCAGCTGTAACACATGTGGTATCTCAGCTGAGCTGTCCTACTGAAGGTAAATAAGTTGCAAATATACGAAAATTACTGAACCACAACATGTGCAAATATCTCCATGGGATTAACAAGGTGAAATGCATTGAATTTTTAACTCTAGGTAAGAACACAAACATGAGGGAGAATCTAGTGAAGCTGGCAAGAGGAAGGTTCAGGAGGGAAGTCTTCAGGTACTTTTATACAGAAAGAGTGGCAGACAAGTGGAGCAGACTGCCAGAGGAGGTGGTCTGTGCCCCAAAAATTAGTGAATTCAAACATGGGTGGGACTGGCACAAGGGTCTGATAACTGCCAGTAGAGGAGCACAGAGGAAGTGAAAAGGGAGGCAAATGGTCACTATGGCCATAGCATGAATCATAGGTGGGGTTGGACGACAGAATGGGCCAGTAGGCCTTTTTCTGATATCATGTTCCATGTTGCTAAGTGAACCAAATCAGGAGCATTGAAATCTTTTGAAAAAAAGGTCTGTTCTAGCAAACTGAGACTTACAACTTGAATGCAATTTAATAGACGCTTTATACTCTTAATTGACAGCACTGCAGTCTTATATTATTTTCCAAAGAATAAAATTAGTGTACACTAACAACCTTTAAACTTGATCAGTTACAAATAACTTTGATTCCATTTGAGTCACAGTTGTAAGCTTTGCCCTGCAAATTATTCAATTTCTCTTTCACTTTCTGTCCTTCTGCCTCCTTGCTGCTTGAATTTTAACGCCCACCTCCCATCCCCCACCTCCACCTCCAGCCTTTATTAAATACTCTCCCTCCCCCTTCGGCACCACCCCTAGTAATGTTCATCCTCCCCTCTCTCTAATATTGCAACTGCTCTTAAAGATACAGAGTGCAGCTATTAGGCCTAACACTTGTCCTGTCTTGCCTTTAAAGACATCTTCCTCTTTTCACCATCTGCTTGCTTATCAGCTTTGTTTAGTTCCTGCTCTGCTATCTACTGTGCAGTTCCATACCTGGGCTTCCTCTGTTGCTACCCCGAGTATTTTTCAAGTTGCCTTCGTATCCCCTGCCCTAGCTAATAACATCCTATCTTAACCTACATTTTATATCTTAAAATAGATCCACTGTGCCTGATCGTGCTCCCAGTGAGCGGCGCGGCTAATCCTGCCAGCTGCCCGTAGCTCTATCCTCCTGACGAACAGGACACCTTCAAATCTGGTTAAGTGTCTGGGCTAGCACTGTGTGGGTTTGATAGGCGGCCACCTGCTGCCACCCTCCTCTAATTGGACTGCTGCTCTCTGCTCGGCCACTGTTTGGCCCTGCCTTTTCTCTGTCGGATTATCAGTCTGTGGGCTTTGGCGCCCTCTGCTTTGCACTGACTCTTGCCGAACATTACTGCTATCTGTCTAGTCTCCCATTGGTTCCCTATAAAATTCCACCACTGGGGGTGCTGTCTAACATATCTTGAGTAGGTCTTCATTTCCTCACTGTAATATTTACCACAAGTAGAGCCTCCGGCTGGTCTGCTTTCCTAATTAACCTTTGTGGGGCTTTATTTTCTGCTTTTCTGATCCACTTCTTCTAAATAATCGCTACGCTAGCAGAAACACTTCATTGTTTTTTTTCTCTATCTCTAATTTTGGCCAAGGATTAAAACGGTGGAACACGGTCACCCTTGGCTGTCTTAATTTTACACACACTATCTCTTTATCCCTAAGAGCTAATCCTCTGTCTCAGTATACCACTAGCCTTCCTACCCAAGTCAAATAGTAACACTATGGCGAAGTATAGTCTGCTGTGGGCATTCTTGTCATTTGTCCTTTTACTCAGCCTGGACACTGCCACATGGGCTCTCCCATGTAACCAAATGGCAAAAGACTCCTCAGAGGCTTACCGCAACTATATTTTCTCTAACTTAATTGCAGAGACAAAGCCTGATCTGCAACCTAACCCTATCCTCCTTGTTAGAGGCAGCATCTATTACCCTCTACATGCCAGGAGGAAGCTGACATGGAGATGTGCTTTCACCCTAACCTGCCACTGTGCAAGGCTTTGGTTCCTAGCCATGATCATTATTCTGCTATCTGGGGACGTCAAACTAAATCCAGGTCCACCTACCTGTTTCTTTTCCCCAAATGAGTTATCTGGCATGTCCAAGAAAGGATTATTAATTGCCCATATCAATATCAGAAGTCTTACCTGTCACCATACGGAACTCGAGGCCTGGGTGAAACTCTACAATCCTGATGTACTCTGTCTCACAGAAACTTGGCTAAAACCCGGAATACCTGATGAAGTATGCTCCTTGCCTAACTACTTCCTGTTCCGGCGGGATAGATCCTCATCCAAGCGTGGAGGTAGATTTGCCCTATTCTTCAAAAACCACCTCAACATCTCTATTGTCCCGGCATCTGCCTCTCCCGCAGTGTGCGAATTCATACAGGCAACTATTGTATTGGGGAAAAGAAGCTTCATATTATCTGTGCCTATAATCCCCCTGCTGGGGGAATAGTAGGTCTTCAAGAACTCCTTGACATCACCTTCCAGACTGTAAATCATAATGAGGCTGTCATCCTAGGTGATCTTAACCTCAATTGGTTAGGGTCAGCTCAAATATCCTTGCAATCACTCACGCTTAGTTAGAATTTTCACCAGTTGATCTCTGAAGCAACTAGAGCCACATCATCCCATCAAACGGGTACACTCCTAGACTGGGTGATGGTTAACTGTATGGAACATGTGTCAAAAGCAGGAATCCTTGCAGATGCACTAACAGACCACTCACCCACTTTTTGTATCCTATCTATGGTTGCGCCTCCATCTCCTCCATCAAGATTAATCACGCTTACAAATCTAGCTCATATTGACCAGGATGCATTTCTCATGATGTCTCCAATATCGACTGGCGGTATCTATCAAACAAAGGATGTGGAGGTTGCTCTACAGATATTCATAAATGAATTTCTTACCATTCAATATAAACATGCCCCCAAGACTATTAGGAGGGTCAGAGGAAAACAGACGAGGTGGCTGCATAAAGACCTCCTTGCTAATCTGTGCCAGAGGGACAAGCTTTGGATTCGCTACAAACAAACTGGCCTACAGTCAGATCTTATTGTCTATCGTGAACTAAGGAACAGATGTAAGAGACAAGTTAGAGTTGCTAAGAGCAAATACTGCAAGGACCTTCTACAAAGCTCAGCCTGTGACCCGAGGAAATTTTGGGCCCATGTCAAAACATTTCTCGGTACCGCGCAGTCAGTCACTCCTGATGAAATGATCATAAATGGGGCACATTGTAATGAACCTAGGGCCATCTCAAACAGTTTTAACAATCTTTTCTCTGATCTTTCATACTATACCTTAGCTTTACAACCTAGTCGCACTCCAATCTACCTACCACACTACCATCAGACAACCATACTGCCCTATCGTATGATGCTCCTCCAGCGCCACCATTCTATTTCAAGGCTATATCAAGAGCGGAAGTTCTGAAATTACTGAGATCCATATCTGCCAATACCAGCTCTGGTTCTGACTCACTGGAACCTCGTCTTCTTAAGCTGGCTGCTCCACTCATTGCCTCTCCGATTGCCAGAATCTACACTTTATCCCTTATCCATTGCACTGTGCCAGACCTTGGAATCTGCAAGAGTAACGCCTGTCTTTAAAAAAGGTGACCCAAAGGACATGGCCAATTACAGACCTATAGTACCCTTCTGTCCTTAACAAGATCCTAGAGAAAATAGTTGCATCACAGACCATTGACTACCTTACACGCTACAATCTCCTCTCAGACACTCAGCATGGTTTCAGAAAAGGTCATAGCACCACCACGGCTCTTCTTCAACTTACTACTGATATTCTGTCCAACATGGACTCTGGAAAACTCACAGGTGCCATCTTCATTGACCTCACAAGCTTTCGACCTTGTTGACCATCCCCTGCTTCTCCACTGTCCATAAATTCCATTTCTCTACCCCTGTTGTGGACTGGTTCTGTAGCTACCTGTCAAACAGGTCTAAGCTGTCAAATTTAACTCCTCCTGTCCAGCACATCTACTATCAACCTTGGGGTCCCCCAGGGCTCTATCCTTGGGCCCCTTCTGTTCTCAATTTTTATCAACAATGCAGCTGAGGTCCTGGAATCCTGCTCAGCTGTTCTCTACGCTGATGGCCTGATCATCTACACTAGTTCTTCTAGTATTGCCTGCATAAACACATCACTTACTTCAGACTTCAATAAGGTCTTAGATTGGTTACTAGACTGTAAGCTTGTACTAAATGAAAAGAAAACGAAAGCCATGCTCCTAGATTCTGCACCGAAGATTAAGACCTGTTCTAGTTTGCTGGAGGTTCTTCACCCAGGAGGATTTCCACTTGAAAATGTTACTTTCTTCAAGTATCTTGGGATCCTCCTGGACCAGTCTCTGGATTTTAATCTTCACATTCAGTCCTCGTGCAAAGCTGTAAACTCGAAACTAGGAGTAGCTTATAAAACGAGCTACATGCTTACACCCTCGGCCAAATTAGCAATTGCCTGAGGTATTCTGCTCCCAACCCTTACTTATGGTGCCTCTATTCTTACCTCTGCCCATAAAACCTCCCTATTAAAATGGGACGTAACTTATAACAATATATGCCAATTTGCCTCTTCGTCGCCTCGACTCAAACATCACTGCTGTCTTTATAAGGATCTGAATTAGCTCTCACCCTCTGCCAGTAGACAATACTACCTTGGATCACTAATGGACTCAATCATCCAGGAAAACAAAACATCCCAGCTGGCGGCGTTGCTGGTTCCTCAACCATCCTCCCATGGCCTGCGATCAGCTGACAAATCCTTGCTCTATGTTCCGAGATGTCAGACGACTAAAGGCACAGGGGCCTTCCAATTCTCTGCTCCCAGGCTATGGAATGCTCTTCCACTCAACCTCCGGCTGACTCAGTCTCACTTTGGATTTAAAAGTGAATATCGTCGTTATCTATCCTTAGCTGATGCTTGTACATGCTTTGACCTAACCTGAAGCTCCTGAGACTTACCAGTAATGTCACCCCACTCTAATCCAGCTCCAAGACTGTCTCCTCTTCCCCTCCCCATATTTTTCCTTCTCTTTGTAAATAACTTCTTGACTACTAGCTCTCTTCCTTCTTGAACCTTGTTGCTGACCATCCACTGTTGTTTTGCCAATTACCACCCTGACCTTCCTTCTGTCAGTCTTTCTTGTTATGTTTGAACATTCCTCATATTTCTCTCTATATAACCTTACTATCTTATTAACCCTTTCTACTCACAGGTCGGGTCCATGGTTTCTGCACTTTATTATATATCTTACTGCCATTATCTGTATAATGCTTGCCATTATTTGTTTTTGTTTCTACCCATTGTATTTTTATAGCACTGCTGTACTGTTCCTCTGTTTGTATTATTGTACCCATGTTGTTGTTGTTCAACTGTTCTCCTTTTGTTGTACTCTCCTGGGTCGTGCCTGAAAATAGTCATTTTATGGCTAGTGCACCTAACCAGTTAACAAAAACTAAATAAATAAAAATAAATAAAATAAATAAACAAATAGCCATAATGGTCAGTTGTAAATTTATGGATCAAGGAACGCTTCTGACCAGTTGAAGCACTCTTTTATTGTGTGCCTGAGGCCCTTCTGTTCTGTAAAGATACCATGGAAACAAGCTCATTTGAGGGAGGTTTAAGAGTTTTACTTTATTACTGATCATCCTTGATCAATAATATATTAATATTGCTATGGACGGCACTGTAACGGTAGAAAGAGCAGTCTCACTTGTATTCTTAAGGTCTCATAAGTGCTCATCTTTGGGGCTCATTTTTCAGACCCTGAGAATGGATATGGGATCACTCTTGCAACTGTAAGACTGGTCTATGCAACAGTATGAATGTACAGTAGTACTCCATATTCATTCCAACACTTCTGTTTAAATATCAGTTTATGTCACTAACAGTAACTGGCAATGCATGCAGCAATTACCTGTATTACTCTAAACCCAACCCAGTTAATAATTGTTTCCTGCATGTCCTTTATAGTCAGACTATTACAACATACACACACTAAACACATTCATCCTAGAAGGTCATGTCAAACACTACTCTTTTTATGTTTAGGACCCAGAGACATATAATATAAACATTCTTTCAATTATTAGGATGGCAGATTAAACAAGTTATTGTTGTTCGAAATGGGTATCATTGGACAGTGATGTGACTCTCTAAAGAGCATATCTTGACCTAAATTGCATAACTGAATGACAATATTCTTTATTGTATTTTAATGTCAGCAAATAAAAAAAACTGTAAATTTTTCTCTATGACATTAACTGTTTTGTTTGTGTAATGCAAATAGTTGGACTTCATCTTTGTTTTGCAAACTGGTAATGAAGATAACTAACAGAACTCCAGTATTTTTTTATTTTTGGTTTTTTTAAGGTCGAGCATCCCATAGCTGGCCCGTCGGCCGCAGCGGTTGGATTTCCACTTGTGATACTGGCGACCTGAGTTTGGGAATGGACCTTGGTCACTGGAGGGCCAGCCAAGGGGAGAAGGATGGAGTGTCCTGAGGACTGCTCTCCTTCTCTGGGGTTGGGAGACTGTCCAGTGCTAGACAGACTACTGGCAGAGTCCGGGGGTTGTGCAGTGACCAATGCCTAGCACGGCCAGGGGATGGGGAAGATGCAGGACATCATTGCACATCCCCACCCCCCAGAAAACCAGGAAAAAGAGCAGCTGCCAGCCACCCTCGATGAAGCCCGCCATGGCTTCAGTTAGCGCCCCCCCCCAGGCCAACCCTCCAACCTATCCCATTGACTGCGGCGCTAGAGGTGGTGCAGAAACCCCACTCTGGGAGGTAATCCAGGAGGTATCAGAGGGTCATGGCCATTGTGGAGGGTGGAAGCCAGTGGTCCATGACCAGGCAGAGGGTACCTGGTGGCTGGCAGCAGGGGAGTATAAAGAAAGAATAAAAAAAAAAAAGATCGAGCATCCCATGGACTGCTCTCCTCTCCCAGGGAGGGGCCACTGACTGCCACTGGATGAAAGTCTGATGGTAGTGCAGGTGTGAGTAACTTGAAGAGGGGGGCCGTGGTTCCATGGTGTGTGCATGCCTCCACATGCATGTGCCTACATGCAGCCACAGTGGGGGACATGGGAAAGAAAACTGCTTTTTCTTGACCCGCACCACTGCCTGGTTCCCAGGCATATCAGGATGTGAACCCTGGGGGAATGGACAGCCCTCCTTCTCCTCTGACCATGCCATGGGGGGAGTCTATGGGAGACTTGGTCTGGAGGACTGGGGAAGCAGACACTGGATGGGAAGAATGGGGATGGGGTTGGGAGGGCCCTTTAAAGAAACACACTTCTCAGTGCAACAAGAGAAGTGTAATTCTTTAAAGGGCCCCCCTTAAAACAATGGGATTTTTTGCTGTGACAGCCTCAATAAGGGGGCTGAAATAGAAAAAAAAAGCCTCCATTTCCCACCTACTCTCCTACAGATGGGGTTGAGAGCCTGCCTACCTGACTCTACAGGAACAAAGCATGATGGAAAAACAATAGGCCTGAACACATTTTGGCTTGTCAAGGGAATCACTGGATACTCTAGGTAGTAGGGTGTGGGGAGTCCTTCTTAGTTAGTATGTTTGTATAACATGCTTGTTGGTTCCTGCTTATGAGGCCGAGGGGGCAGATTTGATGAACCTAGTGTCCCTTCCAACCTTAGATTACCATTATACCATTATACTACGTTCAACAAGATCACTGTCCCCTAGGCTTCATATGCTCTGGCTGCATGTTTCATTTAATTTCATTTTTATTTAAATTTTAATTTTTTCACCAGGAAGTGAACTGGGCAAAATCCTTTCTCAGTCATGCCTTACATATAAAACTTATATACACACAACAGTCAACTGATTTAAAAAGAGTACACATGCAATGAACGTCAAACTATAGTACATCAATACAGGTACATTCTGATACAACAATGTGAGTTAGTTTTAAGGTAGTTTTAAAATGGGTTGGACTTCAAGCAGCCTTACAATAGGATGCTAAGCTATTCAGGACATCAGACCCAACCAGGAAAATTATCTTACATACTAACATACTATTTGCCAGCAGATTAGGCCTTACGGTCTATCGAGTCTGCTCGAACCTTGGATCCTTAGTTGGGTGCCGAGACCCTCCCATTCCTTGTGCTCCAGAGAGCCGTATCATCCATCCCCACCCCCCTGGGACAGGCCATCATCTGATACATCCACTTTCTGTGTCTGTCCCACCCTCTCTTGAAGCCCTCCACTGTGGATCTCTGAACCAGCTCACCAGGCAGTGCATTCCAAGGGTCCACCACCCTCTCAGTGAAAACCTCCTCCTCTTTTCCCCTCACCCTTCCACCTTCCAACTTCAAACCATGCCCTCTGGTGATACCTCCTGCTTTAGTCTAAAGATCCCTCCATGTTTACTCCTATTTATTCCCTTGGGGTACTTGAAGACCTCAATCATGTCCCCTGTCTCTCCTCTCTCCAATGAAAACAGGCAGAGCTCCTTAAGTCTGTCCTCATCGCCAAATCCCTAGCCCTCGTATCATCTTTGTTGCCCTCCTCTGTACCTCTCCAGGAGCTGTATGTCCCTCTTCAAGTGTGGTCTCCAGTACTGTACACAGTACTCAAGGTGTGGTCTAACCAGTCCATTGTACAGCGGCAGAATCACTTCCTTGCTCCTAGAGGTGACCCCCCTTATGATGCATCCCAACATCCTGTTTGCCTTGCTAGCCGCTCTCCTGCACTGCTCAGAGTTATTCATACATACATCCATCCACCATGACCCCTAGGTCTTTTTCCCCTATTGAGGCCTTCAGCGCCTCCCCTCCCAGGGTGTACCTGTGTTTAGGTTTCCCACCAAGATGCAACACCTTGCACTTGGTGATATTGAAATTGAATTTCCATGTGTGAGCCCAGCTTCCAGGGTGTCCAGGTCCTTGCAGGGCCAACCTCCCCTTCTCCCTCAACTACTGCTCTCCATCTTGGAGTCATCCAGAAGAGACTCATTTCACACCCTATACCCTCCTGATGTCCGATATGTATGCATTAAACAGGATCGGACCCAGGACCGAACCCTGCGGTACCCCACTACCAACCTCTCTAGGGTTTGAGAGCTCCCCACAGACCACTACTCTCTGAGTGCGCCCAGCTAGCCAGTTTTCAATCCATCTGACCATCGCCTACTCCTAACCCCATCAATTTCTCCACTAGACCATTGTGGGGACAGAGTCAAACGCCTTGCTGAAGTCCAAGAATAATACATCCACAGGCTTTCCCTGTCCAGTTCTGATGTTACCCATTCATAGAACTCCACAAGGTTGGTTTGACATGATCTACCTGGCACAAACCCATGTTGCCGACTATCCAGACCTCCCACCTCCAAGTACACCCCAATCGCTCCTTTAGTATACCTCCATTAATTTTCCCACCACCGAGGTCAAACTGATGGGTCTATAGTTACCTGGTACTTCCTCACCCCCTTTATGGATTGGTACCACATGTGCCTCTCGCCAATCCCTAGGTACCCTCCCTGTCTTAAGTGACCTGCTGAAAAGCTCCTCCAGGGGTGCAGCCAGTATGTCCGCCACCCTATAGTACTCGATGAATGCCATCCGCCCAGGAGATTTGTCTTCTTTAGGGCCTTGAGGGCTAACCACACCCTTTGGTGGAGATAGCATCATCCGTCCTCCACCTTACTGGCCTTTTATCCTTACCCAGATGTGACACCCTGGGGTACCTCTCTCCTCTTGCTCCATTTCTGTTGCTCCTGATCCCACTTACTGACGTTTCTATCCCCTTCTGCCTTGCTTTGTAGATATCCCATCCCTCCCTAGTGAACACAGAGGCAAAGTACTGCTAAATACCTCTGCCTGGTCCCTCGCCTCTTCCACCCATCCTCCTTCTGATCTCAATCTGCTGAGATGGCCTTGTTTTTCTCCGCCTCCCAATGCACCGGAAGAACCCTTTCCCTCCATGTATCCCCTGTGCCAGCCGCTGCTCTTACTGACTTTGCTCCTCACCATACGGGTGACTTTTCTAGATGCCAGCTGGTACATTTCCTTATCCCTATCCCTCTTGTTGTTTTATATTTTTGTATGCCTTCTTTTCTCTGACTGCTACCTGTACCTCACTGGACCACCAGCATGGTTTATGTGACCTTGCTCCCTTACGCTTCAACTTAGCGAGATCCTGACCGCCTCATGAAGTCCCCTGCTTATGACCTCCCATCTCCTTTCCACACTTGTCATTGAGGTAATCCCCATCAAGTGATCCTTGAGAATATTTCCCATGCCCATAAAGTCTGCCCCCCTGAAGTCCACTGCCAGTGTCCTAGATCTCACCCCCACCATGCTTATTTGAAACCAGACAGTATTGTGGTCGCTCCCAGTCAGGGGTCTTGTACACCCATGTCCCTACCAGATCCCCATCTGCCAGAACCACATCCAGGACATGCCCCTCCCTTGTGGGTTCCATCACATGCTGTGTTAAGAACACATCCTGGAAGCCATCCAGCAGCCTCTGCTCCTTGGCCACCTTAGAGGACATGGTTCCCAGTTTGTACCTGGTATATTAAGGTCCCCCATCAACACCACTCCTTCCCCTTTTGGTCCACACTGGGCAATGATGTTGTCCAGCAAACCATCCTCTAGAACATCACTCATCCCGGGGGGCCTATATGCTAGACCCAGCTTGACCTTATCTCCTGCTGGGGATCGTAAGGTGACCCATAAGGCCTCCACGTTTCCCTCTGCCTCTTCTACCCTAGTAATTTCTATGTCACCTCTAATGAACATAGCCACTCCACCCCCTCTGCCCTCCTTTCTATCCTTCCTAAGCATAGTGTACCCCCTCGACGCTTAGGTCCCAGTCATGGTTTTTGTTGGCCCACGCTCGACGGACCGCCACATCCACCTCCCCTCGAACAGCATGGCCTGGAACTCTGGCAACTTGCTTCCCAAGCTCCTGGCATTTACTAACACCAACCCCCACCCCTTATCCCTGATCCTCTTTGTCGAACCCCACCCAGATTCCTTATACTTCCATCCTCCCTCTGCTCCTCCTGAAACCTCCACCCCAATCTGTTTCCTCCCTTGGGCTTGAAGACTACTCCTCAACTGGAGGAGAGGGCTTCTGGTCAGCCCCTCCCTTATCCCCTCCCCTCACAAGTTTAAACCCCACCTTTCTTGTATGTAGTCAGCCATCCCTGTTTAAGGACTTCTTCCCTAATGGGGCAAGATGAAACCTGTCCTGGTATATAGTCCCTTATCCTCCCAAACCCAATCCAGTTCCCTAACACCCCAACCCACTCTCTCTTCACCCCACTTCCTGAGCCAGTCATTAACCTCTGTGAGCTTCATTTTTTCTCCACTGAGGCCTTTGGTACTGGCAATATCTCCTAAAAGGAAATGTTGCATCCATTATCCCGACAGACTCTGGCAAGTTCTTGGAACCTTGCTTGGATTTCCAAAATGCTATTTCCTCTAGATCATTAGTTCCCAAATGCACCAGGAAACCGTTTTCCTCCGAATCCCAACCATTTCTGTACACCATGAACTTTGCTCTGTGCACTGTCAGCCCAGAGATACTCACTACCTTCACCTGGCTATGGCATCCACCCCTGTCCCTCCCACTGGATACCCCTAATCATCGAGTCTCCCAATAACAGAACCTAACACCACCATCATCCTTATGGTTACCTCCACTATGCCCTCTCAGCCCCCTTCCCCCTTTATTCATGATCTCATCTGTGAGTCTTCCTGCCTTATTAGAGACCCCTGTCACCCTCCCCTTTCTGCCTCCCTGCTATTTTGCCCACTTAACTCAAACCTCTCTGAATAGGTGTCCCTTTAACCCTCTCTTATCTGAACCATTTATCCTGGCCCTGATGGTTTCCCTTTCCACACCACCATCCTCCCCTTGTAATAGTACCCCTGCCTCCAGAGGCTCTCTGTGGTCCCCTTAGCTAGGGCCCCATCCTTGTACTGACCCCCTGCTGAAGGGGGCTCCTCTCCCACCTCCTTGTCTCCCAGTATCTCTCAATCATGCTCTCCTCCTCATGTCTGGAATATGTTGCATCTCCCCATTTGCTTAACATATATGTTCCCTTCCTCTGGGACTATTTCTATCCTTTCCATAGTCGGTCTGTGATGCCCTATGGGTATCCGACTCCCTCCCCCTGGCCTCTGTATAAGTTTCCTCATTTGCACCAACCCCTTCCTCCCCCTCTAGGTTGCTTAGTAGCTCAAATTTATTGTGACACTCTATGTCAGCCTCCATCAAGTAACCCAAGTTTCCCCTGACTGCACCTCTAAACTGCCCCTCTTCTTCCCCTCTTGCTCTGTTCACATTAGGAGCTCCCTTCCCACGGTCTGCTGTTTTAGGCTCCCGTACAACAGCCCCTCCTGACTCTTCCCCCTCCACTCTCTTTGTATTCAGAATGTTCACCCCTGTACGCTTTCCCCTTAGCATCAACTTCCTATCTAAGTGGTCCTCTGTCCCTAATATCCCCCTCCTGCTTGCTGTAACATAATGTCCTGTAATTTCAGAGCTGCTGCCCCAGCCTCCCTCAGCCCCACCCTTCTGCTGCCCATATCCACACCCCTTATCCTTGGACACCCCCAGCTCCTCCAGCATACTCCTTAACCAATATACCTCACTCCTGATACAAGATAGCTGTCTACAGAGTGGGCAGCCTCCCTCTCCAGGCCCACTTAGAATTATTGCCATCCCACAGCCTGTGCAGCCTACAACCCTTCCGAAGATGCCTGCCATGGTGGAATATGGCCACCCTGTTTATCCCCCTCTGTTTATAATGGCACACCCCCTTTTCTCAGTCCCTTTCCCCTTGAATACAGTTTCTCTCTATACTGACTGTAGTTATTTACAAACCCAATTTCAACCCCACCAATAAAGTTCCAAAGTCTCACAAACACATACAGTCCAGTGTGTGTTCGATCCCACTAACAGAGTGTGTAAGCAGACATCAGGTACCGTATGATGTCACAGGCCCACCAGCTCCTGTTGCTTCGAATTTCAGTCCCAAAACAGAAATACTCAGCCCTTCAATCCCAACCCCCAGTGGTTTTTCAGTATTTAAGAAGCCTACAAAACAGGGTGGGTGGGACGGCTCTTACCAAACACCAGACAAACAACACATTTAAATTTCCCCTCTAATTAACCCTGACAAACAACAGTCCCCAAGCCTCCAAAGTTACAATATCACAGCCCAAGTAACAGTTCTAATTCAAGGTAATAGTTTTTAACACATAGAGCTAATTTCACTTACAAACTATTCAAATATTTCAGTTAAAACAGAATATAACCCCAGACCTCTGTCCTACCAGCCTGCTGCTCGAGTCCCCAAGTCTTCTTCCAGTTTGCAATTTGTCACTTTTTCCCTTGCAACAGAGTTACATTTGTGCTATGGGTCTGATAGGGTACTAACTTGTGTAAACAATTTGAACAACACACAGTCAGTTGTCGAAGAATTATAATATATGTAATGAGCAAAAGCAGCCAAATTCCAATTGATTCTGAACACAAGTAAAAAGATTTCCAGATTTTTGGAAAGCCTGCTTACAAGCCTTTTGTAAAAGCTTATGTACAACTAACATCACACTTCTCTGCTTGTGACATCACAGTCTGTTACTGTGGAAATGATTATGAACTCATAAACAGAAGATTATGATGACAGGTGTAGACAAACAGCCAGAGCAGGTGGAAGAAAAGGCAAGTCATGCAAAGTAGTGTCATCTAGTAGTGAAACTTGTGAATAACAGTCAAAGCAAACCTGAGTAATTTTAACAACAAACTGTGACTTCTAGTGGTGCTCTACAGGGTAGCAAGTATGAAGTCAACGGAGCACTCTTAGCTCCCAATTAGGGTGGCAACGTTCCCTTTAGCTGACTAATTAGAGTTGCTGCCTTCTGGACTTTGGGTCTTCTGTCTGATTTCCAGGAAGGCACTGAAGGTATAACAAATACAATGGCATTGATTCCTTGTTAATGCATAGAGTCATTATGCAAAACAGGAAGCTAAATGGAGAGAATATAGAAAATAACTAACACCATAGAGTAAAGAACATGCCGGTTCACACACCTAGTACATATCCTGTCAAAACTGCATAAACAAAGACAGCGTGATCAAAGCTGCTCCATCATAATCATGCGGATGGAAAAGTGAAAGATAAAAATTTCCAACTGCATTTAATCAACAGCTTGTAGAATATGCCATTTGATATGAGCACCTGTTTTGGCACGCCTAGTTTTAACCTGAGAGATTTTTTCCTTGACAGGGTTGTAATCCTGTCTACGTGCTTCGTTATTTCACATTATTTATGGCACTGTGGATTGACCCTGTCTTTGCAGTTTTGATGTGGAACCCACTTAGTGGGTGCTGTGACATATTCTCAAGCACGTCAGTGATGTCAGAACTCCAACTAGGCATGTAAACCACAAGTTCTTCATACTATAGTGTTTTTTTAATTTTTATAATTCAAAAGTTAGCATGTTTTTAACCACTTCCATTTTATATTGCTGGAGACAATGTTGGTGATTTCAAAAGCAAAAATAAAGTTTGAGTGCATGGTTCTGATTGGCACAGTTGTGACCCTCTGAACTTGCACTCAAGGTTTCAAGTCGTTCTTAACATCCTGAAAAAGTGAACAACTTTTTCAAGTCATAAGGAAAACATGCTGTGCATTGCAGTATAAGTAAAGTATCAACTGAACTGTATCTAACAATTATATTTTTCCCAGGTTTCCCATGTGACATCAGGAGATCTTTGAGCCCAGCAGCACTAATGCCTTCAAAATGATCTCATCATTTGGCTACTCCCTTACTCCTATAACTCTCTCCAGGAACCTTGGACTATGGCCTGATAATGGACTTTATTATAAGAGAAGTTAATTGCAAACTAGAATTGTTCTCTCTGTCAAACTAATGTCTATCACTCTCTACTAGGAGACAGCTAGTCCTACAATTACTGCCTTTTCTGTAGACCATAAAGATACTGGTTGCTACAAAAACTAACTATGGCTACCTTAACAGGAAAATAAAATCAAACCTAGAAATTCATCCTACAGCACCACTGTTTACATGGGACACACCTCTGTCACTGCCATAACCATGTTGATTTTATTGTAACTGCATGCTTTACAAATGCATCCACTATGATGTCGCTATCTAGCTTATACATGTTAACCTATCATTAATAAACATGACAAGATATCTAGATTCTATAACTTACAAAATTCACCAAATGAAAATAAAAAAATATATTCAGATTTTATGTAGATGGCAACTCTAGAGTAAAACACACCCACTCCTACTTTCAGATCAACAATGTTAGTAAGATCCTTCACATGAAACACAAACTATGCACTGTCAAAAATTCATTGCTTCAGCAGCTTGTTGGCAGAGTGGCTCCACTGTCACTTATGACACTTGCAACCTGAGTTCAAGAACGAGCTTGAGTTGTTAGAGTTGGCTGGGGTGAGGAGGATTCAGCATCCCAGACAATGCTACCCCCCTCCATGGAGGGAGGGCAGCCGGCTCTCCTGCAATACTGCCACTTGGGTGACCACAGGTGGCAATGCAGTTGGGAGCAGCATTGAGGGAGGCAGGATGTCAGCTGGTGCTGTGCTATGCATGTTTTTGTGCATGTGCATGCACACCCTCATCACCAATATCCTGTGGGTCTGGGGAGAGAAAAAGAGGAATACCCTGACCAGGCAGGATAACTAATCCGGCCTCTAGCAGACCCTGCATTGGAGACCCAGGCATCACCTTTGACTGGATTCCGTTTACATCAGAGAAACCCCACCAGTCCCATCGGGGGGGGGCAGGCCCTGGGGGAACAGAGGTGAAGGTAAATCCAGGGAGAGGCTGGGTGATGGAGCTGGAGAGGCCAGCATAATGGAGGCCTGGTCAGAGAGAAATGGAGATAAACAGATCCACTAAGAAAAAAACATTAACATAAAATCATAGACAATGACGCCAGAAAAAAGACCAGTGGTCCATCCAGTCTGACAGAGTTCTTTATTTAGCCCTGAGACCTATTCCGGTCCTCCACGACCTCAATGGTCTTAGCCTTTCCCATCCTTTCCCCCATTCCCCTCCTAGCTTCTGCCCCCCCCTGAGCAACCACTCTATTGTTCATTCTGTCCCAACCATGCTTGAATCCACCAACAATTTTAGTACCTACCACTTTGACAGGCAGACTGTTCCACTGCTCCACTGCCCTGTCTGTAAAATAATACTTCTTCATGTCTCTTCCAAGTCTCCTCCTGTCAGTGTCCACATGGCTGTGAACTAGTATTCAAGCTACATATTTTCTCACCGTTCACTTTATTGATTCCTTTAAGGAGCTTGAAGGTCTCTATTATATCTCCCCTCTACTTTCTGGTCTCCAGTTGAGTACACGTTCAGTGCCTTGAGGTGCTCCTCAAAGTACCTGCCTGGTTGGCCCTGAATCATTTTTGTTATCCTGCACTGCACAGTCTCCAACCCATCTCTATCCTTCCTGAGGTAAGCACTCCAGAAGTGGGCAAAGTAGTCCAGGTGTGGCCTCATTAAGGATCTATATAGGGGAAGTATTACCTCTTCTCTTCTGCTATCAATACATCCCAGCATCCCATTCACTTTGCTATAGTCCTTGTTGCAAAGACTCAGTTGTTTGAGTGTGTCACTGATGCTAATTCCAACATTCCATTCATCAGCCATAGTACTAAGTCTCATCCTACCCATCTTGTACTTTGTCCTGGATTCTTGTTTCCTTAGGTGCATTACCTCGCACTTTCTGACATTGAATTTCAACTCTCTGATTGTCTTTTTTCTTAATCACCCCCACCTGCTCTCTCTCTCTCTCATATACCGCCATCCTTCCCTCCTTTCACTCCACCCTTTCTTCCCCCCATTACCTCCTAACTTACTTTTCTAACCCCCCCTGCTCTGGGATATGACAACACCCAATTTATGTTTTGGGACTGCGAACCATATATGCTGACATTGTTATGACCTATACCAACTGACCTAATGTGACTTCTATAAAAGCAGTTTTGTATACTTGTTACAGTATTGCACACTGTCTTTGCTCTTTGTGTTGATTTGACAAAGTCCATTTTTGGGCAGCAAATCTTGTACACTGACTTTTGTACGACTCCAACCATGATCTAATGAGTCTCTGTGTAGAACTCATTGCTACATTGTTCTTTGTAATAAGCCCATTGTTGGTACTCCGTTCAATTTTTTTGTTATCTATTTGTGCTTTTATGTAGAACCTTTGTAAAAGAACCCCTGGTTCAAAGGTATTTGTAATCTTAGTTATCAATATATAAATACATACATAAATAAAGGCTGACTAGGATCTTTAATGCTGAACCTCTATTTCTGGCTGCTTATAACTTGCATGTCTTTTACTTTAAGCATGCACAGTCTCTGTAAGAGGGTGTCCAGACTCCCCATATTTAGTGTACATTGATTCTGTATAATCTTAGAGGAGGTTGTCTAAACCCCCACAGTCCATTTTTTAAAGATTGTTTCTTGCTCACCATTCACAATAATTAAAAAAAAAAATCAAAAAATTTAGATTTCAAACCAGAAACTTTCAGATATAGTCTAGATCCTGTCACAAAGTAGGCATTTTTTAAATGGAAATATTTAAAGTTAAAAGTTATAAATACAATAAATTGTGCCAGGTGAGCATTAGCAGTACAGAAATCATGGATTTTTCATAAGGTGTTTTCATGCACCTGGCTCAATCTGTAGTCATGAGGATAAGGGGATTTCACATGCCACTAAAAACTGTTGCTACAAGAAGACTTAATTTTTTTCACTTAAGTTTTTATATACCAGGTAGTTATAGCAGACAAGAGAATGCCTATTTTCAGGCAAGACCTGGAAAATTAACAATGGTTCACAGATAAACTAATGACACATACAGGATGATTAAATAATATATCAATTTAAATGCAAAGCAGGTATGAGCATTAGAGGTAAGAAGATAGTTGTCAAGACTGACTTGGCATTGGTTGCAGTTAACAACTGGTGAAATGTTCTCGGATAATGTGTTCCATAATTTTTGAGCATGATCAAAGAGCCGGTCATTTCCTAGAGATAATGACCGGCTGGGGGGAAGGGTGGCCACCCTCACCCAGCCGGCCATTAGTTGAAAGTAAATGACCAGTTCTGAGGTCATTATTGAAATTATAAGTCTAATTTCAATAATGATTTTTTCCTTTGGTGTTTCAGCACCAAAAACAGTTTTGTCTATGCACAGCTGCTGTTGACGTACTGTGCATGAACCGAGTGCTGCTGCCTTGTTGGTAATTTCTAAAAGATTTCAGACCAGCACAGCAGCTAGTCAGTGAGCTAGTTCAGCTCATTAATGATTAATTAGACCTATAATCACTGATATTTTAAACTTAGAAACAGAAGGCAGTGAAACATAGAAATGTGCACGCAAAAGATGGCCTTTCTATTCATCAAGTCTGCCCACAGTGGACATACATAGCTCTGCTTGGTAAGCTTCATTTTTCCGTTGGCTCAAAAAGCAGTAGTGCAGCAAAAATGGGCAAAAGATGTGACCCTTTCTTTTTCCCACTGTAAAAGTTTCCAGGCATCTTCCAGTTTTAGTTGGTGGCAAAATGTTCCAATTCCACCAAAACTTAAGTATGTTACAAATGTTTTAATTGACTTCTTTCTCAAGGTAAAAAAGATGGCTGCCACATTTAGCTCAGAAATAGCGCTATAGACTTGGCAAGAGTTAGAATGGAGTAGATAAAAAAAGCTCATGTGTGCAGCATAGGAGGTACCTTGAAAAGTAGATTTGACAGGTATGCTTGTATTTTTTATTAACTGTAGCTGAAACTAGCTTTTTTGAAACAAAATTGCCACTGCTGCTTTAAGTTATGAATGTGGGAACAAATATGAAACATTTGTAAGAGGGAGGCACAGTAGGAGTTTCATTTCTTATTATTTTGTTTATGAAGCAACTCAGGTAGAAAGATCATTTGGAAGGGGGAATACATCAATCTTAGGACAGTAGTTAGGGTACAGTGGAAAGTCAAACAACCACCTGAGAGGGTAAATTGACATATGATAGTGTAGGTAGCATTCAACTTAGAGACAATGCCAATGGAAACTTCACTGAGAATTATAGAGCCAGATTCCATTTCTGGGACCATTACTTCCTGTACGTTTCCAGGTGTGCTTTTTCGGTTAAGCTGTTTTAACCCTGTATAACAGTAGGCCTCATTTGATGTTTAATTGACTTAGCAACATTTGATACATGTAGAGAGAAATCCAGATGGAGATCAAGATAGCCTCCAAGATATTTGAATTGTTGTGGCCTTTTTTTAGGTGCATCACACCCCATACTGAGGATTCCTAAGACTTCCCAAACAACTTTAAAGAGCTGCTGACACCATCTAGCCAAACGTGCTACATTGCAGGATTAGAATAACGAAGAGGCAAAACTCAGCACACTGTAAGTTGGCATTTAAACAGGCATAATTTTATTCACAGGTAGACGCCAAGCCTAACAAACAGTAGGAAACAAAGCTAAAAAAATCCCAACCGGTTTCATGCACCGTACGTCATCAGGGGGTAGTAACAGATAATACCAAACACCTATTTATAGGTTCACTCTTAAAGAGGATTAGAATAAGCATATCCACAGTAAGTCTCATACCAAAAAGTAGATTTCTATGTTACTTCATTTTAAAGTTATTAGCCATTTTACTAACATACTAAAATGCCAGCAGAATAGGCCTAACGGTCTTTAGAGTCTGCTCGGTTTTCAGCACCCGCATTCAGGGCTGACTTTGGTGTCCTCCCCTTCCCTTTGGGTTATACTGCCCCCAGTCACAGGTGTGCCACCTGCAATGGACCTGGTCACATTGACCCTCCCCCTGTACCTGTTCCATCCCCTCTTAAACCCAGCCACAGTCTCCTCCTCCACCAGCTCCCTGGGCGGCGCATTCCATGGTGCCACCACCCTTTCAGTGAAATAGCACCTTCTCCTCCTCTCCCCTCTGAACCTGCCCCACTTCCAGCTTACACCCATTCCCTCTCGTTGTCCCCTCCTCCTTCCTTTGAAGCACCCTGACTGGGCCCCCCCTTATTGATCCCTTTTATGTACTTAAAGACCTCTATCATGTCCCCCCTGTCCCTCCTCTCTTCCAGGGTGTACCAGTCAAGCTTCCTGAGCCTCTCCTCATAGGTCCTCTCTCTCAGGCCCCAGATAATTTTGGTTGCCCTCCTTTGGACCCTCTCTAGGAGTGTAACATCCCTCTTTAAATGTGGTCTCCAAAACTGCACACAATACTCGAGGCATGGCCTAACCAAGCAGTTGTACAGAGGTAGGATCACTTCCACCTTTCTGGAGGTAATCCCCATGGTGATGCATCCCAGCATCCTATTTGCCTTTGCTGCTGCCCTCCTACAGGTCTCTGAGTTGTTCATTTCGACATCTACCACTACCCTCAGGTCCCTCTCACACTCCGTGACTTGAATTTTGTCTCCTCCCAGAGTATTCCCCTGGCCTGGATTTCTGACTCTCAGGTGCAGAACCGTGCAATTTTAGTTTCCATTTAGTTTCCATTTTCCTGACCACCTTTCCAGAGCCTCAAGATCCTCCTGTAAGACCACCCTCCCCTCCTTCTCATCCACCACTGCACCCAGCTTTGAGTCTTCTGCAAAGAGACTCATTTCACTCCTGATCCCCCTTTGTTATGTCTGAGACATAGGCGTTAAACAGGAGTGGCCCCAGTACTGGCCCCTGGGGCACACCACTAGTAACCCACCTTGGGGATGAGGCTAGCCCCCCCAACCACCACCCTCTGAGTATGCTCAGAGAGTCAATTTCCTATCCATCTTAACAACTATCCCCCCCTACCCCCATTTCCTTCAGTTTAGCCAGCAGGCCATTGTGGGGTACTGAATCAAATGCCTTGCTGAAGTCCAGAAAGAGGACGTCCACCTTTAAAGAGCTTAGAGAGCTGATGAACAGACCTATGAGAGGTTCAACCAGTTCTGAATTCAATCCTGCCCTTGTATATTTGCTAGTATCTTGTGAAAATACTGTACACTGCCACATGCCCATTTGCCCACTTAAATATTAAGGCCTACCCTGGTCCAGGGCCCTCATCACCCAGTCATAGAACTCCACAAGGTTCATCTGACACAATCTTCCTGGGACAAAGCCATGCTGCCTATCGTCCAAATACCCATTTTGCTCCAGTAACCCCCCCAGCCTATCCTTGATGATACCCTCCATCACCTTGCTGACTACCGACATCAGGCTAATGGGCCTGTAATTTCCCACTTCCTCCCTTGACCCCACCTTGTGGATTGGCACAACATGGGCCACCCTCCAGTCTTGGGGCACCCATCCAGTCCTCAGGGAGATGTTGAAGAGCTCCACCAGGGGGACTGCCAGGATATCCACCAGTTCCCTCTGCACCCTGGGATGTATTTCATCTGACCTAGGTGCTTTCTTCATCTGAAGTGACCTGAGGGCTTCCTTTATTCTTTCTACCGAGATCTCAGCCTCCACCTCCTCCCCCATTGCTTACTGTACTGCTGGCCCCCCATCTGTCTGTGGTGGCAACTCCCTTTCCCCAGACCATTCAGAGCCCCTGATCCCTACTGGTCCCATCTCTTCCTCCGATTTCCCCCCACAAGACATAGCCCCTCCATCCCCCAGTAAAACTGATGCAAAGTACTCATTTAGGACTTCTGCCTGTTCCCCGCCTCCTGTGCCCAACCCTCCTGTCCTTATCCTGCCGATCTACCCCTTACTTTCTTTTTTCCCTATGTATCTAAAAACCTTGCCCCCGGATCCCCCTGGCCAAGGACTGCCTTTTGCCTTAGCTGCTCTTACCACCCTGGTGACTCTTTTGACGGTCTGCTCATACTCCCCCTGATCCCTTTCACTCCTTGACCACTTGAAGCACCTATAGGCTACCTTCTAGTCCCTCACCACTTCCTGAACCTCCAGGGTCCACCAGCAGGGTTTTCTGGCCTTACAGAATGTGCGCCTTTCCCTTGCGCAGGATCTGGTAGCCTCCTGTATTCCCCTCCTAATGATCTCCCACTTGCTCTCAGCATCCATACCCAGCCTTATCCTGTCCAAATGTTCTTTAAGGATCCTTCCCATCTTCCTGAAGCCTGCACCCCTAAAGTTGGTTACTACCATTCTTGTTTGGCTTTCCTACCCCCAGGTCCAGGAAGAACCAGACTGTGATGTGATCACTCCCCGCCAATGGGTCCCTCCCCTCTAGGCCCCTAATCTGATAACCCTGATTTCACTACCTGTGCAAAGAAAGCCAGTTCCAGTGAAGAGCTGCTGCTGATGTCATCTAGAGACCTTACAGTGTAGTTTTCCCTGTCAGCAAGCTTATAGGACCTGTTTCTCTAAAGTTGTAAAGATCATGTGCAATGGTTTTCATAAGTAAAACAGGCAGCATGAGTTAGTAAACATCACTTTAAAAACTCTGTGTTTCAGGCCTTGTAACAAAACTGACAGTATTGTGTCTGGGTGCCTTTTTATTGAGGTCCTTTTGCTGAATGCTGGATCATAGCACACTGTGAGGTTTGCAGACTGTTTCTGATGAAAGGCTGAGCTTATTCACACCTATCAGTCAACTGAGGCAACTTCTAAGAATGGCAATTTAAAACAATTATCCAATCTCCTTGTTAATGGGTGTGGGGCAGACTCATCTATGTTCTACTCTAAATTACAATGATCATTTTACCAGAGCTAACACTTCCACCCCTAGTAGGAATTAACACATACATGGCCCCTATTAAAACATATTGTAAAGCAGACAATGACAAACAGCAGTAAAATTAGTAGCACTCTAATTGGCTTCAGCAGTCTGGAGGCATGCTGACTTAGTATCCAGCAACCCAGGAGAAATGAATGACACAAAAACAGCATGAAATAATACAATGTTATCAACTTTGTTACAAAACCTGGAACATATATAGTATTTATAGCAATGCTTACTGACTGGTGCTATTTGTTTTACATGTGAAAACCATTGCACATGATCTTTACAACATTGGAGAAATGGGTCTTGTAAGCTTGTTGACAGTCATTACTAGACTTTGAGGTCCCTACCTGACATCATCATCAGCTCTTTACTGACACCTGCTTTTATTGCACAGGTAGTGCAATCAAAGTTACAAAATGGTTAATAACTTTAAAACAAAGTAACGTAAAAATCTAGTTTTTGGTATGAGATTTACTGGGAGTATGCTTATTTGGATTCTGCAATGTAGCACTTTTGGTGCCAGTGGCTCTTTAAAGTTTGGCTTTGATCAAAACAGCATGGATTTAGTTTTCTGGCTAGGAAGGAGTATGTTATTTTTGATGAGCCATGTCTGTGGGATCATGAAGTCATCGTCAACTGTGTATTTCTTTCACTAAGTTTCTTGGAGCTGCAATAGACTATCAGGGCATTAGCATATAACAATGATTCACTTCTATAGCACAAAGGCATTAGGCAGATTACTGACATATAAGGCAAATAACAGATGGCCTTAAATGGAGACTTGAGGGACTCCAGAAAAATATGCATAATATGGGAGAAAGAATGACTAATTATGACCTGTTGTCTTCTATTGGATAAGTGACCAGAGAATTAGTTTAAAACAGGGTGAGATACAATAGCAAACATACCCCAATAATGCAAAGAGTCATGGGAAGTACAGCATATGCAAATCATCATGAAAGAATTTAGACTGGTACTGCTTTAAGACAGAAACCTGGCTTTATTGCCAATGCACTTCCTAGTTAACCCTTGCCTCAGGGCTTTTGTGCCGAGGTTCTTTGTCATTTAGATTGCTTTTCTACTTTGGGCTCACCATGACCCAAACCCATAAGGCTATCATAGGGCTGGTTCTTCCTTCCAATGGACTGAGATACAGATGATCTAGCTTAAAGACAATATTATGTTATCCCTTTTGGAAAACTCCAATTACCTAATTCCCTCCACCTTTTGTTCAGTGTATTCGTATGCTGTTTTCAAAGGATATTCCTTTTATCTCCTCTTTCTCCTAAGGTATGTGATATAGCATGGAAAATTGAGTCCCTAGAATAGAAACAGGATATACCATCACAATAACATGATGAACTGTTAATCGTGAGATACTCAGTTTTATTTGTTTCAGCACATGTGCTGAGCAACTATGTTCTAGGATTCCCTTTTGGTAAAGGACCATGGCCTTCATTGAAATCCAACTTCATCAAGTGGTCCCTTGTTGTTACCATGATATACATATAAAAGATACAAAAGGGAAATCAGTCTTTTTACTATGTATTACACTGATTTCTCTGTCAGCACATACCTGTAGGATAAAATGAACTCCATGCTGCAGAGTTGATCCTGGACCAACTGAAGACTGCATGTCAGAGGTCTGTTATGTACAGCATTATCTTATAAGGCAAAAACTCCCTTTTGTGAAAGTAATCTGTTATTGGCAGCTGCTGTCAGTCAGTGTCATTCTTGTCCTTGTGGCATATGATAGCAGATGCTCTCCCCTTTCACTGGCCTCTGGCAGATTGCTCCATGGCATCTAGTAGTATCCCCCTCGTGTGATCCCTGTTTAAAATATCTCTCTGGTGACCAGTGTCCCCACCACTCCCAGTACTTATAGTAAACTTGCTCATAATATGGTACATCCCCCCTGTTCCTGGCACCAATGTAAGCTTGTCCATAGTCTAAATGGCACCTTCTTCCACTCTTAATGTTATTGTAAGCTTGTCCAAAGTACAGTGACACCCCATCCCACTCTTGGTGCCCACAGTAAGCTTGTTCATAGCCTGGTACTTCGCCTTCTCCCACTCTGGGAGCCTGTAGTAAATCTGTCAATTGTCTAGTGGCTCCCCCAACCTCCTTTGTGATGTCAGCCAATACATACGTTACACTCACCTCCATGACTGTCCGCTGTCTGCTGCATCCAAGCAAAATGTTGCTATATAAGCACGCATATATCAATACAGTCTTTTCAAAAATCATTGAGCTTCTGATTTATTTTTCTTTATACAGTATGTAAAGAAAATGCATCAACTTAATAAAATATCAATTAAAACCTCAGCATACTTGCAGCCTTTGTTCACACCACAAACCCAAGCTGACTAAAGTGGAAGCCAGTAAGAGTGTGAAAAAGTCTTTATGTGGATGTTGTCCCCCTGCAGGAAAGGATTGGCATGCACCATGGCTCCTTGTGATGGCTTGGTGGAGACATGTCTGGCAGCATGAATGACCTCCCACTGCCATGCACCCCCTTAAGGACACTGAAACTTGCATGCCCATATGAGAATTAGGTGGAGGAAGGGACTGCAAAGGGGGCATTTTACGAGCTTGGCATGCTGGATGATGGCCCACACATTCCTTCATGCCACCCATCCCCTCAACTCTACCCCTCCACCATCATCCCAATGTCCCTAGGCACTTCTTTCCTGGTAGGAAGAGGAAGCTGACTGACAAGGAAAAGTTGAAAACCTGTGAGTGCAGAGAAACTGTGGAGCCTGGAGGTGGAGTCTTGGGAAGGTGAGTGGTAAGCCTGGTGGGCAGTGCTGCTGAGGGATCCAAAGATGTAAGGTTCTAGTAGTGCTGGAGAGGAGCAACAGGAAAAAAGCATACAGGTCATGCAGTAACTGGAGACACGGTGTTGCATCCTGATTGGCTTCATTATAAAGAAAGAAAGATAGATAGATAGATAGATAGATAGATAGATAGATAGATAGATAGATTTATTTGTATTTAGGATGACACCTTTGAGCCAAGGGCTCTTTTACAAAGGTTCCACGTCAAGGCAATAAGATATGCAATATGTGTGGACCCAGAAGGAGTGTAATAAATCCATTTATTTCCACTGGTATTAAATATATTGTGGAACCTTGGATTTATTACACCCCCTCTGTCAAACATCTCTGATGCTGTTGGTGCTACATCTTTCTATGAAACCTGCTTACAGTTTCAGAGAGCACTTTCATTCAACACTCACCGAGCTCCACTGCAGTCCCACAGCCATGCGCTGTACTGTCCTCTGCCTCCTCTTCACATGACTTTAGCTCATAATGGTTACTATATCCATAGAGAAGCCACATTATTTAAAAGGAAAGAAAACAGTAGAGTGTTTGAAATGTGGTCTTCTGCTCAGCCGTCCACCACTCACACACCCTCCCGCTCTCAGACCCACCTGTCCCATAACATCTCTCTGTACTGTCTCCTGTTTAGATGCCTTCAGCTAGAAAGCATTAACCAGAGGAACTTGCATTATTTATTTATTAAAAAAAACCCACTTACTTTCTTTTTAGAGCACTGTCTTTTGACTAGCCACATGCTGCTCACACACCTGCCTGCTCTCGTACTCCCACTCACATAAGACTTACTGTGGTTTCTGCTTCTTCACTCCCAGCAGTTACTTCATGAATGCAGCATCAATGAGATAAATACTTATACTTCTAAACAAAGGATCAACCAAATAAACAATAATTTAAATAAATAAAGCAACTGCCGAATGATCATGATAATGGCTCCTCAATAGGCGAAAAAGGAGCAGCCATGTTTCTCAAACTGTTGAGCCCTCCCACACGCACAATCTGACCCAATGAAGTGGCATGCTGGAAATGAAGAGATATAACAGCATTAATGACCGAGTTAACATCCTTAGCAACCTGCTGTAAAGCGTGTAGTTAACATTGGGAAAAGCACAAAATGCCTCTCTATTTTATAAAAAAAAATAAAGGCAAACTAAATAAAAAATAAATAATAATCATCCTAATAAAAAACCTTCACTATGACATAAATGAGATATGCAATGGGAATGAGTTAAATAAATGATTTATGTGCACAAGCACGGTTTGACCTCGGGTAACCTCACGAGTGGTGGAGTCTTTAACTAGTGAAATAGTGATATTATTTGAGTGTTACAGTACTAGCCAGTGACATCTTCTGAGTGTGACATTAATAACTTGTGATATATTTTGATTGTGACATCATTAAGAAAAGAGATCTTGATATCGTAAGTAAAATATGTCACTTGTTATCTGTGTTCTTTTTAATCTCCATTAGTGTTGTGTGTGTGTGTGTGTGTGTATATATATATATATATATATATATATATATATATATATATATATATATAGTGCCCATCTTACCTTATTTACTTATAGAATGGGTGAGTGTTAGGGCTAATGACCCCAAGGCACCCCCCAATGTCTGTCAGTGTCTGCGGGGTGTTAGGATTGGAAATCCTAACATCATGTTTCCTTACCTTTGTCACTTTAGTAACAACTCTAACTGATGCATTAACAATGCTTTTTTTTGCATATTGAAGCCACAGACATGTTGTGTGAAAGGCATGAGTTAATACTGGCTGTTTCCTCCCCTTCTGAAATAAAAGGTGTTTTGAATGTTAGCTCACAGCACACACTGGAGCTGGCAGCATGAATTCAGCTGCAGCTGCACAACTGAAGAAATTCTCCTGTTCCCATACAGAGAACGTGGCGTAGTGCTCATCTCGCTTAGCTGGGTACCCGGGATTTCGGGTGCCCAGAGAAATTATTTCTTGACATAAGTTTAAAAAACAAACATCAGAATATAGCTAAACAGGTCAAGTTTAGCTAAGTTCTGATGTTTGTCTTTTAAAATCCATTCAGTTTTACTTAGTTATTTGCGTTATCTTTCTCCTGCTAACTGCCAAATAAAATGGTGGCAGCTTGAAAAAAGATTTCCCACCTGCGACACAGGATGACTCATCTGTGAAAAGGGATTATGTGCCTGCAAAAAAGAATTTATTTTCGTGCTGAACATCTATAATTTCCCACTGAAAATAATGGGAAACTTTGAAATGTAATAAGTTTGTAATGGAATAATATTTTTTCACCAAACCTTCAAAAGGCACATCTGTGAGGTATGACAGGGAGATCCTGCCACTCTTGAGGACCGACCTTTTCTTAAATCTGTTGCAACAGTTCTTCTATTTCTTAACCTAATCTAGCCTTTACAATTTCTAGTCCATAAGGTTGGCCACCCTCTTTTTGATTTAGTATGCAATAGCACTATGTCATAAAATACCATCACAAAGAGATTGTGAGTTGAACCCGAAGTTCACATGAGACAAAGGCTTTCTACCCTGAAAATTTCAGACCACAACTTAAAACCATTTCTGAGATACAAGTGGACAAAGAAACTGAAAAAACATGTAAATTGAACAATTGTCCAGACTCTGTATCTCAGAGATCGCATAAGCGATTTAAACAATGTTTGCCACTTCAACCGACCTACTGCATGATATTATGCATGCAACATTTCATGCAAATTCATTGCACCATTGCAAAGTTATTAAAGTACAAAAAATTGGCTTTAACATAGAAGTGATTCCTGAACCCTAACTATACTGGCACCACACTATATATATATATATATATATATATATATATATATATATATATATATATATATATATATATAAACACACACCCACACATATTATGGGTATATGAAATATACCCACTGAGGGGGGCCAATTAGATAATAAGGTCAAGAGCCCAAAGAGCGAGAGGCTTTATTATCTCACTAGCCATCCCCCAAGATGGGTATATGACCTTTCATGCCACACATAATCATCATTTGTTTTATATAATACATAGCAGTATTTCTTTTTGTTTTACCTGCTGTGTGGAGCAGGGTTGGTTTCCTGGTGAGCCGTGGTCAGGGTCATTTATAGGTTTGCCTTGACCCTTTCTGGCCCCATGTGTTTTCATTGCACATTGGCACTTTGGAAATTGACTCTCTTCTGGTGCTTTTCTGTTTCCATAATAGAGAGTTCTGTATACAAGGGGGGGGGGGTGGTCCAGGATAGTCATCCTTTAGATCATTGGTGGGATCATGTATTGTGATGGTGCAGCATGTTGGCAGTGGTGTGGAGTGGGATCAGAAGTGGGGGGTGGTTTGTGGTCAGGGAGCAGTGTGTGTCATCAGGGCCTGTGGAGCTGGTGGAGTATGTGGCCTGGAGTTTTAGAGGGCAGCAGCAGAATAAGAGAGAGCTGGAGTTTCAAGGTAGAGTCTGTTGATAAGTATTGGGAGGGAAGGTCATGTGTGTTTCCTACAGCCAGCCTCCAACTGTTTTTGTTTTATATTTGGGGGGGGGGGGTGATAGAAGGAGAGGGTTGCCTTCAAACCTTTTTGATTTCTACATTTTAAACATAGAAATATAGAATTTGATGGCAGATAAGGACCGTTGGCCCACCTAGTCTGCCCATTTTCCTACTTAACAGATAAGCTGCAGATCCTAGTAACCAACAGCATACTAGCTTAAGTGTTGGATGGGGTGAGTGCTTCTGGACTGAGGGGAGTTTTTCCCCCACACAGGTACAGACTTAATTGGGAAGTGTACAGCTGTATACCTGTGGAGGTATACATGTATCCCTCTGGAGGTATACAGCTTTAATTGGGAGGTATACCGCTGTAATTGGGAGTATACAGGGAAATACATGATATGGTTCCAATGGGTGAAAAGAGCCAACTATACATATATATATATATATATATATATATATATATATATATATATATATATGTATATATATATGATACTGGCATGGTTGGCACCAGTATAGTAAGGGTTGAGTGGAGTGCTCAATGTTAAACCCAATTTTTGCACCTTAATAATTTTGGCAGTGGTCAACAGAATACCCCAAATTTTGCATGTGTGGCCTGGCTGGCAGAGTTTCAAAATGTGAAAAGTTTCATGATGGCATCTTGTGCAATTCTTGAGATATGGAACTTCGATTCTTGGAAAAGTTACATTTTGTTCCCTATACTTACTACACTTTTTTTTTGGGATCTCACCTACAGCCTAGATGGTATGGAATTGTTTCACAAAAACTTTCAGGGCAGAAGCAGCCTGTGCTGAAGTAATGCTTATTGAATGTTTTGTGAAAAAATATTAAGCGGATCCAGTGTTTCAAGGATTTTATTGTCCAAGCATACTTAGTAGGGTTTTTGGATAACCTTTTGATAAAAACTGAAAATTTTGGGGTTTGTGAGGGCATTTTCAGTTCATAGCACTTAGGTGTCACAAACTGAAAACAGTTCTCACAAACCAATTTTTTTTTTCAGTTCATGGCAGTCACCATCTTGTTTTTCCCACAAACTCAAAAACATGGAAAATATATAACAATGATGCATTTAACAAAAAACACCTGAACCTAGCTAAATGGGACTCATCTAGCTAGATTCTGGTGTTTGTTTGTTTTTAAAATATGACTAGATATACCTTTTCTTTGCATCCCAAAATCTAAAGTGCCCAGCTTAGTGAGAGGAGCCATTCACTCTTGTTCAGTGTATGAGAACAGTCAGAGTTTCTTGACATCTGTAGCCACAGATGGATACCATCTCCTGGCTTGTCTGCCAGCAGTGAGTCAGTGATCAAAGTTGATAACTTTCTCTCTTTCTCTCTATTTGTCTATCTGTCTATCTACCTATCTATTTTGTTGTTTAATTTTTCATTCCTCAATTCAGTTCTCTAATCTTGGTTGCCTGAAGGTGATGGCTTTATTTTG
Organism: Neoceratodus forsteri; assembly: GCA_016271365.2. Lineage (NCBI taxonomy): Eukaryota > Metazoa > Chordata > Ceratodontiformes > Ceratodontidae > Neoceratodus > Neoceratodus forsteri. The sequence goes on from JADMNL010000028.1 coordinate 220,738,703, forward strand.
GAGTTTTGAAGGCCGCACTGTGATGTTCATTTTACTTGTTTTATTAAACTTTTTACATGAGAGTACATAGAGGCTTATGTATTTATCCCTTATTTTCATCTTTGAGAAGTGTTTTTGATTAGCAGAATGTGCAGTCTAACAGTGTCGTCTTAATGTATCATCACAGGTGATGGTAATTCACATGTGCTTCAGACCCCTCAAGCAACTTCAAATGATGGAGGAACCATTACTTTCTATTTACAATAACAGCCTTAGTACAACTTATGCCAATTCCTGCTACCACCAGCACCCAGGGCAGGTGCAGGAACATGCAGGATCTGATCCCTCACAAGGTGAAAGTGTTGGACAGTATAATATCTCAGTGAACAAGTTATTCTGTTTTAGTTTTTTACAGATCTCTGATGTGGAGATGCATGATGCTGAGGCTTTGTATTACTGTGCTTTGAGAGACACGATAACTAACCCTATGCATGTGCCACATCAAAATCTTTCACATTTGATCCTACGAAGGGTGAAATGAAGAATACCCAGGTGATATCTGATTTGGTTATCACTACTGTCAGTTAAAGATATATATATATTTTATATATATATATATATATATATATATATATATATATATGTATATTTATATTTATATCTATCTATCTATCTATCTATAAGCAGTACTTTTTTTTTTTTTTTACAACTTATTTATTCAGGATAGTCCTGTGGATGACACATCACATTCAGGGAAGCCCTGTTTCTACTCAAATACTGCTGGGCAGAATGGAACACTGAGAGGTTACATGACTTGTTCAAAAGATCACACAGTGTGTATTTGGCTCTAATGGTGTGGTGTTTGCATCTGTTATCTCCTGAAGCCAAGTTGGTGCTCTCTCTACCAGACTACACAATCTCTTACAGGGGGCTTGGCGGCACTGGACCACATCCCAACTGTTATGTGAGCCTGTGTAACTGTATCATCACTATAACTGACATATAATGGGGGAAGGGTAAAAAGACAAGGACAGCAGGGGCCCCCATAGGTCAGAACCCGCAATTCCAACACTATATGTAAGTGACAGTGTTATCTACAGTATCTTCCTATGTCTATAACTGGTTTGTTGATAAATATACTTATGCTGTACTGATTCATTCCATTATTTATATACATTATACATATACAGTAATTTCTGTTATCAAAACTACTGTAGTGTATGGTAATTTACTGTGTGATAATGTGGTCCCTGGTATTTGAATGAGGGAGACAGTCTCCAAAATTCCTGAGTCCTGAAATGTCTTAATGACAGTAATAAAACTATCTGATGGAGTAACAAAAAAAAAAGTAGACCAGGGTGCCCACTACCAGTACCATTTGCCAGTCCCCTCTCATCCAGATCGTCCACATCCACAATGAATAGATGGAAACACCAGGGTGCCCACCACTGGTGCCACTGTACAGTTAAGCCAACACTGGGGTGCCCAATCCCCACTACTGGATCCAAAAGAGCAGTAAACCTGCAACAAACAAAACAGTCCCTTGAGGGTTTTTTTTTTAACTGAACCTGTAAAAAAGAAAACAGTGCCTCACTGATCTGAAATATTTCAATGTTCACTCACAACTTTGTTAATTTTCAACATTTTATCACCAAACTTTCAACATGGCCTTTTTGGGACCCCACCTCATGAACAAGACACTTGAGACTTTTCAAGTACGTGCTGAAGGGTGAGTTCACAGTCACTGCACAAAATCACATTTCAGGCAGAATATGGACATTTTCACCTATTGGGTTTATGAGTCAGGGTCATAAGACGTGTATAGAAAATTTGCAGTAGAAATATGGTAAAATTATCAAGTTATGAGTGAATGTTTTATAACTTTGCTAATTTTCAATATTTTGACTTCTGACTTTCAAAATAGCCCTTTTTCTACACCACCTCATAAATGTGACAAGTGCTGTTTCTCAAATTCTGGATGAGATGTGTTTTCATGCCTGTAGTATGAAATTATGTTTTGGCCACAGTTCTATAAATGCCACATGTCATGTTTGTAAGGGTGAGTCATGTTGTATGAAGGGCCAGTCTTTACCACAGTGGGTAATGCTTTGTGATTATGTGCCAGTGAGCTGAGTTTGGGGCAAGTTCAGTGAGCCAGCTGAATGGACCAAAGCTGGGGGGGATGATGTTTATTTATTTAGCTTTTGTTAACCGGGTAAGTACACTAGACAAGTTATATGCCTATTTTCAGGAACAACCCGGAAGAGTACAAACAGGTATTACAGGGTACATCAATACAGCATAAATTAGGTGAACAAGTACATCTCATATTAGTTGAAACAAGTACATATACACTTTGTGGTTAGGTACAATGAGTCAACAAAACAGCGGGCAATATACAATGCAGGTAGAGTAAGACAGGTGATGATAGAATACATAGTGAGTTGGCATTGAACAACATTGACTATCTGAAGCATAAAGAGGTGCAGAAGGAGAGCTGGACAGGGAAATCGGCAACCGATTTGATTTAGTTAAATTGTGGTTCCTGGAGCAGAGTGCCACAGGGACTATGGTGCCCAGGGCTTGTTGTCATGCAACACACCACCAGCATGGGAAGGGAAGATGCAAGGCTGCCCACAAGGGCCCCAAGTACCTTGTAATGAAGAACATGCTTCTCCTGGCATAGGATCTTGCATTTCTGCAACCCTGGGTGCCAGAGGGCCCTGTGCTTTGGCTGAGACATAGACTCTTTGTCCTGTGTGCCTGTATCTGCCACCACTTGGAAGTGCATAGCCCAGATGGCCTGGTGCTTCCACAGCCCTCCAGACAGCCCTATGAATTTTTCATATCCATTTCTGAATGGAAATGCAGGGCCCACAGGGCTTTGCATAAGTGGATGGAGTCTTTCCTTGGCACAGGGCATGGAAGGCCCTGTGCATCTGCATTTGTTCACACCAAAGGGACCTGTGTGAAAGAGGATATGAATGCAATATCTCAAAAATAAAGGATATTCTTTGCAAAAAAAACCTGCGTCAATGCACCAGTTAGGGCTCAACTTAACACCACAAAAGTAGGGATATGTGGTATTAGAGTTTCCCAACCCTAACTCCCCAACCCCAAAGCAGCAAAAGTACAAGCCCACACAAGCAACCTTAGACAGCCATCATCAGGTAAGACAAACAACATGCAACTGTTTCCAGATGACTAAAATGCAGTAGCACTGATGTGCTGCCTTTGTGGATTTGTATCTGCAGGTGCATAAGCACATTATGCAGCCACAGCTGTGTGTGTTATGTCATACACTGTGCATAAGTATGTGTGGCTGCAGGAGCACAGACCCTATGAGGTCCTGTGCTTCTGCAGATGGAAGGCCTATAGGGCTGTGCCTCTACAACCAGAGGCACTCATGCACACTGTAATAGGTACCTCACTAGATAGCATGACCTGCTAAAGCATGGTTTTCTATATTTATTTATTTATTGAATAGAATCAGAATTACAATCCTTTGAGTCATAGACTCTTTTGCAAAGGTTCCATATCAAACAAAAGTAAGAAGTACAAAGAAAACACAGAAATAAAAATATACATTCAATGATAATGAAATAATATTAAAAATACACATTCAGCAATAATGAAATAATACAGGGTCATACAGTCCTGGCTTAAGTGTAGTTTGCAGGTTACATCAGCTGGGAGCATAAGTAAGGTCCCAGGTCAGAGATTAGACAGGATACAGTTATATAGGATCTTGAGGGATCCAGAGTTGTAGAATCTAGACAGGGGTATTGAGAACAAAGGGGAGACATAGATTAGGCTCTTGGGTAACATAAGTCCCTGGTATGAGGTTCAGAGAGGGTGGATAGAAATGTGTGCGGGGGGGTTAATTACAGACACAGGTTGTAGAGTCTAGGAGTAGGGTTTTGAGACCAGTTCTGAATTGGTTGAGACTTTGGGCCAAGGAGATGGAGGATGGTAGGCTGTTTAGCCACAGTGGGGCTCGATAGTGGAAGGATCTTTGTCGAGGAGGAGTTCTACAGTGAGGGACTAGCATAGTGGGGGGCTGTGCAAATATGCGGGTGGAGGCCGATTGGGGCTAGCTTAAGTTGTATCTTTTTGGCAAGGAGGCAGGTATAGTACTTAAGCCTGCCTTGGAAATGTAGCCAGTCAGTAAGTTTATAAAGCTCGCATGTGTGAGTTAACCTGTCACATCCTGTGACTGGTCGGCAAGCTTTGTTGAGGGCGAGGTTAATGCTGCATAGGGCAGTTTGGTCAGCTGACCCATGAATGACTATTCCATAGTCCACCAGGGACTGGATAGATGAGGACACAGAGAGATGCATGGCCTGGGGGGGATAGGCAGTGCTTATGCCTGTAAAGGATCCCCAGACTAGTGTTAATGGAGGAGGAGACATTATGTATGTGAGAGTGATAGGACAGAGAGGTGTCTAAGGTGACTCCAAGGTATTTGAAGCATGAGACCTGCTCCAGAGTTGAGCCATGGGTGTCCATTACAACTAGTGGAGTGTGACAATGGGGGCTTTGGCGGTGGGTGAAGATCATGGACTTAGTTTTCTTGTAGTTGATTATAAGACAGTGATCAGAAAACCAGGCTTTGATCTCCCTAAAGAAGCCCTGCAGAGCAGTTTGGAGAGAAGCTGGATGTGGGTGTTTCCAAAAGACTACCACATCATCGGCATTAAGCAGCATCTGACCACTGCAGGTTTTTGGGGGTGGAGTTCTGGAAGAGGGTGAAGAGTAAGGGGCCAAGTATTGACCCTTTGGGGACACCAGTAAGAACCGGTTTGCTAGTGGAGATGGTTGTATTTATTTTGACTTGTGTCTGAACTGTGAGATAATCTTTGAACCAGGCAGTAACCTCTGAGGCAAAATTTAGGGCTGGGAGGGTATGGAGTAGTAGCTCATGGATGACGGTATCAAACGCCTTGGTCAGACCCATGTAGAGAGCCCCGGCCAAAGAGCCTTGTTCTAGTGCCTCATGAATAAAAGTAGTGAGTTCAATGAGTGTGGTGGAGGTGCTGTGGCCCTTCTGGAAACTGTATTGCTCGTGGTAGAGCAGGTCATGTTTGGAAAGGTAGTCAGTTAGTTGATCAGATACTATTTTTTTGAGGGCCTTAGAGAGGGGTGGCAGGATAGATTTAGGTCTATAATTGCTTGTGGAGGTGGGGTCGCCATTCTTCAGGATAGGGGTTATTATTGCTCTCTTCCAAGCCGTGGGGAATTGGCTAAGGCATAAGGACAGGTTGATGATTTTGGTGAGATGAGGTAGTGTCACATCCAGTGTAAGCTGAATGACTTTGAGGTTCAGAGAATCACTGCTATAACGAGAGTTTGCCAGAGCTTTGTTGAGATAGCATTTTGCCTCAATACAAAAGATGACTCTTAGCCTGAAAGGGGGAGTGTTGGTGATGGCTGAGGTGTCGGTGGGGGGGTAGATGGTAGGGTCAAAGAAGTTTGATGGGAGAACATGAGAGAGATCGGAGAAGCAGGTATTGAGGGCATCGGAGATAGCAATAGGTTTGAAGACTTTTTTATGGGAAACTGCATTTTTAGAACATTGACTGAAATGACTGTTTTGATCCAGCTGTATTTTTTTAATGATTTTTATTGTTTTGATCTGTTATTTATGTACGGCGCCTTGGCAATTGAAAGGCGCCCTATAAATAAAAATTATTATTATTATATAACAGGGTGCTGGGTGATAATCCCATCAACTATAAGCTGGACTGGTGTAGGGGAAACAGTTTTCCCACAGAGTTCCTTAATGTTGGTCCAGAAATTTTTCCCTGAGCCCCAGGAGGAGGTGAGAGATTGTTTGTAGTACGCAGCTTTGGCTTGCCAGATAGCCCAGGTGCATCTGTTTCTGGCATCTCTGTACAGTTGCCTGTCCTGCGGGAGCTGTGAGTCTAGGGCCTTATGCCATAGGTTACCCTCTGGTGCATTAGGTCAAGTAGTGCTTGGGAGATCAAAGGGGTCTTTCTTTGTTTTATTACTTGTTTGTAGAAGGGTGCGAATATGTCACAGGCCATATTGAAGGTGGCAATAAAGTAGGTGAGGGCAGCGTCCATGGTCTGGGCAGTGTGGATAGGGGACCAGTCGCAGGAGGCAAGGTGAGACTTGAAACATGCTAGGGTTCTTTTTTTGAGATGTCTATGTACAGTGACCTTTGGGGGGTTGGGGTGATTTTAGTGGACTATCAGCATGTCACTGGGGAATAGTCACTAATCGAGTTGAGGTGCACTGTAACTTGGGAGATGTTATAAGGCTGAGTGGTGAAGATTAGGTTGATTAGGGTAGAGGTCCCCGTTCTAGTGTCCCACCTGGTAGGGGAATTGATGACCTGGGTGAGGTCACAAGCTAGGGCTGAGTCTTTGCAGGGGGATGAGGCAGTTGATAACCAATTGACATTGAAATCTCTCAGTAAGACGATTTCACTCCTAGGTGGGAGGTGGGAGATACTATCCAGTAATGATTCGAAAGTGAGCTGAAAAAATGTTGCTCCCTTGCAAACTTACTAGACCTGCTGCTGAAAGCATGATACCCACACTGCAATAGTACTTCAGTCTGCTTAACTGTAGGCCCCACAGGGGCCAGCCCTTCTGGAGGCAGAAGTCAATGTCATGTCTTACACCTGTAGCTAAAGAGGCACAGGCCCCTCAGAGGCCTGTGCTTCTGCAGACAGAAGTACTGTTGCAGTTTTGGTAGCATCAGTTTTGTGGGGCCCATGCTTCTGCAGCCAGAGGTTGGTGTGTATGTCTTACATCTGTAGCTGCAGAGGTGCAGGCCAGTCTAGTGTGTGTTTGTATGTCTTATAGTATATATGAGTACCTGGGGCTACAGGAGCACTGTCCCTTTATGGGCCTGCACTTCTTCAGACAAAAGAACTCTTTAATCTGGGTCTTATGGATTTGTATCTGTGGCTGCAGGGGCCTGTGTTTCTGTACACAGAAGTAGTGGTGTGATTTTAGTATCGTGGATTTCTATCTGCAGCCACAAGTGAGTGTGTGTACCTTGCTGTGTGCATGCCACAAATATAAATCCATGAAGGAGGCACATCAGTGCTACTGTATTTGTGTCATCTGGAAACAGTTGTATGCTGTTTTTTTTAAATTTAATAAACTTTATTAAACTTGATTCGAAAGCAATACACAAAAGTCATAAAAAGGACAGATGGTGTTTGAAGAACAGATCAAGGACCCATAAAGTGGGCATTGAACAAATACAAAAAAATCACACATGCCCCCATAATGCAAAGCATCATGGGCTGCATATGCAAATCACCACAGAATATTATGCTGGTTCAACTTTAAGCAGAAATGCATGGTGCCGAAAGGCCTCTCACACAGGTTGCAAAGGGTGCCAACAGAAGACACAGACACGTGTTTCGTCCTACCAGGACTCATCAGTGTGCCTCATCTGTTTGACACCCCAGTGGAATGAACCAGCTACCCTAAGATGGTCTATCTGGGTTATGTTGTGGTGAACCCGAACTAATATACACATATTGATTACAAAAGAGTAATCCAGAGCAAGTAAGCCTTCCAATCAAGCTATATATAAAGAAGAAAAAATATATATATATAACAATTGTCCCCACCCCTCCTCCCCAATCCTAAAGAGAAAGAAAAACAAAATCACTCCCGCCTTCCCCCTTCTCTGGAGTCTGAGATAGTGCCAAGAGCAACAAGGACAATAACAGACAGGACCTAACAAAAAAGAGCACCTTATTCCTGAAAAAAGAAGGAGGTGTATCAAACTGATATGTATGTTCAGGCATGAACCATCCCGACCCTCTCCAGGGTATTGAGTGCTAAAGCCATGAGTGACCGACCATCACCCATCAGCAAGGGTCAACAAAGTAAAAAGAGGTTCCTACACCTGAGTGTATTTCTTCCTAGAATCTGACATATTTGCAGCAATACACTCAGCCTGCAGGGTGAACAGAATCTCCCAACACCATTCCATGTAAATAGGGATGGTCTGATTGTACCAATGTCGAAGAATAATCTTCTTGGCACATGCCGATATGACAGCAATATGTGGTTTTTGATCACCGATTAAGACCCCAGCAAATTCCCCCAATATACAAATCTCAGGTGTGAAAACTTGGTCTAACTCCAGTAGGGGATCCAAGCGCTGCCTAATGTCCTCCCAAAAGGGCATAACTTTTTCACAAGTTCAGAAAATATGGAGTAGTGAACCTCACTCCTTCTGGCACCTAGTAAATAGATCTGACACCAACCTACCAATTTTATAAAGTTTAATCTGGGTGTAAAACATATTATGTAAAATTTGGAACTGCATAAAATTATATCTGTCCCATATAATGTGTTTGTAAATCGCCTTCCAGATGCCGAGCCAGTCACGAGGGCCTCCCTGAGAAGGAAGAACCTGATCCCAGGAGAGAAAAAAAAACTAGGTTCTCTCTCAGCCAGAAGGTACTGTAACCATGCATGATAAAAAGCTATAGCGTGAGAAGTAGGAGTGACCGTTACCAAGGGGAGCAGTGTATCCCCATATTCTCTGGACGAGTCACCAGCATCAAAATGATGAAGCAACATGTGCCTAAGTTGAAAATACTTGAAACACATAGAGGAAGGCCAGCCAAAGTTCTGCTGAGCCTCTACAAAGGTAATGAGCTTACCAGCATGCAGCAGGTGGTCAACCAACAGAGACTTCAGGGAAAGCCAGGCCGTCATATGCTGTTTGTATTACCCGATGATAGCTGTCTGTGGTTGCTTGTGTGGTCTTGTCCTTTTGCTGCTTGAGGGGGTGGGCAGTTAGAGAAACCCTAACACCACATTTCTCTACTTTTGTGGCATTAAGTTGAACCCTAATCGGTGCAATAACACAGTTTTTTATAAAGAAAATATATAGTGAATATAACCAAGGTATCTCTTACTACATTGGTAAAATCAATGTGACATTGTGTGATCACTGGAAATTAAACTGCACTCTTAAATGGAGACCCCTGAAGAAGCCACGGAGCGTGGGGATACATAGGGCGGTTGGTTGGAGGTTCACTGTCCCATGTACTAACAAATTTGGAAGTCACATAGTATCTTGTGTGTACCATGTCTTTGTTTTTTCTGTATCTCTTACTACATTGGCAAAATCAGTATCAGGTAGCGTGATCTTTGAATGCCATGCTGCGCTGTTAGCTGAAGGTTTGGATTAAATCCTCTGTGGTGGGGGCATTTAGAAAAAAATACTTATTTTATTCACACAACAGAAATTACACAAGCTTGTAAATCTCTAGCCTCCTGCTTAACCCCACCTGCATGTTAAAGATTATTCTGTTACATTTCATATTTTCAGTCATCCTTCCTGCAACCTCAGTGGCAAAGAAGTGTTAAAAAATATCTCATTGTGCAGGATAGCTTCCAGCCCTTGGGCCATACCTGGGTTGGATCTCATTACAGTTTAGTTCATAACCCCATATCTTGCAGAGGGATGCAAGTGTTAAACAGTTTTTTTCCTGGTTGTCATAGAGCTCTTTAAAACTCAGGAGACACATTTCTGAGGTAGGTGGGGTCCACTTCCCATCCTTTTAAAGAAAATCTGGTACTTCCTCTCCCATTCCTTGTTTACTCCTGCTACAATTAAACATATCAGAATATTGTTTTATGGTTTCAGTATACCCCCAGTAATAATTCCTGGTTAGTGCTGTGCAGACTCTCTCAACTTTGCTTTTACCCTAGTTTGCTAAATGTGACAAATCATCTTGAAATTTTTGCATTTTGCAAAGTTAAGTGAAGGCAGTTATCAGAAATTATGCACAGCTATCTCAAATAAAAACCCTCATATACCCCTCTACCACCCTTTGTACCCTTTATCTTGTCTGAAATTAAAAAAATAATATGGGGTGCACCAAAATTGTCCCAATCCCCTCTGTATCTGGTGTGTGGGGGGCGGGGGGCTGTGTATGGGTCATGCAGATTTGTTGGGTTACATGGGTACATGGGTCACACAGGTCTAACAAGCATTTGTCAATGCCGAATGTTGGCTTGCTGGCATTGGCATTGGTAGAGCAGGAGTTAGAGGTGCCTAATAGGAGTGGCAGTGAAGTACTGAACTAATGCCAACACCCCCCCCCGCAGAAACTGAAAGGCATTGGGAGTGTGGGTTTGGGTCATTGGCCATAACACTTACACTATTCTACCTCACCCCACCCTGCAGACACCGACAGGTGTCGCGGTGTGCTTTGGGGTCTTTGGCCCTCATGCTCACCCATTCCATAAGGAAATAAGCTGAGATGGGTGCAATATAGGAGAATGGGGTGAATGTTAGGGTGACAGAACCCAAGGCACACCTCAATGCCTGTCAGTGGCTGTAGGGTGGGGGGCTTAGAATGCTACGAACATTACGGCCAATGAATCCAAGTTACGGTCCAGATGCCTGTCAGTCTTTACAGGGTGGGTGTATGGTTGGAAACCTTGATGCCCTGGGCATTTGTTGGTATTTTCACTCCAAATTTTCAGCACTGGCTTTTTGGGACCCCACCTCATGAACAGTGGCACTATCATTTTGTTACTCAATCCTGAAAGGTGATTTTGCACAGCAACTGCACCACTGGAAGTCACAGGTACATAAACACATTTCAGGCAGGATGCAAAAAAATGACAGCTGTACATGTTCATGAGGAGGTGTGAAAAAATGGCAATGTTGAAAATCTGGAGAGAAAATATGAAAAATTTGTGAACTTACAAGCATGCGTAGTGACTGCGCAATGCATGCCTGTAACACAGTCATTTTGGGGAATTTATTCACCAGATTTTCAACATGGCCATTTTGGGACCTCTCCTCATGAACAGTGGCACTGTGATTTTGTTAATCTGTCCCGAAAGTTGATTTCTCACAGTGACCCCACCCATTGTGTGCCACAGGTGCAAAAACATGTTTTGGGCAGGATATGAAAAATGACAGCTATACTGTTCATAAGGAGGTGTGAAAAAATGGCAATGTTGAAAATCTGGAGTGAAAATATTAAAAATTGGTGAAGTTACAAGCATGCGTAGAAACTACAACGCACGCTGGTAACGCAGTCATTTTTTGGAATTTCTTTTCACCAAATTTGCAACATAGGCTTTTTGGGACCTCCCCTCATGAACAGTAGCACTGTCATTTTATTAATCAGTCCCGGAAGGTGATTCCGCGCAGCGATGGCGAAATCACCTTTTATGACCGAGAAATGAAATGACAGTTACACGTTCACGAGGCTGGGTCCAAGAACTCCATGTTGAAAATTTGGGGCCAAAATTCCTAAAAATGGCTGAGATATCAACCTAAGTTGAAACCTCTCATTATAAAGCTTACCATCATTTCTTCAGTTCGCAGTTCGACTTTGAAGAGTGCAGATGTGTCCCGCTTCAGAGAAGATCACAGCTCCCGACCTCCAGAGGGTAAATATGGGTGAGGGGAGTGGGGAGGTGGGTGTGCAGAGGGAGGGTGGGGATGGGGTCAAGGGAAACAACAGTGGACCGTTCTCTGCTTTGCAGGGAAAAAAACAGCCTGCGAGGGAAGGGTTTCTGTATTTACAGGTTCGGACCGCTTACACACACAAAACAAATTGGCACACTGGGGTGGACTCCCAGTGTGCCACAATTTGGGGGGATGCCATCATGGGGATTGGGCACCCCGATGTTGGCAAGTCGAATAGATGAGTTTTGGGGGGCCACACTTAACCCTGGGAGTGGACATCCTGGTGTTGGAAAGGGGAAGCTGTTTAACCAGGAAAGACATACTAAGAGGGGGGAATGCCAACATGGGGATTGGGCACCCCGATGAGATTGTGTAGCAGATGGAAGGAGCTGCCATATGTATTGAAATGTTTCATCAGGAATGGCATGTAATGGAAGTGTGTCATGTGCTGCTGCAATGACGAGCCTGTCTCTGTTTGCAGCGGCAGATTCATTTCAAGTTGGTGGCACGCTCTGAGACTGCTGTCATTGTCAGCATACTCACTGCTTGGTGGCTGAGAGACACACCCACTAAAGCAGCCCCTGCATTCACCACAACACTGGCGCACCTCTGAAATGTGCTACTACCCCAATATGTTGTTTGTGCTTGTGCGCAAGCCAACATAAAAATGCAAAATCTGCTCTCAATAATTGGGGCGTCCCTATCCATTATCGCCCCCATGTACTTGATTCTTCAAGGTGGGGTGAGGGGTTGACTTATGCAATGTATCAATGACTGCAGACAGTACATCTGACCTGCAGATGACATTTCAGTGACATCAGAGTTCAGGCAGGGCTTTCATAAGGTCATTCAGTTGCAAACGGCAAAAAAAGATAGTGACTGCTTAGAGTCTGTCCAGTAGATGGCTACAAAACTGATCCAGAGGCAGCAGTTGAAATCATATGAGGAAAGGCTGGCAAGCCTCAACATGGACACGCTGGCAGTCAAGGAGGTCATGCCAAGAGAATTTCTGGGGTGATTAAAAATTGGTCTAGGGAGAACCCAAAATGACACTTTTACAGCCTTCTCAGTCCAAATAACACTACTTGGATGAAAATTTGGTGGGATACATGCCCCTTCCAGAGTCTATAGGTACTTTGGCCCTGCTGGCAGTAAGAAAGGAAAGGGGGACGTGATAGAGACTGCAGTGAGCTAGGAATTAGGGCACTGTAATGAGAGATCACGCATGGAAATTAATAGGGAGAAGGTTCACAAAGGATATGAGGAAGTGTTTCTTTATGGAAAGGGTAGTAGACAAGTGAAATAGATTGTCTAATGAGGTGTTCGTGCAATGTCCATGATTGATTTAGTCACAGGTGGGACAGATCCAAGGGGCTAATGGGAACTATGGGAAAAGGTAATTGGGTACTTTGGGGAAAGGCAGCCAAAAACCACATGCAATATTGGCTAATAACTCCAGACCAATGCAGGCCAGGCACAGCTTCAAGTAAGCATACACGCAGACTAAATAGGCCATCATTTATTTTCTGCTATGAAATCCAATGTATGTAAAGGAGGCCCATATGCAGGCCCAGACCCTAAACCAAGATGCCACTAAATCTCAATGCCATCATCAAATATATTGTTCACAGCTGCTGGGAGAGCTGAGCGGGAGGAGAGAAAAGAGCAGCTAGCCTACTCTAGACAAGGTAGTTAATTTCATTTGATACTTAAAGTACCAGTGTAAGTGAGTAGACATAGGTATGTACTTTTGGGTCAGTGTTTTGGGGCTGTTCTTAAACTTTCTTTAACTTTTAGTTGTTAGGGAGGGGAAACTAGGTGGGAGAATATTGCTGTATCTTGTGGGTTGAGCGGTTAGTTATAACCTGTGAAACAGGTGACTAATTGGTGGAGGAGCTGCAGCAGACTTAGAGAAGATAGGCTATTTAAACCACATGTCTACAAGTGTCCCTATATGTGAGCATACCAGAGTGTGACAACCATGGAGTAGAAGTGCAGCACTAACATCTACAAGGTGTCTGCAGGTATGCTGCAGTTCCACATGGGATTTTACACAAGACAAGACAGCAACACAGGTACGGCACAAAGCATTATGTAAATGGAGCAGGTGTTGTAGGACAACTGTGAAAAAGCAGTGGGGAGCATAAGGAAGGACTAAAACAGCAGGCGGTCAAGTGTGTATGCAACAGAGGTAAGAAAGAAAAAAAAGGAAGCCAAAGGGGGAAATCATAGGTAAGGAGGGACCCAGTGAAATTAGTTAGAATAGCAGTAGTAGTAAGTATTTCCTGGATTGTAAACAATCATAGAAAAACCCTATTTGGAGTACCCTGATAAAAGGCCAGAGACCAATGGAGCAGATTAGAAAGAAAAGGAGTACTGGGTGGGGGGGGCTACAGCCTAAGGTTACCTAACACTATTAAAGAGATTCCCCAAGTTATGTAAGCGAGATTTGCACCACATGGTGTGGTTCCTTACCTCTGCAACATGCTGACTGGATTGGTCCGATAAAAATTTATTATCATACTTTCAAGTGAAAGGGATCGTAAATTTGTGCCCAGCCAATCCCTTCCACCTCCTGGTGATGGGAGCTACCTAAGATCTGCCCCCTCACTCAGTAATGATGTGAGCCCAGGGACAGTGTGAGCACGTACTCCATTAAAGTATATGGGGAGCAACTTTCACAATGTTTTTATGTATCATAACAGTCATTTTATGATTAACCAAGGGCACTGGGTGACTAACAAGGGCCTAAAAACAGCATCAATTTAATGATCGAATAGACATTCTTTCTTTAATCAACAAGCATTTGTCAATGCCGAATGTTTGCTTGCTGGCATTGGCACTGGTAGTGTAGAAGTTACAGAGCTGCATAATAGGAAGGGCAGTGAAGTATTGAACTGAAGCCAACCCCACCATCATCCTGCAGAGAGTGACAGGCATTGGGGTGTGCCTTTGGGTCATCAGGCATAACGGCCATGCCATTTCACCACACCCTACCCTGCAGACACCGACAAGTGTCACGGTGTGCCTTGGGGTCTTTGGCCCTTATGCGCACCCCATTCCATCAGGAAATACAGTGAGATGGGTGTGGTATAGGAGAATGGGGTGAACTTTGGGGCCAAAGAGTCCAAGGCACTCCTCGATGCCTCTCACTGGCTGCAGGGTGTGGAATGGTATGAGCATTACAGGCAGAATCCCAAGTCACACCCCTGATGCCTGTCATTCTCTACAGGGTGGGGGCGTTATGGTTGGAAACCCTAACACCTCAGGCATTCGTTGGTATTTTCACTCCAAATTTTCAGCGTTTTTTGAGACCCCCACCTCATGAACAGTGGCAATATCAGTTTGTCAGCTGAAAGCTGCTTATGCACAGCGACTACGGCATTTAGCACCACGGGTGCAAAAACACATTCCGAACAGGATGTGAATAATGACAGCTGTACTCTTCATGGGGAGGTGGAAAAATGGCAATGTTGCAAATCTGCAGTAAAAATATTAAAAAAACTGGTGAAGTCACGAGCGTGCATAGAAACTGTGCAACGCACACCCATAATGTAATTAGTTTGGGGATTTTTTACAGCAGATTGGCAACTCAGGCATTTTGGTGCCTCCGATCATGAACAGTGTCACTGTGATTTTCTTTATCTGTCCTGAACAATGATTTCCCACAGCGACCACGCATCTCTGTGCTGAAAGTGTGAAAACACATTTCGGCCATGTTATGAAAAATGACAGCTGTACTGTTCATAAGGAAGTGTGGAAAAATGCCACTGGTGAAAATCTGGACTGAAAATATTACAAAGTCATGAACTTACGAGGGTGCGTGGAAACTGCGCAATGCTCACTCATAACACAGTCATTTTATGGACTTTTGTCACAAAATTTTCAACATAGCCATTTTAAGACCTCTGCTCATGAACAATGTAACTGTGATTTTCTTAATCTGTCCCAAACATTGCTTTCGCACACCGACTGCACTATTGTGCGCTACATGTGCGGAAACACATTTTGGGCAACATGTGAAAAATGGCAGCTGTACTGTTCATAAGGAAGTGTAATAAAATGGCAATGTGGAAAATCTGGAGTGAAAATATAGAAAATTCGCAAACTTACGAGCGTGTGTAGGAACTGCAACGCATGCTCGTAAAACAGTCATTTTTAGGAATTTTTCATGAAATTTTTTCAACATAGCCATTTTAAGACCTCTGCGCTCATGAACAGTGTCACTGTGATTTTCTTAATGTGTCCCATACATTGATTTCAAGACAATCGATCAAGCGCCCATTGTGCGCCATATGGGCGGAAACATGTTTTGGGCAAGATGTGAAAATGACACTATACTGCTCATAAGGAAGTGTAATAAAATGGCAATGTTGAAAATCTGGAGTGAGAATATTGAAAATTCGCAAACTTACGAGTGTGCGTAGGAACTGTGCAGCAGCGTGCTCAATAAAACAGTCATTTTAAGATTTTTCACCAAATTTTCAACATAGGCTTTTTAGAGCCCACCTTATGAACAGTGGCAGTGTTGTTTCATTACTTGTCCCAAAAGGTGATTTTAGCAGTGACTGCAAATCACTCTTCAGCCCGATTAACCACGACAGTGAGAGCATTCATGAGAAGGGGTCCAAAACCCCATGTTGAAAATTTGGTAAAAATTCCAGAAAATGCCTGAGATATGCAACAAAGTTGAAAAAACCCTATCTATCCATTATACAGCTTACCAGCATTTCCTCAGTTAAGTGGTCAGCTTTGAAAGTGCAGACATGTTTCTGGTCCACCGAAGATCGTCGCTGGAGTCAGAGGTAAGTATGGGGTGGGGGTGTGTGGGGAGGTGGGGTGCACGGTGGGTGAGGCGGGTGGGGCAGAGACCATGAGGACGTTTTCAAGTTTCAGGGTTTTTGTTAAATATTGTGTGGAGACGTTAGCCCACGCTGGGGTGGGCTCCCAGCGTGGCAGAAACGACTGGTTGGGGGCATGGAGCCAATGGGGGATTGAGGCACCCCGTCAGCCATAACATCTGTTGCCATGCTGGGGTGGGCTCCCAGCGTGTAGCACCCTGTACTCTGGGGGGACAGTGGAGCCGGACGGGGATTGGGCACCCCTGTCAGCTATCGACATGTAGCCACACTGGGGTGGCACCCAGCGTGGCATATGGAACTGTGTTTTTGGGCGCACAGCACAGCCGGCCAGAGGATTAGGCACCCCATTGGCTACTCAGTGTGTGCGTGGGGGCTGAGCACGCCAGCGTGCATGCGTGTGTGTGTGTGTGTGTGTGTGTGTGTGTGGGAGGCGCACATGAGCAGACGATATCTGATCACTGCTCACTGAAGCGTAGCTCCCCCTTTCAACTGTATGCCACTGCATTTTGGAGCTGTCATAGACAGCTCAGCAGGCATTGGAGAACTGCGGCCGCGCCTGCAAACACACTGACTGAATTGAAAGAGGGCTGCCACACCTCCAAAAACTTGGATGATGGCACTATGTTTCTTGCACATGCGTGCAAGCAAACATAAAAATAGGAAGTGATTATGAAGTTGATGTACTGTAAGTAAATGAAAAGTAAAAATGTATTTGTTTAAAGCGCCCTTCCCAAGCTCAGGGCGCTTTTACAATAATTCAAACAGTTCTAATACAAACCATCTAAAAACAATAAATATAATAACCATAAATAACCCTTAGTTATCAAATCCCCAAGGATGCTTGGTTAAAGAGGAATGTTTTGAACTGTTTTTCTAAAACTTTCCACAGTCAGGCAATCTCGTGTCTGATGAGGTTGAGAATTCCACAGGGTAGGTGCCATATAGGCAAACGATCTTCCTCCAGATGTCTTTAAATATACCCTGGGTCTCTCTAGCAATCCCTCATTAGAGGATCAGAGTGAGTGGGAGGGGCAGTAAGGAACCAGGCGTTCTTTCAGGTAGTGAGGTCCCAAATCGTGTAGGGCCTTATAGGTCAGCAATGCAATCTTGAAGGTGATCCACCACTGTATAGGCAGCCAGTGCAGTTCATGCAGCACAGGTGTTATATGGCTAGATCTAGAAACTCCCATCAACAACCTGGCCGTCACGTTCTGCACAAGCTGCAAGCAGCGGATATCCACCCCCAGCAGCCCTAGATAGAGGACATTACAGTAACCAAAATGACTGGTGACAAAGGCGTGGACCAGGGTAGGAAGATCTTCGGGTGGAACCAAGTGTTTCACTCGGGCTATATTCCTTAGATGGAAAAAGGAAGATTTAACTACAGTTGACACCTGCACCCTCAGGGTCAGGCCTTCATCAAATATCATGCCCAGGTTACGCACTTGGCCAGAGGCCATAAGTGGGGCCCCCCCAAGATATAAACCTGAGGGTTTCCTCACCCAAACCCCTGTTTCCCTCACTCCAGGGTTCACCACCAATACCTCAGTTTTTCCTGAATTCAACTGAAGCCAACTAGTACTCATCCACTCCTGTATCTCCAGCAGACAGTTATTAAACACTGTGATGGAATCAGGCTCCTGTTCAGGTGCAAAAGACAGGTAGCGCTGAGAATCATCAGCATAACAATGAAAACTCAACCCATACTGTCTTATAATGTCCCCCAATGGAAGCATATACACCACAAATAACATGGAGGACAAAACCGAGCCCTGTGGAACCCCACAGGGCAACCAGTGAGAGGCCAAGGAATAAATCCCCAACCCCACTCTCTGTGTTCTGCCCTCAAGGAAGGATCGAAACCAGCTGTGGACTGCTCCCTCAGTCCACATAAATACCACAGGTGTTCAAGCAATACCCCATGATTCACGGTGTCAAATGCTGCTGAGAGATCCAGGAGAACCAAGACAGAACGAGTTCTCTGATCTCTCGCTGCTGTATGATGAATTCTATTTTTGCTAGGGGAGGTATAATATCATCACTAACTCCAATTAATCATGTGCTTTTTTCCCTAGGGAGCAGAGGAATAATGGATTTCATCCATCATGCACTGGAAAAATAAAATTTTTGCATCGGGAATTTTATGCACTGAAAATGGTCAAGTTTGGAGTTACATCCTTTTGCTCATCACCCATTGTTTATGTATTTTTATGTTGATTTGTTTTAATATCTAGTACTAGTGGTATTGTAAAACGTGAGAATATTTATTAGAATCTGTGTTAGAAGCTTATGATATTTGATGCTGTTTTTAACTTTAATATAGTGGTAGCATAAAATTAATATACTGTCATTTTAACTGTAGCTCTTTTAAATGTCCTGGTGGCTGGCTAGCCTCATCCTCCTGATGATGCAGTAAGTTTGAAACTGGTCAAGGTTGTGTTTTTCAATGTCCTGAGCTGTGGGCAGTATGTAATTGCACTTCTTTAATGAAGCTTGATTTTTCACTACAGATGAGTGGAGCCAGTAATCGCTGCTGTGGATATTGTACTGTTTCCAGGCACACTCAAGCGGTGGAGCTGTTTTGCCTTCCAGATGATCCAATAGCACTCCATGGTCGACTGTGTCAAATGCCAATGAGAGATCAAGAAGGATCAAGATGGAATAAAATTGTCGATCCCTCCCCCAGGAAGAGATCATTTGTCATCTGGACAAGTGCAGTCTCAGTACTGTAGTGAGACTGAAAACCCAACTGGAAAGGTTCATAAATGTTATGATTCTCCAGGCAATCCACAAGTTGGTCAACCACCACCTTCTCGATAACCTTTCCCTAAAAGGGAAGCTTCAAAACAGGTCTGTAATTTGCCAGAACATCTGGGTCCAAGGATGACATTTTTGGAAGGGGCTAACATGGTCTTTTTCAGAGCAGAGGGAAAAACACCCTCCCTCAGGGAACTACTGATGATCTTAGTGATCACTGGACCCAAGGATTTGCTGCAGACCAAAAGCAACCAGGTTGGTCCTTGGTCCAGTATACAGCAGGTGGGACTCAAACTAGAGATCACCCATAGCACATCACCCTCAAAAACTGTCCAGAACTCGCTCCAGGTAGGCAGATCGACATTACCAGAAGGCAGATCACAATCATCCCATGACTGGCCACTTGAAAAGATGCCAGATCTAATGGTATAGTAATATCAGACAGCCAAAGCCGCCATCACAGTTCAGTAGAGTGGCGGGCAGGACAAATAGGATGCTGGTGTACATAGGAAGAGGGACTTCCAACAGGAGAAAGGAGGTGCTACTGCCACAGTATAGGTCAATGGTTTAACTTCACCTAGTGTACTGTGTGCAGTTTTGGAGTCCACATCTTTAGTAAGTCAGAGACAGAGTGGAGGCAGTGCAGAGAAGAGTTAACCAAGGTGATCCAGGGACAGCAGGAAAGGACAAGGAGAGGTTAGGAGACCTGAACATGTAGACACTTGAGATGAGGGGGAAAAGAGGGAATAAGACTGAAACAGACAAATACCGCCATAGGTACAAGAACAGGGTGACAAAAGATTACAGTCAATCCCCATTATCTAAAAGCACTTCAAATGAATATGATGATCTGGAACATGTAGTTCTTTTCTGCTCTTTATTTGTACAGATCAGAACTTAAACAATTGGGAACCTTTTGAAAACCAGTATAGACCACCTCAGATGTTATCACAGTAGCTTTTCTTGAATGCACCATTAATCAATCTTAGGATACTCATATCATTTTGTTTTCATAATTATTCTTTTTTTTTTTTTTCTGGACCCACTCCGCCCTGGCATGGCATTTATACTACCTTCTGTCTGCGGATACCAGCTTTCAAGGAGTTACAGGCAAGGGGAAGTTTACCTTTATTTAGTTTTCCCCTTCTTCTGTTGTTCCCCTGACCCCACAGAGACACTGACATTTGGGACTAGGTCCCCGATGTGAGCGTGGATCAACATGCTCTCATGATATGCGACATGGTGTCCCTCACTCCCTGTGTCCTGAGTGCTCCATCACCTGTACATCTACAGGTGGCAGGAGCACTGTGAGACACAGCTCCCTCCCACATCCACTGGGGTGCTAAATCCTCCTTCCTTCCTTCCTTCCCTGGCTGGCCCTGTTGACCCAGCCTTGTTTAGGAATTCAGGTCATTGGTATAGCGAGCAGTAGCCCTTCCACTGCACCAAAGGCTGGCTCACTCATTCTTGCAAGCCATTTATGCCCAGCATCTATGTATAATGAAATATTAAGATTTGCTTTGCATGCTGTGCTGTATCTATAGTTCCTTTCAGGAAAAATGATTTGCTACATGCATAGTTTTTATTCATCTATCATCAGTGAACATGTGTCTAGTGAACCCTTGTCTAAATATAGCTGTTGATTTGTAGCTAGAATGCTTGTCTTTTTTTGTTTGTTTTATGGAAAGTATTTTAAAACTGTAAAGGTTTTTTAACCAATCAATAAAGATGAAATGGTGATGATTCCTCCATAAGTTAATAAAGTGGATGTCAGGAACTGTTCAGACTGAGTGGATACACAAGCACCGGGGAACTCCATGAAACTGGCGGGGGCAAGTTCGATCGGTACCAGGAAGTATGTTTTCATGGAGGGGTGTGGAAGGGTGGGATAGGCAGCTGGAGGAGGTGGTGTGTGCAAAATCAGTGTGGGGGGGGTCTTCAAGAGGTTGGGCAGATTCAAGGGCTTAGCCAATGGGGCTTTGCCTGCCAACAGATTCTGTTTCTATTTTTCAGTAACGTACATGAGCTCTCCCTACAGCATTACCAAGAAAACTGAGGCACAGCAATGGACGGGATGTGTACATTGATATGCCTCCCCTAGAGTTGGGATCAAATTTTGTTTTATCTGTCATACATGATCAGCAGGACTCATGCAACCTGCTACACTTACACAAACCATACAAGGCTATGCACATCATTTATGGATGTGATAGTAGCACTGAAGGATAGGGACACAGATCAGTATGCTCCTGAAGAAAATTGTGCTTAAAGAGCCACTCTCTGTTATAATAAAAAGTTTAAAAACACTAGATTTTCACCAGTTATGTTTTAATTTTATTGTTTTCTGGTTATTTGTTATTTTCTTTTACTTTTGTTTGCGGTTGATCTGATCAATATTGTAGATAATGCAGCAATTATTTCACTGAGTCTTTCAAAATGTATCTGACTGTCCCTCGCTAGCCACACAATTACTGTTTGTGACATCACAGTCTGTTGTCATGGTGAGCACTATGATGTCATACACAAAGATAATGTGAGCTTAACAGGGCAGAGGCCAATGTTTTCAAGTGTTTTTGATACAGACATTTTAGATGGACTACCAGGATGTGCTGTACATTGTGGAAAGGAACACTGAAAATGAAAAAATGTATTCTCTAGTAGATAGTAACATGTTAAACATCTTATTTATGAAAGCCCAGACTGGGTGGGCCGAAGGCCCTTATCTACTGACAATTTCTATGTTTCTATCCTGAAGTGCAGCACTGCTTTTTAAGCTTAGCTAAGGGGTAGAGGGGGTTGCAGAGGGCCTGTTTTTCCAGTGATTTAAAGGAATGCGGGGGGAATAAGGGACATGATTTTGCCCCGCTACAGGTCTCTGGTGATGTAGCACTTGGAGTTCTGTGTGCATACTGGGACCCATACCTTAAAAAGGATAAGAATTGCTTAGAATCAGTCCAGATGAGGGAAACCCAAATCATACATGGGCAAAAGGGAAAACCCTGTGAGGAAAGACTGGCTGATCTGAACTCGTGCTCCCTAGCAGCCAGAAGGGAAAGTGGGGATGTGATAGAAACATTTAAACATCTAAAGTGAATAAACAGGGTGCATTGCCAGCAATTGTTCAGGCAATGCAATGGGGTCTGTGACAAGGTGGCACATTACTAAATTAGTGGGGGGGGTCAGGAGGAGTATGAGGAAATCCTTCTTCACAGAGACGGTGGTGGATAGGTGGTACCACCTACCAGGAGATGTGGTTAACCTGAAGACAAAAAAAAGTGTTTTAAGAAAGGCTGAGATAGGCACACGGAATTTGTGAAAATGACAGTGGGAAAGGGGAGAGCTGGGAGGGGTTCAGCCATTGTATGTGGCAGAGCTACCAACAGGGGGCACTGCCTAGGCTCTTCCAGTGCTAGACCGGTGGGATTAATGTAGAGACTGGGCAGACTCGATGACCACAAGTTTTTTTCTGCCTGTATATTTCTATTATAAAAAATCTACAATTTGTTTTTAGTTTCACTGGCAAAGTTAATATTCTGAGAGTCAAAAACAAAGAGATTACACTGTTTGCTGATGAGCTGCTCCAAACAGTTAAATAAACTTCATTTAAAACATAGGTATCATTTTAGGGAACTGGCAGTATTGCAGAAAAAAAAGCCTGTTTATTTTAATAAAGCAATCACGTGTGTCTCAGGTGCAAAAATAATTAATGTAAACAGACTTTGTGTGTGCCTCTGTGAATGTTTGTTCATTAGTGAGCAACTGTGTGTGTGTGTGTGTGCATGTATGTAATATAATGTGCATCCTTGTATACATTTTGAACTATGTCCACATGCAACTAAATAGAACGCTCATGCAAAACGACTGCTCCATCCATATTGGCTCATAAATCTCACGCCTAAGAATACTGGAAGCCTGGAGGAGTCTACTTACAGTACAAAGTGACATTTCTTTGAACAACTCAAAGCAACTGCCATTCACCCTGACCTAGAAAGGTAATCATTAACAGGTGAAATGGATGAACCCCGACAAGTTAATCTAAGTTGCTTCTTGATACTATAGCGAATCTGACTGGCAATTCAGAGCCAAGGGTGCGGTGGTAAGCATTTTTAGTATTCTGTCCATTTTCCAGTATCACAGAAATAATTTGAATGGGATCATATATACAAATTCAGGATTTATCCATAGTCCCTTAAGTGGCAACACAAAACAGCTCAGATGTTTACATTTTAAAATGATGTGTTTCTATAACTATTAAAGGGGAAACATTCTGCAGGTATGCAGATGTCCCTCCCCAACATCTGCATAGAGAAAGCTTTTAAACAAGGTGAAGGGCTCACCTGTGCATCCAGAGGTATCCTTATCCATGGTTGAGGATCCTGTAAGTAACAACACAGAGCTTCCCGAATGATGCCATCACTTTCTGTCTCAAGTTTTCATGAAAAGGCAGCTGCCTCAATTTAGTATAGTGCTGACTTCCACATGTATACCTCTGGACTGCTTACATACATAATAGATAGAGGGAGGGAAGGGCAAATCAAAGCACTCCTTTTCTATGCACGTGAGACATTCTTATTCTGTGATGAGTGCCTGATGTGCAGCTACCCAAGAAACTGACATGTTTGGGTTTTAAAGAGTGAAATGCTAATTCTGTGGCACTTTCACTGGAGAAATAGAATTTTGCCAGGTCGCCATCCCGACCTGATGTCATCCTCAGGCTTGAGTCGGGAAGGGGACCTGATGCTGCGGTGGGGGCACGCATTGCACTCCGCCACATCTTTAAAGTAAAATATTGCCCTTCAGTACCTCTGTTTGCAGTACCCTCTGTACCGGGATAGGGCACTACTGGCACTTCTCTGCCGAGACGTGTCAGTTGCTCTTTAAAAAATACATATATTATTGATTGAGTTTGATCAATAATATACCAATATTGCCACTGAGAGCACTCTTGCAGTTGCAAGAATTGTCTCACTTATATGCTTAGGGTATCAGAACTGCTCACCTTCGGTTCGTGGATCTCATACCCTAAGAATCAACATGAAACCACTCTTACAACTGCAAGAGTGCTCTCTGTGGTGGTAATAACATAGAGGAAAGCTCAATGCCTCAATTTGAAAAAAGTTTTCATGGGCTTTCAGACTTTGAGGAACCATACACAGAGGATTGCGTATGTGCAATCATACACAACCAGGATGTTTTACAATTGAGAGGATTCCATGGTAACAGGAGACCTTGAGAGTGCATCTGAAGAGGTCTCACTACCATGGAAACCTTGACATTGTAAAACAGCCTTGTTGTGTATGATTGCTTATATGTAGTCTTTTATAGTGTGTGGGTAACTATATATTCAGGACTGTGCACTTACTTTTGAGGTTTATTCAGCATCGCTCTCTTCTGGGGCCAGCTCTTACCACTGCGGCCATTTCCTGAAGACCAGAGATTAGCGGTGTGGCATGATGGAGCCATACGTTATTGTTTTGGTTATATTTCATATCATTTTATGTATATAATACACCAGGAAAGCCCGTGAAAAGCCAGGTCAAGTTTCAAGGGATCATGGGTACAAAGAAAGCCATGGGCCCAAAAATGATGTAATTTCTTGTTACTAGGCAGAGAAACTGTTAGCTGCTTTGCCAGAGACTGGATTTTGATTAAATAATTTAAAAGGAGACAAAAGAATAATTAAACAGAGATGGAAGCAGGCACATCTGTTTGTGTCTGAATAGCCCACAGCATCTAGAGGAGCTGGGATGTCTGGGGACCTTTTGTCTTGAGCGGACTTCTCTGAGGAATTCTAATTACAGCTAAATGGACTAACATTTGGGGGAAATTGCTGTGCTCAGTTTAGCTTGATTGCAGCCATTTGGGGGTGGAGTTCAGGATCTGTTCCTGGGGTTCAGGCTGGTTGGAACTGGTTTGCACTCCTATTCAAAGATGAACATTTGTTTTTCTTTGTTGTAATAAAATATCAAAAGCTGATTGGTTGCATAGCCATAGAGACTGAATGCCAGCCAACCACAAGGCAAGCCAGTATCCACTGGACCTGCCCTTTTGGAAACTCTTAAAACAAGGGTGCAGGGGGTTATCAGAGCCGTTTAGCCATCTCTGTTTGCTTGTTGCCAGTTCAAGGAACTGTTTGCACTTGAGACTCTGACCTGCTAAGAGAGCAGAGACGTTTTCTTTTTCAAGAATTCTCCTGGACCAAGAACCAAGATTTTCAACTATCTTTTCTAAGGACACTTTGTACTTCAAATCCAGCAACCAAGGACTTGAGGTAGAACTTTCAAACCAGAATTTAAAGAGCAACTGACATGTCTCGATAGAAACGTGCTAATAGTGCCCTACCCTGCCTACAGTACCTCCCGGTACAGAGAGTACCACAAACGGAAGTACTGTAAGGCAGTATTGTACTGTACAGATGTGGTGAAGTGCAATGCATGCCCCCGCTGCAGCCTCAGGTCCCCTTCCTGATCCGATCCTGAGGATGACATCAGGTTGGGATGAAGACCTGGCAAAATGCTATTTTGCTGGTGAAAGTGCTGCGGAATTGGTATTTTGCTGCAATTTCACTAGTGAAATGCCAGTTTCACCAGTGAAATGTCAATTCTGTGGCACTTTCGCCAGTGAAATTAATTTTGCCAGGTCCCCATCCCAACCTGACATCATCCTCAGGATTGGATCGGGAAGGGGACCTGAGGCTGCAGCGGGGGCATGGATTGCACTCCGCAGCATCCGTACAGTAAAATACTGCCTTACAGTACCTCCATTTGTGGTACTCTCTGTACCGGGAGGTACTGTAGGCAGGATAGGGCACTACTGGCATGTCTCTACCGAGACGTATCAGTTGCTCTTTAAGTTTAGTTTTTATTGCATACTTCCATTTTCTTTTCCATATCTTGTAACCAATGTCTAAATTATCTGTCTTCAAGTTGTATACTGTTTTTTTAGTAATTAATTAGTAAAGCTTTTGACTTACTTTAAGATAATTCTGCCAGTGTCTTTTACTAAGGGTTCATACTAAGGATCTTGTAGAAGCAAGGAGGCAGTAGCCCATTATGCTTCTGTTATAAAAAAAAATACCTTAGAGTAGCACCTGAAAGAATATATTTGTCTAATCTATGCTTAAAGGAATGTTTACGATTAGCAGTTATCACCTCCAGGGGTAGTTCATTCCATAGCTTAACTAGTCCATTTGCATAAAAATACTTTCTCATATTGAGTCTATAACACGTCCCTTTTATTTGAAGAGGATGCCCTCTGGTTTCAAACTTAAGATCCTTATATTCCATACCCAAGTCATACATCAAAACAGGGTCCTGCATAATGTTGTACATCAACAACAAGTCTCTAAGTGCTCGACGTGTCTCCAAGGACGAGGCCTAACTGCTTTAGTCTGTTGGGATACTCTAGTTCATGTAGTCCGTCCACCATTCTAGTGTATCAACATTGTATTTGTTCTAGCCTTAGCCTCTCATGGTTTTTATATGGGAACCAAACCTGGGAAGAATACTCCAGATGTGGTCAAACATAAGACCTATATAAAGGCATCAACACAGTACTAGATCTAGAGGCATCTGTGTGTGTTGGGAAGAGTTTGTTCAAACTATACTGTGCCAGTTTGACTGCTAAAGGCCATACACTACCAAAGTAAGGTACCACCAGAGACTGTGTGGATGAAAGGAGTGGAGGAAATATGAAAGGTCTCAAGAAGGAGTCTGTGTGCGCGGGGGGGTGGGGTTGAACTAGACTCTGCATTTCTGGGGAAAGACCCAAAATAGGGTGTGTGGGGCATCCCTTGCAGGACCATACATGCCTGTGACTTTTTTGGTTCATTATGCAGTGGCTGAGAGGGTTCTTTCCCAGGAACACAGACTCGAGATTGTATTCTACACCCCTTTGCACAGAGAGAGGGAGCCTTGGGATCCTCTGGCATATGTTCAGTTGTGAAACAGTGAGCATACTAAAAGGACAGAGAAGGGGTATCCCTGACCCTGATCACAAGGGGATTCA
Organism: Neoceratodus forsteri; assembly: GCA_016271365.2. NCBI lineage: Eukaryota > Metazoa > Chordata > Ceratodontiformes > Ceratodontidae > Neoceratodus > Neoceratodus forsteri. The sequence continues at coordinate 220,765,747 of JADMNL010000028.1, forward strand.
CTATAGCCCAGGGAATTCCAGCCCCACAGTAGTGGGCTTGTGACAAGTGGAGGTACCCAGTTACAACAACACTACAATTATAGCACCGCTTAACATAGTGCAAGTCAGGATACCACTACCGTGAACAGCAATGGGGGATTCACAGTGCTATTCAGCAAGTGCTCCCTTGGTCACTGTCCATGGTCCTAGGAGAGGACAAGGAGGGAAGAATTCAAGTGGTCAGTCATGCTGCCCCTGTGGTGTCGTGGGCTGAGGCAAGGAGCAGCTCAGCTGGGTGGTAGTGGAGACCAAGGTTCTAATCCTGGTCTCCCTGGAGTTTTGGTCTATGGAAACAGTATTCCATGGACCCACAAATTTTTTATTGCACTGTGATCTGCTCCCCCTGGAGTTAGGATCCTCTAGTATGGGTGGTGCGGTCGGCAGAACCCCCCGCAAAAACAAAAGTGGCACTGTTTTGGCTGCATGATTGTTCACTGCACTGTCCTGGCCAGCAGTATTGTGATCCAGTGCCCAAGCGGAACCCACTTGTGTGAAGATGATCCATGTTTTGTTGTGCTGCAGTAGCTATGTAGCTAGTGCAACACAACAAACAAAGTGATGTAGCTACTGCAGCACAACAGTGCTGTTCTAGGCATGGATTTCCATGCAGAACAGCTTGCTACTATACACTATAGTCCTAAGTTACCCATAATTATCCAAGATGGTGTATTCAGAGCATGGCACGACTGTGCTGTGCGATCTGCTCTGCTACCAATTAGGTGGCACACCAACCTCAAAACTGCATTGTTAAACTTACAAGGACCTGCATGGATTGAACCCCAGCTACACCAAGTTTCTCTTGGCCTTTTATACTCCTGGTCACTCACTCTGCTCACCTGAGGAGGTTCTACTGGCCATCACGAGATCTCATGTTAAATAGTCCAGTGACCGGGCATTTTCGGTAGTGGCCCTCGCCATCTGGAACTTGCTGCCATTCCATTTAGGAGTCCCCTCTCAGTGCAGGCATTTAAGAAGGAACTAAAATTTTTTCTGCTTTCAAAGACTTTTGCCACTCAGTGAATGTTAACAGCTGTACCTCTAACTACAGTTTTGTATTTTCATTTCATATCTGCATTTTAAATCTATGTACGTCCTCCTAATGTGAAGCACTTTGAGCCTTAGGGATAAAGCTTCATACAAGTAAAGCTTCCTTGCCAATAAGGTGGAGCCCTTTTACAGGTACTGTACCAATATTGCTGTATGAGTGGAATGGAGTGCTTTGTGTATATACAATAGGTATCAGACACATGGATGTAAAGAAGATGTGTGAAATATTGATCTTGTCAGCCAGCATCACTTGTTCTTGTACTGTAATAGGATACAATGGCATTGAAGCACTAAAGTCCCTGCCAACTTTTATTCAGGCTGAGGGCAAAAAACAATTGCATTTTTTGCTTGAAATGAACATCTCAGTAAATTGCTCCAGATTAAGTGATGAACTTGCCAGTTGTCCATGGAATCGATATTTATTGTTCTGTACTTGATTTGTTCAACAGTGATAAAGTCTCATTTACCAAACTGACAGAAATCAATGATTCTTCAAAAACAAAACAGGGTATATTATCACGTCAGGCTATTAGGGAGTTTTAGAGGGATTATAATTCACACATTCTAAAGGAGAGGCATCTTTGGATTGTGCAATGGGCATCACAGTACCCAGCCCATGATGCAGTTCAGTGTTGAATATTAATTTGTATGACAGCAATAGATGAGGAACTAGTTCAAACAAAAGTTGAATGTATGGAAATCTGGGGAGTGTAATCTTTCACTAATGGGTCCAACTTCTGGTAAAACCCTACCTAGAATACTGTGCCCATTTCTGGAGACCACGTCTTTGGAAGGACATAGGCAGAGTGGAGCTGGACCAGAGGAGGACAACTAAAATGGTGCAGGGTCTGCGTCAAAAGCCCTATGAGAAGAGACTAAACAAACTCAATATGTACACCCTGGAACAAAGGGGGGAGAGGAGGGATATAATAGAGACCATTAAATACCTCACAGGGGTAAATAAGAAGCAGAAGGAAAGTATTTTTCAGAAAAAAAGGTGCTAAACAACAAGGGGACATGCTATGAAGCTGGGGGGGTCAATTCAGGAGAGATTTGAGGAAGTACTTCTTCACAGTAAAAGAGGTGGATTCCTGAAACTTCCATCAGAAATGGCGGGGGCTAAAACAGTGGTGGGGTTCAAGAATGCATGGGACAGACATAAGGCAAACTTAGTGGAAAGGAATGGGGAGGGAGGAGAATGAGGCAGAGACCAATTAGGGTCTGCAGTGATACTATAGATAGGGAAAATTGGGTAGACTGGGTGGGCCTGTATCTACCGACAAATTCTGTATTTGTACATTTCTATGTTACTCCTTGTGCTGGTCATAGAGCAGGGAGATTGGTGGTTTTACAGCAGTTCAGAGTCAAAGAGGTTCAAGCCACAGAACCACTATACGTAGTTGAGATGGACATGGAACAGCCAGTATAACAGGACAGCACTGAAATAAAATGGTAACTTAGTTTTGGGGAAACCCATACTGCACCAAGACTAGATAAATAAAGGAATTCATCACATATCTTTAGTCCCTCAACTTTTACAAGCACTAAAACCGTCAAAGAAATATTATGTTCTTTATCCCATCCCCAACAGCTGCCTACCTTAATCCAGAATCAGTCTCCTGTTCTGACGTCAAACAAAGAATCACCAGGATCCTACAGAGTGCAACCTCCTGACATGGGCCCTGTGACTTCACTCCCACAGCAGGTCTCTTTTCCTAACATACACCCTCAGGATCAAACATAGAGGAAGGGGCCCAGCAAGAGTGTGCCATCAGGTTTCCCTTTCCCATCCTCAGTTGAAAAAAAATTGTTTGTTGCTGTATTGGTCTTTGTACAACAAGACGCACAAAATAGGTGATTTGATACCTTTTATTGGACCAATAGAGATTTACAGAAAATCTTCAAATGTTCGAACCTACAAGGTCCTTCTTCAGGAAGAAAATGGAAGGCTACATAAAAAGAACTCACTTTAAAATACCAAGTGTAAGGCTGCCCACCACATCATAGGGTTATATGAGTAATGAAAATTTATTTAGGAGCATCACAGATAACAGGTAGTTTGTTATTTGGAATATCTCTTCTTATGAAGTGGGTTAAAGCAGACATGATGGACTTTTTTACTTTAAATTACTATGCATCGTGTAGTATAGATAACTCTAACAAATTTCAGACCTGATACTCATTATTCATATGTTATTCAGTTCACACTATTAGAAAGAAATCTTAAACAAGCATTTCCCCTTCCCCCATGTTGCAAGAACAAATCAGACAATCACCTCTTCGATCATGTCTCTCCCTCATCCCTGGTCCTCATATAACTCACAAAACTATCTGATATCCTGCCAGTCCCTCCTACTACCTGACACTGTCTTTTAAATACCATCCCTCTTAAGCCTGACTCACACAGTCCCTTAATAAACAAGGACAAGGCCCCTTCAATATTGTCAATCCTCTTTGATCCCCAATACGAGATGGGGGTGGGGGTGACAGCAGAGTGGTCTGTTGAATGCCCAGTAGCTGTATTTTGTATATTATCTGATTTCCTACTAACACCTCCCCCAACTGACATTGTCCACTTCTGGCCTGAACCTCCCTTCCCTAACTGAACACCTCACTGCCTGCCCTGTGCCTTATACAACAAAATGTTGGTTGGAGTTGCCTTTGACTTCCCTGAACCATGATTCAAGATGGAGGGGGCAATAGTTGACACTGACTTTGACAGGTCAGCTCACCCACCCCTCCCCACAGCACTAGCACAGACAGTTTCTGAAGTGTGAGAAGGGGGAGCAGAACTGACTGGATGAGTGTCTGTTTGATCCTATATGACAATCACTCTATCAACACTGAGTGATGCTAAGTGACTCACTCCCCCCACATGCCTAAGAAGCTGCTGATGCTGGGGGAAGGAGGACTAACTGAGCTTCCAGGATCACTGGCAGCTTTTATCACCACCATGGGTTGAGGGGAGAGACACTACCACAACTGGGCCTGTGGTCTATAAGGTAAAGAGTTGAGGGAGAGTCAGGTAAATCACATGGGGGCTTGGGTTAAGATGGTGTTAAGTGGGTGAGGGACTTGCAGGATGCCAAATATTTCTATAAGGCATGGAGGGACCAAGGAGGGAATGGGATGATTGAAAATGTCCGAGTAAGGTGGGGTATCCATGGGACTTGTGCTTGCTACCTGGGGGTGGCAAATTGTGTTTTGTAACAGATTTGATGCACAACCCAGTTTAGGTTGAATAAACAATGATAAATAAAGTTTAATTCACAGTAAACTGTTTCACCAATGAGTTGCTTTAGCATTTTCCTGTGAGTTGTATACAGCGGAGCCAGCCAGGATGCAAATAAATGTAATAACTTGCCGTAAATGATATGTCACAAAATACTGCATTACAAAAGGGCTTAATTGCTTCTGTACTGCAATATTTTGCAGTAATACTCCTGGTGCTGTGTTGTGTCCTGGGTGTCGCTGCTGTGTATTGCTGGGTCCAGCACAAAATTTGTTTCTTAAAAGTTGCAAATCAGATTTAAGTTGCATTGTGACAGAACTGTTGATGCAGCTCAGTTGACCACCCCCATCTGCTTGACCCACCCACCTTATGATTTGGGTTCTGTCATTTATAATATAGCTGCCTGTTTTTGACTCTTCCCCACAGCACAAGCACCATCACCTTTTCCTACAGGCACCAAGCACTTTATTTTGCTCTTGTCTAACTTGATAGCTGTTTTGTAAGCTAATGTATGGCTTCTCCAGTTTCTTATGATTTTGATCACCTGATTGTTCTGTATGCTGTTATTGCACTTTTGTACATTGTCATTGTAACTGTATTCTGTTATTGTACTTTTGTACACTGTCATTGTAACTGTATTCTGTTATTGCATTTTTGTACACTGTAATTGTAACTGTGTTCTGTTATTGCAGTTTTGTACACTGTCACTGTAACTGTATTGTTATTGAACTTTTGTACACTGTCATTATAACTGTATTCTGTAATTGTACTGTTGTACACTGTCATTGTAACTGTATTCTGTTAGTGCACTTTTGTACACTGTCATTGTAACTGTATTCTATGACTTGCTGTAATTTTGTAATGTTATTCTCCCCTTCCTCTCTCCCTCAGGCCACACCTTGAAAGGACCCTTGGCTGAGTGTGCCCTTCGCAGTTACCAGTTTCCCAAAAAATGAATACATTTTTGCTGAGTTGCAAAACGTTTTGTAATATAAATTAATAAAAGAGGTCCATACAACCTATCCCACAGGATGCAGCTTGAAACAAGCTATAATAACTGGTGAGCAATTTTTTCAATGGGCTCAGATGGTTATTATTTACCATTATAACTGGTTGGTTATTACACCAAACACACAGCGCATTTGACATTGAGAGCAAGCCCCATTCTCACAGCTGCTGTCAGTGATCATTCTCTTTGCGACTATGAGAAACTTCTTGCTCACTGTGTCTCAACAAAACCCCAAAACACTTTTTTTAAGAATTCCTACTGTGTTTTTGGGACTTTGTTTCTTAGAATCTAAATATTAGCAGCACTCTCAATAAAACTCTGCAGTTCAACTGTTCTTCAGAAGCAGTTTTAAATAATGCAGTTTACAAGTGTTGTAGACCCTATTTCCGCTCTGCTCCTTACTTTGGGCACTTTGGCTCATGAAATCTCTATTTCTCAGCACCTGCAGTAATGGAATAACCACCAGATGAAGCAACTCTATGTGATCCCTAATACAAAACTTAAAAATGGACTTTAAAAGTAAAAAAAAGTTCTGTTCTAAACAATTTTATTAATGTTGTCACTCATTTAAGACAGCAATTCAGACACTTTCATCTGACACAATGCAACTCATAATTTTTTACAAAAAATGAATTCTAAACATTTCTATTTCAGTTGAAAATTTAACCAGCCTGTTATTGTTGGAAAAAAAAAAACTCAGAAAATTAAATAAAAAGTTATTTAAGTCTTGCACAGTTTGCCTCTTCAATGGCAGCAGAATCACAGCAATCTGGTTGGAAAAAATTGCTCCCCAGTAATTATTAAAAAGTAATGCATGGGGTGGTGTGATTACTTGGCTTTAATGTACACCCTCAGTGTAGGATGCTTTTATAAACCCATTGAGCTTCGCTCTTAGGGTTTATGTAGCATCCCACACCTCGGGTGTGGATTAAATTCTGGTAATGCACACCACCCCGTGCATTATTCTCTATATTTGTTTATTTAAAAGTTTCACAAGGAAGACATACTGAGCAGGGAATGCTCATTTCCAGATGCGTCCTGGGGAAAGTGGATAGCGACACTACAATACAGTTCAGAGGTACACAATACAGTTGAGAGGTGCAATCCATATACCAGTGCAGGCTAAAATAGCAAATACAGAAATACAAGTGCTTCTGGTAACAAACACAACTATATAATAGCTTAGTTTGACTTTCCTAGTCAAAAATTACAGATATAATAAATAAAGTTGCCAATGCATTGTCAACCAATAAAGTTGCCAATGTATGGTATTGTCAACTTTAAAAAAAAAAAAAATGTAAAACCAACTCATTGCTATGACAGTTTAATGTGACTTGTACTGCATAGTTGAGATCCAAAATGTCAATACTCTACAAATAGTCACCTAAATGTGAATACAAACATGCAAACATACGAAATTTGCTAGCAGATAAAGGCCTAGAGATCTATCGAGTCTGTTTGAATGTGCAGCTAGCACCCCTTAGTCTACAGCTGCCCCTCCCTCCCACAATTCCCCTCCCTTGATTCTCCCCTTTGCCCTGTCCCAGCCCCTTTTGAAGCAGCCCACTGTTCTGCTGGATACAACTTGTAACGCATTCCACCCAGCTACCACCCTCTCCATAAAAAAGTGTCTCCTCATCTCCCTCCTGAACCTTCCTCCCTCCAGTCTCAAATCATGGCCCTGGGTGTCCCTCCCCTCCCTTATACGACCATAAAACATAATGCCTTACAAAAGAGGGCAGCACATTGTGTAGTCACTCATGACATCACACACCACTCCTAACCCATCAAATGAGGAGCTCCTGCGGCAAGATAGTTGACCCCTCCCCCCAGAGAGTCCAATCTGACTCCTCCAGCCGAGGGTATGGGGTTGGAATCATGATGTCAAGCTGATGGTGGCACAGTACCCTACTTCTGGCACCAACAAGCTGAAAAGGCACCAAAAGTCTTTTAAAATAAAGGGGAAAAGTCAACGCTCACTGTTAGATTATAAAGTGCAGGTGCAAATTTATTTGTGCAAACTCACATGTTACAGAAAAATACAATTCAGGCAGTCTCCCTGGACACAAGATTCACTACATGCTGCCTCATTCTAAGGCTTTATCAGGATCTTTTTCCCACTGAGGGAGACTAGTGCTGGTAATTTTAGCAACATTAAATGCTGCAATATTTACACTGGTATTACTACTCAGTACAGCCCTTATCAGACCCACATAGCTATGTCCCTTAGAAATGTCATCAGGGGCTCAGAAGCTCAGCCACAGAGCACTGTAGGGATGTATTATGAATAGACATCATATGGTGCATGGGGGAAGGCCAGCTCAAATAGATATTGACCCTTACTCATTGCTCTGGACCCTTTCCTTGGGGATCCCTAGGCTGGCGCACTCCCATAGATCCTCCCCGGGTATCTCTTTCTGAGGTAATCTCTGCACATCCCCCATCAGGCCGTGGTTTTCCCCCCCTGGGTGGGGAGGAGAGGGACCCCCTCGTTGTCCCCTCCAGTCCATAAGTCCTCGTTGGGAGTGCCACACATGCCCCATCTGGAGCCTGGTTGTAGATTTTCTTGGGCAGCTGGGTCCCATCTCCAGGCATCCATTGCAGGGTGTTTTTTCTGATTTTCGTTGCCATCCCTCTGGATGACGGCACGCTAGGGAAGCCTAGGGGCAGAGCACATCGTAACATGCTAGTGCTCCAGCTCCCGGTCGATGTCCCCCCCTTCCCCATTTGCTGTCCTCGCTGTTCCTCCACTTGTGGTCACCCAGGTGGCAGTATTGCAGCAGGATGAGCATCCCACCCCCCCAGAGAAGGAGAGCTGCCACTGGGCACTCAATCCTCTTCCCCCCCCGTCCAGCCCTCCAACCTCCCGAGTCTGGTCTCGAACCTGGGTTGCTGGCGCCATGCGTGGTAGCCCTACCACTGCACCGGCAGGCCAGCCAAATAGATATTGACTTTGATGAAACAAAAAGTAAGTGGGCAAAAAACATTGGGGGGGGGGTGGATTTTCTAAATTAGTATCCCATGGACCCCTGCTAATAGTTTGGAGTCCATGAAGATTTCCCCTTTAAGTTGTTTACATTCAAGCATATAGCCACCCATTAGCCTTCTTCTGCTATTCAGGCAGACCATAAGTTAAAGTAGCAGAGTTTGATAGAGGCAAACATTTTGACCAATACTTTTTATTTTAATTTAGTTTGCCACCTGTCTCCTGACTTGTATGATACCATTTGTTTCCACATTTTGAGTACGCATTACCACTTTTTTTCACAGTTGAAATATTAAAAGGAATTCTCCTTTTAATATGGCTTGGAACAGGTTTTCATCAGTATTTTCATTTGTTTTTGAACACTCATTAAAATCACTTTTCTTGTGACTATAATGAACTAGCATGCAGCAGACACTGGCCCCTCACCTTATGGGACAAGTGTACAAAAACAGCTGAGAATGCTGATGAAAACCTGAGTGCTCCTTTTATTATTTTAAATGTGAAAAAAGCATTAAAGGAGACTCAAAATGGGGAAAGAAGATTATTTTATGAGTCATGAGATAAGGGGTAATCCAATATAGAATAAAAAGGTATAGGTCAAAATGTTTACTCTATCATGCACTGCTACTTTAATTTTGTCTGTCACACAAATTATATAATAGTGGGTGTGGCATGTACAGGCATGCATTTTATAGCAGATTAGAGCAGGAGGTACAGGTCAGGTACTCTATTACAACTGCTGCCTCATTTTTATTTTTACATTAGGGATAGCAAGTTGTGGTGTCACATAAATCCTAACTTGAGAGCAGGCATTTTCTAGTAGCTTTGTTAGCAGTCTAGGCCAGATACTATACTAGTTTACGATTGTCACGTCATCATAATTTATTACAGGGTTTGGTGGTAAGGGGTGATGAAACACTCCTATTGAGTTCACAGATTAGTTTGTCAGAGGGAGATTCCCTTAGGAATGACACACAAACTCCAATATAGTTGGTACTTGATTGGCAATTAATTTATTTTTCTTTCAAAATCACCCCTTCACCATGCACCCACAGTTCATCATGTTTTAATAATACTGTATATACTTTCTTTAAGCCATTCATTATACAATTATAAAGTCCATTTTATTCTGTACAACTCAGTCATAATATACATCATATTGTTCTTCTTTTGATGAGATCTTCTCGGGGTCCGGATGTGTGGAACCCTTCACCCCTCTGCTTAAATGTGAACCATAATTCAACTTCTCCGACTTGAGTCCGGGTGCCACTGACCCTGCCCCCTCCAACTTCTTCAACTCTTCCTTTTCATGTTGCAGTCACGGCTGGGTGCGCTTGACCCCAGCCCATGTCCAATTTCCTCCTCCCCCCATCTTTCTCCCTCTTTTGTTCTATACCTTTCCCCTGTATATAGGCCAATCTGGCACCCAATGATTTATGTTGCCTTCCTCCAGCAACTCTTTTTCCCCCTTTTTCAGTCATCCATAACCAGTTACCGTTGCCCTCTTTTAGGCAACCCTTCATTCCATTGTACCCACTCATGCCTTTTCAGACCCTCGTTTTATTCATTCTGGCACCTTTTGTCACCCTTTTTCTGTGACCCCATTCTTCTCTCTCTCTCTCTCTTCCTTCCCCATTTTACTCCTTTTCTCTATCTATCTTCTCTCAGGAGGCGGTGGGTGGGAATATTCTCGATGAATCCCAGCAAAAGAAGGGGGATCTGTGTCTTGCTTCTGTTCTTATACCCCTTCAGGACACCTGCCTTGGCCCATCCCCTTGGCCAATCCCTGCGTCACCTTATCCCACTGTTGTTTGACTCATACCTGATGTCATGGCCCCCCTCCGGCCAGGCTGCTTTACCCCTTCCCCTTCACTCTCCTTTCCGTCCGTGACTCTACTTTGCCTTCCCCCACTGTCTAGCCAGTCGACACCCTCCTAAATCCATTTTCTGGGAATCCCCCTGACAATTCAGGTTGCCATTTAGTGGCAACCATATTTTCTATTAACCTGTAGAATTTACACTGTGCTTAATCTGTGAGTGTGCTATGTTTGGTAATTCTGTAGTTTACATGTTTCTTGTTAATTTCTTTCTTTTTGCTTTTGGTGCCCAAAACTCTTACAAAAAAACTCTGTGGTGATTGTTCTTTCTGCAGTATCTTTCTCAAATGAATTTAAAGTTTTGTTTTGTTTGTAAAGTCTCAATTTAAAATGCATGGCTTTTTTTAAAAGGTTTCTACATGAGAAAGAAAACAAAATAATACTTTTCAACTGTAAATCAAAACTAAAAAAAAAAGATTGGACAGCTATGTGTAACTATCACTGATAGCATCAAAATGGATACTGTGAATGATCTGAAATACCTTGGTCCATTTTGGGCCAGGGTTGATCTGTAGGGATCATGTAACTAAGGTTACACAATTGTGAAGTCAAAACTTGGAGGTTTATATTGGATTAAGATTAAGAACTGTCTTATTGAATATGCTAGGTGCACTATAACATAACACCCTCTGCTTCCTGTGCTTCATCACAGAGCCATAACTTATGATCAAATACCTGAAACTGAGCATAAAAGAGTTATACTTGTGTATTACAAAATCCCAATACTGACACTTATGAGGGGGGTGCTATACTCCTGAAGTGCCATCTTTCATATGACATATTAAACCAAGGCCCCATCTGGCTCATCTGGTGGTTGTTTAGGTGGACGTTAAAGGTCCCATGGTGTTACTCAGAAGGAGTAGAGGAATTTTCCCAATGTTCTGGCCAAATTTCTCCCATTCACTAAAAATACAACCAACAGCTTAATCTGGTTGAATTTCAGTTGGTTTTAGGGGTGTGCAAAAAACAAATTCCACCGGCACAATTTCCACAAAAGTGTGAATTTCACTTCCGTGAAAGTTCGGAAATCGTTTTCGCAACTTTCGCTGAAATTCCACCTTAAAACTGCTGAATAAATATACAGACTGCTGGTTAATTTATTAAACTGCGGGGAAAAAAATCCACAGAACAGATCACTGCCAGTGATCAGTTCTGATACTTTTTTTAACCACAGTTTAATTCATTACTCCATCCCCCAATGATCAGGGGTCTCAGTAAATAAATAAATAAAAAAACTCCAATCCCTCCCTCAGACCCTCTTGGTTTCTAGTGGCCCCCCCACCCACCAATCGTGGGTCCAAAGTAAAAAATCCCTGATTCCTGATGTCTAGTGGTTCTCACTCCTCCCCCTCCCACCCAGGGATCACAGCCTGTGGGTCCTGGTAAAGAAGAAGCAAAAACTTTGATCCCTCCCTGGTGTCTAGTGGCCCCCACCCACCGATCATGGTCCCAAAACATTTTACTTCCCTGGTGTCTAGTTTACTCCCCTCCCTATCCTGGATTCCCTAAATCCACAAAAAAATAGCCAGCAGTCCACTGACTCATTCCTCTCTATTCCCAGTATTCCCTGCTGTCCAATTGACCCCCCCATCCCCAATCTCTTATAAAAAAAGTAATCTCAATTCCCTGGTGCCTAGTGGACCCTCCACCACCCCACCCCAACAGTTCATCTGCCACCACCCTGCTCCCCCACCCTGCCCCTGAGTGGGCCACTGGCGCAGCCCTCCTCTCTCCTCCACTACCAGTGGCCCACTGAATTGTCACTGAATGACCACGTGGTTGTAAAAGCATGCGCTCATTCACTGACAGTTCATTAAACTGTGGATAGAATAAATTCCACAGTTTATATGCATTTTTCTGCAGTTCACAAAAACGTCTGCAGAACTTGGCGAAAATCTACAGAAAATCCCAGTTTCGACCATGGCAAAAGTTCTGAAATTTTTGCCAAAGCAGGATTTGCAGCTTTTGCCCACCCCTAGTTGGTTTCCATCTGTATCTCCCCACTCCCACCCCAGATGAGGCTGAAAATAGAAAGAATTGCCTAGCCCTCCTCCTTTCCTGGTCAACAAAAACTAAAATAAAAACAAAGTATAGCCTCTGTATAACAGAATATGTTGTCTTACTTTATCTGTAAATTTTAGTGAACTCTTTTGGCCCCTTTACTCCAAATTAAGCTGCCCCCCCCAAAGGCTAAACAACTGTTCATATATACTGTAAGCTATTGAAAACTGAGGGCATAGTTTTCAGAAGGGTGGAACACAAACACAGCTGCTTGCTGCACCTACATCTGCATCCATATGAATGTGTCCAAGCAGTCCTGCTGTCGTTTTCAAAAGATGTGTCATTTGTGACAAAAAATCATTATGTGTAATAAAACAAATGGTGCAAATGTAGATTGTGTCATTTTTTTCAGTGATTGTTCCTTTTTTTGCTGCAAAATTTGGTTGCTGTTATACCATGTAATGGTTTGTCTAACTGTTCCAACAGATTTGCCATCTGGAAATAGTTGCAGGTGAATCTCAGAGGGATCCATTTGAAGATCCTGCCTTGAGACAGCTAAATAAATGCTTTTTTTGAAATGCTTAAATTTCCTAACTGGCAATGCAATTTACATTTTGCAGCAAAACAGTGAGTACATATGTACCCTAATACGGAGTTAAGGGCCTGGTGCTGTATCACACCAAAACTATGAAATTAATCCCTAAACAACTGAAATATATCCACAGCAGATGTTTTACTTATAAGAAGGAACACAATCATATGTACTAAACAAACATACTGTAACTGTTACAGATGAGATACCAGGGCACAAAGTACTCACAGGCTGTATAAAAATGTCATGTTGTAACAATAATGTCTGTCAGATTGTGAATATAAATGTTCTGGCTACCTTTTGCCTGGGTTATTCCAGAAAATGGGTCTGTCTCACAGTGAACTTGCCTGGTTAACAAATAAATAACTTTAACTTGGTATAGTAAGGTAAAAAAAATATTTACCCTTCTGTGTGGTTGTAATACTTTTGTACATTATAATATTTCAACAGAGTATTAGCCATCACCATATAAGTTATAACCACTGTTTGCACACAACTACTGGCCAACATTTTTTGGATGTGAACAAGTTCTTGGAATCTTGAGTTCCTCTTTTAACGCTCTGTTCTCCAACCATATTCTGAAGTTGCAGGGCAGGGCATGTTGGTTAGGAAGGGCAGAAGTCCGTTTCCTTTTCTGACAGTGAGGCTATGTTCTGCTCAAGAGCTGAGTGCCAGGAGTACTATAGAGCAATACATGCTGCCTCTCCAGAGTGGAAATGCACCACCTCCGTGACCAAAGTTGGACTGGCCTACCAGGATACCTCGAAATTTACAGATGGGCCCCCCATTGTTGGGTACCTGGCCACCTTCTAAACTCTGAGAATATTTGTTTTTATCATCTATTGTCTAATGAAATTGGATATTTTGGGCTTAGCAAGTAAATGTAAGATGCAAGCACAGAGCTAATGCATTAAATTGAAGAGGAATACTGACATAAGTATATCGCCCTGGGCCCACACCTACTGATTTTCCAGGCAGGCCCATGTATCAAATTTCCAGTTGGGCCCCTGTACTCCAGACCAAACCTTAATTGTGACACAGCTACACATGCAGATGCACAGCAGTGGCTGGATTCTAACTGTTATAGCTTTCCGTTCAACTGTACCATAGCAGGTTGGTTCTTCTTGCAGGTCTTTTGTGGACTAGAACATCTACAGTATTTCTTTACACAGTACCACCTAGTGTCTGTATACAAATGCAGCACTTTAACACATATCCTCCCCCAGTAGCATTCATACTGTCAGAAAACTTGATAGGAAACAATTTAACAAGCCTCCAGTGCCACAGGGACAATTTTCTTAAAATATAATAAGTACTGTAGATACAAAGTGGCTTATATTTCACATGCTTACCTTTCTCTCATATTTGTTTATTTGTGAAATTTGCCTGAAAATTGAATCTCTGTTGTTTGGGCTTCATCTGTTCTTGCAGTTTGTCTACAAGTACATCATAATCCATTGCTTGTCAGATCATCACAGTTTCCATAGCAACCAGCTGTGATGTCATAAGCAGAGGGTTATGTCACGTGTAGACAATCAACAGACATATGAAAACTAAGTGCCAACGACCCTTGTTTTGTGCAAATACCTTAGTAATAAAGAATGAGAGGAAGGTCAATGAGGAATTATCTGAATTATAAGTTGAATTGTGTCTAAATAACATTTTTAACAGTTTTTCATGTGATGGCAGAGACTCTTTAAAACTTTATGTTAATGATTTTAAAATGGGTACAAGAGACCAAGAATGTGATTGGTCAGATGTGATCACATGACTATGTAGAACCCCCAGCACAACTGCAGAGGTGAGAAATATCTAATGTTCTGAATCTCATCACTCAGTGTTTTTTTAAATAAAAATCAGTGGAACCATTGCATAACCACAATAAGGTTCTCCAAGGTGTGTGTAATTGTGGGACAGCAACACTTCTTGGGTGTGTAAGGCACTGAGCTTTGTCTTGGGCCTCACTTTGCAAGCCATACTGTTATCCCACAATGCACATCCTGCCATGCCTTATTGCTTAAATGCAGCATCTGCCATGAAGTTGAACAAACCTGCTTAACTTGCTGCAGAACAAGTACTATCTGAAAAAGCAGTACTTCTCCAAAGGAGAAATACTGGCTGTTACTCAACTGGCAATGATGGGCTATAGTTTAGGTTTCTAACCTAAACTGAGCTGTCATTACAAAAGGCAATCCAAACCATAGGTTTGCCATTTGAAAGCAAACCAAGCAATCGATTGCCAAGTTAGTGTTTGCTAAATCGTATAATTTTGTGGGGAACATGCTGGAGGAGGCATTGCAAATGAACAAGGGAAAATAACTGACCAGAGAAAGTGCTACTGAAGGTAGTGGAGGAGCAACAGAGCAGGCACTCCTCTAAGAAGAGGCCAAAAACCACCTCTTTAACAGCAGCAGCAGCAGCAGCAGCAGCAACCTCATTGGCTGGTTAAAGGCACATGTTTTGCTGGGTTCCTGGTTGAACTGTTATGCTTTGCTTTATTTTTCTATTTGACTTAAACATACTTTTTTTATTGGCTATATGAAAAAGTTCTAAAGTCATTTGGTTGATAATGAAATTATCTTCTCTCTCTCTGTTGACTATACTCCTCACGGCCAAAATGAAACCCTTCAAGACAACAAATGGAAACATTTGCATGATGTCTGTCATACATAATGATCCCTTTTCTGCCTGTTTGTTCTGCTGACTCAATGTACTAAGCTCAATATTGTACTTGTTCACCTGCTACGCTGTTATGATGCGGTCTGTAACACTCATGTACTAAGCTACAATATTGCACTTGTTTACCTACTATGCTGTAACGATGTGGTCTGTAATACCTGTTGTACTCTCCCGGGTCGTTCCTGGAAATAGGCATACAACTTGTCTAGTGTACTTACCCGGTAAACAAAAGCTAAATAAATAAATAAATAAGTTAGAAACTGACTAAATGAGAAAGAAATGACACAGAAATAGTAAACTTGAACTCAGCGGGTGTTGTTGACTTCAGGCTTGAATCTGAGCTGTAAGCTGAAGTCAAAATGTATTACTAAACAGGACTCAAAATCTCAAAAAGCTTGGTTGAGCATCAAGGGATATGCCTGAGAGTCCTAATGCTGCTTGGATGTATTGCTGATGCTTGTCTACTGTCCAATTCATACATTTATTTGTAATAATGTTTACGTTGATGTCAAAAATAACTTAAATTGTCCACACAGATGCCACGTAGGATAACATGCACACACAGTGTTAACTTGTAATTTAAAAGTGTCTGACAACTCCGTAACATTAAAAATATGTGCAGCCACATTCCTCTCATGCTTTCTCTGTACATGCTAAACCTGAAGTAAATAGTTTGCTGGTTGATCTTTAGCCAACAGCTGTTTTTGCAACATTAGGTTTGTTTAGGCAGCCATTTCACAGCTAGAGAAAAAGTAAAAACAACATCAGTAGCAGCAGCAGCAGAAACAAGAAAATAAAAACTTGTCCTAAATACAAAACGTATTGGTTATCAAAGTCCATGAGCAAACCAAAACTCTACTGAGCTCAGTTGCTACTAAGCAACGGTATTGGGGAGCAGAGCAAGATACCATTCATCTGAAACTTTCACATTGTTTTACCAGGAGCAAAACAGATGTGTGGACCACCAGATCTAACTTGTCTGGTGTTTGAACACTGCAGATCCATGATTCGTATTTATGCTTTCTAAAAAAAAAGAAATAATGAAAGTTAACTTCACTACAGTCAAGAATAATCACAAATTTGCTTTTCAGTGGTTAACAAAATTTTTAACAATTTTCAGTAAATTATATGTCTTTATAAAATGTGTAATCCTGAATCTAACTACTGATCTGTTCACTCATAGTTTTTCTTTTGGAATGTACATCCATTATTTACACTACATTTTTGTCATTTATTTATGCACGGTTTGTTACTATTATCTGTATGTATTCTTTCTATTGCATGCAATTAATTCTGGTTTGAGCTTGAAAAAGGGGCAACTTGTCTCAGTGAGCCTATCTGGTTACCAAAATCCCCAAAAAATAAAGAAGGAAAGAAAAATCCTACAATCTGATTGGCTCAGAAGCACTTAAGCCCATTTAATTATTAACCTATATTTACACGAGTCTGTAGTACCAGCTAGTAAGCCAGCTATCTCACATCAGTTGCTCCCTACAATATTCATACACCCGGTCAGACATGATCTGAATCAGTGATGATTTCTTCAGAAGTAAAAAACAAGTTTTGTTTCATATTTGTGTCCCACTGCCATTCCGACCTTGAAAGTGCCATATTGTTGATGCCCCATATGCTACTCATGTTTCAAATGTCAGAAAGCATGGCAGCGTGACAGCATGAGAGGTGTCAGTACTGGGTGGTGGCTGCACCATTGTATGCATCACATAAATAGAAGGGGGGGGGCACATAGACAACAACATGAGAACTACTTTTTAAATAAAATGGGAAAAACTCATATTTTTCACTTTTAAGTTTTGGCTTTATTTATTTTGTATAATGTATTCTGAAGGACACATTTTATAAGTGTGATAAGACACTTCAGGATACGTGAGGTTCCATGTCATAATAATGATTGCAAAATAGCGATCACTATTATGGCGAGTGTATATTGCCAAAACGTAAATCAGCTATGTACTCTTCCAGGCGACCTAACATCCAGAAAAGAAAAAAGTGTTTTTGCTCCCCCCCCCTCCCTGCTCCCCTGAATATAGATTCTCAAGTCAGGGGTGCATGTCTGAAGGGGACAAAATCCCATATTAAAAAAAAAATTAAGTGCCGCAGTCACAGGCAGCGGCAAAATGACCATACACCTGGTCACAAATCCTGTACCTGCTGCACCAGAGCTAGCCACCCACACCACCATACCACATGGCTAGCTCAGGGGCAGCAGGCACACCAGTCCCTCAAAACCCCTTCCCTGTCCCTCCCCTTCCCCTCACTATCCCCCCCTTCCTGTCGCTGTTCACTACCCTCACATTCATGTAGGGTCACTACCCTTGCAGAATAGCCTAAAAGTATAGTGCCCAATATGAGTGGCTGTTTTGATGCACCCATATTCGATCGCTATACTCACGCTATGCCATATAGGATTATGGTCAATAATCACACACCTCTCTTGGGTGCTTAAAGGCACTCGGCGCAAGTACCTCATGCATAACAATACCATTGAGAGGTGTATGAGTATTGACCCATAATCACACACCCTGTCATGCCATATATCTGTCTGTCTGTCTGTCTGTCTATCTATCTATCTATCTATCTATCTATCTATCTATCTATCTATCTATCAATCTCTATTTATATCTATGTCTATCTATCTATCAATCTCTATCTATCTATATCTATATCTGTCTATCTCTCTGTCTAACTCTATCAATCTATCTGCCTCTGTTTATCTCTATTTATCTCTACCTCTATCTATCTATCTATCTATCTATCTATCTATCTATCTATCTATCTATCTATCTATCTGTCTATCTATCTATCTATCTATGTATCTGTCTGTGTTCATGTGGCTGATTTCCAGCCACTGTTACCTTCCTTATGATGAACTAAGTAGGCCTCCTCCAGACTTATGGAGGGCATTTTTTCATATATGTATTTATAAGCTAAAGTCTACTGAAAAAAAACTTACATTAAATGCTCTTATTTATCATGAAGTGAGTATTTTCTAATGTCTTCTAAATCATCAACTCTTTAAAGTCCTAGGGCTAAGACTCACAAGAGCCTGAAATAATTTTCTTACTCTGCTCCAAAGCCATGGATTTCATTATGTAGAACTCCTCTATGGGAATGTTTCATTATGGTTCTATGCACAAACCCACTGTGGCCCTATGCACCACAATATGCAACATGTAGGGCTAAGTCACACAGATTCAAGATGTCCTACAAACACCCATGTATATGTACAACTCCTGACATGTAGTCATGTAAATTTTGGAACCCAAACCCTTTTTGATTCTGAGTGCGCATGTGGTTGGTTGGGAGTTGGAGTGGGATAAAGGCATGGCAACATTAGATAGCCCAGTACACCAATACACCAAGTGGGATACATTGTTGTTGGAGCACATACCAGGGTGTTGCCCCTACATGAGGGAAAACCAGTGATACGTGCTGCACAGCCACTGGTATCTTCTGGGGCCTGGGTAGACCCAATATGTGACTGTAGGTCCTGCTGGGAGTGGGTCTGCATTGCATATGCTTCCCATGATGCTTTGCATCATTGGAGTATGTGCAATTTGTGTTTTCTGTGTTGCATATCTGCCTGGCTCAGAAAGCAACATTTTCTGGCATGTACCATGCCAATTCCCTGTTTGACACATTTGCCAACAGGTGAGAGCTGTGCCTGGCGAACAGGAGAACTGTGGAACTGTGTCTAAATTCATTGTCTATCTGCTGCTTGGACTGTGCACCTGTTATTTTATTGAGTGACTGCCATTAAACCTTGCTGCCTGAATATTGCCCTTGGGTGTTTGCAGAGTGATTGCTGACATAACAGAATACCGAGGGACTAACCTGCTGAATTGTATTGTTAAACGCTCCGTGTAGCAGGGGGTCCAGCAGTGGACCAGTCAAGGAGCTAGAAGCAAAGGAAGGGGTGCCCGGCTCTCTTAAAGGTCTTGCGCCACAGGGTGCGAGTGCCGTGGCGTGAGTGGAGTGCCACTTGTCCCAAAAAAGCTGTATTTGGCTCTGGAAGTTGAGTGTAGAATTGAAAGGTAAAAGAGGGAAATAGTTTGTATAGAAGGGTAAGGATAAGGGAAGGAGGGCTGTAAAAAAAGGGTGGGGCTTGTTTAGTCACATTGTGAAGGGAAATTTACAAGTCAAACATGAATTGGACTGAACGTTTACAACTAATTTTGCTACTTTTAGTAGTTTACCTACAGAAATCATGTACTCAGAAAAACCCTGGTATCTTAAGGGTTTCAGCTGTCTCACTAAGATTAATGTACAAGTGGGAAAATTATCAGTTGGGGACCTCTGGCAGGAGGGGCAGAATCCAGTTTACCCAAACCTGGAATCAGATTAATTACAAGGCTAAAACATCTTTCCCCCTTTCATTATATTTAAGAAAGCCATTCTCAAGATTAGTGATAATTTTGCTCCTGGGTGGGGATATAGAAATGAACTCTCATTCTTGCTTTACGGACAAAATTAAAATTATTGTTGATAATGCAAGGAGTCTAAAAACCAAAACTGATATCATGAAAACATGGGTAGCAGATGAAGCCCCTGATATTATAGCCTTAACGGAATCTTGGTTAACTCCCCAGGTCCAGTCAAATGAAATTGAGATAGAGGGTTTTTTTCTTCATTTATTTATTTTACTTATTTTATTTAGTTTTTGTTGACCGGGTAAGTGCACTAGACAAATTCTGCCTGTTTTCAGGCATGACCCGGGGGGGGGAGGAGATACAGATGAACATCAGCTGACGTTGAACCAAATTAAGCTGTTGGTGGTACTTTTAGTGAATGGGGAAATGTGGCCAGGACACCGGGGAAATTCCCCTACTGGACTGTAGGGGGACTTGCCATCCATTTGCAGAATGGCCACTCAGGCTGAAGCACTGGATGGTGCAGAGAAGGGAGAGCTGTCTTCCTCTCCTTTCTTGGTTTCATCAGAGGCTAAAAATGCAATAAATGCCGAAAATGAGATGGTATCAGATGAAGACATCGTGGACGTTTATATTTCGACTGAAGATTTAACCTCTTAGTCTCCTACTTCTAAGGAGACAGATTTGGAATTCAATTTGGAGAAAAAAAACAGGAAATAGTAGAATTGGTAAGAGCTGAGGAAGAGCGACAGAAAGAGGAGAAAGAACGCTTGGCTGCACAACTTGCCTCACTGAATCCTGATCTTCCCCTTGTCATTTCGGATGCTCAGCCTGTCAAACTTGGAGATGGCGTCATAACTTCTAACGCCCCGCTGGGGCTGGGTGAGTCTGACTCAGGGCCTGTTTCTAGAGAAAAATTGCAGGCTGGCATTTCCAACATAAATGCTCATGTGTGCCTAAAGCCTGATATTGCTAACCCAATCTCTACTGTGCATACCAAGTTTGATTTCAGATGCACTGATGAGCGCGACTCACACTTAAACCCTCTGGAAGGTTTCACTAAAGCTACATCCCCCCCAGCTGTTACCTTGTCAAAGTTGGCCGGGTTTATTTATAAGCAGCCACAGGTCAGGGGAGAATCACCATACAGCAGATCAACATGGCCTTACTGAATTTGTGTTTTCTGGAACAGGGCTTAAGCAGGGGAAGACGAGCGAAGTAAGGACTAAAAAGGGATGCAGTTCTCCTTGCTAATAGGAATATCACAGACTGCACTAGCACAACATGCACAACAGCACCATCTACTGTTTGTTCAGTGAACTATCCAATTGGGCTAAGGAACATAAATTAATATTTAATACTATAAAATGTAAAGTAATGCATTTTGGTAAGAACAACAGATTGGTTGCTTATTTTTTGGACAATACCTTATTGGACAAAGTAACTTCTGAAAAGGACTTAGGTGTTCTTATTACCAATAATCTGAAATTCTCTGAGCATGTTAACAAAATTACTCAAAAATGTCAGAGACTCATTACCTGTATGATGAAAAATATTAAATCAAGAGAACCTGAAGTATTAGTTCCAATATACTGTAGTGTAATTAGGATAAAGATAAATTATTGTTCTTCATTTAGTGTTCCAACCTTAGCTAAGGATAAAATATTGGTTGAAAAGGCACAGCGACGATTTACGAGACAGGTTCTAAACTATAAAAAATTATCGTATAGTACCAGGCTGAAGAAACTGAATCTATATTCCTTGGAATATCGATCTCTAAGAGGTGATCTTTGTCTAATATACAAAGCCACGAGGGACCAAACATTGTCCGATACTATATGTTCAGAATGGCAGACTAAAATAAATTCTACTAGACCACATAAACTCAAATGAAAATTAACCATTAATAAAACTACAAGTAGGAATCTTTTTTTTACACAGAGAGTAGTACTAACCTGGATACATTGCCTGTTGAAGTGGTAAACAGTAGTACTCTACAAATATTCAAAACAAAACTTGATCTCTTTATGGGTAATAATAAATATGATTTCCATCCAGGTTAGGATGGTGAGTTCATTATGGGCTTGTCCCTCGAGCTCATATATACCCATGAACCTATGAACCTATATCTCTCCCCAATGAACAGTGGTCTCCAAAAAAGGCCTTGTCAGAAGCAGGATGGAAACAGGCCTCCGGGGGAACTTGGATCCCTGACCCAGCGTGGGATTTACCCTTCCCCATTTCTCAAGCTTCTCCAGAGTGGAAGCCACATGGATCTGTTATGGCTACGAAAGACGGCACTTCATCTGAGATTTTAGTTGAACTGGCTCCACCTCCTCTTGGAGGCTGCTAAAAGTCTTCCTACAAAGACTGCTAAAGGACAGGATTTACAGTCTTTTCCCCCTTTAACATCTCTTAATACCACTGGAACTGGACCTCCATCTGTACCTAATACTGGAACACATACTCTGAGCATAAACCTTTGCTATACCACCTGTTTTCTAAAACAGAAAAGGAAGCAGCACCCCAACGGAACGCTGTCAGAATCAGATACAAAGGGGGTCTGCCAGATAGACCTGATAGGTACCATGTTGGGAAAGTTCTTCTAAAAGATTCCCTTCATTTCTCCCCCAAGGAGGTGTATGCCTTCATTAATATTTCTGGGGAGGATCATTTTGATGTCAGTTTTTGCACAGCCTACGCCCTAGATCTTTTATGGGAAAGATATGGGCAGGTTAAGTTTTCCCCTACATGGACTCCCTTTGTTGTGATACCTTTAACTAAACCACTTATTAAGTATGTCACAGTGATGTTTCGCAATGAAGGGGTCCATGTAGAGGACATCACCTATTGGCTATCTCAAAAAATGTGAGATTATGGGAGAACCTGAAGCTATTTTGGATAGTGAGCTTTTTTGGACTGGGGGTGGAAATATAAGGTTAAGCTTCACCAGAATGACTCTGGCATAGAACATATTCCTAACTATTTTTTGCTGGGCAGAGATCGAGGGGTATGTTTTTATACAGGGCAGCCACGGGCGTGCTATAAATGTGGCTCCCGAACACATCTATCTAGCACATGTGACAAACCCAGGTGCAATAATTGTGGGGAGGTGGGCCATATTACAATGCAATGTGCATCACACTCAGTGTGATCTCTGTAAAGAGTTTGGACATGTTTTTGGGGAGTGCCCTTGGGCTGCTCATAACAAAGCATCTTATATCAGCCCAGAGCTTCTTATTCAGCAGGCACAGGATTCTGTTAGCATTGCTTCTATGGCTCCAAGCGCCCCTCCTCAGGATCCCTCCCCTCCCTCCCTCCTCTGGACCTTCACTTGCAGCTCCCATACTGCTTCCTGATCAATCTAATTTGGTTTCAGATTCCTTAAAGGACTCTTTGAATCAGGCTTTAAAGTCTGACAATTTGATCCCAGTCTGATACGATGACCCGGTTACTTTGCCTGTTAGTGAACCAGACTTTCCTACACAAGAACTTCCTCAGAGAAGATCCTTTCAATTTACCAAAACTGCCTCCTCTCCCCCCCCCCCCCACTTCCTGGTGGAATCAAAAAATTCTTATGCTGCCCTGTTTACATCTTGGGGAGATTCTGAGATGGAATTCGGAGACTCTGACTCTCAGAAATCAGTTACAGAACAGGGCCCACAGGCTATGGATCAGGGTACATATAAAGGAAAAAAGGAAAAGAAAAGAAAAAATTTAGCTAATTTAGATTGAGTTACCTTTTTTCCTGATGATCATGGTTTTGGGCACTTTAGGTTCGCTTAATATACATAGTTTATTAAATGTAGATAAGAGACAAACTGTTTTCAGTATTTCCATGACATGGCTTTGGATGTTATTGTACTACAGGAAACTTGGATGTATATGGAGGATCATATTTGGAGCTTTAAAAGAGAATGGGTTTGGGGCCCTTCATATCGGTCATTTGGCCTAGATAAGGCAGATGGAGTGGGGATACTATTTCACTCCTATTCTTTTACACTATGTAAGTTAATTGATTTGGTTCCAGGCCAAGTTTTAATTTTAGATGGCTTCTGGAAAGGTATGGATTGTAGATTTATTGCAGTTTATAATTCCCAAGTAAAAGCAGAGAAAGTTAGTCACATGAAGGCTATCCAGCCATTTCTAGTCACTACCTATAAAACGTTTCTATGTGGGGATTTTAATTGTAGTCTTATAAAGGAAAAGAAAAGGAAACGGGATGAGGGAAAAAAAATATATTGTGACTCTAACATATTGGCTCAACTAGTGACTACTGCAGGTTTTATTGATAAGCATATCTATCATAATAAAGGCCCTAACTTCACTTATATGAGGAATTCTTATACATCCATTATCGATTATGTTTTTCTCTCCCCTAATTTGCCTAAAGGGACTTTAAATATCAACCCAGTGGAATTTTCAGATCATTTACTACTGGTATTGACTTTGGATCAGGAGGTAATCAGGCCTACCTTGCAAAGGAGGCGGAAACTTAACACCTCGGTTTTGACTAATCCTGTTGTAATTCGAACGATGGGTGATTTATTTACTGCTAGACTATCAGTTGAATGTTTATACCAGGATAAAGGTGAATGGTGGCTGGATACAAAAAAATGACATAAGAACTTGGTTTATGAAATTTGGCAAATCACAGGGTAATTGTAAGTTTTTTAAATATTTATCTTTGAGAAGACAGCTACAAAAATTGTATTCTCTAGCTAATCTCTCCACATTTGATTATTCAACACAGATTGATTTGGTAAAAAATATCATGAAGGAGTTTTAATATGACAGGGCACGGACAATCCAAAGTATGTTATATAATGGTACCCATAACACTCCTGTGGGAGACCCTTTTGATGCTTGTAAAAATATTAAGGAAAGTAGGACTATGGAATATTTGATCTCCTCAGACAGTCGAAGGGTGCATTCACCTGAGGATCTGGACGAGTTAATACAACAGTTTTAAAACACTGTTACCAAATTCCCCAATTGAGAAGCATGACATACTAAATTTCTTAAAACCAAGTTTGGTTCCTGAATTTCCAGATGAAATTTTACAATTACAGACCCCTATTACTAAAACAGAAATGTTGAGGGCCGTTATGACTCTTAAAAATAATACTTCACCAGGTCTAGATGGTATTCCACATGTATTTTACAAAACGTTTGGTCAACAGATTGTGGATAGTCTGGTTTCGGTTTATGCATACTGGTTTAATTCTGACACAATACACCCCACCTTTGTGGAAGGTTTGCTAGTATATCTTTTAAAAAAAGGGGATAGGTCTTGCATTAGTAATTGGAGACCTATTGTTTTGTTAAATACAGATTATACAATTCTGACACCTATTTTGAATGATCGTTTAGAATCGTATGCTTCCCTTGTGATTTTGCCACAACAATATTGTGGGCTCTTTGATAGGAGAATACAGCATGCTTTAATGATTGTCGGGGATGTGATAGATCACTGTAATCTATTAGGTTTGTCAGGATGTGTGGTTGCAGCAGATCAGGAAAAGGCTTTTGATAAGGTTTATCATCCCTATTTGTTTTCAGTTTTAGAAACATATAAGGTACCTTTGATTTTTATGAAACGCCCTAAGCTATTGTACTCTTTTTTTCTGTTCAGACATCTCTGAATGGATTTATTGGGCAGGGCTTTGATATTAAGATAGGAGTACATCAGGGATGTCCCTTAAGCCCACTTTTATATATTTTTTCATTGGATCCTTTGTTGAAGCACATTGAGTTGCACTCTTTATGGAAAGGTGTGTCAGGGATGGGGATTCAACAAAATCTTCATGTTCAGGCATATGCGGATGATATTTGTGGTTTCTTTTTACATAAAAATCAGATAAGGTTTTTTATACAAGAACAACATAGATATCAGTTAGTGTCAAATGCTAAACTTAATGTTACTAAAAGCAAAGGGCTTTTGATAGGGACTGCTTTGGATTCTCCTGGTGAGATGGAGGGAATAACTATAGCCTATGAGCCATTAATGATTCTAGGAATAGTATTTGGGCCCCAAAACCTTCCTGAGGCCAACTGGGAGTTGGCTTTTCATAAAGCTGAATTGAAGGTACACAGATGGAAGCAGTGGAGATTTACTAAAATTAAGATGATTTTGATTCTTGAG
Organism: Neoceratodus forsteri; assembly: GCA_016271365.2. Classification (NCBI taxonomy): domain Eukaryota; kingdom Metazoa; phylum Chordata; order Ceratodontiformes; family Ceratodontidae; genus Neoceratodus; species Neoceratodus forsteri. The sequence continues at coordinate 220,791,742 of JADMNL010000028.1, forward strand.
AAATTTATTTTACCACTTTTGCATTATGTGGCTATGATATACCCTGTTCCAGCCCAATTTGAAACTAGACTTTATAGCCTTTGTTTTCAGATGTTGTGGGGTAACAAACTTAATCCAATTAAATGGTGCTACACCTACCTAGGGGTTAAGGAGGGGGATTTAGGGGTGATTGAACCTGTGGTATTTCTACATGTGTTATTCTTTAAACATACAGTTTGTAGTCCTCTCGTCTAGGCTGAGATGGTGCATAATGTCTGGTTGAGAAACTCTTTAAATAAATACCTCATGGTTTGGACCACTGTAGCTTCTAAATTACATCCTCACATTCATGTCCCCCCTTATTTTAAATCAGCTGCTCAGAAACTGTACAAATGGAATGTTATGAAAATTGACATTCCATGCAGTCTGCTAAGTTATTATACTGGACTATCCTTGCCAGAACGTACCCATTGGAACCCAGTTTCAAGAACTGTCCCTCTGTGGATAATGGTCTGATCATCAGACAACTCACCCTTCCTTGGATTCCTCACAAAATGTGGGAGAATCTTTGGCTTACCGTATATGGTCAACTGAATTTAAGAGGTAATGCCAAGCGTAAAGTAGTTGAGGAAAGAAATTGCCTGTATATGGATTGTATTGCAGTAACAGAAACCATGGAACATTTTTTTATTAGAATGTTCTTATGTCACAACTCTATGGAATTTTCTGACTCTTAAATGGGAGATGGATTGGCTATGACATCTAACTTATGACATGCTGCTCATAGGGAAATATGATGCAGGTTTGGCACATCATCATTATGATACTTTATTGATTTTTCTTTGTTGTATTAGATTTTATATATGGCAAGCAAGATGTCAATGGGTACTGCACCAAAGAAAGATGTCATATGACTGCCTTAGCCTTCTGGTTTCAAATTAATTAATGAATGTATATAGGATGGATTGCTCATTATATTCCTCACAACAGGTTTTACATTGGTGGAGGGGTTTTACTTATTTCATTAAATATAAATGAAGGACGCTAGGTCCTTCCTGGGGCATGTTTAGTAGGCCTATTTTGGTTTGTTAACAGTACTGTTTATCCCAGTGAGTCACTTTGATGTTTCAGTATCATGCTTATGATTTCTATATTCTCAATGTATTTGTTTTGAAATATGTTTTTTCAATAAAATCTCCCCTACTCTTTTCAAGAAGTGCCATGGGCTCTTTAACAGCCACCTGAACTATCACCAGAACAGGCAGATGGGACCTCGGTTTAATGTCTCATCCAAAAGATGGCACCTCAGGAGTGCAGCACCCCCCTCATGCTGCACTACAGTATCAGTATTGGGATATTAACCCAGGTGCTTGGTGTGGGGATAGAACCCACAGCCTTCTGATCTCCCAGCCTCAGAGGCAAGTGTGCTACCTGCTGAGCCACTGACACTGATGTAGAGTAGATAGAGAAGAAAAGAGGAGGAGATGTTCTGCTATATACAAATTGGGAGCTGGGAAGTTCCAAGATAATCCATTCAGGGACAATGAGCCAGATGGAGATTATTTTGGTTCATCTATTCAGTAAAAATCTGGTTGTTGGACTGGTTCATTGACCTCCTAAGGTGAAAGTTGGTGAATTTAAGCATTTGTCACAACTTTTACAGAAATTTACAATGGTTCAAGAATTGCACTTGCTGGGGGCTTTAATGCAACCTGAGGCAGGCTGAGGGGCAATGTTCTATCTCACAGCTTGAGTCCCCTTAGCCTGACACAGGTCATATTGACTCCCACCAGGAAGACAGATTTGGACAGTAAGGGCAACATACTGGATCTGTGTTTTGTAACAGAAAATATAAAAACTAATGAGGTACAGGTTAATCAACCAATTCTGGGTGATCATTGTTCAATAACTTGCAAATGTGAATTATTAGCTAAGGATCAAAAAACAAAACCAGTTACTTCCTTAAGAATAAGAAAGAGATCTTTCAAAAATTATAGCAAACAGCTATTTTTTACACACATTAGCAGCAATGAAGTGGTATAGATTTTTTCTTATTCCTGAACTGGATTTGGCTTTGAGGGAATTCTCCAGAATGTTTCTTGAGGCTTGTAATAAAGTTGCCCCTTTTAAACTAATTGCAGTTAAGAAAAATCAGTCCCCAAGGATAACAGAAAAATTGAAAAAGAGATTAGAATAAAAAAACGGTTATGGAAGAGGGCAAATAAATCTTTAAATACAACTGATTTGGGAATTGTATAAAGCTCATTGAAATAGACTGAGCATAAAAATTGAAAATACAAAAGAACAATATTATAAAACAAAAATCATTGAAACAGTGGATCCAAAAAAATACTGTGCCCTGATTTATTCTCTAGAGAAACCAGTTACAAATAAATCTCCCATCCAAATTCAACAAAATTGTGTACCTCAGAGTAAAGTGGACTCCACTACTATTTTAAACACCTATTTTACAAATTTACCTGGCATAGATATCCCTGAGTATGATAATAATATGGTATTTACTTCATCAATTACTGCTTCCCCAGGTACCCCAAGATTTAGATTTAAGACAATCAGTTGCAGTGAGGTTAGGAAAGAACTGAATAACCTAAAAATAAATAAAGTGTATGGATTAGATGCAATTGAAAATAGGATCTTAAAAGATGCCACTGATTTGTTGGCTCCTATTTTGACCAACATATTTAACTGGAGTCTAACAGAAAGGAGTGTTCCCCCCAGTTGGAAAAAAGCTAAAGTGGTTCTGGTCTTTGGGGGGGGGGGTCGTACAGAGCCCTCAAATTATAGACCAATAGCCCTGTTGTCCATTGTGTTGAAGGTGATGGAAAAATTGGTACAAAAACAACTAAGTAACTATTTAGAGAAATACCATCTACTCTCAGATTCTCAATGAGGTTTCCAAAAGGGACATTCCACAGACACTGCACTCACTGACCTAATAGATCTTGTTTCCTCCCAACTTGAGGAGGGCAGGGTGGTGGGCGTGGTGTTCATGGATTTGTCCAAAGCCTTCAACACCGTGGACCACAGGGTTTTACTTCAGAGATTAGAATATCTGGGTTTAGACTCCGAAACAATAGGATGGATTTCCTCTTATTTGTGAGAAAGAACACAATAGGTTCAACTTGGGGATGCACTTCAAAGCAGCTTAAGGTTGTTAGGGGGGTAACTCAGGGGTCCATTTTGAGCCTGACCCTGTTTTTGATTTATGTAAATGATTTGTCAAATATTATTACTCAATCAAAAATCAAATTATATGCAGATGATACAGTCCTACTTGCTCATGGAATACATATTAGTGAGGTTGAAAAGGGGCTTCAAGTAGGTTTTTCAGGGTTAGAAAATTGGTTAGTGCAATCAAAATTAGTACTTAACAGTAAGAAAACAAAAACCCTTTTCTTTACATCCCAGAAGGGTAAAAAGAATCAAAAACAGGAATTAAACATAAGCACATCCAAAGAAGAAATACTGGAACAAGTTCCCTATTATAAATATTTAGGGGTGTGGGTAGATCAGGGCTTGAAAATTGATGTTCATATAATTGACTTGGTAAATAAAATAAATAAAACACTTGGGGCATTTTGAAGAAACAGATTCTGTACAGACAACCGGATGTGAAAAGCAATTGTAAACCAACTATTAATTCCTACAATAGATTATGGTAGCCATATATATGGGATGGCTAAACATTCTCTTTTGAAATAGATAGATGTTACTTATAATAATTTAGCCAGGTTTACTTTACAGTGTGATTCCAAAACTCACCACTGTGAACTGTACCAAAAACTAGATTGGCTAACACTTTAAAATATGAGAAAACTAATAGGGGCTTCACAAATACATAAACTCCTAAAGACAGGGGAACCAAAATTCTTAATGGATAAAATAGAGGGAAAAAGTATTAAACATAATCATCAGTTAAGAAATAAAGGGGAATTACCTCACATGCCAAAAGTTAAAAATCATTTTACTCAAATGACATTTAAGGCAGTGTATACCTCAAACTGTCACTTGATGAATCCTATTAAAAAGACACCAGGATATAAATCTTCTTTGTTTACAAAATACTTGACAGAGAAACTGAAAGTTAAATGTATGTGCAATAGATGAAGAGACATAGGAAATAAACTAATTTTAAAACCGGTATGCTATATGTTTAATGAGACTTGTAAATTGTGTTTGTTTATGAGCATTATGAATGTATTTTTCTATGAAATTGGGAATTGTTTGTGAATGTTGTCAATGTATTTGTATCTGATGTGATTTTAAAGTTTAAAGAATTGTCAGGACCATCTTGAAAAAAGGCTTCGGCCTAAAGATGTGAAACAAGATCTGTATCCTGAATAAAAATAAATATTTTACCTACCTACCTACTTAGTGAATTGGGCCCATAAAATAATTTTCTATTTGAATGTTGCTAACAACATGCTCCCAGATCACCTATGTAATTTGGGAATTATCCCAAGGGGTTTTCCTGGTAACCAAAATATATATAAATAAATAAATACATATACAGCACTTTGTAAAAATCTTGCTGCCGTCATTGTTCACTGGGAACCACTTGTAAATAAAATATTACATCATCTCCCAGTGAGCAAAACATAATAAATAAAATACTTTCCTTATATACATTTTTTTGTAATAAATATTTTATTATTTTCAAATAAAATGTGTATATTAAGGAGTCTAAAAAAACGTATAAAAGACTTTTGGTTTTACAACTGTTGGCTGGGAAATTTACACTGAGGAGAAGCTCATTTCCAACTGCATCCCAGGAGGTTAATTGATTTGCTTAAGGTCACACAGTATTGCAAGTAAAGGTTGTGGAAATCAAACCCATGTCTGCTGGATATACCAAGCTCATTCACAGCTCAGTGCTTCAAACCCTTGGCCATATTGCTAGGCCATACTATTCTTGAAATGCACATTCCATCAAAGTAGTGCATAGATAAAATCTAGAGCAATTACAGATTTTTGATAGCTCTTTTCTTTAAGACATTATAGTGATAATAGAATACAGTAATAGGAGATAGAGAGAGTTAGAGACAGAGAGAAAGAGAAAGAGTGATCATAAGAACAATAAAAGAAGAAAGAAAGAGAAGAGATGAAAGCAGTTAATGGAATAGATGTGAAGCACTGGCTACAGATGATCAGAAGATGTTTAAAAGAAAGTTGTTAATGAAATTTAGTTTCTTGTAAATAATTTTTGATAAATTGAAAGTGTAAGCTAATGTTTCCAGAAATCTGAGACTATGTTCATGTTTTTGTTTGAAAACAAGTTAAAGATTAAGCATGCTGCGGGACATTTTTTCTGTCTTAATAAAGTCCATCATTTCTAATCTCCATTCATTTAGTTGCAGGACACTGTCCCTCAGCGAATGCCACAATTTTTCTTAGTTATAATTTTTAAAACATCAGAAGAAGAATTTTGGATTACCTTTTTTATGATGTCACCCATGATACAATACATTGGTGTTTTTCAAACAAATGTAGTAGCAACTATCTAAGCAGACTCCTTCCAGGTGCCTGCTTTTCTGGTATGAAGGAAATTTCTCAAATCAGCGTCCACTGTTCACTGTCCACCAGGAGGTATCATTTACCAAATTCTGTCAGTCACTTTAGTTGTATCCATATCCTGTCAGGTTAGGAAAATGTGTGTAGAGTCCTGCAGGGTCAAGGGATAGAATTTTCAAACATCGATGCAAGACTATGACTACAGGTTTAGTCATGGACTTCAGTGCAGCTGGTGCAGCTTATGCTGCAGACATACTATACTTGCCCCATAGTTTCAAAAAGTGGGTGATTTTGCAGCACATGGATGTGCTTTATGGCAGCATGCATCAAACTGTGGGTGCAGGGCAGGCTACTTGGCAGATCCATGTAAGAGGTCCCAGCTGTGCTGTACTGTAGACCATGGACATGGGCAGGATTTTCAAAGCATGATGCAGGGCTTGCATCCAGCCCTGCACCATGGCACTTGGGTTCTGGTGGTGCACCAAACCCTTCACTGTAACTATGCCCAATTTTACTATCTCAGGCATAGCTCTGATAGTTTCCATGAATTATGGCAGCTTGCACCATATGTCTGGTGCAAACTTTATAAAAACGGCCCCCAGGGTTGCTGCAAGTTAGACCAGAAAATGTTGGTCTAACTGGTAGCATCTGCCACACAAGATAGAAAATCCTGGTGATCTAAGGCTTTCAAAAATCCTGCCCATGTTGTCTAGCAGGATGTCTGTAAGCTGAGCCCGATGGAAAATCTCACTTCTTTGGTGCAAGTCCTCTGCATCAAACGACTGGCTTACATCAAATAAACTGCTTTGAATATCCTCCCCTGTAGGGCTAGGGCCCAATTCTCAAAAAGCCTGGCATGGCCCAGGGAATAAGTCCTCACGTCCAACTTGATGATGTGAAGGAAAATGCCCACACCAATGAAAATGATATTTTCAGCATTTGTTTTGTGCATGGGTAGCATTTTCTATTTTTTGGTGTAAATGTTATGCCTGGAAATACTTGCCACAGTGTCTGTGCAAAAATAGCTGTGTAAGCTGCTGTAAAATGCAGAAAAGGTTGCAAAAAGGCAGCTATTTAAAAAACTGTACATATGCAGTAGGAACTGCGGTTGTGCAAGGGCACACTCCTTTGCACTACATTTTTTCGGTTGTTGTTTTTGCTACATCTGCACAATTTTCCTATGTTTAAAAATCTGGCCCCAGACAGCTCGGGAAGCTCAATTGTAATTTTTTGTATTATGAAGCATTTAGGAGGCAGTACAGCACAGTGGTCTAAGGCTCTGAACTGCAAACTTGGAGACCTGGGTTTGAATCCCACAGACCCCACTTGCATAGTGTGTGACCCTGAGCAAATCATTTAACTTCCTTGTGCTTCCAGGTCGCACCTGTAAACAAGCTTTGGCTTAGTGTGCCTCTCCTGGTTAAAAAAAAAAAAACTAACAAAAGAAATATAGTATTGGTTTCTATTCTTTTCCAGTCCACTGTAGATCCCTCTACAAAGGTCTGCTTACCAGGTAATATATATATGTCTTTTTAGTACAAATTATCATTTTTATATTAGATTCTTTCAATTGCATATTTTCCCTACCTCCACTGTCTGGAAACTTTGCATAAGCCCTTTGTTTCTGTATCTTTAAAAAAGGTATCAGTTTTGTTGAGGTTAAAATCTGAATCCAACAGAAGTACATAAGCTGGAGTCAAACTGTTTCTTCCCCCCAGACAGCTGAAAAATTAGAAGTTTAGGATCATGACCAGCCTCTAGGGATGCACAGAGTAAACTGGAGATCTCTGTGATGGACTAAGGGGTTGGCTTCAGGCCAGTCCCCGATTTTCATTGGACTGAGCATCATCCTATAGGATGGATGAGGAATATACCACTAGTATGGAATGTGGAGTACTATAAGGGGGGGAAGGTGATATGTAATGATTCTCAACTGTCTTCACATCATTTCATTTACTTTGGATACAGGAATTAGCTTTTGCTTTACTTGTTAATTGAAGGCAGCAGCAAGGGGTACTTGATTAAAGAAGCAGTATATCAAAAACATTCTCTACATTATAAAGTCAGCAATTGGCACAAACTAAAACATCAATTGCAACTGTTTTCTTTGAATCTAATTTATTCAAGAAGCAAGATAAGGACTTTTGAAGTTTTCAAATGCCCCTGCTCTCTTGCCATGCCTGCCTGCAGTGATAAAATTAAGCTAAACTGTACAGCTGAGGCAATATATATATATATATATATACACACATATATATCAAACAAATATGTCATCTAACACAGTACAACAAAACAAAAAGTGTATCAGCTAACACAGACACGTAGAGAGGGTGCTCAGTAGAGGGAGGCAAATCAGCATTTATAGCAAGGACCTACTGTTGCTCTGGGGGAAGGTAGACCAGTATTTTGATATTAGATCAGCTTTCCTTTTTTTTGGGGGGGGGGGTGAGTCCTAAGTGTCCCTGTTGAGAAGCTCAGAAAGTTCTTTCTTTAGTGTTTGCCAGTTTCCCTGCAAACTGCAATGTTCTGGGCTAGTTATCTTGTGGGATGTATTTACACAACTGTCTTTTCATTGTTAGAATAAATATAAACCTTCACTACAGAAGATCATGGGTGGTTTGTACTGTCAGACAGGAGTGCCACTATCCTGGCTACCTACTGGAGAGCACTGTTTTCTCAAACAATATGTTCTTTACTTCCTTAACAAAAAAATAGGACTTGGCTGGCCACTGAAGACAGGTACTGGAGTTTCCATCCCCCCTCCTCCACCCCTCTTTTATCAGCAAGCAGTCTTCTTGGCTGTCCTGGCATTTTGCTGCCTGAGCTATCTGCCAGTAGAAAAGGGGAATCACGTAGCAGAACCCCGGCAGGTGAGATCCAACATGCCTGCAAGACATAAGCAATATGCACAAGACAGCAGACATAATCCCAGCAAATATCTAGTACCCTATGCTCCATCCTGGTTGTGCCTTTTATGGCTTCTAGATGGTCCCCCTGGTGTCCCACTTGTCCACAAATTCATGGCCACCCCAATACAAGTCTCTTCCCTCACAGCAGCACCAGTGGGGTGCCATACATGACCTGGCCCCACTGGAGTGTCCTTCATTGCCACACCCAACATGAGTACCTGTTGGTGTGACTGGTCAATGAAGTCCTGCAATGGAACAAATACTGACTGCTCCATGTCCCTCTGCTGCTAACAGTATACCCACCAGGTCTGGACAATGAAATGTTCAGTGTTGTCCCTGTTTGTATCCCTAAAGTGGGCATGCTCATAAATAGAGCTCATGAATTTTCTCACTACTGTATTAGCCAATCACATTATGGAGGTGCATAGCTGAAAGCCTTTTAAAAATTATTTTTACCTAATTAAGCATTGTGACCTATTTTGTGGGCAGAAATTTCTATTTATTAAAGATAGACTCCATTTAAGTACCCAATGGCCCAGCGGCAAAAGTACTCAGAGAAAGATTTAATAATGTGCTAAGGAAAATGTTAAACCATTTATTGGGGGCAAAAGAGGAGTTCCTACAGGGACAAGGAAATGCAGGAGAAGGAAAGAATCCAAGCATAAGGAGCTCACTAGCCTATCATTAAATGCAAGAAGCCTAATTAACAAATTTGAGAATCTCAAACTTCTTATTGCTGAAAAATCCCCCAACCTTATTGCCACTACAGAAACATGGTGGGATGATAATGATAGTTGGGATAAGAAAATTGATGGCTACATCCTATTTAAAACAATAGGAATGGGAAAAGAGGGGGTGGGGTAAAATCACACATAGAACAACTGAAGAGTACAGAGCTATAAGTAAATAGCTCCACTTCTTTAGAGTCAGTATGGGCATTGATCAGGAACACTAAACCTCAAAAACTTCAAATCGGGACTGTATATTTTCCTCCAGATTCTAATAAAGAAACCTTCAGAAATTATATGGAGGAGTTGTCACACTATAGCAGCCATGGTGATGCTGTTATTCTAGGAGACTTTAACCAACCAGATATTGAATGGAACAATCTAATATTGAATAACTCACAGGGAAACGTTTTCTGGACATGATCAGGGAAAACAGCTTCAAACAGCTAATTAAGGACAAAACCCAAGGTGAAAACATCCTAGATCTTATATTAACAAATAACTTAGATACATGTAATTATGAAGTAATTGATCCACTAGAATCAAGCAACGTAATTGATAGACTAGAATCAAGCGATCATGCAATAATGATATTAAAACTAGAAGGAAAATGTATCACAAAACAAGGAAGTCAATACACTCTGATTACAAAAAAGCTGACTTTGAAATGATGAGAACAGAATTAGAAAGGTGACACTAGATAAGGGACATGGGAGATAATTATGTCAGCGACTGCTGGAATGTATTTAAAAAGGAAATATGTGAACTTAGAAATATTTACGTACCTCAGAAACCATTTTTAAATAATAAAGGCAAATTTACCCCAGGGTACATACAAAAAACCTATACAAATTATCAGTAAAGAAGAAAAAAAGCTTGTAAAATGACGAGGCACTACTGCTGTAAAAGAAATATAGAAAATTACAAAGAGTGAGTTAGACAGCTAAAACAAAGCATGAGGAAGGCAAAAAGAGACTGTGAAATAACACTGGCAATAGACAAACAAAATGCAAAGGCATTTTGCAGATATTTAAACTCAAAAAGAAAACACATAGCACAGGTTGGGCTATTAAAAATAAATGGTACATTAATTACCAGGGAAGACAAGATAGTGGAGAAATTAAATCAAGATTTCTGCTCAGTGTTCCAAATAAAGCCCCTTCCAGAAAAATAATAGCTGCTGAAGCAGAACTTAATTTAATAAAAATAAAAGAGGCGCTACAGGCCCTCAAAAATGTACAAATATTTAAGTCTGCTGGATCTGCTGAAATATCACACCATATCCTTAAAGAATTCTCCTACATTATATTTTTTATACATTTGTAAACTGACCTGAGATACCACTTAGGAGTGGTACCTCAGGACTGGAGGAAGGCAGAGGTGGATCCAGTTTACAAAAAAAGGGAGTTATTAATGACCCACAAAACTATACATTTATAAGTGTCACCTCAATAACAGGAAAAATAATGGAACAAATAATAATTTATAAAGTTGTAGAAGAATGTAATAATCTTGGAATTACAGAAAAATTGCAACATAGCCTCAGAAAAGGGAGTTCATGTAACACAAACCTGATTAGTTTTTATGAATCGGTCAGTAAAGCCTTAATGAGCAACTGACACGTCTCAGTAGAGACGTGCCAGTAGTGCACTTCGCTGCCTACAGTACCTCTTGGTACAGAGAGTACTGCAAACAGAGGTGCTGTAAGGCAGAATTACACAGTAAAATTGCAGTGCAGCACAATGCGCGCCCCACGCTGCAGCTGCAGGTCCCCTCCCCATCCAAGCCTGAAAACGATTTCCTTTCGCGGGCATAAGTGCCTCAGAATTGGCATTTCACCAGTGAAAGTGGCATTTCACTGGCAAAATTGCCATCGAAATGCCAATTCCACGGCACTTATGCCCATGAAAGGGAATTTCACCAGGCCCCCATCCCAACCTGACGTCATCTTCAGGCTTGGAGGACAAGGGGACCTGAAGCTGAAGATGGTGGTGCGCATTGCGCTCCACCAATTTTACTGTATATCTGCCTCCAGTACTCTCCGCTTATGTACTGTCTGTACCGGGAGGTATTGTAGGCTGCATAGGGCACTATTGGCATGTCTCTACCGAGATGTGTCAGTTGCTTTTTAATGAGGAAAACTCAGTAGATGTAATATACTTGGCCCTAAGCAAGGCATTCAGTGTGGCACCACATCAAAAATGTATAACAAAAATAATAACACAGTATCTAGATATAAATAAAACCATTAGGGGTTGGGTCGACAGCTGGCTGACTGAGAGAATGCAGAGTTAGATTAAATGGATATTTTTCTGAAAAGGGAGGTGTCATGAGTGGGATCCCACAGGGATCAGCAGTGGGACCTATACTGTTTGGTACAGTATGTTAATTGCAGACCAAGGAACAAATGTAACCAACTGGTGCAACAAGTTTGCAGACCACACTCTGAGCGGAGTGCAAATACCCATGACCAAACATAAAAACATACAAAATGCCTTAATAGCAATGTTAAATTGGGCAGACACCTGGAGAATTAGATTTAACAAGGGGAAATGCACAGTCTTGCACTTAGGTAAAAACAACCCTAGGAGAAATTATTATACGAACAGAAAAAAACTCACATCAGGTAAGATCAGAGAAAGACCTACAAGTGAAAGTTTCTGCAGATCTGAACCCTAAAAATTATGTAAATATTTTCAAAAAGACAAACAATCTATTAAATAACATTGCATGGCATTTTACCCATAAATCAAGGGAAGTATTACTCCCATTATAAAAATACTATATTCACACCATTATAAATTACAACTCCAAGTTTTTTGTTTTTTTATGGGGGGGGGGATAAACCATGGTGATAAAAAAAGCTGGAAATGATACAGTGGTAGGGAACAAAAGTGATGTGTGGCTCGGAAAACACGCCATACGTTATAAAATCAGAAAGTCTATCATTGCATAGTCTACACAGAAGAATAATTGTGGGATCTTCTATAACTTACAGAAGACAACAATCTGCTAAGGGACTTAAACATAGTCTGTTCAGAAACATATCATACAAGAAGCCACATGAAACAAAAAATAGTAACTTCAGAACAAATAACAGGAAGATGTTTTGTATGCAAAGAATCATACGTATATGGAATATGTTACCAGAAGAAGTAATCACCATCAGTAATATTCAGATCTTTAAAAATAGACTTGACACATTCATGCATGGGGACTTTTTAAATGATTAATTGATTCTGAGGCAGAAAATAAATGAACGCTTACATCTCCTTCTGTCTCATACACTCCAAGTATAAACTCCATGTATAATACTCTCTTAATTCTGGAAGGATGAGTCTTATTTCTTTTGCTGCCCTCAGAATTTAGCATTTTATTCCTGGTCTTTCAATGCCCTGCAGAAATCTTAAGACTGGTAGTTTCAAAGCTACAATTAACTTCTGTGGAAGTTAATTGTAGTTGAAAGAGCTACCTGGCTCAAAGAATGTAATTCCGAAACTGAAATAAATAAAAATAAATAAATAAAGTTATGCCATTAATGTCAATAAAAGATATAAGTAGTGAGACCACCATGATATTCAATGTTTTCTGCTGTACTAGATTTACTGTTGGTAACAAATCCCATCATTTTAAATCAAGCTTCAACTTTCCAAATAAATTAACATTTTTTGACTTATAATGTTGCATCTGCAGGGATTGCTGTGATTTTTATCTGTATTTATTGATTGTTGTTTTTACCTTATTGTACATTGCCTCGAAGTGAGAAAGGTGCTTTGTTAAATACAATTTATTATTATTATTATAAAATAAAATCTGAAATTTTCAAATGGAAAATGTACCCATTTAGTTCCCTTTTACTACTTACTGTTTTTGCCCCATTTTTTCACTTGCCTCTAGACCTTTCTTCCACTTGCCTTCTATCCACTGTAGGAATCTTCCAAGTCCAACTTGTTGCCAGCCTCCGCCCTCTGCTCAACATCCCTTTCTCGATCTCCAGGTTGTAACCCACAGCTTATACTCTGTGGGTGGGATCATCATTTGCCCAAGCCAAGTGGATGAATAGCATTCAATGGTTTGGGTCTGGTGGGAGGAGCTGGTGAGACATGGGAGGAGTCAGTAGGGCCCTACTGTTGCGTTGGGGTTTGAGTGACTTCATCTGCCAGGGTGGGGGGGCACTGGGGTATTTTAACCCACTATGGCTCTTTGCTTATACCTTCCGCCCAGCATGGTCCTGAGAAGTGACCAGTCATAGCACTTATCAGGGCTGCCAGAAGGGTGGGTGAGCCCTGCCCAACTTTCAGAACTCCCCTGCTGGCCCTGCTCTGGGTGTATGACATCTCAGCATCAGTCAACAAGTGAGAGGGTGCATGCCAACCTAAATCCACTCCAGGGGGACCACATATTCTTTCCTGCATGACACTTTCTTCACATAGGCCACCAGGAGGCAGTCATGCAGTGGAAAGAGGTGCCTCCCCCAAGGAAAGAGGCACCTGAAATGAATGCCAGTACCCTGCCTCACCAGTCTGAAACAGCTTTTGCATTACCTTGTCACATATTATGTTGTATTTTAGTGAGTCCACTGCCAATGGTGGCAGTTAGTGCCCCTGTAACACAGTTCCTGCTGAGGAAAATGATGGGTGGAAGTTTGTGAGCAGAAGCCAAATGCAATGAGCAAAGGAGGCATTGCAATGCATATTGATTTTTGACCCAATCCACAAAACCCTACACACCACTATAAAGGTGTGTAGGGAGGTTCAGGACATGTGGAGGCATCTACACAGAGGCAGAGAGCTCTATTCATCTTCAAACACCTGATCACCATCTGCAGAGCATTGCCCACACCAGATCCTCAGATCTGTAGTGGGAGTTGGGTTAGAGTCCACAGGGGAGACATCCCAGCACATTGCAGAAATCCTCAGCAGGAGTTGTGCATTTCAGATGTGGCCAAGTATACACAAAAGCTATGCAAGGGAACCCCAGCAGTTTGACTTTCATGCCTCTGGACCAGTCCCCCTTGATTTTTTTGAGGGGGTCGGAATGGCTCCCTGCCTGATACCCAAAGGCCTTCAATATGGTACACAGTGCTATGAGGCTGGGTGGCTATTTTTTTTAAGCTTTATAAATTTCCCAAATTTATTAAAAAGAAGTTGCATGAGTCCAGGCCAACTACCATATCCCACAATCCCTTGCTCCCATAGAGCAGGGGGATCCATTGTTAGGTGAATCTAGGCTTTGTAGTGCAAGTTCATTATCTAGCCCAGCTGTGTCCTCCCCAGAAAGCCCCCTGCATATTTGCATAAAAAGGGATGGCTGTGATCTGGGGTGTCCATTTGGTGCAGAACTGGATGGGAATGTGGGGCACTGCATGAGAGATATGCACAAATAATGAGTATCTAGGCATTTTGTTGTATCAGGGGGTGGGGTCCATTGGCATGAGAGGACTTCCAGGTTGTCACGTCATGTGCCAGTGCAGCATTTTTGCCCTTTCTCCCCCCACACCCACCCTTCTGACTTGCACACGCTGGGGCTGGCCTGGTGGGGTACCTGATGATGCGTGGTCACCCACACCATCAGTGGCACCCCACTGTGCCACCATTATGAGTCACAACAGAGCACTGCGGTGAGCATCCCTCCCCTCCCAGGATGACAGCATTTAAGGGATGCTCTGAATCCTCCCTGCCAGCCGCCATTCCTGATATCCTGGGCTCGGAGCATGAACCTGTGTTCCCTGCATGCCAGAGGGATAATACATTGCTTGGCCCCATAGTGCTGAAACTCAGGCATTTTTAAAACTGTTTTATTACCACTTTTGTACTTAAATCAATAAACACTTTAATATATTACAATGTTTGGTCGGGAAAGGCCTACTGAGCTGAAGCTCATTTCCAGTTGGCTCTCAGGAGCAACAGGGATGTTAAGGGCCTTGTTCAGGGTCACACCGTATGCAAGTGGGGGCTGTGGGTATCAAACCCAGAGCCTGACTTTCAAAGAGCCTGATGTGGCCTAGGAAGTAAGTCCCTGTGCACAATGCCCTGGTTAGGAGGAAAAAATACCTGCACCTGCCAAAATGCTATTTTTAGCTTTTCATACACACAGGTGGCAGGTTCCTTTTTTTTTTTTTTGCAGTTGCAGGAAAAACGCTACATCTGGTAACATCAGGCATAGCATTTTTACCCAGCTGTGCAAGCAGCTGGTGCAAGCTGCTGTATATTGTGGAAAAGGTCGCAAAAAGAAACCTTTCTGAAAATTGAGCTAATGCAGAAAAAAATTGTGGTTGCACCCTGTCTTATGTAACTTATTTATTCACACATGTGCAGTTTCTCTACTTTTGAAACTCTGGCCCCAAGTCAGAAGGATGTACCTAGTTAAGTTACAGCTTTTTGTTTTAACCTCTTGGCTATACTACCGACATATAGCTACTATTAGTAATTTTTTTTCATAGAGGTTTCTTCTAAGCCAGTGGAGGAGGCAGCTATTCACCGTCATCCCTACCTCTTCCAACCAGCAACAGCTTCCCTCAGGGTCTCACCTAGTCCTTGATTTCCTCCATGCCCCCCCCATGCTGAGGTGGGAGGAGGGAAGGCTATTCCCCCCCCCGCCAGACCAATAATCCAGTTTGGACCAGGGCCCTTGGGTAGCAGCGTGGGTCAGAGGCAGGCGGGCAGACCTTTATTAAGCCCCCACCATCATTTTCCATTTTCTGTCCCAGCCCCTGCCACAGCATTTCTATGCATGCCTGTGGGGGCACACATGCATCCCACTTGTGACCCCTCCCTACATGCCATCTGAGCAGCATTACCACTAGGCCTCCACCAATTTAAGGCTGAGCAAACACGCCTCTCCACCCTGGGAGGGAAGAGCAGTCCTTTGGATGCTGGATCCTCTCCTATTCTGACTGACCCCCCGCAATCCAAGCTCGTTCCCAAACTCAGGTCACCAGCGTCGCAAGGAGGTATGGCGCCCAGTGCCTCAGCCCTCCATGCCACAAGGCTGGCCTCACTAGCAATTTTTAAACATCTCTAATATCGAGGTTACAGTTTGACTGTACAAACATAGGGGTCTAATTCACAAACAGGGGTAGGACCATGGCGACTGAGAAGACCACCTCTACCTTTTGCCTCCACGCAGGCTTCCATTGTGGGCCGCACAGCACAACTTCATGATGTTAAATTTTTTTTTTATGGTGGGCATGGCAAGAGGGCAGAAACTGCTTAAAATCTCCAAAACCCTCTGTCTCTGTTCAGGAATAAAACAAAGTGAAAGGAAAAGTGGGTATTTTGAAGTTTAAACAGAAATTTACTACTGTTAAAATCTATATGATGGAATTTTTTGAAGACTAACAAATTCTGCTGCGTAAAATTAGATGTTGTAAGCTTACCTTTAACTGACATCATTAGGGAGCATTAACATTTATTTCAGAGCTAGAGACATACTAAAGTGCCTTTTATCCTAGAATTGGTGTAAAATATCAATTCTGCACTGATACCATTGGTAGCACACATAAAGTCACACTAAGGGCATTTATAATGCATGGGATTTGTTATAAAATGCATGAGAGTTTTATATATAGAATGAAGTATGGGGTGGTGTGTGTAACAAGAAGTTTACACACACCTGAGGGGTTTATGTTAGCATCTAACCACAAGGGTGTGTGTAAACTTCGAGTTTACACCCCCCCCATGCTTTATTTTATATAATTGATGGCTATGATTTTTTTGCCACAGCAATTAAATAAAATAAAATATCACTGTGCAGCTGCGCTCCAATCCTGACTGGGTTCATGGTCAGAAGCAACTGCTGAAGACACATCATTTTTTTTCTTAAACAGTAGCCTACTTTTAGCCCAGAGTTCTTGTATTTATTTTTTGGACTTACCGCCCAGTCAGAGTTTACTGTGTGATCTCCGGCGGTAAACCACGGTCTTGGACTACCAGGAACGGCAGAGCGGCACCAGGCACATGCGCAGTGGTAGGGAAACCCGGCACTTGTTTGCCGTTATAAACGCTCCTTTATAAAGGCAAATTATGCCATGGGTTTCCAATGGAAAAAAATCATAGCCATTAATTATAGCCCAATACAGTAATGACAGATCTAGTTCTTTATCCAACACGATGGAAACTTTCAAGTACCTCAAGGGAATCAACAAAGTCCAAGAGGGTAGCATCTTTCAAAAAAAGAGGTGTGCAAGAACAAGGGGGCACAATTTGAAGATGGAGGGGCGGCTCAGAGGTAATGTAAGGAAGTATTTTTTCACAGAGAGGGTTGTGGATGCATAGAACAGCCTCCCGGAGGAAGTTGTGGAGTCAAAAACAGTGGTTGAATTCAAGCATGCATGGGACAGTCATAAGGCAATTCTATGGGGGGGTAGAAAGAAGTAGGCTGCTGGTTAACTAGGATCTGCAGCTTATCCATTCGGTAGGGAAATGGGCAGACTGGGTGGGCCAAGCGGTCCTTATCTGCCATCAAATTCTATGTTTCTATGTAACACTGCATTAGAACTTTGTACTTTCCTTTATGGAGTGGCAAGAGACAGCAGTAATGAAATGTAGGTCAGGGACATGCCAGGTGTTTTTTTTTTTTTGTCATTTTGCAATTAGTTTGCCCAGGATAGCCCAGCTGAAATACAACATCTCCTTTTCAGTAGGGTCCTGTGACCAGACTTTTAAAAGTGGATAAATTGCACACAGTTGTCAAAATAGTGTGCAAGGGACACACAAATGCAAGTTTTTCAGCAGGTGTACAATCTTCTGAAAAGTTGTCTTTTTGCGACCTTTTCTACAGTTTGTGGCAGCGTGAACAAAAACACTGAACCTGGCAGTAATATTGAGTATTTGGCTCTGCTGAGGTTTGATCCTGTGATTTCACAGTTTCCAAGCCAGTAGGTTAACCACTGGAATTCACAGCCTCCTGACAGTTTGGACACATCTGTCAACTCTCACTGCACTGAAGTGCCTCAGTTTTAGGCAGATCTGCACGGCCTTGCCCCTAGAGTAACATAATTTACCAGAAAAAACTACAATGGAAAATAGAAAATCCAAACCTTTAATCGGATGTTATGTATTTGTATGATTTCAGGTTGGCAAGCATAGCACAGTTTGTCTGTGACAGGGTGAGATCACTGAATGTAGTGCAACTGTGCCCTTACTCTGTGCAAATTTCAGATTTGAATAATTCTGATTATAGTATTCTATGCTTGTATTGGAAACAAAGCTCCAAAGAGAGATTAGTTAATTGAATCAACAAAATGACCATGTAGTCATTATAACATAGTAAGTATATGGTACCCCTTCCCTCACTGCAATTCTTCAAGCCAATGCTAATTCCTCACACTATTCTTTTCCTTTAAAATTTGCCCTGGAGCAGACCTATCCCAGATAGGGTTTATCATAATCATTTGATCATGAGCTATCTGACAGATTATAAATAGTGCAGTTGGGGCTGGCCCACCGGCGCAGCAGTTTGAATTCTGTTTGCAATGCCAGCAACCCGGGTTCAGGAACGGACCCAGGGAGATGGAGGGCCGGCCAGGGGAGAAGGATTGAGCGCCCTCAGGGCTGCTCTCCTTCTCCGGGGGGGGGGGAGGCTGAGGTGAATGCCCGGCGCACGTCAGACTCCTGGCGCAGGCCGGGAGGACTAGCTAGCGTCGCATCTGAAGCCATCAAGGGGCAGGGTGGATGCTGGTACATCATTGCACGTCCCCACCCCTGGGGACTTAAGAAAATTCCTTGCTCACAGCTGCCATTAATGATGCCCGCCTCTGGCCCTGATTAGCTTCCAGGCCTGTTCCAGAGCTGGTCCCAAGATTGCGGCACTGAGCTCAGGTGCTGCAACCCCACCCTGAAGGGAAAAGCTGGGGTATTGGGAGATGTGGCCAGTGTGGAAGTGGGGGTCCAGGGGTCCATGACTGGGCAGATGTGCTGGCAGCTGTGGGCAGCAAAAAAGAGTAAATAAAAAAAAAATAGTGCAGTTAATGCCTGACATGCATAACCAGAAACCTTGCAGGGCTATAGTACAATGTCTGGGAGAAACGGGTGGACATATTGGACTCGGTTTTACATGAAGGGGACAGGGGGGGGCAGAAGAAACATGGGGGGTGACCTTGGGGTGATGGAGGCACAGAGCTAATGTGCAGAGGATGAAGTGGCATCAGGGTGCTCAGTGCTATTCCAGACAGCTGATTGGACCTGACAGAGGGCAGGCAGAAATAGACCGGGATCCGGCCTTAGTAAGACACAACTCTGGCACCTGGCCCAGAGGTAACACTAACCACAACATCTTCGGTGGGCAGCAGCCTGCCTACATGTGGGGGATGGCACCTATGGGGCAGGTGCCAGGGCTGTATCCTCTTGAGGCTGGATCCCAGTCCCTTTCTGCCAGCCCCTGTACTGGTCTATTTGACTGTCTGGAATAGCACAAGGCACCCCCACAGGGTGTCACCTCAACCCCGACACATTAGTGCTGTGCCCCTGCCACCCCCAAGGTCACCCCCCATACTTCTTCTGATCCCCAGTCCCCTTCCTGCAGCCCCTCCCAATCACCGCCCTGCCAGGCAGCGGTTCATGGCCCTTAGACCACCTTCTGGCTGGTCTAAAGGCAGCCCCCTGTTGTTACCATGGTGGGGCTTGTAGAATGGCACATAAGGGGATGATGTAGCCTGCCATAGTGCAACCACCCTTGCAACCTGGTGCACCGGCAATTTTGCTGCAAGGATGGCACAGGGGGGCTTTGTTGCATGACACCCTGATTTCACTACAGCCTGTGTTTGAAAATCGTGAGTGTCGCAAAATATGATGCAACATGCTGTTTGCATCATACACCTTTGCTGCAGGCCGCTTGCATCATAGTTTTCCATTTAAAAATCAAGCCCACTATGTCTTGTATCCACAGAGATTTCCACAAGCAGTATTCAGCATTCTACAAGAAGAATTCCATGTTCTCCAGAGGTCTACTGATTGTATTAGACCAAACAGTAAATTAGATACAAAAAAAAAAATCAGCATGCAAAACTTATAAAATTCTACTTTTCTAGATGGTCACAATACTAAAAAAATAATCACTGCACTTTCATGTGATGTTATGTTCCGTAATCGGTATTAATTTGGGGGAAAAAAAGACTGTGGACTTTTCCTTTTGCACTTTTTTGCTTCCTTCATAGATTCATAGATTTATTCCATCAAACAAATCCTTACAAATTTAGCAAAAATCTTAAAACAGATTTTTTTTTTACCTTGATGCGGATATTTTGGTGTTCTTTTTGCAAATTAATTCACTGTGCCAATTCTGCTTTGACTTTTCAGTGATATTCACATGGTCGTAGAATTGTTGGTCCATGTAGTGGACATCTGAGAAAGCAAAATTCTTCAGCTTTGCACAGCCCTACTGTGAATCCTCCGGTGGTAGGATTGCTTCTGACAATGTGTTAGGAGGGTATTAGGCTAATATGTTAACATAGCTCTGACAGGACAGTTAGTTCTACCACAGAAGCATGTCTGTCTGCTACTTACTGATGGTACTGTATGTAATGTCTATAGAACTAACTGTTCTAGATAGCCATCTGATGTTCAGATGCCTTATTTACAGGGAAGTCTGTAATAATTACTGTGAGACATTATGTGGGGATGCACTGCAGTACCGAGGGCTGTTTAGGTAGGATTATATCAGACGAGAAAGTAAAAAAGTGTATATAAAGTCAGGAGTAATGCCTTCCTACTGGCATGTTCTGTATTGCATGTTTATTGACTGTGATGACGAGAACACACAAGTGGAGAAGACTTACAGTAACTTAGTATTAACTTGTCAAAATTACTCAGAGGGGAAATGGCTGCAGGCACTTACTCTAAATCCACAATGCAGTGTAATTGTAGCAAAGAAAGCAGCATTGAAAATAAATGGGCCAGAAGGTACAATGCTCTTGTCTCTCCGAATATTTAAAGGGTGGGTTGTGGGTGGTCTGCATCTATTTTCTAGTAAGAGCTTAGGATTTATTCAAAACAGTGTCTATGCCAGATTTAAATAACTAGTTGGTGCAAGAAATAGCAGGCAGAAATTTTTCCTAATTTTTAAAAGTAAACAGCTGTTACTTTTTGTTTCTGAAGTATTGTTTTCTGTTTGCTCATTAGGTTTTCGACCTGGTAGTATTTGATGAGATATAGAGAATACTGGATGGGCAACTCTGCACAACCAGTGTGTTCTGCCACAGAGGGGCTCTGATTCCCTTTGACCTCGAGAGCGAAGCTTGAGAGGTCCATAGGAATCAGAACTCCGAGGTGACAGAACACACAGGTTGTGCATAAAGTTGCTCATCCTGTATTGCTTATAGTGTATAGTAGTACTATGTGAAATGTGTGCTTTGTATTTTTTTTTCTCTCTTTTTCATAATGAAACTGACTTAAAAAGTCTCTAGAGGTTCTAGAATACTGTCACCACAGAATTAAATAGAGGAAAGCGACAATGTGCCGGGATTCCAAATGGTTCTGCTGCAGTAGTGACATCACTACTGCAGCAGAACAACATAATGACATCACTACTGCAGCAGAACAAGCATATTACAGGCATGGAATTTCATGCATAACAGCATTCTACTATACACTATATACAGTATATGGGATACACAATGGCCAGACTCAGAATATGCCATTTACCATCAAGAGTGAGGGGGCAGGACCATAAATCATGAGTGGCAGAGCCACAAATGAGTTATAAAAGTCCTGCTCCCTCACAAGTGATGATAAATGTCATATTCTGAGTGAGGCCATTGTGTGTCCAATTTACACAATACATTTTAAATTGTAAATTGCAAAGCTTTCAGATTAGCTCTTCTGAAGAAGAATAAACTGTTTCAGTTTGATTTCAGTACTCTTTTCTGAGTATAGCAGAAGTATTTGTGATGTCATCAAACATTGTTTAAGCTGCTCTCCCATTTATTAAGAGCTCCATTGTGACCAGCCTTAAGTGATGATAAATTCTGATGACCCATCTAGAATGATGATAAATGATTTATAATAATTTTAGGTATTCAGGCCATAGAAATAAATCATTTATTTGTTAGGTCTGGCAGTATAACCTAGAGATTAGAGTAACGAGCTGTGAATGAGCTTGGTACATCCAGCAGAACTGGGTTTGATTCCCATACCCTCCACCTGCATACTGTGTGACTCTGAACAAGTCACTTAACCTCTCCAGTTCTCCCGGGTCATCCCTGAAAACAGGCACTTGTGCCTAGAGGGCCTTACCTGGTTACCAAAAGAATACACAGTCTCATTCTTACCTACATTGAAGAAAAAGAGAAGTACTTTACCTGCATGATGACATATATTGCTCTGTTCCTCTTCATACCTCGTCAGCATTGAGACCTCACTTATTGTGTCATCCATACCACTCCACCTCTCAGCATTAAAAATCATAGCACTGACCTTCAAAAATCATAGCAAAGGGCCAGAATGTGTAGCACGTTCTTATTTTAAACAATAATATGTCTACAGATAGTGAACCCCATTTAGTTAGTGATAAGGAATGTTGCTATTAACTTAGTTCAGTGATTTAATAGTTTGTGTGTCTAGAAACAGCGCTAACATTATAAGGAACATCAGTAAACCTATGCTGAGTAAGGGTAAATTTGAGTGTAAAAATCATAGCGCTATGCGCAATTCATAGTATTTGAGAGGTGTGGTGTCATCGTAAGTGACCAATTTGGCTGCAGGTCATTGGCTGTTCTTGATCAGTCATGATGTCACAGATACTGAGGTCATAGGGCTGGTGATATATTAGGAGGAACAGAAGTAACTATGTCAGCCTCCAGGTAAAGTACTGTTCAATGTATCTTACTAAACAGTCTGGTAGAAAAGCTTCTTATTAGCAGAACGGAAAAGAAAAAAATACTTCAGATATAAGAAGTAATAGTTCCCCACTTTTGACCCTACCATTTTTCATTTTAAAAGATTACAGGCATCTTCCAGATTTATATGGTGGTAAAAATTTTCTAGTTCCAGGGAAGGGGAAATTGTTTAACCAGGAAAGGCACAGTAAGCCAGAGCTTGTTTCCAGGTGTGACCTGGGAGCACAAGGAAGTTAAGTGACTTTCTCAGGGTCACACAGAATGCAAGTGAAAACTGATAGGATTCAAACCCAGAGCTCCAGGTTTGTGGCTCAGAGCCCTTAACCACTACCTATACTGCCTTCAAGGTTCTATCCAGATCTACCAAAAATTTGAGTATTTTATAAATGTTTTCATTTAGTTTTTTCTCAAGAAAGAAAAGATGGCCACCACAGTTGGCTTATAAATAGCACTGTAGACAAGTCAAGGGTTACGACTGAGAAAATAAATGATAATAAAAAAAACCTCATGGTACACAGCATAGGAGATGCCTAGAAAAGTAGATTTCACAAGAATGCATGTATATATATATATATATATATATATATATAGCTGTTTGTAAAAACGTATGTTCATTGCATTGCTGTTTTATTATTAGTTCAGGCAGCACTCTAGCTCTTTAATATTGTTGGCTTGTTGCCTATGTGGAGTGTTTTACAAAATATTAAACACCAGTGTTTACAGAATGATAAATTCAGATTATGATGATTTCAGTATTTTGGCATTTAGGCCCTGGACACACTACAGAACTATTTTTGAAAACCGTTTTTAAAACCAGTTTAACTAAACCATTTCAGTGCAGCCACACTACTTAGTAACCATTTTTGATAACGGTTTAGTGTGGCCACACTGCTAGTGTCAAACCTGTTCTCCTTGTAACTATTTTGTGTCAAGTCCAACACACAGAACTGTGCTTGCCTGGACACACTGCAGCTAAAACTGTTTTAGTTAAACCATTACAGCTTAAAACACTTTTACTCCTGGACAGACCTGTGAGTAAAACAATGCTAGCTCCTAAACGTTTTTAAAAATGGTTTTAAGACTAGGTATCTAGCAGGGTTAAAAACACTTTTGTTAAAACATTTTAAGGGGCTTGTAGTCTGTCTGCAAACAGTGCTAGGAGGATTTAAACCATTTTGAGGCCCTGGACACACTACAGAACTGTTTTTGAAAACCGTTTTTAAAACCAGTTTAGCTAAACCATTTCAGTGCAGCCACACTACTCAGTAACCATTTTTGAAAATGGTTTAGTGTGGCCACACAGCTAGTGTTAAAAGTGTTCTCCTTGTAACTATTTTATGTTAAGTCCAACACACATAACTGTGTTTGCCTGGACACACTGCAGTTAGAACTGTTTTAGTTAAACCATTACAGCTTAAAACACTTTTACTCCTGGGCAGACCTGTAAGAAAACCATGCTAGCCCCAAAACATTTTTAAAAATGGTTTTAAGACTAGGTATCTAGCAGGGTTTAAAAACACTTTTGTTAAAACGTTTTAAGGGGCTTGTAGTCTGTCTGCAAACAGTGCTAGAGGGATTTAAACCATTTTAAGGCACTTAAACCGTTTTAAGTTCCCCAGTATGTCCAGGGCCTCAGAGTTTAATTTGCTATATTCTCTACTTGGTCAATGCAGCAGAAGGATAGAATCTGGTTTTACATTGTGATTTCCATACACAACACGGACAGAATTTCCAAAGGATCTGTTTGGTATCCATCTGCCACTATTTTCAAAACAGAAATACATCCAATAGGCCATTGTGTAAGATGGTCTAGCAGAGTTTGAATTTTTGCAACACAAAGGAGATGCAGTTGCGGCAAAAAATGACGCAAACTGCATGTGCGTCATGTTTTTTTTACTACAAATCATGATATTTTGCCGCAAACGGACATATCGTTTGAAAATAACAGCAGGTGGCTTGAACAGGTTCGGGAAGACACAGATGCAGCCTCAACATACATTTACATACTGTATGTACCTGCCTTTTTGAAAATCCTGTCCCATGCCTCAAAGCACTTCCCAAAACAATGAGTTAGACGCTAACAGTAGAGAAACTGTACTGTATGCAGAGCAGTACAGCAACCATTATATACTCCATTACAACCATTAGTAGGCAGTATAGCCATAGTGGTTAAGGGCACTAAGCTGCAGACCTGGGTTTGAATCCCACCAGCCCCCACTTGCATACTGTGTGATCCTGAGCAAGTCGCTTAACTTCCTTGTGCTCCTAGATTGCACCTGGAAACACCTTGTTAAACAATTTTGCCTTTCCCTTTCCCTTACAGCCCACTTATAGGACCTCACTGGGGAGAGGGCTGGGATGGTGCAGGGGGACTTCAGGGAACTGGGGAGAGGTCTTAATCAGGTGGCATGCACAGTGGCTTTCACTGAGGTGCTGCCTGTCTGTGAGGGGAGGATAGGATTCTCCACACCAGAAGCTTCTACTTGTGGTTGAAGAAGTGGTGTTGAGAAGAGGGGTTTGGCTACATTGGGGATCAACCTGGAAGGATATGGGCCAATACAGAGATGATGGCCTGCATCCGTCTGGGAATGGAACCACAGTCCTCAGTGGACGGTTTAAACGTCATCTCAATGAACATTTAAACTGGCTGATGGGGGAGCTGGAAGTAAAAAGGGAGGCAGAAAGTGCCCCCCCCCAGACTAAAACAGAAAGAAAGGAGGATCTGAGGAGAAGAGAATCCTTCAGGGAGCAGGACAAAGAAAATAGCACAGTGGTGGTAGACAAAAGGGGATGGGAACAAAAGTTGCAAAAAGAGATGGAGAAAAGGAGGAAGGGCAAAAAGGAAAAGAAGGGGGCTGCAGACAGAATATGAAGGTGGAAGGCCGTATATGTGAACACAAGGAGTCTTGGAAATAAAATTCCAGACCTGAAGGCCATCATGGCTGAGGCTGGCCTGGATATTGTGGCGATTACTGAGTTGTGGTGCACAAGGAACTATGACTAGCACATGGCCATACCAGGTTATACTCCATTCAGGAAGGATAGGGTAGGGAGGAAGGGAGGAGGGGTGGAGGTGTATGTAAAGGAGGGTATCAAAGTAACAGAAACACTGGGGAAACCAGAGACCTGGGGGGAGGGCCTGGAGGTACTGTGGGTCACCCTGGAGACAGGAGATGGAGCTTCTATTCTTACTGGGGTGATCTACAGGCCTACATCACAGGGGGAAGAACTGGACAAGACACTGGGGGAAGCCATTAACATAATGGCAGAAAAAGGGGAAGTGCTGCTGGGTGGAGATTTCAATTTGCCTGATGAAGGTTGAAGCCTCCCAGCTGTAGCCTTGGCTAGAAGCAGGGACATCCTAGACTCCTTGCAAGGGTGTTTCTCAGGTAACTAGTCAGACAGCCCACTAGTTTTGGGGTAATACTTACCCTGGTCTTCACTAACAGGGATAGTATTGCAGACATCAAGGTGAGAGGCCACTTGGGGACCAGTGATCACTGTACAGTGTATTTCAGCATAAAGATGGCAGTGGAAGCAAACCACACAAGGATATGGGTCCTGTACTTCAGGAGGGCAGAGTTTTAAAACATGGGTGAATACCTCAGAGACAACTTAGGATGGGGATGTAGGCAGGATGGGGTGGTGAAGCAATGGGCCAAATTAAGGGAGGGCATAGTTGAGGCCACAAACCTCTGTGCAAAGAAAGTAAGCAAACACAAAAGAAAAAAAAAGAGACAGCTATGGTTCTCAAGGGAAGTGGCTGAAAAGCTTAAGGCTAAAAGTGTAGCATTCAGAAGATGCAGAGGGAAGAGGATAGGGAAGTGTACCAGAAAAGACAGATGGATGCAGGGAAAGTGTTGAGGAGTGCAAAGGCACAAGTTGAGGAAAGGCAGCCGAAGGGGTAACATAGACATAGAAACATAGACTTTGACGGCAGATAAGGACTGCTTGGCCCACCTAGTCTGCCCATTTCTTTACCTACAGGATAGGCCGCAGATCCTAGTTAACCAACAGCCTATTTCTTTCTACCCCCCAACAAGAATTGCCTTATGTCTGTCCCATGCATTCTTGAATTCTCCCACAGTTTTAGACCCCACAACCTCCACAGGAAGGCTGTTCCATGCATCCACTACCCTCTCTGTGAAAAAATACTTCCTCACATTGCCCCTGAACGCCCCCACCATCTTTAAATTGTGTCCCCTTGTTCTTGCACGTCTCTTTTTCTGAAAGATGCAATTCTCTTGGACTTTGTTGATTCCACTGAGGTACTTAAAAGTTTCTATCATGTTCCTCCTCTCCCTTCTTTCGTCAAAGGTATACATATTAAGCTCCTTTAGTCTCTCCTCGTACAGCTTCTCTTGCAGACACTGCACCATTTTGGTTGCCCTCTTCTGGACTGCCTCTATCCTGTCTATGTCCTTGTGGAGATGGGGTCTCCAGAACTGGATGCAGTACTCCAGATGCGGTCTCACCAACTGTCTGTACAGAGGGATAACAACTTCCTGTTTTCTGCTGGTGATGCCTCTCCCCTATGCATCCCAGTATACCTCAGTCCTCCCTACTGCCTTCTCACATTGCTTGCTAACCTTAAGGTCATCTGATATGATTACCCCCAGGTCCCTTTCCTTTTTTGTTGTTGTTACTAACCCCCCCCCCATTGTGTAGTCTTCCCCTGTGTTCTTGTTTCCCAGGTGCATTATTTTGCACTTCTTAGAATTGAATCCTAGCTGCCATACTTCTGACCATTCCTTTCCACGCCTCTTTGTGTATCATCCCTGTTGCAGATCTTTGTGTCATCTGTAAAGAGGCATACTTTTTCTTCCAGTCCCTCTGCAATGTCACTTATAAAGAAATTAAAAGGGACTGGACCCAGTACTGAACCCTGCGGTACCCCACTAGTAACCCCTCTTTCTTCAGAGTGGACTCCATTTACAATTACCTTCTGTGTCCTGTTGTCCAGCCAATGTTTTACCAAGGCTACCACCCTGGGATCCACTCCCAGGCTGGTTAATTTGACTATTAATCTTTTGTGTGGGACTGTGTCAAATGCCTTGCTAAAGTCTAGGTAGGCCATGTCCACAGCCCCTCCTGGTCTACTACTTTGGTCACCCAGTCAAAGAAATCTATTAGATTTGTCTGACATGACCTTCCCATTGAGAACCCATGCTGCCTTGGGTCCTGTGCCCCACTGGCCTCAAGGTACTCAACAATTCTTTCCTTCAGAAGTGACTCCATCACTTTCCCTACCACAGAGGTCAAACTGACAGGTCTGTAGTTTCCTGTCTCTGTCTTGGTCCTACTTTTGTGACGGGGAATCACACCCGCCTTCCTCCAGTCCTCGGGTACCACACCATCCTCCCATGATTTATTAAAAAGAGTAGTCAGTGGTTTCACTAGTTCCCTCCTTAATTCTTTTAGAATTCTGGGGTGAATTCCATCAGGCCCCATTGCTTTGTCCACCTTCAGTTTTAGGAGTTCTTGCAGAACCCTTTCTTCTGTGAAAAGGCTGACATTGACCCCCATCAAGAGTGCTTCTGTTAATTGGATTGGGCACTTCCCCTCCTCTTTTGTGAATACTGAGCAGAAATATTCTTTCAGTATCCCTGCTTTTTCACTGCCCCCCTCTGCCCACCCACCATTCATT
Organism: Neoceratodus forsteri; assembly: GCA_016271365.2. NCBI lineage: Eukaryota > Metazoa > Chordata > Ceratodontiformes > Ceratodontidae > Neoceratodus > Neoceratodus forsteri. The sequence goes on from JADMNL010000028.1 coordinate 220,820,371, forward strand.
CTATTCAGCATCACTATTCCTCCCTTTGTCTTTCTATGCTCTCTGATGTACCTATAAAAGGCTTTATCCCCCTTCTTAACTGAGTTGGCTATCTTTTCCTCAGTTTGGGCCTTTGCTATTCTGACTTCCCTTCCTGCTTCCTTCTGCCTTAACTGGTACAGTTCTCTGTCCTGCTCCTTCTGTGTTTCCTTATACTTCCTGAATGCTATCTTTATCTCCATGACTTTCCCAGCCACCACTTTTGAAAACCATAGTGGTTTTTTCTTTCATTTTGATTTGTTTTTTCTAAAAGGCTTCATTTCAAATGAAAGTCGCCTTTTTGAATACATGTTCTAGTTAATGAAATTGTGTGAAACTGGCACAGTTTCATGAAGATCACACAAAATAGATTTTTTTTTGTAGTTTTGCCTAGCACTAGAAAAGATCCAGGCTCAGCAAGTAAAGTGCTGGTATTCTTGGTCCCCGTCCCTGGCTTTGGTCATTGGAGAGGCTTTGTGAGTCCCAACAACTCTGCTATGAGGGGAAAGCCATTTCAGGTAAAATATAAATAGGAGTGGGCATGCAACATGGTTGGGAGTTTGCCAGGGATTGAAGGGGTGCACCCAGTGAAAGGAAGGAGCATAAACAGAAAAGCGAAAAAGTCACCCAACCATAAGTTTTTAAACAACGACATAGTCAGTAACTCTCCAGGATAAGATGTGTTAGTACCACTTACACCCTACTCAGCTTAGCTGGATTTTCCCTTATAAAGAGCACATACCACAGCAACTACAGAATGTGTGTGTGTGTGTGTGTGTTTGGTACCAGAAGCATTACCATGCTTGTTGGCAATTTGATGAAGGAGAGGTCTACGTGGGTAGCTCCTCCCATGTTTCTAAGCATGGGTGGGCCAGAAGTACATGCAGTGATGGCTTGAGATATAAGCCACTGAGCCATTTTGCTTTTTTTTAAATAATATGGCTAAAAATGTTTTAATTAGCCACTGTTGTCTAGTTTTTTTATGCAAAGCTAGCACATGCCCATTTGAAAGAATGGTTAATATGGTTAAATGGCTAAAACAAAATAGGTGGTGACTAAAAGATAAATATGCAGTTTAGCCAAATGGCTAATAATGTTTGGCATTTAGAGCGAATAGTGGGAGTATGCGTTAGTGGGCTGACTCATGCAGAAATCTCTCTTGTCTTTTTCCAAAAACATGACACAGTTCTGAGTATTCTGCTAAATTATTTCTTTAGCAGCAATTAGTATCTTTTTGAAGGGTCGCTTTGTAAGCTAAAACAGTACATGTATCTGGCAAACCCTAGCCCCTGAATAAATAGTTAATCAAGCTATAGTTCTGCTGAGATAATAGGCAACTTCACCTTTTAGGGAAAGGGGAAATTGTTTAACCAGGAAAGGCACACTAAGCCACAGCTTGTTTCCAGGTGCAACCTGGGAGCACAAGGAAGTTAAGTGACTTGCTGAGGGTCACACAGTATGCAAGTGGGAGCTGATGGGATTCAAACCGAGGTCTCCAGGTTTGCAGCTCAATGCCCTTAACCACTATGCTATACTGCCTCCTGCCTTTTAGGTAAAAATGATCAACTGAAACAGAGAACCCTTTTGAAAATCTGTCTCATAAAAAGTAAACCTTAAGTCATGATTCAAAGGCACGCTTCGAAAATTCCTTATTTCTTAAAACATATCTGTGATATCATTTATCAGGAATCCCCGGGCATCTGGGTTTTAACCAGTCTTTGATGGAAAATGACAACTGTGAGTAAATCTAAACTCTTAGAACATTCTTTGAAATCCTTCTTTTGAATATTTTTTGACAACACTCAGAAAACTGAAAAACAAATTAAATTAAGCTTTTTCTTGTTGGGCTGCACTAAGTAGTCTGTCTTTGTTTACTTACTGTATGACAAATGTTACTACTAATTTTCCAGGCTTCAATTTTGTGTATATGTGCATGTGTGTGTGGGGTGATTTTCCTTGCTTAAATGCACTTTTTCTAATGTTTTTTTCATAAAGACTCAGTTAGACAGTGGGCTGCTTTTTAGAGTATTCACATGATACTACTCTCTAAACTTTAACTGAAACTCCTCTCACCTATAGATGCTAATGAGTATAACAGATTCACCAGTCCTTAAACCTAATTATTAAAGATGGCATTTCTTGCTGGTAAATTATCTTGTTGATGACCTTGTTTATAGTTTTGGGAATGGCACATCTGTGGTACGAGTTCAATTATATTTTCTATGTAAGGTTGAAAAGATAATTTAATTACTAACCTAACCGAAAGGAGTATTTTTATTCACTAACAAGCAAGAAGTGTTAGACCTCATATCTCTTCTGCATTCCAGCTTGCTCTTTAGTGCAGCTGAATCTTTAAAGTATTTAGTAAAGTATTTGAACAGATCCAGAAACAAAGGGTATGATACCTTTTATTGGACTATTATAGATGTAACAAAATAAAACAGTGCCTATGCTTTCGTATCAATCAAGTCCTTCCTCTCTGAGGTATATTTGGCTTTAAATTATATTTGATGCTGCCGTTTTGGGTCAGGTTAAGCAATGGATGGTTCTGAGGCCATATGGTGCTAATGGGTAAAATGGGTTAATGAGGTTTGAACCTACAATTTACCAGTTTCCATATCCAAGATTTTACCACTAGATCACACTGCTTTTCTTGCCTGGTCTGTCCTTTTTGTCCAGTTTTTTCATAGTGATCAGTTTGTTTCTTAGACATTGTTGCACTTGTGTATGTTATACATACACCAGCAGCTTCTGTTTTGTTTCTTTTGTTTCACAGCCTCTTATTTTGCTTCACTGTTCTAGTCTAGTTAGTTACTGTAGCTGTGCAGAATTTTCAAATTCCACTTCCCATGGAATTCTGAGGAATATTGGAATTTCCAAATAATTGAGTTGGAAGCAGAATTCTTTTTTTTTTTCATTCTGAAAGCAGAATATTCTTTCATCAATGCCAAAAAGTGCAAGGTGATGCACCAAAGGAGCAAGAACCCCAGAACAGAGTACTGGATGGGAGGTGTTAAGTTCAGGACTACGACTGAGGAAAGGGACCCGGGAATCATTATTAGTAACACCCTCAAACAAGCCAATGCAATAAGGCATTTAGTAAGGCAAATAGGATGTTGAGATTTATCAGGAAGGGTACTGACAGTAGAAGAAAAAAGATAATATTTCCTCTCTATAGATCAATGGTAAGGCACACCTGGAGTACTGCACCCAGTTCTAGAGTCCTCACCTCAGGAAAGATACAGACAGGCTAGAGGTGGTGCAATGAAAGGTGACCAAGATGGTACAGAGCCAGCGGGGCAGATCTTGCGATGATCAGCTCAAATCACTAAACATGTACTCGCTTGAGACCAGATGAGAGAGGGGTGATATGAAAGAGACCTTAAAATTCCTAAAAGGAATGAATAAATTAAATTGTGATGAGTTATTTAGCATAAACACAAATTCAAGGTCATGGAGGCATGAGTGGAAACTGAAAGGTGGAAGACTGAAGAGGTATATGAGGAGTGTTATTTTACAGTGATGGTGGTAGAAACGTGGAACAGTCTGTCAGCTGAGATGGTTAGATGCCAAAACCATACATGGTTTCGGGCACAGTTGGGATACAGTGAAGGCTATTGTAGTTACTCAGGGAGCAGGAGGAGAATGTGGGGAGGATAGTAAGGGCTAGTACCCTGGAGGGCAATTAGGTCCCAGGAATAAACAGGGAACCACTGGCTGACTGGATGGCCATGAGTCTTTTTCTGCCAGCATTGTCCATGTTGCTGTGTTTGTTTTTTAAACTGTGAATTAGTAATCCATAGCTTGCATAAATCATGAAATAGTATTCAATGGTTTCAGAAAATAATATTCCATAGATTAAGTAATCCATGGAACATTATGCTATGGTTTACATAGAAATGCTTTTAGGAATTCTGCTGAGTTACAAAAGAAATTCTGAAAAGATTTTCGGAAGCAGAATTGGCAGCCCGCACACATTCCACCAGTCGCACTCCATATCTGCATTTCCAACCAGTCTATTAGTTACCTTTGCTGAATTAGATTGTTCGGTAATATACCTTTTGCTTTCCTTGCCTTGTTCATGTCAGGTTTGTGTGTCTCTTCCCGAATCAACCACCTTAAAGTTTTCTCTGTTATTATGTTGCTTCTTCTACCAAATTTGGAGAACTAAAGCACAGCATGGTCAGCTAATTGGTTCAAGGTCAAACAGTGAGCCTGGCTGTGGTGCAGTTCCAAGCCTATGAGTCATCCTGAGAGCACCAAGGAGATTTTCTGTCCCTACAGTCTCATCCTAACGGATCAGCGTGCACATACGGTACATGTTCCTTCTGCCCTTCTTCCGCCCACTGATGCCATGAATAGCCCCACTACAAGCCTTATACTATGCATCCCTCTTGTTTGCTTGTTTGTTTATTTAGTTGGGAAGCCATGTACATACCCAAGGGCATGAGTGCCCATTTTCATGGGTGACCCAGACGATGTACGAGGAAGTAAACAAACAACAAAGACAACAAAAAGAATTACATTTGAACACATCCAAAAGAAAAAACTTCAAATGTTGTTAAAAAATGCCATAAGTACTACTATTTAAAATAGACTGGAGACAGCAATTACAAAATCTGACTGCTGGAAAACAAAAAGATATTTTGCCAAAGGCGGACTTTCTTAGAGGAAGCACAAGCTTGCTTGGGGCACTGGATCAGGTGTTATGATATGGATTTAAAACCTAAAGTGATTTGTTCACTTACATCACTTCTCTAAACCTTAGGATTTTCCAAAGATTTAGCACAATAAACAGCTGACCCCAAGCTTCCCAAGTAAGTCAACCCAAAAGTTTGTACAAATCACAATGATGCAACCTATGATCTGCATTACAAATATACGTACTTACCAACACCATTGTAGAGTACTTGCACCCTTTCCAAATTGATTGCATTGACCAAAGATGCAACCATAATTTGAGAGAAATTATTTTACTTTTTGTCACTGATTTTTGTACTTCTTCTGAGAAGCAGGTCTTAACCCTAGATAACATGGCCAACCTTGCGTACGTGGATTTCAAAATACTACCAATATGCAATGAAAAGCTTAAAAAAGTTATTTTTTTATTTTTAAGTTTGTTAATTGGGTAAGGACACTGAGCAAAGAGCCCTTCTTCAGGACCGACCCAGACATCAATACAAAGCAAATACAGACAATAATTAATACATACAGCACAAATTAATACTTACAATAGCAAGTTAAATATTAGAATGAAAAACATTTATGGACAATGAATAAGCCTTAAACTGTGCTTTCAAACTTGACAAGGATGTTGCTGAGTGCAGAGCAAACGGTAAAGCATCCCATGATGCAGGAGCAGAAATAGTAAAAGATTGCAGGCCATATTTATTCTTATGGTCACTTACTTCAAGCATTACCCCCCGCCCCACCAGTAGATCGAAGATGTTTAGTAAAACTTTTGAGTGTTAATAAATCAGACAGAGGAGAAGAAGAATTATACTTATTAATAGATTGATAGATCAAGCAGCCCAGAGAATAAGTAAATTTAAGCTTAGGGTATAAGCATTCAATAGAGTATAACATGCAGTGATGCAGCCTTAAAGGTGCAGCAAGAATGAAACAACAAATATTGTTAAAAGTGACAGACAGAATATGACTTTCCCTGGATCCAAGATTATAGTATAGAGAAGAAATGTAATCAATGTGTGGTAGTAAAGTACCCATTGCAATTGCTGAATAAGCAAGCTCCCCAGCTCACCAAAAGTGGGAATTGTGGTGGTGGAACATGGCACCTTCTACTGTAGACTGGTGCATGTTGCCAATACAAGCAAAGTCCCCAGCCCCAGCTTTCCAGATGCAGGCTTTCAAGTCCACTCCTGAAGCCAGGTCATCCACTTGTTAGCACAACCCCACTAATGCTGGGCCACTGGGAAGTTGTTTTAAACATTTCTAAAAAGTTATTTTTACACCATTGCTTATTATCTTCCTGCACCTATGGGCACTCTAATAGTTATAAAAGTAATTTCAGTTGTGGTCTGAGGGTGCTAGAAGCACTGCTTAGCTTTGATCTGTGATTCTCATACATAATACTCTACGACCAGGCATAACTGCTCTTATAACCCTAAGCGTGCCCAGCTGTGTCATCATACATCATAGCAATATAACTGACCTGATGTGGAGGAAAACGTCAACACTACTGTTTTGTTTTCAACAGATCAATAAGGGAAGCATTACGAAAATCTTTACAGTAAGACAAAAGGTGATAAAAGGCCCAATCTGAATGTTTTTTTTAATCTGGAGACCAGAGTGAGATGTGGTTGGACCCAAGCCACACTCGCCATTAACAGCAGAAAGGAAGAACTCCACTTACACTCCAAACTTCACAAATATGTATTATTGCTGGCAGAGTAATAAAAAAAGAAACAGAGATTTAAGTAGGCAATCTTCATCAGCAAAAAGGCTTGAAAACAATCCAAGCTCATCTCTGCCATGTTTGTATACTCCTTGTTATCTTAATGCTGTCAGCACTTTTATAAAACTATGGAAAATGCCTATGCAAATGATCACAGATGTTTTTTCAAACTGGGCCCTGCTTACAGGGTGGGTTTAAGATTGAAGCTGATTGAAATACAGATGAGCTTTTTTTTTGCTGAAGAAATATTTTTGTTAATATGCTCCTTTGTTAGTATTTCTGTGGAGAGGCATGGCACCTCATCCTGGACTTCAAGCCAAAGTCAGCATTTACTTTAGTCTGTTAATAGTTGGCTGTGAAGAAGGTTTCTACAGTTACACTCCTCGCATATCCTAAAAAACTGAATTAAATACTAATATATTCCTCATGGGAGGAAATAAATGCTGACATTTTGCTTTCATGTTGTGACAGGGCTTGTAAGTTTCAGTATTCCTAAGAGGACCTTGAATGAGGCCTTACTAAAGGGGCAGTGTCTCTTTAAGCCCATGTTTACATGAGAACCTGAAAGCAGCAAAGTCAGTTGAGCTAAAAAAATGGCTTTAAATCATGTGTCAATATAACACTTCAGCTAAAGCTGGCAAAATGCCTAACCAGTTTCAAATGACTCCTTCTTCTGGTTTAGTTTTGCAAAGACCGACCAGTTCTGACTCCCTTGGCTGGTGCTAACACATATTTTGCCTTTCAGTTATGTTCTGACTGTCACGCCTATGGTAAAGATATTCTTGGTGTGTTTTACTCTGTAACACTTTTTAAAAATAGGGCAAAGAAGGTGTATTACAATATACTGTATAATGAAGATTTTTCATGTTTGTAATGTGTTGTGAAATGGATTCTCTATAACTAATAAATCTAAGGATGGCATCCTCTAGTTGGTAGTTTTGTAGTTTATCACATTTTTGCGCTTTTAGCATAGTATTTACAGTGGCGTGAAAAAGTATTTGCCCCCTTCCTGATTTTCTCTATTATTGCATATTTGTCACACTGGATGTTTTCAGGTCTTTAGACAAAATATAATATTAGAGAAAGGGAACCTGAGTGGACAAATAACACTTTTTTTTTTTACTTATTTCATTTATTTAATGAAAAAAGTTAACCAACACCAACTGGCACTGTGTGAAAAAGTAATTGCCCCCTAGTTAAATCAGCCCAATTAAAGAGATAATTAGAGTCAGCTGATTGAACACAGCCAGGCTTGATTACATCCAGCCCTGCTCAATATAAACCTCACTTATTTTGGCCCTTACCATCAGAGTCACATTGCCAGCACAAAGATTCAACAAGCACATTATGCCATGATCAAAGGAAGTTCCTGAAAAGATCAGAAAAACATTTTGTTGCCTCTATCAGTCTGGAAAGGGTTACAAAGCTATTTCTAAGGCTCTGGAACTCCATCGAACCACAGTGAGAGCCATAATCTCCAAATGGAGAACACTTGAACAGTAGTGACCCTTCCCAGGAGTGGGCGCCTGCCAAAATTACTCAAGGCGCAGTGTAAAATCATCCAAGAAGTCTCAAAGGATCCTAAAACAACATCCAAAGAACTGCAGGCTTCTCTTGCCTCAGCTAAGGTCAGTGTTCATGACTCCACAATCAGAAAGAGACTGGGCAAAAATGGGCTTCATGTGAGAGTAGCAAGGGAAACCACTGCTAACCAAGAAGAACATAAATGCTCGTCTCTCATTTGCCAAGAAGCACCTGGATGATCCACAAGCCTTTTGGGAAAATGTTCTATGGACAGATGAGTCCAAAGTGGAACTTTTGGACAACATGGATCCCATAATGTCTCGTAAAGCAAACACAGCATTCCACAGTAAGAACACCATACCAACAGTCAAACATGGTGGTGGTAGTGTGATGGTGTGGGGACGCTTGCTGCCTAAGGACCTGGATGACTTGCATAATTAAAGGAACCATGAATTCTGCTCTGTACCAGAAAATTCTTAAGGAGAATGTCCAGTCATCCTTCCATCAGCTGAAGCTGAAGCGTAGTTGGGTCATGCAGCAAGACAATGATCCAAAACACAAAAGCAAGTCCACATCAGAATGGCTAAAAAAGTAAAATTAAAGTTTTAGAGTGGCCTAGTCAAAGTCCAGACTTAAACCCAATAGAGATGCTGTGGCAGGACCTGAAACGAGCAGTTCATGCTCGAAAACCTACCAAATGTTACTGAATTAAAGCAGTTCTCGAGGAAAGAGTGGGTTAAATTCCTCCACAGTGATGTGAAAGACTGATATTGAATTATAGGAAGTGTTTGGTTGCAGTCATTGCAGCTAAATGTGGTGTAACCAGTTATTAAGTGTAAGGGGGCAATTACTTTTTCACACAGTGCCAATTGGTGTTGGTTAACTTTTTTTCATTAAATAAGTGAAATAAAAAAAAAAACAAGTGTTATTTGTTCACTCAGGTTCCCTTTATCTAATATTACATTCTGTCTAAAGACCTGAAAACATCCAGTGTGACAAATATGCAATAATAGAGAAAATCAGGAAGGGGGCAAATACTTTTTCATGCCACTGTATTTATTTATTGAATTTTATTGACCCGGTAGGCCCACTGAGACTAGAAGTCCCTTTCTCAGGGTGACCTGGGGGAGGGGATACAGATGGTAACCAATTGAAATTGAACCAGCTTAAGCTGTTGGTGATATTTTTAGTGAATGGGGGAAATTTGGCCAGAACATCAGGGAAATTCCCCTACTTGCCTGCAGGGGGACCTGCTGCTCAGCTTGCAGGTCAGCAGTCAGTTGCAGGCTGGCAAGTGAGCAGGATGGACATTTGGTGCAGTCGGGGATCCAGTCCCCGGCCCCGACTGTGATGAATCAAGGGGATTGTGTTTCAGGTCTCAGCTGTGTGATAACTTCATGTCCAAAAGAATTGCCTGACATCGGTCAGGTAGCGGAGATGACAGAGCAAGGAGAGTAGGCAACTTTGCAGGAGCAACCACTGGAGTCTACTAACCTGAAATTCGCTAGTGAGACACTGGTGCGAGGCACTGAATGGGAGCAAACAGCTCTAAATGCTGTACTACAAGGAAATCCTGAAGCACCTGTGTCAGTGGAAAGTCAGAGCGCTGTCAAACCGTGGCCAGTACCTCAGCTGAGTCAGGCTGACATAGGTGCTACAACTGCAGAAAGAATGCAGAAGTCTTTTTGGCTTCTGACCCAGGACGCCCCTTTCAATGAAAGAGACTGGTCAAAAGAAGATTCTCTAAAGCAAGCTGGATGTACACAGATAGAGAACGGAAAGCGGGTGCCTGACCCAGCCTGGGCTGATTTCTCACAAGGTGAGCAGTCAAATTTGAATCTTTTAAACAAAAATCTTGAAGGAAATGAAAATGCTTCTCAAAATGCGCAATACCCCAAAAATACTTAAGATGATCAGCAATCTCCTATGGAGCAAACTAATACTGACAAAAATACTGGAGATACTGATAGCATGCCAGATATACACGAAAATCAAGGAAGCACCCCTTCCTCGCCAGACCAAGAGAGGAGAACGGCCAGCCCAAAGTTTTCAGATTTGTTTAGAAATAATAGGGTGGAACAAGCTCTGGGGCAAAATGCAGTACATCTGCGATGTAGGGGTGGGTTGCAGGAACACCCTGACAGACGATGCGTGACCAAAAAACTTTTAAAAGAATTGATGGCCTTTCAGGCATCAGACATTTCTGCCCTAATTAATGTTAGGGGTGAAGACACCTTCAATATCAGCTTTAGAACTTTTTCTGGTTTGGACACCTTCTGGAAGAAATATGAAATGTTTAAGACTTTACCTTTATAGACCCCCTTTTGGGCTATACTGTTAACTAAACCACTGTATAAAACTGTTAACGTGATGTTTAGAAATGAGGGAGTCAATGTGGGAGATATTTATTTTGGTTGGAGAAAAAATGTCAGGACCTCAGAACCCCAGAAGCCATTACTGATGCAGAGGAAATCTGGACAGGGAGTTGGAGGTTTTAAGACAAACTGAGTGAGAATGGAAATGATGTCATGCATATTCCTAACAGTTTTGGAAAGGACTGGGGGGTGATTTTTTTAACCCGGACAGTCAAAATCCTGCTATAAATGTGGCAGCAAAAGACATCTTAGCAGCACTTGAGATAGAGTACGATGTGCATTGTGTGGGGATTATGACCATGCCAGTTCAGTTTGTAGAAACCTTTTCAAATGTAATCTATGTGAGGAACAAGGCCATGCATGTCCCTGGGTGGGACAGAATAGGCAAGGAGGCCTAAACCAAGAGGATTTAGTTAGCGAGGCTCAGGAGCATTGCAGACCTACAAGGCTAGAGCAGACCAACAGGGGGGAACCCCAGGAAGACCTCCCACCTCCCCATCCCTCCCCTCCCTCAGCACCTGCACAGCTAGAACAAAATGCCCAAGTACCTACACCTGACACAAGGCAGGAAGATATTCCTAGCACCTCAGGGGCAGGACAGGAGAAGGTTAAAATGCTGCCCCTCAATGAGAGTATAGTCTCTCTTCAACTAAAAGAGTAACTAGATCCTCTAGCAAACCTAAAGGCTCTTCAGGCCCTGTAACTATCCAAAATTTGTTTCAGGTACTTCGAGACCTAGAGGAAGGTTCAGAATCAGATGTGTCCTCTCTTTCTGGCATAGTGTCATAAATGGAGTGTGATGATGAATCTATTTCGGGAGCGATAGAAACCAAGAAAAAGAAAGGGAGAAAGAGAAAAAAGGATAAAAGCAATATGCAGCTATAATATCCAAACAGTACAAAACAGCTACCCTGAGGTTAGTTTCTCTTAATGCTTGTAGCGTAAAAAATTGTAAAAAATGGGTAGCACTTTTGGCTTTTTTAAAACTTCTCCACTGGACATTTTATTTCTGCAAGAAACTAGGTTCAGTTCTTTATTTGATGTTGCACAAGCAAAAAAAAGCTGGCCTTGGGGAGCATCCTATTGGATATTTGGCGAAGATACTGCAGATGGGATTGGAATAATTTTCCAATACCCGCAAGTACAAGTGCAGAGGCTGGTGGATGTATTACCAGGAAGGGTGTTAGTAATTTACTGTATTTAAGTCTTATCAACACCTATGCACCCCAGAGTAAACATTTAAGGATAAATTTAACAAAATTAAACTGTATCTATTTACAAACAGAATGGTGATATTGGGGCATGAATTGTAGCCTGGACATCAAAATTAGGGTAATGTACAAGGGACATTATAAAGGTAGTCAGATTGCATGATGCCTATAGAATGCTATACACAGATGGTGGTGCTTCATATAGGATAAGTGCTTATGCCACTAGAATAGATTATTTTTTTGCTTCCAGATATCTTACAGTTAATCAGTTCCATCTGAAACATAGTGAATTTTCTGACCACCACATCTCACAATGAGATATTCAGATGAAAGATGTTCCCCCTAGATTTCCTTCAGTTGCAAAGAGATGGAAATTACATTTGTCTCTACTAGAACAGCAGGAAATAAAGAACCAGATATTATGCCTATTTCAGTATAGGAAATCTGTATCTAATCTATATGGTGATTGGTTCTCTTGGTGGCATAATACCAAGGAAGACATTAAAAACCATCTTATGGATTTTGGTAGGAAACAAAGCAACAAAGAATATTCATCATATTTAGGGCTTAGAGATCAGTTCTATAAACTTATGTCTCTACCAAATGTCTCAGATAGCAGGATTATGTCACAAATTGACAAAATAAAACCAAAAATGAAACATTTCTAGTATGATAGAGCAACCTCATTATATACTGAGTTTAAATATGGAATGATAAATCAACCCTTCTCAGACCCATTTGAAGCTTGTAAAAACAAACTGGATCATAAAATAATGGAAGGGCCTTATGATAGTAATGGCCTTGTGAGAAAGTCGGATGTAGAAACGCTTGGGATAATTTCACACACAGCTGGTAACACTATAAGGAAATAATTTAAACCACAGAGTACCTGGGAGGCATTAGTGACAAGTCATCTTCCAACACTATCTAAAGAGGTAGTCAAGGAAATTGAAGGCCCTATCTTATTACTAGAAGCTCAAGAGGCATTCTCAAGTCTTAGGCTGGGAGTATCCCAAGGGGAGGATGGCTTAACAAATGAGTTTTTTTAAACTTTTAAGGATGAGTTAGCAGACATCCTGGTAGAAGTTTATAATGACTTGCTACAGGAAGGAAAGGTTTCACAGGATTTTACTAATATTATCATTATCTACTTGTACAAAAAAGGGGACAAAAAAGACCTAAATAACTGGAGAACTATTAGTTTCCTAAACATTGACTACAAAATTATATCTTTCATCCTATGCAAAAGGCTTCAGAAGGCAGCAGTACTGCTTTTTCACCCAATCCAAACATGTCCTATTCCTCAGAGGAACATACAACAAAATGTCAGGTTCCTGAGGGACATTTGTGAATACGGTAAGCAAAGGAAATTGAAAGGTTTTTTGTTAGTAGTAGATCAAACAAAGGCATTTGACAATGTGTCTCATGCTTTTTTTTGAGAACACTACATGAATATGGTATTCCACAATCCCTGATTTGTTGGATTCAGTTAAAGTATGGAAATGCAGTAGCTATTCCCACCATCAATGGTCTGATCGGGAGCCCCACTGTTTTAAAAAGAGGAGTGAGACAAGGGTTTTCCCCCTCAGGCCCTTATTATACACTTTTTGTTTAGACCTCATTATAAGGGAAATTTTAAATGAAGAATCTATAATTGGCATCTCATCAGATTTAAACATTATACCACAGAAAATAACAGCATATGCTGATGACATTTGTCTCATGGTTAAAAATGAACAATCAGGGGTGAGAGCTTTGCAAATCTTAGAAGGTTTTACAAATATAACGGGAGCTGTTATAAGCTTTACAGTTAGGTGGGGGTCAGTTCATACCCCTGACTGGGAGAATACAGGTTTCTCATCAACAAGTGAAAATATTAGGTATATACTTTGGAGAGGGTGGTTTGGCTACTAGAAATTGGGAAGAAAAATTAAAACTAGGAGAAACTAAAGTATCACAATGGAAGTCATGGTCTTTTGGAAAGAAGAAGAGGGTTATCATAATTAAACAATTCTTACTTCCTATTTGTTTAGACATTTCCCATATATACCCTATCCCAGTTGCTTTAGAGACAAGACTTTTCAGTTGTTTTTTTCAAATGATTTGGGGAAATAGGTTAAACCCTGTTAAGAGGGATTTTACAAATATTACTGTCAATCAGGGTGGATTGGGAATGTTTAATCCTTTAGTTTTTTATCACTTTTTTTATTTCTTCATCCCTAAACAGAAGGGGAAGGGCACAGGCTACATGGGATGTATGGTCTCAAAGCCTGTTTCAGCCTTTCTTAGGTAAGTGGGAAGAAGACATCCCAAGGTCGACTGCTTCCTTGCAGATACCAGAATTTGCTATTTCTACCATTAAAAAATTAAAAATATGGAAAATAAGAAATGACAAGGTGCTAAGTTACAAAGGAAGCCTCTGTATGTGGAAGTGATGGAAAGAAATCACGCAATACAGGTAGATTTCCCTAGATGCCTTCCCACCAAAGTACAAGTTTGCTCTAAACATATTAAAAGATAGAAGAATTCCAGAATGCCAGTCCACATGTGGGATATACAGTGGTTAAGCTGTCATGGCACATTAGGGGTGAAAGGGAATTGGAAACATAAGCCCATTACAGAACGGCAATGTTTGCTGCCAGAATGTAATGGACAGGAAGAAACTCTGGAACATTTTTATGTCTCATGTACTTTTGCAACTAATTTCTGAACAGATCTGGCCATTAGATGGCAGTGGGGCCTAGTGAGGGATACACAATATGAGTGTTTATACTCATTATCATCTGAGTACACTAAATGTGATTTTTTTCCCGTATTAAATATTACATGTGGCAGACTAGATGCCAGTTTTCTTTACAGCATGTGAACACTCCAAATTCGGTAATATTGAAGCAAATTGAGGTAGCTTTAAGTCAGGTGAAGCAAAAAGAAAATGTGCAATTTGACAGGGGGAAATTCTTCATACTATGGAGAAACATTCATTGGTTAGTTTACATTGGTGGAAATATGTATATACTATGTTGTTTTCAGTGTATATGTATAGGTTGAATGTTTTCTGTTATACCTTTTGTACTTAAATAAGCAATATGAAGTGATTGTTTTTCCTGTTTCTTTTTTCCTTTTTGCTTTTTTGGATTTTTGTTACTGATGTAATGTACTTTCTTGCAATAAAAATTCCCCTACTCTTTTTGAGAAGTGCCATGGGATCTTTAACGTCCTGTGCTGACACAGCTGAGCAGTGACTCAGCACAAGCACAGAGCTGTCAGCCAATGGAAAGAGAATGGTCCAGCAGCCCCCCCAGAGATAGAGCTACCACTTGCCATATGGATGACCCGGGTTCATGCACCAAGTTCGGAATGTCTGGTGCCAACCAGTGAGGTGGAGTTTGGGCATCCATTGGCTGCCTCCTGTCTTGGGAAGGTAGGACATCTCCTTCCATTACATGACCACCCCCTGGTTATCCAGTGAGGTGTCATGTGGGAAGGATTTAGTGGCCCTTTGGGGTAACCTCCTGTCAGCATGTACCCACTTGCCTGGCAAGTGACATGGAGGTGTCATATGTCCAGAGTGGGGCCAGCAGGAGAGTGCCAGAGGTAAGATGGGGCTTACTCACCCTTCCGATGGCCCTGATAGGCAATTCACCAGGTCACCTCTCAGGACCATGCCCTGGGGTGGGCTAAGGGAGGGTATAGCCAGGGAAAAATACCCCCAGCAGCACTAGGCAGATGAAGCTGCCCTGCTCCACACTCCACAGCAGGGTCTCTTTGACTCCTCCTCACAGGTCCCAACCATCGAATGAAGAATCCTCCTCCTGGCTTGGGGCAACTCGTGGATAAGCCATGGGTTACAGTTGGGGTACCTGGAAAAGTTGTTGAGAAAAGCAGGTAGGGGTCTGGAGCAATGAAGGATTCCTGTGGTGGTTAGAAGGGCTTGGGTAGGTGGAAGGAGGTCGCTGCAGCTGGCGAGGCAAAGATGGGGGATAAAAATAGAAATAAAAAAAAAGGAAAGAGAATGGTTGTGGCACCTAGCATTTCAGCTGCCACATCAGCATCTACTGGAGAAAGTAGTTTGCATGAAATTAACATTTCGGACCAGGAACACGACCTCAAGCTGACTACCAGATGTTTCCACTGGAACTGGCTGGCACTTCTCTACAGCATCAGAGAAACTATTCTTAGCACAAGACAATTCCAAAGGATGCCACAGGCTGAGAAAGGCTCAGTTGGATCCTCCCTTCTTGCACTGAGAATGTGCTTCTGAGTGCAGGATAGGTCAGGAAGGCAGACGGCTCCAGCTGGGACCTGAATTACTGGGGAGAGTCTGTTCAAGCAGGTCAATGCTCTCCTCTCCTCTTCACTAGTCTAAAAGAAAGGGGGAAGGAGGTTTACTGGATCTGAAACCATGTCTCCCCAGTTGGCTACAGCGCCTATCATAGCAGTTGAAACTGCCTCCCTGAATCATGCCATTACTTATAATTAATGAACTGAAAGGGGATTTGAATCCAGTACCCGAAGAAGCACCTCTAAGACCACTCCCAGAAGAGGTCACAGAGAAGGTACCTGAGCTAGAGCTTGTGAATGAGGATGGTAATGTAATCGCCATGTGCCCTTCTGTATCCCAGGATGGAACTTCTCAGGGTGGCCCTTTCCAGAGAACTCTCTAGCAGTTCATGAACAGTTTCAAGCACAACATGCTATTACTAGAGGGGAGAATGTGTCTGATGATTCTAATAATCCTGACAAACCTAAGACACCAGTTGAGCCAGGTGAGACAGCGCAGACAGATAGTGTAATTCTTGAATGGGATCATAACAACCCCCACCACCCCCACAGGATCCTAACCCTGATGTCAGAGGCACCTCAGGACAACACACCAGGGATACTGGGTCAACCACCCTGGCATGGGGACAACAGTCTGCTACCAGATTTTTTTCTGACTGCTTTTAGAATGTACTGGAAGCAGTGAAATGATGAAATGCAGTGCGCCTCAAGTATTGAGGCAGATTGTCTCTGCTGGGGAGGAAACATACTCTGGGGTGGGTATTCTCTTCATGATCCCAGATATCAAAGTCACCAGGTTGGTTGACATCTCCCCTGAAGGAGTTCTGCTTTTAGATATAGATTTCCAAGGGCATTCCTTTAGGATGATGAATGTGTATGCTACAGTCTAATGTTAGTAGAATTTATATCTTTAAGCTAATTCAGCCGTATCTCTATATTGCTGGGGGGGTTATTGAGGGGAGACTTTAATTATGGTCTATGTGCTGCAGACTGAAGTAGGAAAATGAGAAGGTGTTCTGTAATTCAAATTTCTTAAAAAATATGTGGCAAAAAGCATGATTGTTACACACTTATGCTAAAGTCGGAAAAAGATCTGAACCTACCATTATTAAGGGTGCTGTCTCTTCCAGGGTAGATTTTTGGTTTGTTTTCTACATGTTTCATGTACTGCAGGTGACTGTACCGCCTCTTGAAACTTCATATGATAAAATGGTTATCCTAACAGTAGCAGCTCAGCAGGAAAGGATTACTAGGCCTGGTTTTTAGAAAATGAACCCATCAAGTCTAAAGAATTTGGGTTTTATAGAAAAACGTTATTGATCTCCAATCCATATCATAAAAAGGTTATTAATTCCCATATTCCTATAACTTAGTTTTATCTATCCACCAGCAAAATCTACAGATGCAAGATTGTTTTTTTTTAGGACACTGATTACGTATTTTCTGGATCTAGTGCATTTCTCCAGGGGCTAAGTACAGCCCTCTGTGACTGTACATAGCCCAGGGAGGACAGCAGGACCAGCAAACAAATGATTAGCACTTACAGAAACTCTAACATGCACTGCAGGCTATTGAATCTCCCACTGCTGCCTACTGCTCTGATGTCAACTGCAGGGGATTCTGGGATTTGTAGTAACATAAGATGTCGGCCTAGAACTAAACAAAATTAGTCTGATACAATCTACTATTCTACAGTAAACATTCAGTAAATCAAAATGATTTTGCATACAAACTGCACATTAGGAACAGCCCCACACGCAAGGTGGTGACTGTTTCCCTTTAATATAGCATCTTTCACAAACATTGCAGCAAAAAGTGCTTTGCAGAGCAATGAATTAAATGATTGCTGTGTGTTTACGTGCATCAGCCACTACATGCCTCAATATCACACACACATAGAAACATATAATTTGTTGGCAGAAAAGGACTGGTAGGCCCATCTAGTCATCCCTATTTTTCCCTGCCTATTACTATACCCTGAATGCTATTTGGGCAATGGAGTCCCTCCCTCCCTCCCTCCCTCCTTACTCCCTTTCCTCTACTTACTATACCCATGTTCATATCCCACACATACTTGATCTTCCCACTATCTTTGCCCCTCCACCTCTTCTGGCAGGCTCTTCCTGGCATTCACTACCCTTTCTGTGAAGAAGTATTTCCCAACATCCCTCTTAGACTCCCCCCAAGCATCACTGTATGCCCCTGTGTTCTGGTGCTCCTCCTCCTCCTCCTCTGAAACAGACTCCCCTCCTGCACCTTGTTCACCCCCGTGAGGTACTTACAGATCTCAATCATGTCTCCTCTCACTCTTCTCTCCTCCAGGAGTACATGTTGAGCTCCTGTAGCCTCTCTTTGTATGGTTTCTCATGCACACCCCACACCATTTTGGTAACCCTCCTCTGGACCACTTCCACCCTGTCAATGTTTTTGCGACATTGCAGCCTTCAGAACTGGATGCAGTAGTCTAGGTGGTGTCTCACTAGCAAGTGGTGTAGTGTCACCACTTCTCTTTTCCTGCTGGAAATCCCCTTTTCTATGCACCCCAACATTTCACTAGTCCTGCCTACTGCCTTGTCACACTGCTTTGCCACCTTGAGATAATCAGACATGATTACCCCCAAGGTCCCTGTCTTGCTTGGTGACTGTAAGTACCTCCCCTATTACAGAAAAAAGAGCAACTTGCTGTGCAGGGAGTAAAGGCTTCTTTGAGCTGAAAATTTCACTTGACCAAGCTGGAGATATTTCATATTCTTTTATCTTTTACATAAAAATTCCCCTACATTTCACTCCTCAGCACTTGTTCATGGAGATTAATCATCTGTTTAAACATAAAAAACACTCTAGTTTCAACGAGAGGTACATGAAGTGTTACGTCACTTTGGCGGTAAATCCAAGCAGTCTCAAGAGGAAAACCACACCTCATTGAGTCTGGTTAGTGTCGGGAATGCCACTGTTTGGGAGCCTTACAGCCAACAAAGCAAGTTAGCACAGCATGGGGTACAGCGCGTTTAGCGCTCTCATTGAAGGTATAAAGTTTTCTTAAAAGAAGATAAATTGGGACATAATGGTTGTGAACAAGTTTACTCAATAAAATGTTTGTATTAAAGGTAATAAGCGCCAAGACAGAACAATAAGGTTCAAAAGAAATCTGCCCTGTGAAAATCTAACTAAAAGTGAAGCTCTGTAGCCTGAGGCACCAGAGAACATTTCGTGGGGCACAGCACGGTAAGCGCTCTCACCCAAGGTACAAAGCATTTGATAAAAATATATTAGAATTGGGCCATAATGGTTTAAAGTAATTACTGAATAAGATTTATTTACTTATCTAAGGTAAATTAATATTAAGAGGGAACAACAAGGATATGGAAACATTTTGGCTCATGGAAAATTAGATATAAAGGAAAAGGGTTTAAATACAGCTCAGTTCTGAGGTATGTGAGCAGTTATGGGGTTTCAAGTATTATATAGTGAAGTGAATAGTTTCAGCCAGGGGTGTAGCCAGACATGTCCGTTTTGTACACATAATCTCCAACAGTTACACCCCCCAATTAAAAAATGTACACATTCTCTCCAAATGGCACCCTCTTCCAAACAAGTCAGATTGTTGTCAGATGATTCCTCTAATCTCTAAAGATGTTATGCATGTATCTGTCTCCTAAACAACAGAAGTTTAAACAGAGGCACTCCTCAGTGGCCTACACTAACCCAAATACTACAGATTGGAATGACAATATTAACAGAAAGGCATATTATTTGTGACAAGCACTCAACAAAACTGTACACAAATGTGTACAGTGAGTATGCCTGCCTATACCCTTGGTTTCAGCGTTTTAACCTAGTAATCATCTATGCTGCCACCGCGTACAAATAGTTGTCTGTTTTTCGTATGTTTACAGGAAGTGTAAAGTTACAAGAAAAGTATTGATAATTTTTGGATGGTGAAATTAACGGGCAACAGAATGTTTCAGGGTAACTCAAATTCAGATTCTTAATAAGAAATAATAAAACATATTCAAAAATATTTTGGAAAACATAATGTCTAAGTGTAAATAATAAAGAATGTGTTTTTATGTTTAAACAGATGATTAATCCCCATGAACAAGCTCTGAGGAGCAAAACGTAGGGGAATTTTTATGTAAAAAATGAAATAATATGAAGTATCTCCAGCTTGGTCAAATGAATTTTTCAGCTCAAAAAAAGCCTTTACTACCTGCACAGCAAGTTGCTCTTTTTTCTGTAATGTAGTAGTTCACCTTCAAGGGAGTTTTCTTTCAAAATAATACAACCATTGCCCAGTTGTTGTGTTTTTGTGTAAGTACCTTCCCCCCAACTTATACACAGTTGCTGGGTTTCTCTGCCCTGAGTCCATGACTTTGCACTTGTTGGCATTGAAACCCAGCTGCCACACACTCAGCCAGTCCTCTGTATTCCCCAGATCCCTTTTCATTCTTTTCACCTCTTCCTGGGTATCCACCCTGTTGCACATTTTTATGCAATCTGCAAAGAGACACACCTTTCCCTCTAGTTCAACAGCAGTGTCACTTATGAAGACATTGAAGAGGACAGGACCCAGAACCAATCCCTATGGTACTCCACTGGTCACTCTCCCATCCCCTGAGTGACTACCATTTACCACCACTCTCTACCTCCTGTCCTTCAACCAGTTAAATATGTAAGCAATAAGACACGGCAGGGTGTGCATTGTGCTAGATCGCTGCATGCCCCAGGTGCATTGTGAGGCATGAAGCCACAGGCTTCTCTATTGTTATTTTTTGCTATCCTAAAATTGCCACTCTCCAGAATTCTTGTACCACCCCCTTTTCCTCACTTGCAGTGGTCCTTATCACAATAGTGATTAAAACAAATTCTGTAAACAGTTCTGTTGGCGTAACAGATCTTATTTATTTATTTAAAAGTTTCATCAGGAAGGCATACTGAGCAGACAACTGCTCATTTCCAGATGTGCCCTGGGGGGAGAGAACAAAAGGAGATGGTACATATGCATACGATATTTGTACAGTAGCAGAGAATTAACATCACATTTGTAAATACAATAGTAGAATATTTACAGCAAATTTTGACAACACAAGGATACTCTGCAGATCTACAGGATCCAATAGTAAATAAATAGTAAAAACTGCTAATAAAGACGATACTCCTTTAAAGACAAACACAAAATAATAAATCTGAATATAAAGCACTCCCCTTTAAAGGATAACGGCACTGGACTTGTAATTAATTTTTTTTCCCTGCAGAAGCTGTTTTTTAACACTGGTTTCAATTCAATGATTTTTCAGTCTTTAATGATCTTTAAGAAAACACAATGGATGTAACTGGGGCAGGCAGGTAACTGGGGACCCTTACAAAGGGGGGACGGAGGGACAACATTCTCAGGGAAGTAGGCGGATAGCCAGTGCTGAACAGAAGGAAGCAAGGCAGGGAGGTGGATCAGACCTTATACTTAGTAACCGCTTCAATTCTCTTCTACTGCTCAAGGATGAGGGGGGGGATGTAGCCACGACAGAGGTGGTTAGAGACGGAAAGGGTGTGGGGGGCAGGAGGCAGGGGCCAGATAGCAGGAAGAACAGGGGACCTGGAATGCAGGAGAATGGGGGAGCAGTGAATCGGAGCAGGAGGGCAGGGGAAGAGGGAGGAAAGCGCAGGAGAAGGACCAGTTGGGAGGAAAGGTAAAGAAGGACCAGAAGTACAAGGAGGATTCAGTAAAGAGAGCTGAGGGGTAGGCCAGGGAGCACGATGCAAGGAGGAAACTAAATGGAGACAGGAAGGAAGGAAGGGAGGATGAGCCAGGCTAGTTTAGCAGATGGGGGAGAAGGACCAGTTGTGAGCAGTGAGGGGGGAATTAACAAGGTACAGAAGGATACTCAGGAGGAGGAGAGGCATAGGATTGGAGGGGAGGGAGTGGCCATGGTAAATAAGGAGCGGGTGGCATGTGGCACACAGATAGGGGGAGGAACAAGGAGCCAGCTGGGTGGAAGGGCCGGTAGAAAGGATGAGGGACATGGAAGGGGGAATGGAGGAAAAGAGTGGTCAGGAGTGCTCCTGCTGGGGATTCTATGATCAGGGGTATCAAATGGATAGGGAGGAGAAGCCTGGGCCAGTTAGAACAAGAAGCTTCCTGGACTAACGGTGCACAGGGCTAAGCATGAGGTATATCAGCTGGCAAAGGACTGTGGGGTTCCCAGACATACTGGTCCACCTGGGCACAAATGACATTGAGGAAATAGCGAGCTAGAGATACAGGCAAGATTCAGGAGCTCGCCAGGGTCTGTCATGACATAGGATGCACAGTTTCCTTCTCAGAAATCCTGCCAGTGCCAAGGGCTAGTGGGGAACACAAAAGAAAAATTAGGGAGATAAACCACTGGCTCAGGGAGTGGTGTGAGGCCAGAGGGTATGGGTTGATGGGGGATTGGGGGGAGACATGGGAGGATAAGGAGCTGTATGCTAGAGATAGACTACATCTCAATTTGGAGGGGAAGGGAATCCTTAAGTTGAAAATAGAGGAGTTCATTGGTGAAAAGTGGGGTTTAAACTTGTGAAGGGGGGTGGGATGGGAGAAAAGGCAGTCAAGGGGATGCCGATAAAGGAGGGACTCTGTCTCCACCCCCCTGGGGACCAGGAGGATTGCAGGAAAAGACCAACTGGCAAAGTGCAGACCAGGAGAAAACAGAATTCCCAAGGGAACACGAGCAGGGAAATGGAACTATAGGAAAGGGTGGAAGGTAGTCCCCAAAATGCCAGGAGCTTGGGCAAAAAATGCCTGAGCTCCAGGCGATGTTAACTGAGGGAGCAGTGGATGTGGCAGCGGTCACTGAGACTTGGGCCACTGCAAGACATGACTGGGACCTGAACCTGGAGGATTACACTATGTTCAGGAAGGACAGGGAGGGAAGGAGGAGGTAGCAATGATAGTAAAAACTGCATTGGCATAGGGGAGTAGAGGAGGCAGAGGGAACCGTGGAGGCGATTTGGGTCACCTTGATAACAAGGGGGAAGAGAGTAAAATAGGAGTGGTGTATAGACCCCTGCCCTGGCGGAGGAGCTGGAGGACAGTCTGGTGGCAGATGTTAGGAGACACTGCAGACTGGGCAGAGGAAAGGTGGTGGTGTTAGGGGACTTAAACATGCCAGGAACAGACTGGGAGACTATGACATCCTCTGTGACCAGGGAACAGAGGTTGTTGGATGTCTTTCAAGATGCCTCCTAACTCAGAGGTGAGGGAACCGACCAGGGAGGCACGGGTACTGGATGTGGTCCTGGCAGACAGTGACCAGATTGGGGGCCTGGAGGCAGGGACCCATTGGCGGGAGTGACCATGCCACGGTCTGGTCTTGCCTGGACCTAGGAGGGTAGAAGGCTGCACAAAGACGAAGTAACCGACTTCAGGGGTGGATTTAAGGAAATGGGAAGGATCCTAAGGAGCATTTGGATGGGATTGGGTCAGACATGGACGCTGATAGTAGGTGGTAAATCATCAGGAGAGGGGTGCAGGATGCTACCAGCACCTGTGCAAGAGTAAGACGAAAATGCGGTAGGGCCCAAAAACCCTGTTGGTGGACCAGGGAGGTCCAGGAGGTGGTGCGGGGAAAGAAAGCAGCCTATAAGAAATTCAAGTGCTCAAGGAGTGAAAGGGATCGAGGGGAGTATGAGCTGATGGCTAGAAGGGCCACTAGAGTGGTGAGGGTGGCTAAGGCAAGGAAGGAGCAGAACCTGGCCAGGGAAATTAGGAGAGGGAAAAAGGGTTCTTTAGATACATTGGGGAAAGACGAAGGGTGAAGGGGCAGATTAGCAGGATTAAATCAGGGAAGAGATGGGCACAAGACCCAGAGGAGCAGGCTGAGGTACTAAATGAGTACTTCACCTCAGTTTTCACCAGGGAAAATTGGGATGCTGCATCATACATGGGAGGAGACAGAGATAATGAGGAGGGGCCCCTTACCAATCGGCAGGTCTGGGGAGAGGGGGGCATCACTGGCAGGTGGGGGGAGGGCTAAGCAGGGAGAAGAGATACTGGAAGTGGAAATCACAGCAGAGAGAGTGAGGGAAGCCCTCAGCTCCCTTAAGACGGAGAAAGCACCGGGGCCGGATAAATTACATCCTAGAGTGCTGAAGGAACTTGCAGATGTCCTGGCGAAACCCCTGGCAGAGCTTTTCACCATCTCTCTGAGGACAGGGTGGGTGCCCCAAGACTGGAAGGTGGCGCATGTAGTGCCTATCCACCGAGGGGATCAAGGGAGGTGGCAGGGAACTACAGGCCTGTCAGCCTGACATCAGTGGTGGCAAGGTGATGGAGGGCATTGTCAAGAAGAGGCTAGGGGGACCTGGATAAGTCAGGGTGCCTGGACGATAGACAGCATGGATTCATCCTGGGAAATCATGTCAGACAAACCTGGTGGAGTTCTATGACTGGGTGACAAGTGCCTTGACCTGCAGACCAGTGGATGTCCCTTTCTAGACTTCAGCAAGGTATTTGACTCTGTTCCTCACGTGGGCCTGTTGGATAAACTAGGAGAAATGGGGTGGGAAACCAGATGATCCACTGGATAGCAATTGGCTCCAGGACTGGACCCAGAGGGTCGAGTTGGTGGGATAGTCTCTTCCCCAAGGAGGGTCATTAGTGGGTCCCACAGGATCAGTCCTGGGCCCCTTCTGTTCAACGCCTACGATCTGGCATAAGGACAGAAATCAGGAGTGAGATGAGTCTCTTTGCAGATGACTCAAACTGGGGCGGTGGTGGATGGGGAGGAGGAGGGTGGCCCTGCAGGGGACCTGGAGGCTCTGGAAAGATGGTCTAGAAAGTGGAAGCTGAGGTTTAATGCAGGGAAATGCAAGGTACTCCACCTGGGGCCAGAAACCCAGGCCAAGTGTACACCCTGGGGAATACTACAAGTCTCAATGGCTGAGAGGGACCTGGGGTGGTGGTGGATGTCAAGATGAACAACTCTGAGACTTGTGAGGAGGGCGCAGCCAAGGCCAACAGGATGCTGGGGTGCATCGCTAGGGGGATCACCTCCAGAAGGAGGGAAGTGATACTCCCTCTGTATAACTGCTTGGTGAGGCCGCACCTGGAGTACTGCGTGCAGTTTTGGAGGCTGCACTTAAACAGGGATATTAACCTCCTGGAGAGGGTCCAGAGGAGGGCAACCAAAATGATTTGGGGCTTGGGGGACAGGACCTATGAGGAGAGGCTTGAAGAGCTAAATATGTACACTTTGGAAGAGAGAAGGACCGGGGACATGATAGAGGTCTTCAGGTACATGAAGAGGGTAAATAGGAGGAACAGTGAGGGTGCTTAAGGAAGGAGGAGGGGCCACTAGAGGGCATGGGTGGAAGCTGGAGGGGAAGATTCAGGGAGAAAGGAGGAGGTGCTACTTCACTGAGAGGGTGGTAGAGCCATGGAATGCGCTACCTAGGGGCTGGTGGAGGCAGAGACAGTGGAGGGTTCAAGAGGGGTGGGACAGGTACAGGGAAGGGTTCAGGAAGCAAAATCCAATGCAGCAAGAATATCCGGAACTGGGAAGGAGAAGCCAGAGAAGGCGAGGGGGACAGCAAGGTCAGCACCCAGGGTGGGGGCTGACCAAATGAGCAGACACGAAAGACCATTAGGCCTATTCTGCTGGCATTTTAGTATGTTAGTATGGATGTTTCTGATTTATACACTTGTGTTAAGAACTCTATGATGTAGTTTAACTCTATGATGTAGTTTTGTCCCTTTCTTTTTTTTTTCTTTTTGCACTTTTCCCTGCACCCCCGACCTCCCACTTCGGGCTGCTCAACATCCCTGTCTGCCCACCACTCTCACATTTCACTGCCACATCCTACTAACTGGCTCCTCAGGCCATCTCTGTGTCTTCTAAGGGTCTGGCCTATCGCTGCCAGGGGCCCCCTTTGCTTGGGGAGAGGAGGGGAGTGGTATTCCTGGAGGGTCCTCTGAGATACACAGGGCTGGGGAGACAGAAGCAGTGCACTAGGGGGACTGTGGCATGGCATGACTAGGCAGACATCATCCAGCAGGCCAAGATGGGTGGCAGTTTCCATTTCCTGGTCCCCTCCTCACATCTCAATGGCATGCACCATGGCAATGCCCTGGAGGCAGAGCCAGCCAATGTGTGGTCACTCATGCATCCAAGGCCCTGTACACCACTAGGTGTCACTGTCTGAGTGGTGCTCTGCAGCACCCTCCACCGGGAGGAAAGCATTCATGTGCATGTGCTATCACGACCCCTGCCAGCCTCTGCTCTTGATGTACCAGGCTCAAGGCTTGAACCCATGCTGCCAGCATGCTGAGTGGGTGCCCTAATACTCTCAGCCACAAAGCTGGCCCATTTTGTCCATTTCTGATACAGAATTCTGTAGCAGAACATGGATGCATTGCACCAACAGTTTAAAAACTTAACTAGGATTTATAAAATGTGTCATCAAAATCCTGTAACATCATTGCTCAAAACACATCACAAGACCATTGATTATTTTCTGACAACAACCCACCTCACCTCAACTACATATTTTTTTTTTTCACCAATAAAAGCACATGTTTTATTTAAGTGGATTAACAAACTCCAGGGTGTGTGGTTAAAAGGGAAAATGCCCTTCTCAGTTGGTTGCACCACTTGGCTTGTCCTTGTGCCCAACAAACACCCAAGATGTGTATTATTCCCTTGTAACTGTGCACCCTACAATGTGTCATACCTTACATAGGCTACACCATATATTTCTGAAATAGCCATTACCACCTGTGTGTGTATCAGAAATGCCAACTGAACTGACTCAAAGGCCAATAAAGATAAAACATTAACAGAATGTGAACTAGTATTTAAAGGGACACTGTCAACCACCCCCTTAGGTCTCAAGGTGTCCCTAGTTTGAAAATCCAGGATTGTAAACAAAACAAGATTGCTTATAAATATACATTAGCATGCATTTCAATTCTACTAAACAAGGAGACAGGCAAAACAAACAGCAACATCAATGAATTTTAGAGGAGGTGATCAATCATAAAATTTAGGTTTTTAACTAGAAATAATATGATGAAAAACAGGTTGACAGTGTCCCTTTAAAAAAAAGTCTGCAGAAAATACAAACTTGCAGGTTTACTGCAGTTCTCTTTGAAGTCTGCTTGCCTCCAGTAGTCAAACCATGTTTATCTTACAAATAGGAGAGAATTCTGGCTAATGATCTAACAAATGATTTAATTATAAAGAAATAAGAGAAACTCAAAACCACCGCTTCACAAAACAAGTCAAATGAAAATTTATAGAAAGGCTTTTCAACATAAAATAAACCAATGTCTTCCAAATATTGGTACAGAGGATTTGCGGGAACTGAAGCAAAGACGTGACAAAAAGCAATTACTGACTTCATGAATCATAATATAATTTTCTTTCAACTTCTCTGAAATGCACCCTTCTGTTTTGTCATATACTTCCCACCTGCTTGCAGTAAAATAGTCTCTAAATGATAAAAGTTAGTCATAAAGATTTTCACAACCTGATATGTCCCTACAGCTGTTTACCTTTGTCTGCCATGGCAACAATCAGGTTAAAAATCTTTCTTGTCACAACTGCTTTCAAGAATCTGTGAGCATTTCATTATCTGATGATGGATGCCAGTACATAGTATTATGATATAGCATGACATAAACTAGCAGAAGTAATTAAATAACTAGCTATAACAAGCAGTAAATGTGCAGTTTTAAAATGGATTACCATGTACTGTGATTGCTGTAATAACACTGTAGGATTCCATAGGTTGCACACTTAAAGCAGCAATGCATGTTATGGGGAACATATTGTACCTACTGTATCCCTTTTAATTACATTTTAGATTACCCTTTCTGTTAACAGGCACTTTGTCCTCTCCAGTCAATTTATTCCTGTTGTTTAATCATGAACTAGAGTCACAATCTTCTGTTTGTGACATAATAATCAGCTACAAACTGTGAGCTCACAAACAGGGGATTATGGATTGGATTTTCAAGGACTTGTGTCAGGACTGCATTGCAGTTGCACTGACTGCAACAAGACTGGTAGACCACAAAAAAACAAAACCAAAAAAAAAAAGGTGGTCTCACTGTCCCAGGGTGTGGGTGTAAAAGACAGACACTGATTCCGTTTGCATAAGGTACAACACGCTTACCGCGTAGTTTTATTTTAACAAGGTTTTAGAAATGAAAAAAAAACAAAAGGAAATAAAAATAAATAGCCAAAAATATATTTTTACATGACATTTTTCAGGATGCAACAGTCAGGATCACATGACATCTGTGGGATCCTTTTCTCATCTGTGCTTCAGATTGCTTTGAGGACATGAAGACTGCATGTCCTTCCCTC
Organism: Neoceratodus forsteri; assembly: GCA_016271365.2. Lineage (NCBI taxonomy): Eukaryota > Metazoa > Chordata > Ceratodontiformes > Ceratodontidae > Neoceratodus > Neoceratodus forsteri. The sequence continues at coordinate 220,848,545 of JADMNL010000028.1, forward strand.
TCTCAGGCTCTGGACAGAATGAAAAACCAAGACCCTTTGCAACAATTTTTCAAGGGGTTTATATGCTCCTCCCAGAGATCATGTGATCCACCCATTTCTTTTAACATTCATTTTTCTTATTTATACAGTAGTTATGTAGCAATAAAAAAAAAACTTGAACCTGTCTTTTGTCAAGAATCCAAACATATAAAGATTTATAGGAATCGTTATGAATATAAAAGCAATGTTTATGAATTTGGTCATTATGAGCAGAGCTCCACACCTTTATCTGGGGTATTGATTCTGGACAACACTATAGATAGCCAGTCAGAATGGCCTCTGACTCCTAAAGGAGTCCATGAATTCATGTCTTAAGGTAAGACTACCACAGTTTTGTTATACATATATGAACAACAAAAATAACCTACTGTAGGTTTTACTTCCTTCTAAAGGGAAGCATTGTGGCTATTTTCCTCCTATTTATTTATAAGAGAAGTTTAGTCTGTAACTTGATTGTTCATTTATTTATTTATTGAAAGAGATTTACCAGGAATTACATACTGAGCCATAAGGCTCATTTCCAGATGTGTCCTAGGGGAACAGGGGTGGGAATAAGAAAAGCAAATAAGAAAATGAGTCCCTTTAGTGCTAAGGTAAGACAATTAGCTGTGCCACACCCACCTCTGGATGCAGTTACTGCAAGATGTGTACTAAAAATGAGGCATGTGCCAAACTTCTGATGCATGCATCATTTTTGTGCCATGACGTGTCATAAAAGCATCCAAGCATTTGGAAATTGGGCACAAACATTCTGATGCATTTATAATTATGTAGCTACAGCAGACATTCTGCCTCTGGTGCTGCTTCCAGATTTTTTGAAAATCCAGGCCTATAACTTTAGCAACAGGATTAAAGTGGAACAGTTAGCACAATGAGCCCAACCCCCAAGTGTGGGGCTGATTTTTTTACTTACTGTTTGCTACAGTATAGCAGATTGCATCAGGCTGATTCTGTTGACATCCAAGCTGACATTTGCTGTAAACAGAAATCCTGGAATCCCCTGCTGCTGACGTCAGAGCAAGGCTGCAGCAGCAGGAGCCTGCACTGCATGCTTGACTTTTATATACTCAGATCAGAGGTTTGCCAGTCCCGCTGTACTCAAAGGGCAAAGTACAGTCCTCAAACACAGGCACAGATACAAAAATCCATTAATTAATGAAGTATTCAATAAGCAAGTGATAATTAGTATAAACAGAGATGGCACTAATCTGGGGTAGACAAAACATGTAGAAAATACAGAGATTAAGCAAGTAATAAATAGTATATAAAGAGGTGGCAATAATCAGGTGCAAACTAGATACTATACAGAATATAAGGTTTGCAAGAAGCAATCCTGTACAGGCCCTCTAAAAACTGTGTGGCATAGTAAGGTTAAGCAATGGTGGAATAGACACATGATGGAGTTGGCAGGCAGGCAGGATGGTGACACAGGTATGAAGGGCAGGGGATGCACAGGAGGTGGTGGTTCTTTCCAGGGACATTGTAGATGAGGGTTCAGTGGGTGTTTACACAACATGTCAAATGTGACGTCTGGCAGGGAGATCTGCCAAGGGGTCTAGTAGGAACTGAAGGGACCTTCCAAAGTCTAAAACAAAAGAGCACGAGGGGCATACCCCAATTGTTCAGGCTGCTGGGGTGGAAGTAGCCAAATGTTGCCGGTACCTGCCCCAGATGAGCTGATTCTGGGTCGCTTGGCCTCCTGCAGATTAGATCAGTCTTTCATGCAATGCTGTCTTGCAGAGAAGCAAGGACCATTTGTGGCAGATCAGGGAGTTGATCTAGCCTGTGGCAGAGGATAACCTGTTTAGCCACCAGAATGACACGTCAGTCAGAGGAAGTGGAAAGGGGAAGCATAGGCCAATAAAGAAGATACCAAGATGGTCTCTGGATAAGGCGTGAGAGCGAGGGCCTGACAAAGCAGCAGAACTACCTCAATGTTACAGGTGGTGCCAGGACCAAATAGTATGTGTCAGAGATGCACTGGAGCCCCCATAGCACCAAAAACAGAAGTGCAGTGAAGCATTGCTGTGGTTCTGCAATAATGGTGAAGAATAACAAAAACTGGATCAGGCAGTCCTAAATTCTTAAACTTTTAATGTCCTGAGCCAAATTGGACCCATAGTAACAGTAAGGTTTAAGAAGCAAGTTAATTAATTAGTTAGCTGGTTAGTTAGTTACTTTCTGTTGACTGGGAAAAGAGGGCTAGGCAATTCTGCCTATTTTCAGCCTTATCCAGGGGGTTGGGGTACAGATGCAAGCTGACATATTAAATCATGTTAGCTTGTTTGTGGCATTGTAGTGAATGGGGGAACTTTGGCCAGGATACTGGGGAAATTCCTCTACTCTTTTTGAAAACTGTTACAGGATCTTTAGCAACCACTGGAACAGGCAGATGGGACTTTAGTTTAACATCTTATTCAAAACATGGCACTACAAGAGTGCAACACCTCTTTCATGCTGCACTACATTTTCAATTCTATGGGGGATTAGCCCTCATGTTCTGCAATAGGGCTAGAACCCACAACCTTCTGATCTTCTGGCCTCAGAGGCGAGTATGCAACCTGCAGCTGAGCCACCGACACTGACATGAGGTACTGTTACTGATATTGTGGGCCTAATTTGGTTTGGTGCACGCTGGTTAACGTTAAGGGCTCACTTCTCAAAAGAGATTGAATGCAACAAGCCCTGGGTGTGACAAACAGACGACGCATGGGGCCTGCGGCATTCCCTGGCTGGCAATCGGGATTCTCGATCCCATGTGCCACAGGGTGCGAGTTAGACCAGTTTTTGCTTGTCTAACTTCATGGACCTTTCTATGGGGTTTGCACCAAATATTTGGCACATGCTATCATAAAGAGGATACTGTGCTGCAAATGCGTGCGACCTTAGAGAATTGGGCACATGGTGCGGCAATGTGTTTGGGGCAGCGCAGTTCATGCACGGTGTGTATAAGCCCTGCATCAACCTTTGAGGATCAAGTCCTAAATGTTTAATAATACATTTAGTCACCTATTCAGTACAGTGTATAGATATCAGTACAGCCCTCTGCTTATAGTGACATCACAGTTGGTAGGGCAATTTGTGCCATGGGGCATTTTGAGAAATCTGCACCAGAAGGCTTACATGTGTCTCAGTCCTTTTTCAACATTTAAAAACACACTCAGACTAAGTGTTTCAATGTTACAGATGCCAGCAAGGACAACTGGTGAGGTAAGGCCACTTCTCCTAGTTCAGGGCAACCAAAAGATGACTGCTCTGTATACATGCTCTTTAAACTAAAATTAAAATGCTCAGCCCACCAGCCCATTGGTGCAGAAGCAGAACATCTGTCCTTGATGCTGATGACCCAGGTTCCGGAATGGACTCGGGACATCAGAGGGCCAGGCGGGGGAGAAGGATTGAGAATCCCAGGGACTGCTCTTCTTCTCCGGGAGGTGTCTGTCATTACAGACCCCTAGCAGAGGCTGGGTTGGGTGAGCCACAGTGCCGACACTGTTTTGGTGGCGGGGCAGACGCTGGTCATTATTGCATGTCCTTGTCCCTGATACAGCATGCAAAATGCCGTCCCTGAAGCATGAAGCTCTGCTCCACCGCCTCCACTGCCTACCATGTCTGCCGGGTGGGGCTCTGCTCCTGGGGCCCCACCCTGGGATGTAAGCCAGGGCAAGCTACCGTGGACCTTGGGGAAGGTGCGCCCACCTGGTGGTCCTGCCCAAGGGGGTAAGCCTGGGCATGGGAAGGTGGTGGGAGCAGGAGCTGAGCCCCTATGGGAGGATCGGGGGCTGGAAACAAAAGAAATAAAAATTAAAAAAATAAAATGCTCAGCCCATTGCTCCTTTTGTCAAGTCAAGCCAAGTTTATTGTAGGAAAACTCCATTGAGCAAACTCATTCACAAGGTGATCCTAGTACAAGACAGGTGTACAACAACAGGTTTACAAAATAAAAGGAACATACTTTGAATAAGACAATGGGTTTCATACATCCCAATGTACAATTACAGTAAAAACAGGTCCTGGCGATAAGATAGAGCAGCAATGAATCAATTGACATAATGCAATAATGCGACAATCTGCGGTAGAATGATAAACTTCTGTCAAAGCAAGTACTCCTGTTGTTACTTAGTCAATTGTAAAAAATCCCTACTAAAATGACTACGCAGTTTAGAATGTTATGACCTTTAGATTACTTCTTCTTTTTTGCAATTAAATTTAACTTGCTTAGAACTTTAACCCTTAAGGCCCTGCCCAGACTACAACACAGTAAGTTATACCATTTTATAAACTGTTTTATATTATAAGGGTTGACTGATAACCCATCAGATAAAAAGCTCTATCAGTATTTCTAAACACTTCACTTGTCATGACGTGTACACAGGTAACAAGAACTGCAGGTTATCACACTGTCATGACGTAGCTCCTGCTATCAGCCCTGTGCCTCAGTCCTTTTTCAACATTTAAAAACACACTCAGACTAAGTGTTTTAATGTTACAGATGCCAGCAAGGACAACTGGTGAGGTAAGGCCACTTCTCCTAGTTCAGGGCAACCAAAAGATGACTGCTCTGTATACAGGCTCTTTAAACTAAAATTAAAATGCTCACTGATAAACCTAATGCTGAACTACAAGGTTCCCGACCTGACACACACAACGAAACCTGGAAGAACAAACACCTGCCCACATCTCGCAATAATCAATAACAAACCACTATACCACACAAACAACCAACCAAATAAACTGTAGCGCAGCAACACATAAACACAAATAAACCCCCAAACACAGAACAAAACAACTAAAATAACCAAAGAAAAACTGAAGCAATGCACAACACAGAGTCAACCCCTATAATATAAAACAAATACATGATGCTGCAGCATATGATAGTGCTTTATATCAACACTCGTGGCAAGTGAGCTCGGGGACTACTTGCCCACTTGCCACTCATATTGATAAAAGCGCTATCATATGCCGCAGCATCACGGATCCCCTTATTATCTCTTACCATGTTGCTGTGTCCAGACTGAGTTCGGCAGTGTTTTAGCATGGATAAAACATCTGTGCTGCAGGGTCCACACCTACAACTCTAATCATGCTCAGTGGGCTTGTCTAACATGCTTTCTGGGGGCTGAAGCACAGATGGAACCGTGCCTGCACTTGCAGACTTGCAGGTAACATTGTTCATTATTGTAATCCATTTCAAGAACCATGTTAAAGCTCAGGTCCTATCAAGGCTTTAACATAGCTTCTGCCAGCCCAGTGGCGCAGAGGGCTGAGGCACCGGACGTCTCACCTTGCAGCACACTGGCGACCCGGGTTTGGGAGCGAGCCTGGGTCACCGGAGATTGGCATGGGGGGAAGGGTGGAACAGGATGGAGCGGCCGATAGGCAGCTCTCCTCTCCTCTCCGGGGAGGTGGGATGGCATCCTTCGCTAATGGCTGCCCCGTGGTGGAGGCTGAGGGGCTGCACAAGCAGGATGCTGGCGATAGGCCAATGAGGCAAGTGGAGGAGGGTCATTACCGGGGCTGTAAGGTGCATGCGTGCCTCCACATGCATGCAACCTTCTCCTAGGGCCCTCAGGAACTTGGGGAGAAAATAGAGGAAAACAGGAACTGGCAGCAGGATGGTGACCAACTCTCTGCAGTCACCGCTCCCATACCAGGTATAAGGTAAGCCCCGGTAATTCCGGGGGACGGAGCTGGGGGAGCCGGTCAGATGGGGTCTGTTCAGAAGGAGCAGAAATAAAGATGATTTAAAAAAAACATAGCTTCTGAACCAGTGTTTAAACCCACTTTAAGTGTAGATACAAACCATGTCAGGCCCTGTTCACATTACAGCACGGCTAATAAATTCATTTTTGGAAATGGATTTAAGCTTACTGTGCTATAGTGTTCACACTGAAACTCACTTTGGCGATCTGTTTTCAGTGATGCAGTCTCTGGCGTGTACATTATGCCCTTAATCCATAAGCAGGGCAAGCTTGGTTCTGCAGCATGTTAAAAGCTGCTTACTGTCATGCACCACGCAAGGACCAGCCAACATGGATCAATACATGTCGGAGCGTTTGCACTGTAAGTAAACCATTTTAAAATCAAAACTGATTTATGGCACAGAGGTTGGATTTCCACTCACAACGCTGGTGACCTGGGTTCAGGAGCAGACTTGGGTAGCTGGAGGCCGGCTGGGGGAGAAGGCTTGAGCATCCCAGGACTGCTCACCTTCTTCGAGGGGAGAGAGGGATCAAGGTCCGCAGCTTGCCTGACTCTGAGTAGAGGTCCGAGGTACAGCAAGTCCTACAGCTTGCAGGAGGGACCAATGGGAGCTGTGTGGTGAATGTTAGCGCATGGTGCCTTGACATCAGAGTGCACACCACACAGGAAATAAATGAGGGAAAATGGCCAGCGGCGCCTCTGGTAGATGGAACACCAACCCCAATTCCCAATGTCTCCTGCCTGACTCAGAACAGGCATCCTGATGAAATGACAGAAGTACGGAGTATTCAGGCCCCACCTCAACCCTGCCTGGGGGGTAGAACCAAGACTTCATTGAGAATGGACCACTACAGGGAGCAGGTAGGAGAGCAGGAACTAATAAGGCAGATGGGGGCTTCCCGAAGAGTGGAGTGCCGTGGGCCCAGGGAGGGAGTATAAAAAAAATAAAAATAAATAAAACTGATTTATGGAACTGTGTTCAAGCCCAGGTCTTATCAGGGTTTGAGAATGGTTCCATAAATCAGGCTGGAAGTGGGTTCAGTGTGAACGCGATCCGGGCCAGCACACTCCTGAAATGGTTCAAGCACCAAGACCCGTTTCAAAAGCATCAATATGAACAGGGCCTTAGATGGACTTAAAACGGTTTAAGTGACTTAAATAATTTGAAGCCCTCTACTCTGGACAGGGCCTAAGTTCCATGGTACTCACATTCTCTAATAAACTGAACTTAAAGTGAAAAAGTTGCCCCAGCTTCCCCAGGAGCCATCACTTCTGTCCTGTGACCACGTGAGGTGCATTGCTTAAAACTTTGTGAGTGCCTAGGGTCATGTTCTCGGCTATGTCTCTGTGGGTCTGTGTTTTTCCGTGTACATGATTTTGCACTTATATGTGCCTGTGTCACATGCTGGCTGTGCAGACATTTTGACTATAGCCAGCTCTTGTTTTTATAAGTATTACTGCAGTTCTCTTCGGAGTAAGAACTCCAGTCCTTATTTTAAAATGGTTGTATGACATACAGAGAATTCTATTGTATGTAATGGCATTTTGTGATTTTTTTTTAATTCAGTTGTAATGACTAATATATTTGTATACATATTATGGTCAAACAATAAAATATTTTACTACTTACTACCACTGTTGTTTGATTTCTGCCTTGATATTTAAAATACAATGTGTTATGTAAAACTAGCAACTTCTATTTCACATGCTTTCAATTAGTCCATGAGCCTCATCATGGACACTATCACAGTAACATAGTAATTTAATCATAAGGGACTCTAGGTTCATTAAGTCTGTTCCTCCTGCTTCATGAACTGAAATGAAATAACAGGCACCAACTAATACAAATTTCCTACTATCTCTACTACCCAGGGATCTCTGTGATTCCTTCAGTAAGCAGGAATTAGACTTACCTTGAAGACCTGTACTGCCTCCATGTCCATTGGCTCCTCTGGTAGGCTGGGCCATAGGTTCACCACCTTGTGGGAGAAAACATGCCTTCCAATGTTGCCCCTGAATTTATCACTGCTAAGCTTAGGGTATCCCCAGATTCTGCTACAGGATGCCAGAGCAAACATTTCCAACTGTTCAATTTTGTCAGTACCCTTCTAAGATCGTGACCCTTCTCAGCTTCCTTTTCTCCAGGGTAAACACGTTAAGGGCCTTCAGGACTTTCTCACAGCATTTATCCCCATACCACTGATTATTTTAGTGGCACCACATTGTACCCCTCAAATGCCTCAATGTCCCCATGAACAGAGGAGACTATAACTGCATGCAGTACTCCAGGTGGGTCCAGACCAGGACCTTGTAAAGTGGTAGGATTACTCCTGTAGACCAGGACCTTGTAAAGTGGTAGGATTACTTCTCCTGACCAGGACCTTGTAAAGAGGCAGGATTACTTCTCCTGAACAGGACTTTGTAAAACAGTAGAATTACTTCTCCTGACCAGGACCTTGTGAAGTGGTAGGATTTATTTTCTTGACCAGGACCTTGTAATGTGGCAGGATTACTTCTCCTGACCTGGGCCTTGTAAAGAGGCAGGATTACTTCTTCTGACCAGGACCTTGTAAAGCGGTAGGATTACTTCTGTGGACCAGGACCGTATAAAGAGGCAGGATTACTTCTCCTGACCAGGATCTTGTAAAACAGCAGGATTACTTCTCCTGACCAGGACCTTGTAAAGTGGTAGGATTTTTCTCTTGACCAGGACCTAGTAAAGAGGCAGGATTACTTCTCCTGGCCATGACCTTGTAAAGTGGTAGGATTACTTCTGTGGACCAGGACCTTGTAAAGTGGTAGGATCACATCTCTGGACCAGGACCTTGTAAAGTAGCAGGATTACATCTCCTGACCAGAACCTTGTGAAGTGGCAGGATTATTGCTCCTGATCATGACCTTGTGACATGGCAGGATTATTTCTCCTGACTAGGACCTTGTAAAGTTACAGGATTACTTTTCCTGACCAGGACCTTGTAAAGTGGTAGGATTACTTCTCCTGACCAGGACCATTTAAAGTGGCAGGATTACTTTTCCTGACCAGGACCCTGTAAAGTATCAGAATTACGTCTCCAGACCAGGGTCTTATAAAGTGGCAGGATTACATCTCCTGACCAGGACCTTGTAAAGTGGTAGGATTACTTCTCCTGACCAAGACCTTGTAAAGTGGCAGGATTACTACTCATGGCCAGGATCTTGTAAAGTGGCAGGATTACTTTTCCTGACCAGGACCTTGTAGAGTGCCAGGATTACGTCTCCAGACCAGGACCTTATAAAGTGGCAGGATTACATCTCCTGACCAGGACCTTGTAAAGTGGTAGGATTACTTCTCCTGACCAAGACCTTGTAAAGAGGCAGGATTACTTCTCCTGACCAGGACCTTGTAAAGTGGCAGGATTACTTCTCCTGACCAGGACTGTAAAGTGGCAGGATTACTTTTCTTGACCAGGACCTTGTAAAGTGGCAGGATTACTTCTCCTGACCAGGACATTGAAAAGTGGCAGGATTACTTCTCCTGACCAGGACATTGTAAAGCAAGATTACTTCTCCTGACCAGGACCATTTAAAGTGGCAGGATTACTTTTCCTGACCAGGACCTTGTAAAGTGATAGGATTACTTCTTCGGAGCAGGACCTTGTAAAGTGGCAGGGTTGCTTCCTCTGCTCTGTTGGTCATCTGCTTTTGATGTGCCCCAGCATTCTGCTGGCCTTTCTGCAGCAGTTGTGTACTACCTGTCCTGCTTCAGCCACTTGACTATTATGACCCTCAGGTCATTTTTCTCCTCTACTGCAGCAAGAGGAGCTCCACACAGTGTGTAGATCCCACCACTGTTTTCCCTTTCCAGGTGTAGCACCTTGTATTTGGCTACACTGAGTCTGGGGCTCCTGGATTCAAACTAATTGGCCAGTTTATTCAGGTTCTCCTGAAGCTTGTCCCCATGCTCACATGAGCTGACCACTTTGGCCTGATTAGTGTCATATGCAAACTTAAGCAGATGCTGGAGACACCAGTTTTCCAAAGAGTTGATGAAAATGTTGAAGAGCAGTGCACCAACACTGATTTCTGAGGGACACCACCGAGTACTCCTCTCCACTAATACTGCCTGTTCACTACCACTGCCCACTGCTTCCTGTTCCAAAAATGGTTAGAAATCCACTTTGTGTATATCTCATGTATACCACAATGGTTTAATTTACCCAAACACATGTCATGCAGCACAGTAGTAAAGGCCTTGATGAAATCCAGAGAGACTATGTCCATGGCCTTGCACTTGTTCACCTCCCTGGTCACCCCCTTGAAGAAGGTGATCAGGTTTGTTTGGCAGGATCTGCCCCTCATAAAGCCATATTGAGAGGGGCAAGGACCTTTGCCTTAGCTAAGTGCTGCATTAGTTTGTCTTTGATAATAGCCAGTGGGAACTTATAATGGCCTGTATGAACTTACCTAGCACTGATGTCAGGCTGGCCAGTCGGTAGATGCTCAGGTTTGACCTTTGCCATCGCCTTAAAGCTGGAGACTATAATGATCACTTTCCAGTCTTCTGGCACCACACCTGTCCATATTAACTTATGAAAGATTACTGCAAGTGACACTACTAACTTTTCCTTTAGCTTCACTATGATCCTGGGGTATATTCTGTTCACCCCTCAGGGTTTACCTGGCTTGATCTGTACATTCCGTCCACCCCTCAGGACTTAACGGACTTGACCTGTGTAATCCATCCACCCTACAGGATTTACCTGGCTTAATCTGTGTATTCCATCCACCCCTCAGGACATACTGTACCTGACTTGATCTGAATATCCAGTCCACTCCTTATGACTTACCTTGCTTGATCTATATATCTCGTCCACCCCGCAGGACTTACCTGGCTTGATCCGTATATCCTGTCCACCTCACAGGACTTACCTGGTTTGATCTGTGTATTCCATTCTCCTCTGAGTACTTACCTGGTTTGATCTGCATATCTCCTCCACCCCTCAGGACTTACCTGGCTTGATCTGTGTATTCCATCCACCTCTCAGGACTCACCTGGCTTGATCTGTGTATTCCATGCACCCCGTAGGACTTACCTGCTTTGTTCTTTACCAAACTATCAGATATGCTTTCTGGTAAAAAGTAATACTGCTTATTCACAGAACAATTGCTGATACTATACCAGGAAAGAAACATTATAGAGGGCCTCACACCATCCTCTGTTGATATTACAAATAAACACGTGAAAAGAACAACGATTCTTATAACTACTGCTCAGAAAAGGCAACAAAAGGTATGCTTCCTTATCCCACTTAAACTCCTTGCCCTGCATTCTTTTCAGGGAATACTTAGTACCAAAGTTTCTAAATGTATTATTTTATGGTCCCAAGTTACTACTATTTAGTGAATGATATCATATGCAAAGAAACATTTGATGCAAATTCTTCATGCAAAATCAGGGTAAAATCTTTTGGGCATTAGAGAGGTGCACGTAAGAAAGCTAATCTCCTCCAGTATGTGATCACGTGTATTTTGTATGTCAATAATAAAAAGCAAAGTCTGAAAATGGTGATCTTACATACCATGTGGCATTTGAAGAGGAGATGTTACTGGTATCATTGTCATTTACATGTGGCAGTGGACTGGTATGCAGTAGTAGCACATTAAAACATATCTTCTTTTTTAACAAAGATATATTTATGCCAGCAAAAAAATAAAACATGATATTTTCAGTCTTTTTTTTATTTATGGTTGCATGCTGTTATAAATAAAACTGAATATGGTATTTAAGTAATTATCTTATACTCTTTGATCTTGTTTCAACATGTTAAGGTACTACACTTAAGCTGAACTGAACAGCTAAGGGGACTTTATGAATTGTATTGTGGTTCTCATCAGAAAGAAATCCTGATGCCAGTAAGTCTAGTGTATAAATCCTGTTTTTATTTTTTTTCGCCATACTGCTTTTTTTCCTTTATGTTGGAGGGGGCTCTTCTGCTTTCCGCACCTCTCCTGCCATCTCATGCCTCCCTTAAGACCCACCTGCCTCAGGTTCCCTCATAGATTACCCCCCCATGACAGGTCCATGGAGGGAGAGGTGTTCTGCCCACCCCAGAACACACATCTAGATGTTCAGCAGGGATCTTGAGTAGTGGTGCAGGAAGGAGTGGGCAAGAGAGGCTATATACGCCTGCTTCCAGTTTTTCCTCTCTTCTGGTCCCTCCCCTAACCAGCAATGTACAGTGACGCTGGGTGTGCATGTGTAGGTGCACATGCGCTATGGCATCTGCTGCCAGCCATGCCCCTGCAAGTCACGTCTGTTACCCTGCCACCCCTCCACTTGGTGGCAGTGTAGGAGTAGTACGGCTAGTTCCCCCTGCCCAGGAGAAGACAGCTGCCAGTCGGACCCTCAGTTCTATCCCACCTCAGCCGATCCCCAGCAACCTGAGTTCGTTCCTGAATCCAAGTCAATGGCATAGTGGGAGGTGCTGCATCAAGTGCCTCAACCCTCAGCACCACTGGGTTGGCTAATCCCATTTGTTTTAATGTATAAATCAATCAATCAATCAAACTTTATTTAACCAGGCGTAGACACCATTGAGCAAGCTCATTTTCAGGGTGGTCCTCAACATCAAACAGATTACAGGCATGGGTAGACAAAAACACAATGTACATATGAAAGATCAGTCAGGCCATAATATACTAAATAACAATGTTACAGACAGTTACAACAGAAACAAAAGCCATTATACATGTGTAAGATAAATCTGGCCAAAATAGAGAAGGAGAGAGAGAGAAAAAAAGAAAGAAAGTGAGAGAGAAGGGTGGATACCCAAAAACCATTGTACATGTGTGAGAAATAACTGGACGGAGAATTCCAGGACTGCATAGTTAAATGCAGGTAAGTCAGTAGAAGAAAGGGAAGCAGAAGAGGTGAAAAGTTTAACTCCTAGGCACTTACTGGCTTAAGAAGGCCCATACATACGCTTCTGTATGTAGGCTGGTGTATATTCAGTTGTAGAACTTGGGGGGAGGGGTAGTGAGAGACAGAGAGAGAGAGAGAGAGAGAGGAGGAAGGAAACAGAGCTGGGTACCCCCTAGCGGGGGAGGGGAGATGAGCATAACTAAGTGCCAGAGTATTCGCAAGATAATTATAAATAATAACTAAATACAGTGAAACTTACCTATTAAGGACACTGAATAATTCTTTTTTTTAATTCAAGTTTATTGAACAACATAGGTCAGTACAGTACAGTACTTCAGTGTCCTACAGATTAGTAGAGATCATGGAATCCTATCCCAGTAATCATTTCAGAAATCGCACATTATCAGCCCTGGCAGAGCAGGTTAAATAATTGCTAATATGTTGCATTGATCATGGAGATTGATTGCGGTTTCTGGTTCATCTTGGTGTATTCCCAATATGGTGTTGAGTATATATATCAGAGGAAGAGGTCCCTCATGTAAAGCCCCTTGAAGAAGTGGGTCTATGAGGTGAAATCAGGGTCCCAATCACTCCAGTACAACATCTATCTAAACCATTTGATTGTAAAGTTGGGCATTCATTGACTGATCTAGAATGTTAATTGTTCCATCTGGGATATTTAATCTATATGTCTAACCATTTCCAATGGGGCAGGGGTTCTGATTTCAACCACTTCCTAGTTGTGGTCTTCTGGACTGCTACCAACAGAACCTCCCACAAATATATGGCGTCTTTGCCCCTAAAGCCTTGTGGTCATAATAAACTCAGTATGATCTGGGATGGTGTCAGAGGATTGGACAGCATAAATAGTTCAGTTAAGGTCCCTCTGATTCAGTTACCTTAGGACAGGACTAACAAATATGTATAAGATGTGCTTTGGTTTCTGTACAAAGTCTCCAGCATCTTTGTGAGTGGTGGGCGGTCCAATTTCCCTGTATTGTTGGTGTATAGAACAAGTGGGTCCTGATGTTCAAACTACACTGTTGCCATAAAGGGGAACTGGTGGACTTACAGGCAAACTGAAAGACTAGGGTTCACTCCTGGGCTGTGAGGACAGTATTATTTTTCCCTTCCCATATCTGTTTAATATGAAGGGGGATGGTCCTTATTCTGTTCCCAAAATGTTTTATAGACAGCCGATATCTGTCCTACTGAATATTAAGTACATCGCAATATCAAAGACAGCTCTTGTAGTCCTGATTGCCATTTCTTAAGTAATATGAGCACAATCTGCATATTACATGACAGATTCTTAGGTGCCAAAGTGGACAAGTCCCATTGTAAACAAAGGATGCTATCAGTTGGACTATTCAGGGTAAATAAGTTGTAATGAAAAATATCTCATAAAACATTTCCTTATCATAACTCAAGAACTCATACTGTCTAATCACGAACCTTTTAAAGTTCTACTAGCAGTAGTAATGATTAAAACCATTGAAAAGCTGGGAAACTATTCTGCTAGCTTCAGTAGAACATTACTCTGTCATTATAAGATTAGACCATATTTTCTTATTACCTTTTTTTTCCAAACCAGAATTTATATGTTCCCTTAAATCAATGGCCCATCGGTGCAGCAGTAGTGCTACCACTCATGGTACCAGTGACCCAGATGTGGTAGCGAGTCCAAGCCATCAGGAGCTGACCAGAAGAGAAGAACTGAACATTCCAAAAGACACTCTCCTCCTCCTCTTCCGGGTTGGAGGACAGCAAGCTGCATTGCAACACTACCACCTGGGGGAATATTGATGGTGGCGCAAGCAGGGCAGATAAGGGGTGGGAGGATGCTCCCTCTGGAAGACATCAGCAAGCTCTGTGTGCAGCATCATGCTGCCCACTCCATGGAGCATCCTGAGGGAAGAAAACAAGGAAAAATCCATCGGCTGTGGCAAGATGAAGTGGACAGCTTTCCGCACACCCCACACTGCCTACTGGGCTCAGGGTGGGCTCGACCTAGTGAGACTTCTGGAAGGAGAATTTAGGTACCCCCCATTCAGACCCACTGCTGAGTGAAAGCTATAGGGATTTGAGTCAATGGCAGAGGTAAGTCCCAGAGACAATGGGTGATGGGGCTGGGAGCGCTGTCAATAAAGAGAGGGCCAGCTGGTATGCAGGGAGAAAAGGAAATTTAAAAAAAAGTTCCATTAACCATACTGTACATAAGCTGGCCCAGTGATGCTGATTGTTGAGGTGCTGGATGCCACACCTCACGCCACACCGGCGACCCGGGTTTGGAAATGGATTTGGGCTGCCAGGGGTTAGTAGAGGAGGGAGAGGATTGTGCACCCAGAGGACTGTTCTTCTCTCCTAGGGTGGATCGCGGACTTCCCGTCACTCCACAGTGGCCCAGATGGACAGCCCTGGAGGTCCCTTTTTCAGGGGCAACCTGGAGAGACATTATTTAGAGCATTACAATGTAAAGTCGAGATTACATGGTATTACAGAGTGCATACAGGTAGTTGTGCATTACATTCATACTAGTCATTTAGTACAGAATGCATTTGTAGCATCAGGTGACAGTTGTTTTGAGTCCATACATAGGCCCTGGTGCATTGTGTGCCTAGTGTGTTAGTAGGTCCTTTGTGATAAGGGTTCTTCAGGTGTAGGGGTTTAAAGAAAAAAAGGGGGGTATGTCAGATGTTATGACAATGGCAGGTGATGGTCTCCAGCATGTGGTTCTTGAGTCGGGTTCAGAAATTCGGTAGTGTTGATGCTTCCTGTACCATGGGAGGGAGCTTGTTCCATAGATAGGGGGCTGTGTAGGTGAATGACTTGCCTCCCGCATTGGTTCAGATCCTGGGAATTTCTAGCAACGTTCGTCCAGAGGTCCTTAGGGTACTGGGGTTGTGTTTGGGGGTGATTATAGCTTCAAGGCTGGGAGAAGCAGCCGTGTGGAGTGGCTTGTAGGCCAGGCATAGGAGGGGGTATTGTAAGGTGAGCATTGAAGGTGGGCCACTGTAGTTTGGCAAGTGTGTCACAGCAGTGGCTTCTCGGGTGATCCTGGGTAGCAAATTTTGCTACCTTGTTGTACAGGATCTGCATTCTGGTGACCTCGCGTTTGGCCATCCCCCTGTAATACCGGGGTTGCATAGGTCAGTGTTGGGAGCAGTACGCTCTTTGAAATGGATATCCTAGCTTCAGGGATAAGTTGGTCTTTTATCCTGTATAGGATCCCAGTTTGTGGTGAAGGGAGGTGGTTACTTGGTCCACATGTTTCGTGTAGGTGAGACCTTGATCCAGTGTGATCCCTAGGTACTTCAGAGAGTCAACAACCTCGATGCTTGTCCCATCCAGTGCGGTAAGTAGTAGGGTGTTGGTCCTATCTTGTCCCAGGGATCCTTGTCTGAATAGGATGGCTTTTGTCTTGCCTGTGTTCAGGACCATTCTATTCTTTCTTAGCCAGCCCTCCAGGGATTTTTAGATCGGCTTGAATTATGGGGCCAATCTCTGTGAGGGTGTCAGAAGAGCGGTAGATTACTGTGTTGTCTGCATATTGTACAACCGACTCCCCTCCACAGTGGAGGTTGAGGTCATTTGTTTGTGAAAAGTGAGAATAGAAGGGAACCAAGGATTGATCCCTGTGGTACACCCTCCTTAAGGGGTAGGATGTCAGATGGTGCACCTTTCCAGATGACCCTCTGTGCACGGCCTGATGGGTAGCTCGTGAACCATTTGAGCACCAGGGGGTCTAGGCCTGTTTTGCTAAGTTTGGCAAGGAGAAGGTTGTGGTTGACAAGGTCGAACACCTTGGAGAGAGCCACAAATACCGCTCCACTTGAAGTCCCTCTGTCCATGGCTTCCAGGACATGAGTTGTGAGGATAGTGAGGGCAGTGTCTGTGCCATGGTTGGTCCTGAAGCCATGCTGGGAGGGGGTTTGTAGTTGGTGAAACTCAAGGTACTCACGGAGTTGGTTGTATATGAGCCTTTCTTGGAGCTTTGCGAGCAGACAGAGAGCAAAGAGATTGGGCTGCAATTGCTTATTTGTTCCCTGGGGACGCCCTTGTGGATGGGGACTATGTTTGCCGGTTTCCATTGGTTTGGTACTATTCCCTCCAGCAAGGACCTGTTTATTAGCCAGGTCACTGGTCTGGCGAGGGACGTGGCTCCATCCTTGAGCTATCTCGGATTTATGTTGTCAGGTCCTCCTGTGCCTTTGGTTTTTAGGGCCCTCAGGTGAGTTCGTACCTCTTTTGTTTTCACCATCCATAGGTGAAATTGGGGTCTGTCTAGGCATATGGGCTCAGATTCATTTGGAGCCAGGTTGAGAGTGGGTAGTCCAACCTTGTATTTTTCTAGATTGGTGAAGTATTGGTTTAGGGCTGATGTAATTTGTGGGCTGTCTCTCTCTAGTTTCCCATTGACCTCCATTGGGCCTGGTTCAGCTTTGGTACTTATTTATATTCATTTATTTATTAAATGTTGGTGATCGGGTGAGCCCACTGGGCCCCAGAGGTACCTTTTTCAGGGGTAACCCAGGATTACATAACATAGGATAAATCACAATGCGGTAAATTAAGAAAATGCAATTATGATACAAGTTATACAGAGGTGTACAGTCAGCTGACACTTACCCTGGTCAGGTTGTTTATGTGAGACCAGAACAGTTTGGGACACCCTAAGTTAGTTTTCTGAAGTCTGGTGATATACTCCCTTTTCGCCTGTTTCGTGGCTCTCTTACATTCGTTCCTCAGCACTTTGTAAGCAACTAGATCGGCTTGAAGAGAGGTTTTCTTATACTTCTTCCAGGCTTTGTCTCAGTTGATCATTTGTGATTTTAGGGCAGGGGAGATCCACTTATAGCAGCTTCCCTTAGCCCTGAGCTTTTTTCAGGGGGGCCAGAAGGTTAGCTGCTTTGTTTATTGAGTGGTGGAGGTATTCAAGTGCCTCGTCTAGAGTGGGGAAGCTTCTGATAGGACTCCAGCCCACGGTATTGAGGTAGCCATTGTACTGTGCTGCCATGAAGTTGGAGTAGTCAAGTGCGGTCAGTATTCTGGGCTGCACCTTTGGCCCTCTGTTTCTCCAGATGCAGTATGTTGGGAAGTGGTCACTTAGTGCATCGGACATGATTCTGGCTTTCAGGATATTGCAGGGGTTTGACACCAGAGCCCAATCCAGGATGGTGTGGTTCCCTGTCTTATAGTTCAGCCTGGTATGTACTGAGATCATCTGCACCAAATTTGCCTCTGTGGTGAGTGACATGAGGTCTTTGTTGGGATCATGAGCCCAGTTGAGGTTGAAATCCCCCATAATAAGAATCTCGCTTGAGATTTCCTTAGTTTTGGCTCTGGTCAAGTTTTCGAGGGATTGGAGAGACATTTTAGGGGGGTTATAAACACATCCTATTGTGAGGTGTTTGTTTTTGCCTAAAGTTACTCTTATGAATATGGATTCGATGCCCGCACAGGATACCTGTTTCAGTGTTATGTGCGATGCCGTAAGGCAGTCCTTAGTGTAGATTAGTACACCGCTCCCTCTCTTACCCTCCCTGTCCTTTCCGAAGGTGTTGAATACTTGGGCCATGATCTCATGGGGAAGGAGGTATACCTTTGAGCCAGTCCCTGATATGGCTAGTATGTCTGGTTTATAGAGATCAAGCCAGGCCTGCACCTCATGCATTTTTGTCCTGAGGCTGCAGATATTCATGTGTGCAATTTTCAGGCCCTTGGAGGATGACCAATGGATGTCCTGCGGATGTGATATTAAGATCCTGGCAGGGGGAGGGCCAGGATTTGGCTGGATGTCTCCTGCTAGGAGGAGTAGAGCCACTAGCAGTCCAATTAATTTTGGGCTGTTTGCTGGAATTAGTTTACTCCAGATCCTGCTTCTAGTGTAATAAAGGGTTTTATAGCATATGCCCTTTCTTACTAGCTCATTTGCTAACAGGAGGGCTTGTATGCTAGGGTGATCTCTGTTGGTGAAGAGATCAATGAGAAGGTTGTCGTTGTGGAGGGATTCCCTGATGTAAGAGTCCCCTCTTCCTATTGTCCCATCTACCCAGAGAAGGGACAGAATATATATTGATGCCAGGAGCACTCCCCTGTTGGGCAGAGAGTTGCCCGGCTTCTTTTCCCCGCACATCCCGGGGCTGAGTGGGCCGGAGGCCATGGCTCTAGGGCCCCGTTTGAGGAGCAGTGGAGCCCCACAGGAGTGTGCACTAATTGTGGCCAGTGCTCAGCAAGGATTTCGTCTTTGCTGGGCATGGAGCAGCTAGGTCGCTGGGGTATTTTAAGGCCAAGGTTGCGCAATTATTCGCAAAGGTACAACCTTTCCTGCTAAAGTGTTTTATTCTTTTATACTATGGTTTCCTCCTGCTAAGTTATCTTCTTCTTAGTTCTTTGGTCATGCAGATAGGTGGGCAGCTAGCCTATCCTAAGAAAAACAGGTTCTCAATGGCACTTCGGTCTTGATTTCTGTGGCAGGCTCCTAGGTTTCTGCAGCAGCATTTGTCCATTCCTGTGGCTGAATTCAGTCCTGCCATTGCCTGAAATATTATCTGACGTCTTCTTTGCCACCAAAAGCTGATTATAGAGGAGGAGATTCAGGATAAACAAGGAGGGAAAGGGACCCAAGCACTAGGGGAAAACTACATATGTGAATAAAAAAATCACCAAGAGCACCGAATTCCATGATGCTACGTTTATTCTGTGGCATGATGCAAGTTCTGTGGAAAATTCTGCGGGCTTGGAACCACAGAATCCCGGGGCTCTTGGGTATATGCAGAGTGAGACTGTACATTAAACAGGTATATATGTTAATACAGCTTGGGATACCACTCTTTCAAGTAAAGGTGGTCTCACTTGCATTCATAGTGTGTGAGACTCATGAACAATAGGTGACGGTTCTGACACCCTGAGAATGGGTGAGACCACTCTTACAACTATAAAAGTGGCCTTCCCGGCCACATGAATGTATTATTGATCGAGGTTGATCGGTAATATATTAAAAATTAAAAAAAATTCCTGTAAATATGCCTTACACATGAGACACGCTTCACAAAATAAGACTGCCTCACATGTAGGGGAAAGGAGTGTTCCAACTGGTTAGGCATGCTCCCTCGATTTATAATTCTAATAGTTCTTAAGTGACTGCATCAGCAATTGTTTATCGACATTGACAAGGCAAAGAAAGCAAGAACTGCAGCTACTGTAACTGAAATCATAGATCATCAGAATGTTCTTGTAAAGATCTGCTTCTTATCTGACACAGCTCCACCCATAGCCTTTTAGAGAGACTACCAAATAGTTGAAAAAACGAAAACCTGTCATCTCAAAACAAACACAGAAACATAGAATTTAATTACAGAAAAACATCAAATACCTCATTCTATCTGTCCACCCTACTTAATTCTTTGCAGTTGATTTTAATGATCACCCTTCTCCCTTACCTCTTACCCATTTCCATCTCTTCCATCTGAACCGTGACCTTGTGCCTCTACCATTCTTGTTTGAATCCCTCCACTCTTTTGTCCACCACTCTTTTTTTGAAAAGGATGCCTGCAGACAGCCTTCCTGAAACTTTCCCCAGACAGCTTTAGTCAATTTCTCTTGTGCTTGTGTAAGTGCTTCAGATAAACAGTTCTTAGCTGTCCCCCAGCTATCCCCCCAATGTTCCCTCACCTGTTCCTTCAAATCCCCTTGCGAGGTGTGCATCCAGGAGGGGTGAAGGTTCTCATTAATCCCACCATCTCCCCCAGGATGGCAAAGCTCTTGCTTACTACTCAAGAGCTAACCCAGGAAATGTTATCTGCTTTAATATTTTTTGTGTGTATGTATGTGATTTATGTCTATGAGTATGTAACCCCCCCCTCCAATTTCAAGGGGGCTTACCTTCGGTATTTCCCTGGGTTCCATTGATGCCCACTGCCTGGTAGATGTCCAGAAAGGAAGGCAAATCCATGTGCAGGAGAGTGTTGCTGTTGCTCTACATGGTGTGCACATCCATGCCGCCTTGCTGTCGCTTTAAGAGCTCCAGCCATTGTGTGCAGTGTTAATAGCCTGGGCTGGGTCCAAGTACAATGGAGCTTGCTA
Source organism: Neoceratodus forsteri (assembly GCA_016271365.2). Classification (NCBI taxonomy): domain Eukaryota; kingdom Metazoa; phylum Chordata; order Ceratodontiformes; family Ceratodontidae; genus Neoceratodus; species Neoceratodus forsteri. The sequence continues at coordinate 220,869,276 of JADMNL010000028.1, forward strand.
CCAACCAGGCTTTAGTCCAATCAGCTCCACTTTCCTGTCACTAACAGAGCAAAGGGAGCTCTTTAAAAGTTCTGTGGATGGCTATTTCTAGTTCACTACTGTTGTTTAAATAAATTAATTTGTTTGGACTTGCAGTATAGAGTGTTAGCCTGTTCCAGTGGGAGCCGCCATGTTTGTTCAGGGACTTCCCAGTTTGGATCTGAAAGAACCAAGGGGTCCTCATTACAATGTCTTATGGGTTAAACTGTGAACTTTTCAGGTTGGTGCCTAAATTAACCAATGGAAGCTTCCAAACTGTGATTGACTGCAAGGTTAGCCAACCGAAACACAGAAAAAACTGGACAAGCCCGAGACTGTGTTAAACCGAGTTCAGCTCAGCCAGGGCTCAATCTCTTTCTCTCTCTCTCTCTCTCTCTAGGGAGCCTGTGTGTAAAGAGTCCTACTTGAGACACCGGGAAAGCAACAGCCTGTGCATAGGCTGGGAGATTTACCACAGGAATGGCCTGCTTTACCCACTGTGGTCCCAGTTTGGTCCACAGCAGGATTGGACACACTGAACTGCATGCAAGCAGACTTGAAGAGGTTTTCCCCAAAAGCAACTGGGGGAAAACTGGCCAGAAGCCGAAAGCATAGAAATTGCTGTTTCTTCAGTCACAAGCTGTGGCCTACTGGGAGTGTGTAATCATGGATCCTGGGACTCCTGAAGAAAAGCAGAAGCCAGCACTTCACTGCTGGAGAGACTTTCCTTTTCAAAGCCCAGCTGAAGGGTTCACCAGCATGCAGAAAAAAATTCTTTAAACACATTTTTCCTCATTTGGGCCTATGTCACCAGAGGCCCTGCTAGATTGTTCCTGTGCCACCGTCATTTTGGCAAGAGACCTGTTCTGGTGAATCAGCCCCTGCGTAGCCATTAATCGCAGGTTGCAGCCACCTTGTGGGAAAGGTCGTGAAGCGGAGGTGAGTCATGCCGGCCCCAGTCCCCATCTACAGCTCAAGAAAGCAACAGATCTTGATGTCACCAGAGTGCTCAACCATCTTTCCAGGTACAGTGAGTAAATCCAGGGTAGCTCCCTGCAACAAATCATCAGTTGTGTTTAAATGATGCCATCTGATCTTGTTTTGCCAGTGCAAAGTACTCTAAAGTGACTGGGCCATCCGGCCATGGATACAAATTGTTTATGATTGCTATATGTATTGCTCCCCTCTAATCACCTTTCTTTTCATCAATGGCCCCAACATCAGCTGCAATGCTGGCCAATCTGCGGCACCACCTCAGGCATGCCTGGTTACACTCTAGGTACCCAGCAGTTGTTAGAACTGATAAGTCAGGTTCTAGAAGTGATCCCTAAGCAACTAAGTCTATATAAATATAGCATAGCAATCATTTACCTAGATTTTCACCCCTTCCTTGTCCACGTTCCCCTTAATAAATTTGATTTGCTGTTTTAACTGTTAACCTGGCTTGTGAGCATATCATTACCTGGTCTGAGTTCACTGAAATATTGCAAAGTATATTGAAAAGTGTACGTTGTACTATTGAAACTGTATTTAACCAGGGGCTGCAGGGTGACTGCAATAGACCAAATCCTGTCAGTAAGTGGAGGTTGCATGAGCATATCATTAAGGGTCAAACTGCATTGCACCTCAGCTGTTAAGCATTTCACTTGTTTGGTTAAATTGAAAAGGTCACTAAGTGGGATTGTAGATGGTTATACGTGTGTGTATATTTTTAATGCATATATGTACACCTGGTTGCAAAGTGCTGCTTACGTATACCTCACATATGTTTTGGCATAGTTGTTAAATATACTGTATTTGTTTGTACATGCTTAAATCTATGTATATTTTACTTGGATCTCTTATTCAAATGTATCCCTTTTCCCCTCTCCCACAGGATGCATCTGGAAACAAGCTATTATAGCTCAGTATGCCTTTCCTGGTGAAACTTTTCAAATGAATAAATACTAAACTCTTAAGCGACAGTGTAATTCTAAACCCATAGCCCATTGCAGAAAAGTTTAGGTTCTATTAAAAGAATCAAGAGGGTACCTCAGTTCCTAGCAGAATTAGGGAAACCATGTTAACCTTCAGACTTTATACTACAGGGATGACGTGGGTTATAACTATTTGCATTTTACCCCACATAATCAATGAGTGCTTATCTTTTTGTTGTCTGTGACACATCTTGATCTAAAGAAGGCATTTAACAGCACAGGGACGACTGCTGTAAAACAAGCCAAGGATTCAAAATGTAATGTTTGCTTTGATAAGTTAAACTCAGTGTAGTCTGGGAATTTGGGGGATTTGTAGTTAAAGAACTGTTTTAATTGTTACACAGGTGAGCTGTAGTTAGAAACTGCTGTGAATTACAAGGTAAGTAGGTCTAACTCATGAATTATTCTACACCAGCTCCTCACAAGACTGCTGCATTACTTTTTATTTAATGAAAATCATAAGAGACAACCATGCTGTTCTTTGCTTTTTAAAACTATTTTCACATACATATTTATTAAAATGAATGTCAGCGGTTAAGTTGAAATATCTGCTAGGGTACCATTTCCTACAATCCATTGGGTTGCAGGAGAATTCATCCCATACTCCACTCGCAGAATCTATTGTTTCACATTCTCTGCTGCCAGCCCTTTCACGTCACATCTTTGGGCTATGCAAGGCCTTTGCAGTGACAGAAGGGACTTAGGGTTCGATTTGCCTGCCCCCTGATGCATGGCAGTGACTATACCAAGTTTAACTATTTTCACCCACCCAAACTTCCCACAAGGCTTGCCGTCCCTACTCATGATGTGTAAACCTTCCAGCCATTCTTCCTAAGGAGTCATTCTGTTCATGCTTTGAAAGGTTGAACAGTACACGCGAAATCATTTAGGGGTAGTGAGGGGTTGCAATCGCTATGATTTCACTTGCAACCCCTATGTATCCCTAAGACAGGGTTCCTCTAAGGTTTTCCCTTTCCCTTCTTCCTTCCCCCCACCTCCTACCCCCCCCCCACCTGCCACACCTACCTATTTGTTTCTATTTACTTACTGGTGAACTTTGATTTTTCGTATACAACTTGATGGATTTTACTGTATTCTATTCTCCCAATTACTGTTTAAGACTAGTTGGATTACATATTTCTGATTTCTGTATAATTGTGATTTATCATATTTCAGATTCCTGTATAACTGATTTATCTTTACCATTTTTGCATTCCAGTGTACTGTTGTAACCTTCTATTTATGTGTGATATTGCTCTTCTGTTCCATCCCTTGCTGTTGTTAGATTAACTCTGTGTCACAGTACATGGCCTGGGTCGTGCCTAAAAACAGTCCCAGGGATCAGCACACCTACCCGGTTACCAAAATCATAAATAAATAAAATAAATAAATAAATAATGCAACATTTGGCAGGTGGAGGATCTTTGTTACCCCTAGGATTCCATGTAAACAACACTTTTCAACTCTAATGATTCTTGTGAAATTAAACTGCTGAACAGGCCTAGCTTCCACAATCTCACTAGGAAGTCTATTCCACATGTTAGTCACCCTCTGTGTGAAATACTGTAACTATTGGGGGTGCATGTCCTTCACAGAAGTTTCACTAGCACTCACCAGCTCAAATATCTGTGTATACGCAACCCTAAACCAAAGATGTTGGGGTGGAGATGAGTAAATAATCTGGCTATTCTATGCCAAGAATCCATAGAACAGTCAATTTGTAAGATAAGAGTTGACAGTGTAAACATGCAAGCTCAGAATGGTTTGATTCATTTCTCCTTTTATGCCAACAAGTCTAAATACACTTCACAGAACTGGCATAAACAATTGTATGGAGGAGTGACTAATATCAATGGTGTGATCATGTGGGATTTGAAATGACCCATAAAGGTGAATTCAACTGTGATGTTAATTACCACTGTCAACGTGTAGCTCTAGGTTGTGATACTTTCCTCCTTAAAAGGTTTCTAATTAAGTATTTATCTTAATTACAAGGTCACAAATTAAGCCCTGTTCATTAGGCAGATAATATTTGGGGCAAATAGCTCTTTCCTTGTGGGTGACGCCTTGAACTTACTCTTTTACTTTTCTTTCAGTAAACTCAGTTTGCTCAACTACTGCCTGAATGCTAGTCATTTTATAACCAAGTTTGAATAATCTGCAAATGCAGTCGTTAACTAGAGTTTACAACAGGTTGTACAATAAAGGTAGTATAGAAAATTGGAGCACTATAAAAATGAAAGTTGAACCCTACCACAGCTTGAAATTAATTAAATATACTAATTAATTAGTTAATTAATTAATTGACCTAATTCCACTGGGAAATACAGAAACATGGAAACAGAATTTGTCGGCAGATAAGGACCAGTTGACCCAATCAATCTACCCATTTTTCCCCTACCTACAGTATCACCACAGACCCTGCTTGATCTCTGGCTCTGTCTCTCTCCACTATTTACTTTCCACTAAGATTCCCTTGTGCCTATCTGATGCATTCTTAATCCCCACAACTGGGGAAAGACAAAGGGAGGGATAGTGAGGCTGAATAGAATGAACCGTGGGTGGGCAGAGGGGGACAATGAAAAAGCAGGAATACTGAATGAATATTTCTGTTCAGTATTCACAAAAGAGGAGGGGGAAGTGCCTAATCCAATTAACAGAAGCACTCTTGATAGGGGGGACGATCCCAGTCCTTTCACAGAAGAAAGGGTTCTGCAAGAACTCCTAAAACTGAAGGTGGACAAAGCAATGGGTCCTGATGGAATTCACCCCAGAATTCTAAAAGAATTAAGGAAGGAACTAGTGAAACCACTGGCTACTCTTTTTAATAAATCATGGGAGGATGGTGTGGTATCCGAGGACTGGAGGAAGGCAGATGTGATTCCCTTCACAAAAGTGGGACCAAGACAGAGGCAGGAAACTACAGACCTGTCAGTCTGACCTCTGTGGTAGGGAAAGTGATGGAGTCACTCTGAAGGAAAGAATAGTTGAGTACCTAGAGGTCAGTGGAGCACAGGATCCAAGGCAGCATGGGTTCACAGCGGAAGGTCGATGTCAGACTAATCTAATAGATTTCTTTGACTGGGTGACCAAAGTAGTAGACCAGGGAGGGGCTGTGGACATGGCCTACCTAGACTTTAGCAAGGCATTTGACACAGTCCCACACAAAGATTATTAGTCAAATTAACCAGCCTGGGAGTGGGTCCCAGGGTGGTAGCCAAATAAAACATTGGCTGGACAACAGGACACAGAAGGTAATTGTAAATGGAGTCCACTCTGAAGAAAGGCGTGTTACTAGTGGGGTACCGCAGGGTTCAGTATTGGGTCCAGTCCTTTTAATGTCTTCATCAGTAACATTGCAGAGGGACTGGAAGAAAAGTATGCCTTTTGCAGATGACACAAGATCTGCAACAGGGTTGATACACAAGGAGGCGTGGAAAGAATGAAAGGGACTTGGCAAGGTTGGAGGAATGGTCAGGACGTATGGCAGCTAGGATTCAATGCAAAAAGTGCAAAATAATGCACCTGGGAAACAAGAATCCAGGGGAAGAATACACAATGGGTGGGGAGGTAGTAACAACAACAAAAAAGGAAAGGGACCTGGGGGTAATCATATCAGATGACCTTAAGGTTAGCAAGCAATGTGAGAAGGCAGTAGGGAGGGTCGGGGTATACTGGGATGTATAGGGAGAGGCATCACCAGCAGAAAACAGGAAGTTGTTATCCCTCTGTACAGACAGTTGGTGAGACCCCATCTGGAATACTGTGTCCAGTTCTGGAGACTCCATCTCCATAAGGACATAGACAGGATAGAGGCAGTCCAGAGGAGGGCAACTAAAATGGTGCAGGTCTGCAAGAGAAGCCGTATGTGGAGAGACTAAAGGAGCTTAATATGTATACCCTTGAGGAAAGAAGGAGAGGGGACATGATAGAAAACTCAAGTACCTCAAGGGAATCAACAAAGTCCAAGAGGGTAGCATCTTTCAGAAAAGAGACTTGCAAGAACAAGGACACAATTTAAAGATAGAAGGAGGCGGTTCAGGGCAATGTGAGGAAGTATTATTTCACAGAGGGTGGTGGATGCATGGAACAGCCTTCCTGAGGAAGTTATGGGGTCTAAAACTGTGGGAGAATTCAAGAATGCATGGGACAGACATAAGGCAATTCTTGGGGGGGCAGGAAGATATAGGCTGTTGGTTAACTAGGATCTGTGGCCTATCCTATAGGTAGGGAAATGGGCAGACTAGATGGGCCTAGCAGTCCTTATCTGCCGTCAAAGTCTATGTTTCTATGTTTCTAACTGTTTTCACCCCTACCAGCTCAGCTGGTAGGCTGTTCCAGGAATCCACCATTCTTACTGTGAAGATGTACTTCCTCACATCTCTCCTGAATCTACCCCTTCCGGCTTCATAGCATGTCCCAATGTTGTTAAGCCCCTTTTTCTGAGAAATACTTTTCTCCTGTACTTTATTTACCCCTGTGAGGTATTTTATTGTATCCCTTCCTCCTCTCTTCCACGGTGTACATACTGAGTTCCTTTAGCCTCTCTCTCTCTCTCTCTCTCTCTCTCTGTAGTGATTTTGATGCAGACCCTGCACCATTTTAGTTGCCTGCTTCTAGACTGCCTTAACTCTGTCTATGTACTTCAGGAGATGTGTTCTCCAAAACTATCTATACAGAGGCAACATCACCTTCCTATTTCTGCTGGTGATACCATTCCCTATGCACCCTAGCATCCCATTAACCCTCCCAACTGCCGTGTCACACTGTCTGGCTACCTTTAGGTCACCAGCTATGATTACTCCCAGGTCTTTCTCCTGCTTGGTGGTCAACAGTAACACATCACCTATTTTGTACTCTCTCCGTGGGTTTCTGTGCTCCAAGTGTACTATTTTGCAACTGTTCACACTGAAATCCAGCTGCCATACCCTTGACCACTCCTCGAGTTTTTCTCAGGTCTCCACTCATCCCTTTCACCCCTGCTAAAGTGTCCACCCTACTTCAGAGTTTGGTGTCATCCGCCAAGAAGCAGACTTCCCCTCCAGCTCATCTGCAATGACACTTATAAAGATATTAAACAGGACTGATCCCTGAGGCACCCCACTGGTCACCCTCCCCTTCCCTCCTTGGAGTGAACTTTGTTTACCATCACCATCTATTGCCTATCCCCTAAACAATGTCTTACCCAGCTTACTACCTTTGGATTCAGTTCTAAGCTATCCTGCTTGCTTACTAGTCTCCTATGTGGAACAGTGTTGAAAGCCTTACTGAAATCCGGGTAGACTATGTATACCGCTCCACCCTGATCTAATTCCTTGGTCACCCAGTCAAATAAATTTATCAGATTCATTTGGCATGACCTCCCTCCCATGAATCCATGCTACCTCATGTCATGTAACCCACTGGTTTCAAAATATTCTACTACTCTTTCCTTCAACAGTGATTCCATTAACTTTCCTACCACCCATGTTAGGCTGACTGGTCTATAATTGTCAGCCTCCTCATTACTATCACTTTGTGAAGTGGGACTATGTCTGCCCTCCTTCAATCCTCCATAACCACCCCTGTTTCCAGTGAGCTGTCAAATAAGACTATCAAAGGTGCAGCCAGTACCTCCCCGAGTTCCCTCAATAAATACCCTTGGATGCACCCCATCTGCTCCCATTGCTTTGCTCACTCTCAGATTAGTGAGTCCCTTCAGGATTTACTCCTCTGTAAAAGATCTAGTGTCCACCTCCCTCCCTCCAGAGCTCCTGTTACTGTTCTGTGGCCCCTCCCCTTCTGTTTCCTCTGTGAAAACAGAAGAAAAGTATTTGTTCAGGATGTGTGCATTTTTCTGGTTCCCCTCTGCATAGTCTTCCCCTTCCCTTTTTAAAATTACAATCCCTCCCCTGGTCTTCTTCTTTTCATTTATACACCTAAAAAATGTATTGTCCCCTCTCTTTACTACTTGGGTTATTCTCTCTTCAGATTGTGCCTTCACACTCCTTACAGCTTTCCCTGCTTCTTTCTGTCTTCCCTTAATACACATCTTTCCTTCTCCCTCTGCGTCTTCTTGTACCTTTTGAATTCTACCCTTTTAGCCTTTACCTTTTCAGCTGCCTCATTTGAGAACCATGGCAGTCTCCTTTTCCTCTTGCTTTTGCCCTCTTTCTTGACACAGACTGTTGTTGTCTTCACTATATCCCCTTTTAGCTTTGCCATTGTTCCTCCACCCCACCCAGGTCATCCTCCCCTGATAGGTCATCCCTGAAGCATTCCCCCATCTTTATAGAATTGGCACTCCTAAAGTCCAGGGCCTTTGCCCATGTGTTGTTGATTCCACAGCCATCCTTAAATTGAACCATACTGTACAGTGATCCTTGGTCCCCAGGTGACCTCCCACCTTGACATCTGTAACATTGTCCCTGTTACTGAGTATCAGCACCTGTACTGCCCACTCACAAGTGGGTTCACTGACTAGTTGCCTGAAGAACACCACCTGAAGGAGTTCAGGATGTCCTTGCTTCCAGATGAAGCCACAGCTGGGAGGCTCCAATCTACATTAGGCAGACTGAAGTCCCCCGAAAGCAGCACCTTCCCCTCTTCTGTCATCTTGCCAATGGCTTCCACCAGTACCTCATCTAATTCCTCCCCCTGTGCTGGAAGTCTGTAGATCATGCCAGTGTGAATACTGGCTCTGTTTCCAGGATGACACACAGTACCTCTACCCCCGGCATCGCTGTCAGTTTTGTACTTTTCCTTACAGATAAAGCAACACACACACACTCCTTTCCTTCCCACCCAGTCCTTCCTGAAAGAGAGTATAGCCTGGGATGACCATGTCCCAGTCATGGTTTTCAGTGCACCATGATTCTGTAATGGCCACAATATCAGGTTGGCCTTTTTCATAATAGCCTCTAGATCTGGAATCTTATTTCCTAGACTTCTAGGATTCGCACAGATGGCCTTCCAGATTTTGAAAAGCCCTTTGAGAAGAAATGGTTCATTTGTGAGGGGGTACAATGGAAATAGCCATTCTGTTACAACAAACACACAAATCCATATATAATATAAAGCAATGCATTTACCATACACTAATCAGTATTAACAAAACAGGAATATTTGTCCATTGGGAAAATATGATCTTATGACCTTAGTTTATTCAACAGCAGCCCACACCTTTGCAGTTCTTATGGTTAGTTCTTACTGTTATTTTCTAATATTCGTATCTTATAAATGCAATAACACACTCAATGGTTTATGGGTTGGTTTTGTAATAAGCCACATCCTATTTAGCTGAAGGCATTTCACCATGTCTCTTGACTCACAAGTAACTGGGGCATGGGTTCCTACAGTACATGAAAAGACTTCACAGTACATTTTCATACACCACCACAAAACCTCACATTTTCAAATCAACTTTCTAATTTTATTAGGAGGATCATCCCATTGCAGGCGACTTCCTGCTTTGCCCAGTGTTTTGCTGCAATTTATTCAGCTTTTTCAAGGGTTTGTAGTCCTAATATAAATTAAACATACCTTTCAGTTCATTTGCTAAACAATTATATACAATGCTATACATTTTTGTTATTATAAAGTCTGCTTATACAATGTTGCCAACTTCATTACCTTAGGCTGAAGACTGTCTTGAACTTAAATCACAATGATAACCGATGCCAGACTCTGTGTGTTCTCACAACTGAATCACATTCCCCCATGCTCTATCATGCCATAGCAACTGTGTGTACTGGCTACTTCTTTATGCGGTGCACCAAAGAGTCAAGAGATGTATTGTACATCATTGAAAATTTCAATAAATGTAACCCCCAGGTGGCATTATCCCAAAGGCTACTACCCCTGCCTGCTTGACTACTAACAGGTTGAGGGGCCTAGGTTCTATGGCAGGTGCCTCCACCCAGAGGTCAAGGTTTACAGTAGTTAGACTAACTTGGTCACAGCCCTCTGGGACACTGAGACCCCCTTTTATTCCTGCTAGTGACCCACACAATACACCATGAGTATCTTCACTATTTACACTTACCCCCAGAACTCTGGGGACCCCCTGTAAAACAAGATGATGCAGTCCACTAGCCACAGTACAATGCTTTAACGTAAACAAACACCACAGTAGGTGTAACTTTGCTGAAACAAACAGATCTGATTTATTTAAGGAGCTGTAACAAGGAAAGGGGAAATCAGGTTCATTAGGTTAGATACATTAATAATCACAGTACTGTGTGCGTATTCAGAGTCCTAAAATGTCACTTTACTGGGTACCCAGGATGATGGGGGGCTAGCCAGGATCAGTGCAGCTGGTTGGGGCCCAGTGATGGAAAAACACTTGCACAATACCCAATTGTAATCCGGAGCTGGATGGCTCGGTTCATGAAGAAAGGAAGGAAAAGAAAACAGATGAAACACTTGCAATTTTGATAAACAGATGGCAGGGAGCTACCCTGATTTGTACTCACAAACTCGATGCCGAAAACTGGCACAGATGGGGTTCTGGATTGCCAGACTCCCTCACATAGCAGGAAGATGAAATTCTCCAAGCCAGGCACACAGCTTTGATCAGCAATGGATTCAGTCCGCATACTTGCATTTGGCTTTCAGTCTACACTGCACGGGGCAAGAGGACCTGTTTAGCTGTCCTTCACAAGCACTCCACACATTTATATGTAAAGGAAATTACTATACCAGGCAGGTGCTCTCAGGTCCCAATTGCACTTACTGCTAACCCGGGAGTTCACACTGCAGCTTCACTTTCCTGACAGGCCGACCACGATTAAACAGTTTCTTCAGTCCTCTACAGGGTGAGCCTGGTTCCCACTTGTTCCACCTCTCATTCCTCTTGGTTGCCGCGGATTGAGTCCGAGTCAAAATGGCAATGCGCCGCCCGAGTTTAGGCCTCCCACGCACTTCCTGCGTGAAACTGTGTAGCGCATAAGCTCAGAGCTCCTTCTCTTGTCACGGTCACAATGGATCTGCCTCTCCAGACACAAGGCAGGGCATTCCATTCAGGCGCCACCTGGTCCAGTTGATGGATTCAGTTGTCAATCACTCAAACCTCCCTCTGTTGGTGCAAATAGGCACCAAGGTCCAGAACTTCACTTCCCAGAATTACTAGCTATGTGTCTTATGGCAAGCTGGCTCCCAAGAGAGTCCTGATTCTGGTTGGTCCACATAAACTCCATTTTAAAGGCCCCCCCCCCTTCCACTGATTGGATGTATTCCGCAGTTCAGATCCAAAATGGAGGGGCAAAACACACAGAGAGTCCCAGCTGCAAGAAAGGCAGGTTAGACAAACTACATTTCCACTAATACACTAAATGATTTCTGGCCAACAGTTACATCTTTGAAAAGTGCTCACTCTGCCCACTTAGCATGACAGAAACAGAGTGATTGGTCAACGGCTTGAGTGGGACTCGAGCAGGGAAACACACAGTCCCCCCATACAAACTAATTATGTCTGCAAGCAGACAGCTGTTAAAGAGACAGTACCAGAGGCTCTAAAAGCACTCACAGACAAACGGCTTAAACACCGAACACCATTCAGGCTGGGAGCACTTAGCCAGCTCCTGAAAGACCTTTGGGAACACCCATTTGCAGGGGGGTTACTTAAAGAACACACATGTGCCAACAAAATATGGCTAGTCACTTATGATGTGGCAGATCTTCACATATTAATCCTGCACTCTGAGAGCCTGTCAGTCCTGGAATCTGTTCTGAACCTTGGGAATGACAGAGATTGCCCTCCTGCAGAGTCTTTGATAGCTCTAGCTTGCCTTGTACTCAAGATAAATTATTTCCAATTTTAGAATTCATTCTAACAGCAACAGAGAGGCACTGCAGTGGGGTCCATGACAGTCCCATCATATGCCAATCTGTACATGTAAGATTTTGAGGGTACATTTATTATGGATGAGTCTGTAAATCCATTTTTCAAAAATATATTTCTGTACAGAAGGAAAGGATAGAAGGTGGATCTTGACATGTTTCACCAATATCTGAATGCATGTAAAGAAAACATTAAGTTTACTATGACATGCAGCCAGGAATCTGTCCATTTCCTGGACTTAGAGCGTTCTCTGGAAAATGGGTGTCTCCAAATGAGATCATATCATAAACCAACCAAGGACAATATGATACTCAGGTACTACAGCTTCAATAACAAACATACATTAGAGAATATCTCATTGGCACAATTTCTAAGGGACAAGAGAAATTGTTCAAAGCAAGAAGGTTATGACAAAGAGGCTAAACATACGGCAGCAAGGTTTTCAAAGGGGATTATCCGAGAAAGACTGTAGAAATAGCAATTAATAAGGCAGCACAGAGAGAGAGAGAAAGTGTCACATCTATCTGGGACAAATGACAGGCAAGGAGCAAGTGGGAGGCTGGACTTTACAACTAATTTCTCACCAATCTTTGCCAACGATTGGGAGGAAGCTGGCCTTTTGATTAAATTCTCACTAATTTTTGGCAAATTAAAAACAATAATCAGTTCTAATTGGAAGATTTGACTGAAAAAGGAGGCAGGATGTTCTGCAACAAAGCAAAACAATGGATAGCTTCAAGGTCCACCTTGATAAATATCTGAAAGTGTATCTATGGATACAACCACTGGTGAAATAGCAAGCATTAAAAGAGCTCTAGTAGCTTGTTTTGCTTGTACCTTTCCTATAATGCTATGAATCCTATGAACTCTTCCCTGGTTGCAGCTAACAGAGCAGTCAGACTGCAAAACAAACTGGTGAACTCTGACGCAATGCCATCTGAGCAGGATGATACAGGTTTTCCTTTAACCTAGCACAGCTGGAAAATTTTCTATGTAGTCACACGTTCATTGCTCGGACACAAGCAAACTAACAGAAACAGAAACTGTGGGAGCTCAACATGTATACCCTAGAGGATAGAAGGGAGAGAGAGGTTATATGAATGAGACCTTCAAGTAGTTAAAGGGCATGAGCAGAGTTATTCATGAGGATTTGTTTAGATTAAAAGGGGGAGGGACACCAGGGAGCACAGTCTGAAATTGGAGGGAGGATGATTCAGGATGGAAATGAGGAGGCACTATTTCACAGAAACAGCAGTGGCAGGGTGGAATGCGCTGCCAGAGGAGGTGATATCACTGTGGTTGGTAGGCAGCTTTAAAAGGAGGTGGGACAGGGTCAAAGGGAGGGTCAAAACTGAGGGGAAGCTGTGAAGCAGTTGATGGAGGTAGGGGCAATAAATAGGAAGGGTGGGCAAGGGGAGCGGGGCAGCTGCAGTTTAATAGATTGGGTGCTGCACACTCAAGGAGACTTGATAAACTGCAAGGCCTGTATTTGCTGACAATTTTGTGAGTTTGTAAGTTCATATGTAGAAATTAACAATACATTCAGCCATGAAACCATTTACATTGGACAAAGGATCACATGTAGCACTGAGGATGCTGTTTATATTCTCAAATGCCTGTGCCATATATTATATATTGGGAGGACATCACAAGAGAACTCAAGAAAAGATTACCCAAGCATAAATCAGATATTCAAAAGGGTGAAGAAAATCTGCTGTAGCAAGGCATTTCAATGCACAAAGTCATTCCGTGGCAGTACTCAGATTTTATGGTATCGAGCAAGCTAATGCCCCCAGAAGAGGTGGAGACTTAGAGCACCTCCATCTGGAAAGGGAGGCATTTTGGATTGCGATATTTAGTACAACTGATCCTAAGATAAGTTTGAATGAGTTAATAGTGCTAGCTTTTGGCAGACAGAAATCTTGCTTTCGGAGCAAGGAGCAGCTGACTGCAAAACTAGAACTTTTTTACTTATAGAACACTTCTGTCTCAGCAGGAGTCAGTGCCTGTTGGGATTAAGAAAACAGATACTTTATTAGAAGTGGGGGTCTTATTTAGGGTAAAAAAAAAAGAAAGTATGTGTTTTACTGTGTTAGGGAAAGCGAGTTTGCTAAGTCAGGAGGGGAGAAGTTAACTGGGGATGTGGCTTAGGAGTACAAAAGCAGGTGTCTCCAATTACAGTTCCCTAGTGCTATCTTTTGGCAGACAGACATCTTGCTTTCAGAGCAAGGAGCAGCTGACTACAAAACTATAACTTTTTTTTACTAATACCCTCCTTCCCACACTTAGTCAGTTCTAATTTTATAGGTGCTGGATTTGACTGACAACAGGAACTTCCTGTGTGGCAGTAGGAAGGGAAGAATCACTGAGACACATAGGCTTTGTCATCCTTGAAGGAAAGGAGTAGCTCTCCCTCTCCCCCTAGCTGTTGGAGGTCTGACTCTGAGCAAGGAAGAAGGATACTACAGAAGAATACAGGAAGTTTCTGTCCCAGAACTGGAAGGGTGAGAGCTGTAAGGGCACATAGGCAGTAGGAGAATAAAAAAAAAAACAGGAAGGAGAGAGTAAGCATACAAAGCAACAGGAGAGGGGCCACAAAATAAGACATGATGGGAGTGGTGCAGTGCAATGGCTGTGGGGCGGCAGGCTTCCGGGAGACATTCTGGAGGCTGCAATGCTGTCCAATTTGTAGACACCTCCCTGGTCTGAGGGATGAGGTTGCTCATCTCGAGGCTGACTTGGCTAGGATCCATGAAACCTCCTCCCCCACCCAGGGACCATCAGGGCCACCGCCGCTACCTCAGAGGTTGCCAAGAAAGAGGAGCGGTTGGACCAAGGTGGGCTCAAGGAGGGAGAGAGTGGTGGAACAGAGTTGCATTCCTCCAGTTGTATCTCTCCACAATTCATACACTATTCTGGTGGAGAGTGGTTCCTCTATGGAGGCACCTGCAGTGGAGACCAAGCAGGATGCTGGGAACCTCCACAAAGGAGACCCACAGGAGGGTGGCATGGGACCCCACAGGGGAAGGAAACAACTCCTGGTGATGGACTCAATCATTAGGGTGAGTAGAACTGGGGGAGGAAGGGAAGAGGGAGGTAAGGTGCCTGCCTGGCATCACGGCTTGGAAGGGCAGGGAGCGAATTCTCAGGATTACAGGAGCAGCTGCACGAGGGAGGGAGCTGGATGTCATTGTTCACCTAGGGACAAATGACCTGGCTGGGAATTGGATTGGAATGGTGCAAGAGGAGTTTGAAGAGTTGGAGAGGGGCCTTAGACAAGTAGCATATACGGTAACCTTCTCGGAGGTGTTGCCTGTCTAAGGCAAGTGTGATGCTAGGGTACTCTGCACCATGGGATTCAATGAATGGTTGAAAAACTGGTGTAGAGCTCAGGGTTTTGGCTTCACTGGGGACTGGGGGTCCACCTGGAGGGATACAGGCCTATACTGACGTGATGGTCTACATCTGTCCAGGAGGGGAACCGGGATCCTAGGTGATAGGTTTAAATGCTTCAGTGGCAAGCATTTAAACTAGCTAAGGGGGGGGCACTGAAAAGGAGTAAGGAAAACCCAGCCTCCCCACCACAAAACACAGTAGTTAGAGAGGTAAACACCAAGGTAGAGCAATTAATAGGGAGCAGGATGGGGTAAATGCAGAAAAAGGCAGTAAGGAGAGGGATGGGGCTAAAAGGGGTAAGGCTGTCAAAAAATGGAGGGTGATGAGTACCAATGCCCATAGTCAGTGTAACAAGCTCCCTGAACTAGTGGCCTTGATGGAAGAGGGATAACCTGGATATCCTGGCAGTCACAGAAACATGGTACACTGAGAACCATGACTGGGATGTCAACATACCAGGGTACACAAGCTACAGGAGGGACAGGGAGGGTAAAAGAGGAGGAGGAGTAGCACTCTATGTAGGGAATGGGATCAAAGCAATGGAACTAAAGGATAAACAGGGAGTAGAGGAGGCACTGTGGGTCACCTTGGAGACAGGGTATGGCACCACAATTCACACGGGGGTTGTATACAGACCACCATCTCAGGGGGAGGCAATGGACAAGGAAATGATAGAAGGCATCCTTAGAATGGCAGAAAAAGGGGAGATATTGTTGATGGGGGACCTGAATATGCCAGATGTTAACTGGAGCACCTTTGCTGCAGCCACATCCAAGAGCAGGGTTATTCTCGATGCCCCACAGGGGGAATGCCTTAGACAGCTAGTGGTATAACCCACTCAGGAGGGAGCAATCTTTGACCTGGTACTGTCAAATGGGGATGGAGAAAGGATCTCAGATTTAGAAGTGGGTAGCCATCTGGGAACAAGTGACTACCAAACAGTATGGTTCACGATAAACACAGCCATAAAGTCAAGCCATACAAAAGCAAGTGTATTGGACTTTAGGAGGGCTGACTTTGGGAAAGTGGGAGAGAGCCTCATAAAAGCACTAGCAAATGGGCAAGAAAGAGGGGTGGTGGAACAATGGGGAAAAATCAAAACAGCCATCACAGAGGCAACAAGCCTTTGTGTGAAGCAAATCAACAAAGCAAAATGAAGGAAAAAACCACTATGGTTCTCAAAAGAGGTGGCGGGGAAGGTTAAGGAGAAAAAGATGACATTCAGGAAGTATAAGGAAACACAGAAGGAGCAGGACAGAGAACTGTACCAGTTAAAGCAGAAGGAAGCGGGGAAGGCAGTCTGAATATCAAAGGCCCAAAGTAAGGAAAAGATAGCCAATTCAGTTAAGAAGGGGGGTAAAACCTTTTATAGGTACATTAGGGAGCAAAAAAAGATCAATGGAGGGATAGTGAGCCTTAATAAAGGGAAGGGAGGGTGGGCAATGAAAAAAGCAGGGATCCTGAATGAATACTTCTGCTCAGTATTCACAAAAGAAGAGGAGGGGGAGGTATCTAAATCAAAGAATAGAAGCACTCTGGATAGGGAGGTCGATACCAGTACACTCACAGAAGAAAGGGTTTTGAAAGAACTCTTAAAACTGAAGGTGGACAAAGCAATGGGGCCTGACAGGATTCACCCAAGAATTCTAAAAGAACTAAGGGTAGAACTAGTGATACCACTGAATACCCTTTTTAACAAATCATGGGAGGATGGTGTGGTACCTGAGGACTGGAGGAGGGTGGATGTGATTACCATTCACAAAAGTGGGAGTAAGACAGAGGCAGGAAACTACAGACCTGTTTGTTTGACCTCAGTGGTAGGGAAAATGATGGAATCACTTCTGAAAGAAAGAACTGTTGACTTCCTAGAGGCCAGTGGGGCACAGGACCCTAGACAGCATGGATCCACAGCAGGAAGGCCATGTCAGATGAATCTAATAGATTTCTTTGACTGGGTGACCAAAGTAGTAGACCAGGGAGCAGGGGTGTAGCCAGGGATTTCAGATCTGCACACCAAGTGGACTCACTGCTTACCCCCCTTGTTAAGGTGAGCTACCCCCTTCCCACGTAGCCAGACAATATATTCAAATGTACACCAGGATCGTGTTTGTTGCCTCATTTGACACCATAAATACAACTTTTGTATCTCATGACAATGGTTGTTGCCATGCATGGGTAACAAATACCATGCATTGTTCCCTAAGACAAAGAGAGTATTAGTGATCAGTCCTTCTAGTTTCGACTCCTATGAATACAATTACAGAAAGGTTCAGTATTTTCTTAGTTTTCATGAAAAAAGGCAGCAGTTCAGAGTCCATTTGCTACCCCCCTTAAATAAACTTGCACACCATGGAGTGCTTGGAGTATGCCTGCCTACACCCATGCCAGGGAGGGGCTGTGGACATGGTCTACCTTGACTTTAGCAAGGCATTTGACACAGTCCCACACAAAAGATTAATATACAAGTTAGCCAGCCTTGGAGTGGGTCCCGAAGTGGTAGCCTGGGTAAAAAATTGACTGGACAACAGGATGCAGAGGGTAATAGTAAATGGTGTTCACTCTGAAGAAAAGGGTGTTTCTAGTGGAGTACCACAGGGTTCAGTACTGGGACCGGTCCTCTTTAATGTCTTTATAAGTGACATTGCAGAGGGACTGTAAGGAAAAGCGTGTCTCTTTGCAGATGACACAAAGATCTGCAACAGGGTCGATACAGAAGGTGGGGTGGAAAAGATGCAAAGGGACTTGGCAAGGTTGGAGGAATTTTCAAATGTATAACAGCTTAGATTCAATGCAAAGAAGTGCAAAGTAATGAACCTGGGAAACAAAAACCCAGGAGAAGAGTACACAATGGGGGACACTAACAACAACAAAAATGGAAAGGGACCTGGGTATAGTCATATCAGATGACCTTAGGGTGAGCAAGCAGTGTGAGAAGGCAGTAATGAGGGCTGGTGGGATACTAGGATGCATAAGGAGAGGCATCACCAGTAGATAACAGGAAGTTGCTATCCCTCTGTACAGACAGTTGGTGAGACCCCATCTGGAGTACTGTATGCAGTTCTGGAGACCCCATCTCTGCAAGGACATAGACAGAATGGATGCTGTCCAGAGGAGGGCAACTAAAATGGTGCAGGATCTGAACCAGAAGACATACAAAGAGAGATTAAAGGAACTTAATATGTTTACCCTCGAGGAGAGGAGGGAGAGAGGGGACATGATAGAAACTTTCAAGTACCTCAAGGGAATCAACAAAGTCCAAGAGTTTAGCATCTTTCAGAAAAAGAGATGTACAAGAACAAGGGGGCACAATTTGAAGATAGAGGGGGATGGCTTAGAGGTAATGTGAGGAAGTATTTTTTCATGGAGAGGGTTGTGGATACATGGAACAGCCTTCCTGAGGAGGTAGTGGAGTCAAAAACAGTGGGGGAATTCAAGAATACATGGGACAGACATAAGGCAATTCTAGTTGGGGGGTAGGAGGAAGTTGGCTGTTGGTTAACTAGGATCTGCAGCTTATCCATTATGTAGGGAGGTGGGCAGACTGGGTGGGCCAAGCGGTCCTTGTCTGCCATCAGATTCTATGTTTCTATGTAGATTGGGCTGCATTTATGTGAGTTGTAGCTCTGGGGTGTGACAGACCTGAGAGACGCCAGGCTGTGTACCAGCAACAGCACTGTGAAATAACATATTTTACTGCAGCGACATTTTGAACGTAGGTCATATTTTTCACTGGACGTGCAGGAATTATGTGATAAAATTACAACAATGGATTATAACAATGTATCTGGTTATTTGTGATTTTTTAACAAAAGTGTTCACTTATCTTTTCTGTGCAGTTTGTCATTTTTTTTTATGTTTTAAAGCTGCAAAGTTTTGAAATAGTGTGGTAGTCTGACAATGAATATATGTTTTGAATTTTGAATGGCTATACCTATATATTTAAAGGGTATATCAAGCTTTTGCATGTACATACTTCTTAGCAGTGACCTTCCATGACCCCAAGCAAGGCTCTCATATTATCAGTCTTACTTCTTTAGTTAAGTAGCATCTTTAAGGACTAAACAAATGGTACCACTGAGAGACTCATGGAATAGCGGTAAAAAACAGGCAGTTACTAAAAGCATTGTCTCTAAAATGTTATCGATTGAAAGGAGGAATCCTTTATGACCTTTTGCAGTACCACAGGAGGTTCTACCACATTTACCGTGGGAGATGCTGGGATTGACAGGTTAGCCGTGCCATGTCAAAGGGGCGGTCCACGGGACAACCACAGGCGTGAGATGTCATTGACATATGATGTCATCACACTAATGATCCATGGATGGTGCACTGCATGAAGATGCAGCCAGTACCCATGGCCACTGTGGCCTGCTAGAGCATGGTGAAGAATGATTCAGGTGTGAGACCACACCAAGACTAGCATGGTGTAATCAGTGTGATTTAAATTCAAGACAGTCAAGCCAGCCCGGCTTCACAGAGGGCTGAGGCACTGTAGTGCCTTACCATTAACCATGTCAGCGATCGGAGTTCAGGTCACTGAGGTTGATGGGGGGAGGGGCGCTGAGAGAGGACTGAGCAGCTATCTGGCTGCTCTCCTCTCCTGGACGGGGGTGGTGTGTTATTCTGGCTCTTGGCTGCTGCCAGGTGGAGGCCTGGTTGGTGCTCCAAGCTTAGAGATCTAGACTGAGGTCAGAGGGTGGTGGTGAAAGGAGCTGCAGTTCCAGCACACATGTATGCCTCCACATGCAGGCATTGTTTAGGCTGCCATGGGTTTGGGAATGGAGGAAAGAGAAAAAAGGTCTACCCAGGCTCCATGATGTTCCACCTGCCATCCCTATGTTGCACACTGCCACTTGGCCAGGACTCAACAGCTGGATGTAGGTCTCTGAGTGGGGGGAGGACAGTCCTCCCCCAACTGCCCCAGCACAGGAGGCAATCCATGGGGCTAAGGGACCCAGCATGATTAAGGCAGGTCGCTGAGCAGGAGGGTGCAGGGACAGGAGCGATAAGCCCTGCCCAGGCAGACCACAGGAGAAAAAGCTTGATGAAAAGAAAGAAATTTAAGATAGTCTTCAACCTAAGGTAATGAAGTTGGCAACATTGTATAAGCAGACTTTATAATAACAGACATGTTTAGCATTGTATATAATTGTTTAGCAAATGAACTGCAAGGAATGTTTAATTTGCATTTAGGACCACAAGCCCTTTAAAAAGCTGAATAAATTGCAGTGATACTTTGGGAGAATCTGGAAATGGCCTGAGATGGGGATAAGTCTTTTAATAAAATGAGAACACTGATTTGAAAATTGGAGGTCTTGTGGTGTTGAATGAAGATTTACTTTGTGAAGTCTTTGGATGTCTGCATTTTGTACCCCCACTGAGACAAGACATGGTGATCTGTTCTCATCAAAGAGATATATACCTGTGGCTGCAGGAGAGGTTAATTTCAGGTAAACCCACACCGTCACTTGTTACTGCTGAAATGTTTTTTCCAAATCCGAGTTGTGTTTGTGAACATGCCAAACCAAGTTCAAATGCAGTCTGTGGGAATCTTAGTTTTAGTATAGCAATATCAAAATGTAATTGCTGGCTTACCTGTGAATGGGTACCAGTTGAAGATAGTTATTTCACATCATGCAGACTACTGCTGTTCAGAAGAGTGTGAATTACCAGAATCTGAATGGGTGTGAGGTGGACTGGGGATAGGGTTGGTACCAGAGATGATGTAAGGATTGCGAAGCAACAGAGTGACCCAGAGAACCTGAGCTAAAATCTGAGTTACTGCTATTATACATGGAATCCCCTTTGAAAGTATTAGTGGCCTGCTATACTACACAATCAGGTGAATAATCTACCCCAGATTTTAGGGCATATGACTACTGATTTTTCTAACCTACTGTATTGGATTGTGAGGGTTTGTTCTGCATGGATTTCATTGCCAGCTGAAACATTGTTGTACCACAGTTCAAAGGTCATGGTACAACAACACCATTCTAGCCGATTGGAACTCCTCATGGCAGCTGGTGTTTTACACAGTGCTGCTGCAGGCACAGCAATTAGTTCAATTTCTGAACTGAAACCACCGACACGTTTGCTACTGCTGTGCAGTGCTGTGAAAAAGCTTTTATTAAAGAAATAAAAAAAAAAAACTGTACACTGTAAAAAATACTGATTAGGCAATCAGGTGTCCAACCAACCTGTGCTGCCACCTCGTGCTTCTGATTACACTGGACCTCTAGAGCTTCACTCTTGATGTCTTATGTAGTCAGAACCCCTCTGTGGCAGCACAGCCTGGCTCTGCATGGTTGTCCAACCAACTTTCTCTATATAATACACGGTTAAGGGTAAATTCTGTTGTACCCTAGTAGTGATATAGCTACTTTGTTACAACCATGCGTCATTTTTACCACAGTAGCTATACGACAGCCAGAATCACATGCTCTCTTGCTACTCCCCAAATTAATCATTTTATGTAATTAAAAGACAAATAATCTGATTAATAAAATTCATCCACCTTCTTATTATCTACCCACTAACCCAATGCCACTAACAGTTGGTATTAGTAAATCAATGTTATTAATTTGACTTTTTAAAAGGCCCAGTGTCATGCTATTCCTTTAAACTGAGCCAAAAGTTCAGTTTAAAGGATCAATGAGGATCATCGCCAGTGCTGGGCCATTTAAAAAGTAAACATAATAACCTTTATTAACTGAATAATACAAGCTGTTGGAGGCATTGGGTTAGTGGGTAGGTGGTCAGCAACTGGGTGGCAAGTGAGTTTCTTTTTTTAAAATGACACAAAACAAGAAATTTTCTTTCTCAGGCAGGAAACATGGGGGAGTACACATTTCAAACAATTTACTAAATAAAATAATAAATAGGCAGTCATTCATAAGCAAGGCTTTGTTTCCATCGCGGGTTGTGCTGGACTCAAGGTCTTCTCAAGCTTTGCTCTTGAGGTCTCTAAATGCCATCACAACCGCACTTTGGAAACAGCCTTGTTATGTATGTTTGCCATACATGACTATATATAGAATATTATATCTTATTAAGATGTTTTCTTAAATTGGCCTTGGTATTGAGCTGTTATTTATGTGTGCATGCATGCTATAGCGAAAATTTGTGCAACAAAATAATTGGTGCTTTACAGAATTCAGAGTTTTCATTCTAAAGTGTGTACATCCTGAATGATACCCTTTTCAGTGCGCATACATCTGCTTTTGGCTTCTGACTCCATTCTACCACCAAAGACCTGACTCAGCAAGAAAGACCTGTTAGGATATTTTCAAATTGCTGATAAAGTGTTAAGAACATTTCCCACATGTTATGCATGATACAGGTACTGATAGCAGGACCCAGCACTGATTAACATCCTATGGCTGATAACTCCCCAGAGTTTAAACACAATAACAGGCCATCATGGAAAACTGAGAGTGGACATGAATACAAGTCAACCAGAAAAAAACAAACGTGCATCCCTCTGTAGGAAAGACAGGGAAAGTTGGCAGCTTAAGACACTGCGGTTTCCTGCAAGACAAGAAGATATGTCTTGTGACACATTTGAATGTGCTCAAATAAACACACTGATGGTTTCATACATGCTACCTTGGTGTTATGCACATATGAATATAGGAAAGAAAGAAGACCACTGGACTATCCAGTTCTTTCCTCCAACAAGTCAGCAGGAATACCCTGTCACCCTTTTGTTTGCAAGGTGCTTAGCTAGTTTATCTCTTACTGTTGGTTTAGGTGGTTGTGGGCAATAAATTGAAAACTTTAATGGCACCGTATAATACCGAGCACTGTGGTGAGTGAAGTCATGTGCCCAGTAGTAACAGATATTCTAGGAAGGACTTATAGGAACAGACTCCTCCCCAGAGTCTTTATTTTTCTAGAACATAAGGAAGGGCTATACTGGAAGCAATCTACTTCTCTGGTGCAGGCTTGAAGGTACAGACATTATCGACTGACACCACTTGTTCTGGAAATCTGTTCCAAGTTTCCACCACCAGTTCTGTAAAGCATTTCTTCCTGATATTTCCACTGACTCTACCCCTCTCAACAGTGAGTGCTACTTACGGTAGTTCTCCTTCCTGTCCTTGAACATACTGAAGATCTTGCTTTTGGCCTGTTGGTGTTACACCTTTTAGATATTTAAATACAGTAATGATGTCACCCATGAGTCTCCTCTTTCCCATGGAGAATAGTTCCCATTCTGACAATTGGTCTTCATATCCTATATGATTATGGCAGCACTAACTGTTGTTTCTTACTGTTTGACGGGTTTCTCTTGTGCTGATTGGGGGAGAGGACCATGAAGCGAAGCTGAGTGGTTCTGTCTGCCCAAATAGTTCAAGAGTTCAACAGTAAAAAACAAGAATAAGCACAGCCATAATCATATGTTATTGCAGTGGATCACCATAACATGATTATGGGTTTACTTGAAACTTCTTTTTGTTTGAGAGTTCTACCATTTTTGTTTTGTGCTTCCCCGCTGTGTTGCAGTTGTTTGGCCAAAGTTGAGCATGTTGGATAAGCATTGCAAGGAGAGGGCTGTACACAGAATAAGAGGTAGAGACATTCTCCTTGTTGACTGGCTGGATTAGATTGATTGCCATATAATATGTTTTCCAAACCTTCTACCACCATGGTTGCTTTCCTCTGCACCGTCTCAATCCTGTTGCTATCTTTCCTTGGATATGGGGACCAGAACTGTACAGTATACTATTGTACCAATGATCTGTATAGGGAAAGTAGAATATTCCGTGATCTACTTATGAAGTTAGATCTTCCTTCAGTTATTTTCTTTATGTCATTTTATACAAAGCAATAATGGCATAAGAAACATAGCCATGCAGGACATTTTTGAGAAAGAGGAGGACCACAGGTTCCATTACAGTCTGCCCTTGTCTGTGAAGTTTGAGTGAGGAAAAATGAACAAATGGCCAACTCCTATTCCCTTTTAATGGTGGCTCATTGTGAGGCAATTCACTGGGGTGGCTTTGTTGGGAATACCATTAGGTGGGCGCTGCAATTATAGTGCCACAATTAGGGCAACGGGAAAAGGTCATGAGTGGCAGGAGCATTCAGGAATTTCACAGTGCCCTGCACTCGTGACATTTTCACCATCCACACTGTTCTACTCCCTTCCACTAATGCCCAGACCAATAGGTGATTTTAATTAGTGTTGGGGGGTGCAGAGGCAAAGCCCCCCCCAAAAAAACTAACTCTTATCCACTGCTGCCCGTTGACAGCTCAGATATGTTGCAGTGGAATGTGGGGCTGCAGTCACTGCAGGCAACATGTTTCTGGATCTCTAAGTTACAGCGACCAGATTCATGTTGCAGAGCCGTGGGTGAACCACTTTGTCGGACTGATTCCTTTACTGCCACTTAGTTCTTTCTTAGGGAGTGCAAGTTCATTTGGTTCCATTGTCAAGGTTTAGGGCTGGCTGCCCTGAGCTTTTTGTTTACTCAACAGTGAAGTCTTAGCATGGAAGAACAGGCCATGGAAGGGGGAGAGAGAGTTCTCCCGGACAATAGGGGCTGCTACATGTCTGGGCAGTGGCTGAGTCTTGTTTGCAGTAGGGGGTGAGGTGCTCTCATAAAAACACAAAAATAGAAAACAAGAAATGAGACAACCCACTAACTAACAAATGAGACTATGAGATGGTCTCTAAAAGGTAGTTGCAAAAAACATTTATTTCATAGGATGCATAAAAAATATAATGTGTGACTCACAGTGCAGTTTTTGAACCCTTCACAAGGATTCCAAATGTGTTTGAGTAGATCTGCTGTTTTGTATCACAATGGACACTTACTTCATCAGAGTCCTACCTGTGCCTGTGTCGGAATACAAATGAGAATCACCAGATTTTAGTGTGTGCATACAGGGGTTGCACATGCTATTTAGGGATTAATCAACAACAGGGTATGGGTTTACTAAGCATTAATCACGCCTGGGGGTTGGAGTCACGAGGTGAAGCCAAGTGACTTCAACCACCCAAGCATGGATTAATGCTTAGTAAACCCATACCCTGGAGTGGGTTAATCCTCTTATAACATGGGTAATGTTATATTAGCGATTTATCTAAAGAAATAGTAAAATAAAGCCCTGTGAACATGCAACTGTGGGTATATCAGGGATTAATTAATGGTCAGATGACCTGTTTGGACAAATCAGAAGACAATATTTTCAGAACCTATGTTATAACACCTGTTGTGCAACATCCAAGAACTTGATACAGTGCCAGTTATACTGCACTATACTATGCACAGAGGCCACGACCACAGATACTACTACTGCTTTAGTTGTCTCCCACCTGCACCATCCCCTTTATGATCACTTCTCCATTGAAGGCATTGTCCCACCTTTTGTCCTGTCACTTGATTACTTTGAGTCCCCTGACCCAAAACTGAGAAAAAGAAATGAGGCAGCCTTCCAACCCACAGATGAGACTCTGTGCTGGTCTCCGAAAAATAGTGACAAAAAACCCACAGTATTTCACACAAATTCTGATTTTAATGAGAGGTGAAGCAAGCAGATTAAATGAAGTCTGAAACATTAAGATTCTGATTTCATGCAAATTTCCTCAGTAATAAAGAATGAGGGGTCATAAATACAGAAAAGTAATTAAATAGGTGCTGTATGTTGTACTTGAATATTATGTTTTAAAAAGTTTCTTGGTTCTGGGAAAAAGCTTTAAAAGAGAACCGCACTGACTCTACGGGTCATTTTTTCCAGTAGAAGCTGTTTTTTTAAATACTGGTTTAAATTCTGTTATTGCTCTAGGTATCCAGGTTTTTAAGCCATCCTATTAGTTATTATGGTTTACATGCTGCTGTCAAAAACCATGTTAGAACTGTATTATGTAGTTTATATCCTGGTTCTGCTCTTCTATTGTTGGCAAAATGTATCCATGTTCTACAGTAGAACTCATTGACTGAGTAGGACAAAAACTACATTATACTGTTCTAAAATGGTGCTTACCACCAGATCGTAAAGCATAAACATCCACTGAGGTTACTACAAGGCCTGGATAGATGGAACAATAACAGAATTTTAACCAATACTTTAGAAATGGCTTCTAAGGGGAAAATGACTTACAGGTTCAGCGCAGTTCTCCTTTAAATTTGAAAAGTTTCATGCATTACAATTTCAGTATTCATGGTCCTAATATTCAGAAGGTTATTGCATTGCTAATCATGCTAGTGATGTGATAACTGGGCTGTACATGATCAGAAGGGGCAGAGGCCATATTCAGTGGTCCTGAGCCATGGCATTCAGTGGACGTCATGCATGCGCAGATTTATCCTGCTGCCCATGCAAATGAGGGAGCCCTCTTGCATACCAGGTGCAGTGGTATGTTCAGAAGACTCTGGAAGCACTAAAAGGCCTCTCTGACAGGCAACACTATTTAACATTTCCAAAATACAACTTGTATCAACATGTACAATGGTGCCCAGTCACCCATCTCTTCCTGTGGCTGAGTTATGGGTTAGTGGACTGACAGCAAGGGTCGTCAGTCTTTGTCAGTCTAGTTGTCTCCATGCCTCCTGAGGCCCAACTGAACATTACTCCAGTAGTCCGGTAGAGACCCTGGTTGTCTAGTGGACCCCCAGCCCCCAATGCTATGTCTCTGATAGTCTAGTGGACCCTCAGCCCCCCAATGCTATGTCCGTGGTAGTTTATTGGACCCCCCAGCCCCCCATGCTATGCTCCTGGTAGTCTAATGGATCCCCAACCATGATGCACATCCATATGCCATATACATTTATTCCAATGTCCCTGGTAGTCTAATGGACAGCTGCCCACCAATGCACATCCACATATATACATGTATTATGTATGTAAATGCACACAGCATGCCTATGAGCATTGGAGGGTGAGGGATCCATTAGACTACCAAGTGTAACCCCTAGGTGGCGCTACCCCAAGGGTTACTACCCCTGCCTGTTTGGCTACTGACAGGTTGAGGGGCCTAGGTTCTATGACGGGTGCTTCCACCCAGAGGTCAGGGTTAGTAGTGGTTAAACTAGCTTGAGTACAGCCCTCTGGGATACTGTGACCCCCCCTTTGTTCCCACTAGTGGCCCACATAATACACGGGAGTTACCTTCCCAATACCCCACATATGCACACTTTTTACACATAGAGATATCACTTATCCACGAGACTGATTCTGCAGCCTGTCTCGGTGGACCCCCTTTAAAACAAGGTTAAACAACATATACAGCAATTTGCAATACTGTTTTAGATTCATTAATACCACATCCAGTATATAATATAACAACAAATATGGTTTATTCAGGGGACAGTTACCGGGGGTAATCAGGTTGATTAGTTCAGATAAGTTTGAATCACAGTACTGTGCACATATATTTAGGGTCCAAAATGTCACTCTCTAGGTACCCAGGATGGGGGGAGCTAGCCAGGTCCATTGCCTGGGGTCGGCCGGCTGGTGCAGCTGGATGGGGCCCTGTATGAAGAAAATATATGCACAAACAAATTGTAATCCAGAGCCGGATGTCTCAGTCCACAAACAGAAGAACACAAAACAATCAGTTGACACACTTTGATTAAAAGAAGGTGAGGGGAGGTACCCCTATTTGTACTCACAAACCCCAAACTGATAGCTGAATTGAGGAGGTGGCTCTGGATGGCCAGAATGAGCAGGGCATGGAGATGAGACCCTTGTGACAGGGCCTAACTGATTTGGATAGCAGACGGATTCAGTCTGGTTAGCTGTGAGTCCAGCTTCCAGCTTCTTCTTACAACACACAAAACAAGGGGAAAAGGAATCATGATCCCCTACAAACACTAGTCACATTTATATGTAAAGGAAATTACTATACCAGGCAGCTGCTTCTCAATTCCAATTGCAAATACTGCAAAACCCAAGAACACATGCAGCAACAGAGTCCCCAACAGGCCGATTGCACTTCTGCAAATCTTCAGTCTTCTATGGGCAAGCCTGGTTCTGCACACTTCCTCTTTCTCTTTCCACAACTTGGATTCAGTCCGAATGAGCACATTCGCTAATGGCTACAGGCTGACTTCAGGGCCTTACATGAGCTTCCCGCGCGAACTGCATGCCACAGCAGAACAGAGCTCCTACTCCCTTCACAGTCAACTCGCATCTGGATCTCCAGCAACAGTTCAGGGCATTTCCCTTAGGCTCCACACAAGTTTGGTTGGTGGATTTGGCTGTCAATCATTGTAGGGCTCCCTCTGTTGGTACAAAAAGGTGCCAAGGTCCAAACTACAGCTCCCAGAAGCACCTGCCATACATTCCCCCTTTAAGCAGTCCCAGTTCTGGTTGGCTCAAGCAGTCTCCATTTTTGGGCTCCCCTTACCCAATTGGCCCAGATTAGTAGTCCAGATCCAAAACAGAGGAGCAACACACACAGAGTCCCAGCTGCAATAAAGGCAGGTTAGACAAACTGCAATTTTACTAATGCTCTAAATGATTTCAGGACAACAGTTACATCTTTCAGATGGGCTCCCTCTGCACTCTTAGAGACTGCAGAAACACAGCGTTCAGACGGCAGCGCAGGGTGGGATTCGAGCATTAACTACACAGTCCCCCCCCCATTCAAACTAATTTGACCTGCAAGCAGGCAGCTCTTAAAGAGACAGTACCAGAGGCTCTAAAAGCACTCACAGATAAACGGCTTAAACGCCGAACACCGTTCAGGCGGGGAGCACTTAGCCAGCTCCTAGGAGACTTTTGGAAACACCCATTTGCAGGGGGTTTACACCAGAATACTACAGGACTACTAGAACATTGTTCAGTTGGGCATCAGGGCTGGCAGGGGACTACTTGATTGACAGGGACTGACTGCTGTTGCTCTCAGTCTGCTACTGGGGGATCAAGCAGGGATGCAGTCAAGGCTCCACTTGATGGATCCATACAGTCATGCTCAGAGGCATTTTGCAGAGCTGCTAATGGCCACATAATAATATGCAAATGGTTCTACGTGTCTTGCATGCCATACGAGACCATTAGCATGCCGGATGCCAAATATGGTTCTCCGGAGCAAAGGTGCTATCTATTTGGGATACACCCTCTCCTATTGGCCCCTGGAGTCAGTGTTCTGCAGGGGCCTGCATTACCAACACTCATAGGAACTCTGAGTGGTACTAACATGGCCCCAAATTCAGAAAGGAGGGGCATGCTGCCTGTCTGAATATGGCACTCCATTTGGCCATGGGCCATCTCAAGTGCAGCAGTAAAGATTACGTCGCATATATGGCTGGGTTGGAATATAGGGGCACATGTATTTTATCTCTGCTGCTTGTTTGATGAGTTAGCTATCTTCTGTTTTCTGCATGTGGAAGGATTTTAATCAATCAGATTTCTAGAGATTGCTATGTTTGTTGTTTTAAGAACTTTAGACTGCCAAGGATTAGACAACTGGCAGCGCTTAACGAGTTAAATTCTGGAGGATTAGATTAGATTAGATTTAGAGTATTTCAGCAAACAATGTTCCTTGTAAGTCCTAAATCTAAAACAGTTGGTGATTATACTATGCCATTATTACTGTCTTCTGTTTGATTGTTACTGTGCCAGAGTAAAACTAGACTCCTGGGATTAAAGTTGGCAATTTTGGTTCTTTTTGAAATTCATTATATTCTCGTTATAAAGCTGTCCTAGGGAATCAAATACTTTGCATGTTGCAACAGTGCGTGTATAACAATAACGATAAAGCTGATCTTTAATTAGATTTAATGTGGCTGAGAGCCAGGGTACAATAGCTTTACTGAGATACTTTAAAACCAGAACTGTCTATACCCTGATTTACTTATGTGACAGCTGGCAGTCATACAATATACACTTTATTTCTGTTTATTTAATATTTATAATTAAATGAAAAATAACTATGTTAAGCAATAGTCAAGATTGCAATACCCCATACCCCAATTGATCCTTTCCCCCTCAATAAGTCCTGGGCAGCGTGCAGTAGGCATATAAGAATAGTCAGATCAAGTTAATGACTAGACAAAGAATTTCTGGGTACATCTAAGTGGGTTGGGTGTAAAAGTGCTGGATTACATGACCCTTATTCATATGTTCCTGTGGCACATATCAGTTCAGCATCTAGAGGGGGGGGATTCTGTTGTAAATTCTCAACACTAGGGGATGCCTTAATTACAATTTGTCCCACATTTAGATTGCATGTCTTCCACACTGTCCTGCACAGTATATGTTGTATAGCATCTACTGCACCTTTCAGGGGATGATGCATGCCATCCTGTGTGTCAATATAATTATTGTTAGGGTCAACTGCAACCTAAAATCAGTACATAAAATTGTCTGTTACATGCACTGCTTTACACATGAGTGTGGGTAATGGAAAATTGTGGGACACAATCTTCTCTGAGGCACTCCAACCTACACAAACTGCATCTCATGCCCACATGATAGACTGTCGATGTACATGTGACTTCAAAGAAGAATTCCCAGCCCCTGTATTTCCTCGCCTTGGGCTACCTGAGCTCAGTTCTTCATGTGCATGTGACCAGACTGGATCACAGGATCAAACTACTGCTTCCTTCAACTAAAGGACCTCTCTCAAGAAAGCAGAAACAATCAATTTCAGGTAATGCTTAACTATAATTGGCTATCCTATCTCCTCAGAGTCAGGCTGTCTGCTACCTTGCTATTATACCTTACTGGCTGCTTTCTCTGCTGGCTTCCTACTCCTAGCAGGAGCCAGCCATATGTTTGTCTGTTGGGATTATGTGTAAACTAAGACAAAGGTTCTATGCCTGTCTGCTCCTTTCTTTCCCATTTTGGCCATTCAGCCTATCTATATTTAAACTCCATGCCCAGCTGTTTCTGATCAGCTGTTCATTCTGACACTCCTCCCAGAGCACCACTTGGCCTAACATGCCTATGGTCCCTATGGCAGCAACCACTGGTAGTGCATGAGTTCTGCACAAGCACCAGGGCACCTCCTTGCTAGCGGGGTCCTCTTGGTTATGAATGCACTTTGGGTGCCCCCCGCAGCCCCTGTTAGAGGCTGCAGAAGGGTTCACCTAGCCCCCACCTCAGGAATGCAGCAAGGAAGTGGTGGAGCATTGCTGTTTTGGGAAGGAGAGCCCACTTAGCTGATCGTAGAGACACCCAGGTGGCTGGCTCCTACCAGATGGATAAGCCATGCTCCTCTCTTGGCCATATTCTCTCTGGCTCCCTAGCCTCGGACCACACACCAGAGACATGCACACTGCTCAAAACTCCCACTCCCCCACAGTCAATGGATGTCAGCAGTGCCTGCTCCACCACAGAATGTCACAATCAGATCCCTCTCACCTGTGCCCTTCTGTCCATCAGCCCATTGCCTCCTCAGGCATTTTCCGCTTGTCTGGTCTTCTCCATTTGTGGGATGTGGGCATCAGGGTGCCACCATCTTCTCCCCATTAGCCCCCCTCCACTTCTACTCCTAGCTCTTTTGCAGGCTCTCCATTGGGGGAGTGGCTGGCCGACCGTTTATGACCCTAACACAGATCTTGCCACACATTTGCACTCTTTCAGCATCACATTGGCCATGCCCCTCTTCACTCTACACGATTTCAGCTCTAACACAAATCCCCCATACCAGAACCTCCCCTTCCAGACACACTATGTTCTACAAGGTAGCTGCAGTGGGTGATTCATTCTCAGTTTCCCATACCACACCACTAAAGTCATGGTCAACCGCAGCACTTCCAGTGGCCATGTTTGTAGTCCACCAACTCCTTTTACCGATGTCAACCCCTGGACACTCACAGTGGTGATCACTCTCTCCTAGGAACTGCATCAACTTGCATAGCAGTCCCCCACCAACTCCGGTGCCCCCACTCCCAATACTCTGTCCTCACTAGCCCTGGGTGACCCAATATGCATCACTCCTGGTGGCCACATTGTAGTTCTGCTACCAAAATGGCAAGATGCAGCACTTGCCGACCCTGGGTGACCCGATTTGTGTCACTTCCAGTGGCCATCCTAGTAGTCCTGTACTCCATTCCCTTTCATAGGACTAATAATAACCAGTATTCTTCTGCCTATTTTTCACTCGGGACAAGCACAAGGTTACTAAGGGAACTTCTCTCAAGTCTCCTCCAGCAGCCAGTATGGTGAAGGTGAAGGTGTGCCACTTCTGACATCCAACCCTGGCCAGCTGTGCCCCAGATGCCTATCAGAAGAGCTGTTGGAGCACTCTGAGCCGGAGGAAGGCACCTCTTCTCAAGGAACAGCCCCCACTAGCACATTGAGCAGGATAACACATGGCAGTCTGACACAACCACCCTAATCCTCCAGAACCAGTGGGCTACTAATGCATTCTTTCAGGTACAGCGACAGTTCATGGCAGCCATAATGCAAAAGCTGGCAGAGATGACCAATCCCCTGGCTCCAACCTTCCCAGAACTGGCCACATTCAGACTGCCTGCGGGCCCCAACCACTCTAATCCATACTCGAATAACCAAGGTGAATCAGGCAAGGACTCAGAGAAAGACTGGGATGACAAAGGAAAACCAATGGAACTGGACCCTCAATCTATGACAGCAAAATACTGCTTCCCTGACCAAATCCCCATCCTAGTTAAAGCGATTAAGTCCACATTGGGGTTCAAAGAGGCACTGCCAGTACCAGATTCCAAACTTGGGCCCTCGCTAAAAACAGCACCCAAAGTCTCCAACATCTTTCCAGTGTGGGAATCTATTGAAGAGGTGGTCCTCAAAGAATGGGGCAATACTGAACCCATCAGAATGAAACAGAAGGTCCTGGGACAAGATGTATGCTCTCCAGGAGGATAAACTTAATCTATGGTACTCTGAGCCCCTGTGGACCCCCAAATA
The DNA here is from genome assembly GCA_016271365.2 of Neoceratodus forsteri. Taxonomy (NCBI): domain Eukaryota; kingdom Metazoa; phylum Chordata; order Ceratodontiformes; family Ceratodontidae; genus Neoceratodus; species Neoceratodus forsteri. The sequence goes on from JADMNL010000028.1 coordinate 220,902,327, forward strand.
ACTTCCCTCAGCAAAAGGACAACACTCCCCACAGAAAGGGCACTACCCTAAAGGACCCCATGGATAAGAAAGTGGAGAACCTGCTCAAGAAAGAACTTCGAACTGGTGGGACTAGGTATCATGGCCACCACTATGGCCATATATGCCACCCAAGCCCAAATCCTCTGGATGCAAGGCATCCAGAAGACATTGGCTCCCAACATGCCAGAGGTCACACTGATGGAACAGGCCATCCAATCAACTACATACCTGATGGATATGGCAGTAGATTCCCTCTATGAATCAGTGCCAGGTCAGTGGCCATAACTAACAGGGCAAGAAGGCACATCTGGCTGAAAATATGGAACGCCGACCTAGAGTCCAAGGCTATGATACTCAGGCTCCCCTTCAAGGGCTCACTACTACTCGGGGAAGAAATGCAGGAATATCTAAAAGGAAACAAAGATGGCAAAGAGATCACCAAGGATAGGGACCCTGGCAACACCTATCTACCATCCAGGGCAAGGCCAGGGAAGAGCCATAGTTTTCATGACAGGTGGGCTAATTACAACACCAGTAGGAACCACAGCTTCTCACCATAGATTAACAAGAACTCCAAATACAAGTCCCGTAACAGGTACTAGTCCAACAGAGGCCGACCAAACAACTCTTTCAAGCCTAAACAAACCTTGCAATGACTACAGCTAGGGCACCAAGGGAATGAGCTACCCCTCCCCCAATAGGGGCTTGTCTCCTACAATATATGGATACCTGGGAAAAAGATGACTACAGGCAAGTGGGTCTGAGAAATAATACAGAAAGGGTACTCAACAGAGCTGACGGAAATCTCACAAAGAGACCTACTAATCATGTCACTGGTATCATGAATGAGGGCCACCCCACAACAGATACAATGGATCCTAGACAAACTACTCGATGCAAGAGCAACCGCATGGGTACCACAGCACAAACAAGGGATCAGGATCTATTCCATATTCTTTATGGTTCTAAAGAATATGGGAGACCTTCGCCCCATACTAGATTTAAAATTCTTAAATCACCTCATTCAGCATAAACGATTCAAAATGGAGATGTTACAGTCAACCATCACAGTGAGAAGGCTAGGGGATTACTTAACATCCATAGACCTAAAGGATGCCTACTTACTCACCCCAGTAAGACCATCCCACAACAAATACCAATGCTTTCACATCCTGGGACACCACTTCCAATATACTGCCCTTCCCTTCGGCCTTGCCTTGGCCCATGGGTTTTCACAAGGTCTCAACAGTCCTGGAAGCGAAGATGGGGGAGCAAGGGATACAGGTGATCCTGGACTTAGATGACTGGCTGATATGGGCCAGAACCTTAGCCCAAACTCGCAGGGAGACAGAAGCAATAATCCAGTGCTTGAAGACCCGTGGATGGGTGGATGGGTGATAAACGCAGAAAAGAGCACCCTATCACCCAGCCAAACTATTGAACACCTGGGGGCCCTGATAGATACCAATATAGGCATGATGAGACTGTCAAACAAGCAGGTCGAGTCCATAATGAGCCACGCACAGAAGATGGCACCCACACCCAAGCCATCACTGCAGGAGGTATCCCAAGTACTGGGCCTCATGGCCTCATGTATAGAGCTGGTTCCATGGGCATGATGGAACATGAGACCACTCCTTCTGCCCTACATACAACAAGGAACTCTAGCGGATCACAACCTCTCAACATCATTCAACATGAGCAGACCAGTGAGAAAATCGTTGGCCTGGTGGACCATCCGCATCAACCTGACCAAAGGACTACTGCTGGATCCCAAAACCAACATAACCATAGATATCAATGCCAGCCTAATGGGTTGGGGCATATCCACCAGGAGCCAGATAGCTTAGGGCAAATGGACAACATCAGAGGCAAGGCTCCCGATAAACGTCCTCGAGATACAGGTAGCATACAGCACATTGATCAGGTTCCAGACCCTAGTGCAGCACAAAAAATGTACTAATTTGCTCAGAAAACCATGCTACAGTACCATAAATTACACAGCAGGGAAGCACAAAAAACAATGCAATGCAATGAGAACCATCCAAGGTGCTAAACTGGGCACAAACCAACCTGAAGGGAAACTCAACTTAACAGTGGACTGGCTGAGCAGACAACAAATACACCTAGGGAAGTAGCAGCTAAACCAAAAGATCTTCCAGCAAGTAAACAAATGATGGTGCCCAGTGTTGACAGACCTCATGGCCACCAGCGAAAAAAAAAAAATGCAGGTCAAGAAGTTCTACTCTTGATTCAAGGAGATGCAGTTAATGGGAGTGGATGCCCTGTCCATGGACTGGTGGTTCACAGTGGTACATATATTCCCCCAGTTCCTCTCATATCACAGGTACTGATGAAAGTAATGTAATCCAGTGTCAGGGTGATACTGCTAACCCCATATTGGCCAAGGTGCTCGTGGTTTGCAACACTGGTGGTCATGGCCCTGAACCACCTGCAGAAACTACTGATGAGACTGGAGATCATACACCGGGGACCAGTGCTCCACCCCAGTCCCCACAACCTACAACTAGCAGCCTGGCTCCTGAAAGGGAGAGACTGTTAAAGGCCAGATACCACCAAACAGTGGTCGACACCATGACCATGTCAAGATACGGATTGACAACAAACACATACAAGAAACAATGGGACATATTCACAAAATGGTGCTCCTCTGTGAGGGTGCAGATGGCAGTTATCGGGGTAGTACAAGGCCAGACAGGGAATTCTACACCTGGGGCACACCCCGATATAATAAGATTCCTCAAATCAGTGACCAGTTTGCGACCAAAGACAAGAACTATCACCACCCAATGGGACCTCACACAAGTACTCAAGGCCCTGATTGCAGTGCCATTCGAGCCCATACCCTAAGTAGACATGAAATGGCTGACTCTAAAGACTGCTTTCCTAGTCACCATATGCTTGGCCAGACAAACATGTGAATTACTTGCACTGGCCTGCAAGAAACTGCTCATAGTTTTCCACCAGGACCGAGTCACTCCTAGAACCCTTCTCTCCTTTACACTCAAAGTCAGCTCCGATTTTCACATCTGTTGAATTACCAGCTATGATACCCAAAGCAGACACAGCTGTGCAACCAGAGCTTCATACCCTAGGGATGAAAAGACTCCTAACAACTTATATAAACAGGACCAAGGACTTCCTTAGATCAGACAGACTGTTCATACTGGTGTAAGGGAGAAAGAAGGGACATTCGTCTTCAAAGTCTACAATCATGGCATGGCTGAAGAACACCATCCAAGAATCCTATAAAGCCATGGGCATACCACCATCTAAGGACATAAAATCTCACCTAACCAGAGCAGTGGCAACTTCATGGGCAGTGTGCAATCTGGCCATGGCTGAGGAGATATGTGTCATGGCCACATGGTCCACCATTCACACCTTTATCAAGCATTATATGTTGGACATGCTTTTGTCACTCAGAACAAACTTTACCCAGGCAGTTCTCAAAGCAGTGACAGAGCAGCCACATAGTCATGAGCAGTCTCCCCTACCCAAATGATGCTATGGCACTGCTTTTTAAAAACCCAGTCTGTGAAGGTTGGAGTGCCTCAGAGATTACTCCCCATAATGGTAGTTTACTCACCTGGTAAAGGTGATTGTGGGAGTACATCTCTGAGGCACTCTACAGCCCACACAAGAGGGAGACAGTCCATGACTCCATCAGAGACAATTGACCACTAAGAGTTTAAGGGCCTATCTTTCCACCGGCATGCCTGGTGGTCCTCATTTAGAGTGTACATAATAGGAAATAAATACCATGTTCTGACTGCACTACCGCAGCATGCCTCGATTCATTAGGGTAGTCATAGACACACTAACAATCCTCTTTTCAAGCACACAGGAACAGCTATGGAAGATGTCTAACTGAGCTTACGTAGGCAGGGCAATACCGGTGCTGGGACTTCTATTTTGAAGTCACATGTGCATCAACAGCCTCTCAGATGAACATGGGGCCAAGTCTGTGACAGTCGGAGTGCTTCAGGGATTTACTCTCACAATCATCTTTATCAGATGAGTAAACTACCATTGTCATTTTGTCTCACACAGCATGGAGCACATGATTCTACAGCTGTGGGCATAATACACTTTCATTTCATTCGCTCCTCTCCAATCTGCTAACCATGATTCTCTTAACCAGTAATTATATAAAATAAAGTACGGCTACCAGTGAAAACTCTTTCTGTTACACACTCTTTCATGTGTGATACCTGAACAAACCCGTGTACAGACATTATGTCCCCGGACAAAATGTCGCGGACTTTACTTTGCGGATGTAAGGTAGAATTGACAAATAATTGCCGGATTATAAGTATAGCGGTGAAAAAAGTGCTAGACTTAATGTCGCAACACTATTAGGTGCTGGAGTAAATGTAGTGGTTAAGCATTAAATGCTGAATGAGCATATCGCTGTACTGAGACAGATAGCTGCGGGTAACAGTACTTGTGTAATTCATGTCACATCAGCTGTACTGATCATAACAGCCTACTGTGAATGCACCGATGTAGAGGTTGCAGCACTTGTGTAATTCATGCCGCATCAGCTGTACTGATTATAACAGCCTACTGTGAATGCAGCATTAAATGCAAATTGTATAGCTGCAGCATTAAATGCTGATAAAAACGTATGTACTAGCTGTACTGGGAAAGCGTATAGCTAAGGGTAACAGTACTGACTGTGCATTTCCCATCCTTCGGATGCTCATGTCGTATCAGCTGTACTGAGTTGTACTGTGCTAGTACCGTAGCACAGTCCTTGTAAAACTGGATGACAGCAACAGAAAATGCAAACACCGATAAAGAATTATTGATAGAAAAGCAAGTTATCCACAATGTTTTGTTTTTAACTGGCAATGTGTTGTTGAAGTAGGGAGTAGAATGGAAATAAGGCTAGGCATGAGAAGACAGTACCGTGGTCTCAGGTCATGTAGGGAGACAGCTACATTCTGCTTTAAAAAGCTGCAATGCGAAGCAACTGCTGGTAAAACTGGGTCATATAGTACAGCATAGTGGGACTGTGCAAAGTTTATTGAGCATTCTGCTTCTAAGCGTACTTGACACAACTGCTGGCTAAACTGTTTTGTGCAAAGCGAAGCTGGTAAAATACGATAAAAATGCTGGTAAAACCATATAGTGCAATGCTGGAACTGTGCAAAGTTTATTGGGAATGTTAAACGAGGGATTCTGCTGCTAAGTGTACTTGATACAACTGCTGGCTAAACTGTGTTGTGCAAAGTGAAGCTGGTAAAATGGTAAAATGGTTAAATACAATACAATGATGGTAAAACCATATAGTGCAATGCTGGGACTGTGCTAAGTGTGAAAACTTTATTGGGAATGTTAAGCGAGAGATTCTGCTTCTAGGTGTACTTGATACAACTGCTGGCTAAACTGTTTTGTGCAAAGTGAAGCTGGTAAAACCATATAGTGCAATGCTGTGCATGTTAAAAGCGGGAGATTTAAAGAGGAGCTTAAATGTATTTTCTTTCAGCCGGCGAAAATGTCGCCAGTCTATCAAGGATTCAGCAACATTCTGACCGCACCGCTTCTTACATCGACCTATTTAATTTCTCCGAAAAGACTGCAACATATAGTCCGCGGCAAAATTTTAGCGCGACGAATTGACCGTATGCTGAACAAACCATGTGACCTCTGTTTTCTTGGATACTGCGCACCTCAGGTGTGCAAAAACATGTTGTTACACACTGTTACCTATACATTATCCTCTATATCATGCCTGACCATACTGTGAGCAGATTCAGCAGGGGTTCTTGATGGGAAATGAAACATGGAACCTGCTTCTTGAAGGCAGCCACTCTAAGTTACAAAGAAATTTCCACCCAGCTGATAGACAGAATTGAGCTTTTAACTTCATGATTACTTTAGCATGCCACATCTATTGGTTTCTTTAAGACTAGTGGAGTTTATTGCAGCTTCTCCTCTTCTACCAGACTATTTTACATGTAGCAGACCCAAGTGTATGGCACCCAAAAGGGTGGCTATATGCTTCTAATCATGAATGCATAAAGTGACCAATTTTGACTGGTTTTGGCAATTATGAACAAGCATTTTTTTATACAAAAGGTGTTATAAAATTAAAGATTACATGTGCCACTGTTTTGGGGAAAAATTGTGTATATGTATGTATGTATGTATGCATGTATCAAAAAACAAAGAGAGGTTTCGCACCAGGATGGTTTTGCTCTGGCAAACATCAAATCATGTAGACAAAGCTGAGCACTCACCACCTCATATCACATGGACAGGCATACTCTGTTTTAAATAATAAATGTATTTATCTTAAAAATCGCTGGTGTCCATGTAGTATGAGGTGGTGAGTGCTCGGCTTTCTTTGTCTACATGTATGTATGTATGTATTTCAAAAGATCTACCAAGAAAGACATACTGAGCTGAAATAGCTAGTTTCCAGGTGTGTCCTGGGGAGACTTTATCCCTTACTTATAAAACTGTAAATAAACAGACCCCTACTTATTTATACAAAAGGCTTATAGTTTCTGCCCACAAATATAGCCTCAGAGATGAGTTTCAACATGTCTTTTTTTTACCAAAGTTTCAAACTCAGTTTGGGAAAGAATGTTTTTCCTATGATGCCCCACTTTCATGAAATAACCTTCCTCATCAGTTAAAAATTTCACCAACCCTTGGCATTTTTAAACATGGCCTAATCAATCGTTGTTACAGGAACACTACTTGTACTTGTTTTAACTGATTTTGTCTATGTCAGCTTATGTATTTACTGTTTTTTTAATTGACTTGAGACGTTCTGTAAACAAGACTTGTTTCTTATAGAACCTATCCTGTAATTTATGCAACTTTTAAATAAAAATAAAACAAAAAAATAGCCCCAATATCAGTTTCCTGCCACTCAGACTGGGACATCTCCCTAAAATGCTGAACAGGCTGCTTAGTTCCTTAATGCTTTCTAATTCCACTTTTTTTCTTGGAGATGACTTAACATGCAAGGTGTGTTGCTGTGTGTGCAGTTTAGACTCCTTCTGTCTTTGATCCATGGTGGTGCCATGTGGAAAGGGGCTCTCCTTGCCTAAACTACTGACACACAAAGGTGCACATGGAGTCACAGGGCTGGTCACCCGCAATACATTAAGCTCTTGGGTGGTATCTCCATACCAATAGCCACCACTGCTATTCTGGTGTGTGTAGCATTACCCTTGACCAGTACATCAGTGCTAAAAAAGCAGTCAATTTGTCATTGTTAATCAGGATTCTTGAGGCCAAAGACTTAAGTTTTCTTTTTTGATGCTTGGCAGATGATTTGGAGATCTTTTTCACTGTCAAATAAGTAAGCTTTTACACAAGTTGAAAGGCTTTTGAATGACGCCCTTGTTTAGTATGGCTCATGCCTGGCAGCCATTTTGGATCCCCTGCGTTTGTTAAAGTCTGAAAGTTCTAATATTCTAAGATTTAAAAAAAACTTGTATTCAAAATTGAATTTTCCTTATTTGGTAACTGTGGAGCTTTACCCATTATTACAGATCCAAAATTCCAAATATGCTACAGAAACGTTTTCTTTTTCCACTTGACTCTATAATAACAAAGCCATAAACTGATGATTGTTTTGTAACTTCAGCCTTTATTCAAGTATTCAAGTCACATACAATACAGCATTTAATGTTGAATATCTGGGACCAAACATGTCTCCCATACAGTGAACCAACATAATGCTAAAAAAAAAATCATATGTGACCTCAAATCCGTCAAACTGCATACCTACATTGTAATAAATAAAGGAAGAAATACATTTTAAATAAAGGCTCTGCAATTGCTTTATCAGTCATGTTCCTTAAGAAAAGACATTGTTCAAGTAATTTGCTGTAGAGAGGTATAGTCAGATTTGTAGTCAATCATTTTGGTCAATCCAGCACAGAGGGTAGAGGGGGCCACCTCCAGTGGAGCCTTTGTCTGGGGGTACTACACCAGTAAGTCCAACCTTAGCTGAGATCTCAAGGAGCTGCAATGTTATAAAGATCCCCGGGGTACCAGAGAGTTAAGAATTGCTCCCCTGCAAATGAAGGTGCGCCATAGTTAGAATGTCCATTACCTTCATCCTCCATGTGGATAACTGTGGTGTCACATCAGAAAGCTATGACATAGTGATACATTTGAGGGATGTGCCCAACAACATTAACAGTAGATGAGCAGTCAAATTCTTGCAATAGTGGCAAGTGCATTTGTTTTAAGGCCACCTCGTGCCATCCATAGGTTTCAATGTGAGACAGGAACTTCTTGTTTCTGATGTGAATGCAGTAATAGCTTTTCCCTATAGACCAGTTATAAAAAAAAGTGCCATTACTGGGTTCAGTGGGAATGGCAGGAGGCTGAGAGGTGGTGTGAGGGAGTTAATGAAAAAATAGATCTATTGGGGAATTTCTATTTATTTTCTCAATTGAATATTTTTCAAAGCAGTTGTTGCTAGGGGTAACTCTAGCAACAGTCATCACAGCTGTGGATGGACATATTTTTCCCCATCAAGAAAGTGATGAGGGCAGTTTGGGAATGATGGTCAAGGGGGAACCAGATCCCATATGGAGGCACTCTGGCTAAATTCTAATTTTATGTTTACTTCCACGCATATGCAAAGCAAACATATTGTTATTATAGCACAGGGGAGCTGTGTAAGTGTGTACCTTATAAGACAATATTTGGAGATATGCAAGAGGCTTGCCTCTCAAAAGCCAATTCTGAGAAGGTTGGCAATGACAGTGTTTAGCTGGCTGATGGGTATAAACATCTTATAGTTCAAAGAAGAAAGCCCTGCCAATCACACTTGTTGTCTGTCCATTAGCCAGCAAGCAGACATCATCAGGCTTTGCAGATAAACATCAAGCCTCACAGTGTGTGTGTGCATGTGTGTGTGTGTGTGTGTGTGTGTGTGTGTGTGTGTGTGTGTGTGTGTAGTGTGTGTGTAAAAGTGCCTATCTGAAAGAATTAAACAGGGTTGGGGAAAAAACAACATGCAGAATGCAAATATAATAGCTTCAAATATGTTAACAGTACGTCAATAATGAACAGAAAACACCAACAATGGTTGATTTAAATTACATTAGGGATGGGACGAATAGTACTTTTTAGTATTCGACCGAATACTGAATGGTTGATAACAATATTTATTGACTAACGAATACAAATACAAATAGTGATTGAAGACACAAGGCTTGTAGTCTTTATTATTTTCATTTTCACTTTTATTTCAAGTTCATTTTGTTTTATTTAAGGCATGTTATGCCATAATATAAATAATGCCATAATATAAAATTACACTGAAGTAGTGACAGTGTGGTAGTGACAATCACTGTGCAAAATTGCTTTTGCCATTTCATATTTCATAGCTTCAACTTGTGAAAAATTAGCAATTAGCAGCTTTTTGAGAGCAAGGACATATTATAGACCACATATAGGTGGTAGGAAACTTTCTCCAAATCCCAAAATGATTATTCAGTATGCGGGCTGATTTCAATTAGGTATACAACTGAATACGAATAGTTGGGGTAGGCCGCTATTTGGGTACAAAATGAATACGAAGCAAATATTCATCTCATCCCTAAATTACATATTGTTTATGTTCCCTTTAAACAGCCCTTGATACCAGTTGGATAACTTTGAAAAATATGAGAGTTAGACATAATTCAGTTTATTGTAGAACTATTTTTGCAGTCCTTTTTTTAATATGGACTTTATCTTCCTGCCCCTCCCCATTGGTCTCTTCTGCTGTCAACCCACAGCTCCATCATCTTATCTCCAGGACTTACCCCATCTACTTCTTACCTCATTGTGTGAATGGGTGCCATGGGTAGTGATAGTATATTTATTTCTTAGGCGCCCAATCCCACAGGCTCTGGGTGCCTTACATAACAAAAATACATGCAGTAACAGCAGCACAATAACTAACTGCCAATAAATAGTGCCATTTACGTAGTAACAGTTTAGGGCCAGCTCCGTGGTGCTGAGCAAAGGCGTTTGCTCGGCACACTGGCAACCTGGGTTTATGCCCCCAGCCCGGGTGTCAGGAGTGGAGTCCGGCAAGGAGGGAATTTACAGCATCCTTTGGGCGCTTCCCTCACAGGAGGGTGGGTGGGTGGGCCCTGGATCGCTGCTTGGTTGGCCCCTGAGGATGGTTTACGGTGGTGTTCTTGGCGATGTGAGGCCTCAACACACGCTAAATGCCCTGCCCCCAGAATAATGATGTGGCCGAACTGTTTTGGGCGGGGTGGGAGAAAAGTGGAAAATTCATCCTTGGCTTGCCAAGATGATGGCCACTGGTCCCCATTGCCACGATAGCCTGGAAGTGTCTGTGCTGACCCTGCCATGCCAGGAATGTGTATCAGATGCCTACGGGCATTTCTCCACCCCTGTCAGCCCCACAGGGGGCCCACCCAATGAAGGGCTAAGTCAGGCTACCCGGGGTCATGCCATTGGTGATGCGGTGGATGGCGATGGAGCATGTGCGGTGGCGGTGGAGCCTTGGCGGCCCAAAGGAGTGGCCGAAAGGGGAGGTAGGGGATGAGCAAAAAAAGTAATAAATAAATAATTAAATAAATAACAGTTTAAGAATCAGTTAGGAAAGCCCTTATAAAAAGATAGTGCTTTAACCCCACTTAAAACTTTCAACTGGGGTGGTCTCCCAAAGCTCTTGCAGTGGCTGATTCCAGAAAATTGGAGCAGCCACCACAAAGGCATCATCACCAGATAACTTCAAGCGAGATCTGGAGACCTTCAAGAGGCCCATCTCTCAAGAGCAAAAAAGGTGGTCAAGAGTATATGAACACAGGAGCTCTTTTTGGTAGTAAGCACCCAGATCATGTAAGGCTTTGTATGTTAACACATCTGTCTTGAAGGAGATGTGCCACCTCACAGGCAGCCAGTACAGCATCCGCAAAGAAGGAGAGATATGCTCAGAGCAGGAATTTCTGGCAATCATTCGAGCCATGGTGTTCTGCACCAACTGCAAGAGACACATCAAACCTCCAGATAGCCCAAGATAAAGAGCATTACAATAGTTCAGTCTAGATGTCATGAAGGCATGCACTAGGGACTTTAGGTCCTGATAGCTAAGAAAGGGCTTGCTTCAGGCAATGATCCTAAGATGAAAGAAACCATTACAGACCGCAGTAGATACCTGATATTCTAAAGTCAACTTGTGGTCCAGAATGATGCTTAGATTCTTCACCCTATCTCTAGCTGCTAGTTAAGTGGTCCCAAGACATAATCCAGCTGCCCTCTACTTAGTCCTGCTGCCCTTTGGATACCCAAATCCACCAATAGCACTTAAGTCTTGTCCGGGTTCATCCTGAGCCAGCTGGAAGCCATCCAGTCATGGATCACAGATAGGTAGTCATTTAGTACACCCATCATTTTTCTCATTGGGACAAATGACAGGTACAGCTGACTGTCATCTGCATAACAGTGAAACTGTAAATTGTACCTACATATCACTTCTCCTAGAGGCAGCATACACACCACAAATACCATGGGAGACAAATTCAAACCCTGAGGGACTCCACAGGTCAGGGCAGCTGACCGAGAGAGAAAATACCTCCACACAACCTGCTGCATGCTATCAGAAAAGAAGGATTCAAATCACCTCAATACAACCCTGCTGAGCCCTACCAAGTCCCTCAGTCAAGCTATCGAAATTCCATAATCTATAGTGGCAAATGCTGACGAGAGGTCAAGGAGAACCAAAATCGAACATAACCCTCTATTTCTGGCCAGAAGAAGATAATTCTGCACCCTAACAAGGTCAGTGTCCTTGCCATGACACCCTCTGAATCTAGACTAAAATGGCTTACAGATAGAGAAAGCCTCCAGGTGCATCTCCAGCTGGGTCACCACCACCCTCTCAATAACCTTTCCCAAAAAGGAAAGGTTAGAGATGGGCCTGTAATTTGCCAAGACATCTTGGTCCAAAGAAGGTTTCTTCAGAAGGGGTCTCATGACAGCCCCTTTCAATGCCATCAGAAACACACCCTCTCCAAAGGACAATCTCAGCAAGCCTTGGACCAATAGACTCCCGACAGTCAGACAAAAGCCGGGTAGATGTAGGATCCAATGAACAGAAGGTTGAATGCAGCTTCATGATCACCCAGAGGATCTCCTTAGCCATCACAGGGTGAATTTTCTCCCAGACAGACTGAAGTCCTCTGTTAGTCACAGACTGTACCACTCTAGGCCAAAACAGCCCACTTGAGACCGAGGAATGAATACTGAATACCCTATAAAAGAAAAACCAGCCAAACTCCTCGCATTGCTCACATGTCAATACTCCTCCAGACTGTAGGCAGGCCAGATGTAACAGCCTGTCCACAGTGTGGAAAAGCTGAGCTGGCCAGTTAACCCCTGTAGCAATCACCCATGAGAGGAACTCTGCCTTTCTCAGCATAATTGCACCAGTACTCCTTATAATCAGTTCTCAGGGTTAGTTTATCCTCCAACAAACCCAATCTACACCAAAAATGTTCCAGTTTCTTCCCTTTGGCCTTCAACCATCTGAGATCCTCACTAAACCAGGGGAAGCTCTGTCGGGAGACTCTCAGGCATGCACAAAATGGTGCAAACAAGTTGAGAGCTGCCATAGAAACATAGACTTTGACAGCAAATAAGGACCACTTGGCCCATCTAGTCTGCCCATTTCCCTACCTACAGGATAGGCCGCAGATCCTAGTTAACCAACAGCCTATTTCTTCCTACCCCCCCACAAGAATTGCCTTATGTCTGTCCCATGCATTCTTGAATTCTCCCACAGTTTAGACCCCACACCTCCTCAGGAAGGCTGTTCCATGCATCCACTACCCTCTCTGTGAAATAATACTTCCCTCCACGTTGCCCCTGAACCACTCCCCATCTTTAAATTGTGTCCCTTGTTCTTGCATGTCTCTTTTTCTGAAAGATGCTACCCTCTTGGACTTTGTTGAGTCCACTGAGGTACTAAAGTTTCTATCATGTCCCCCTCTCCTTCTTTCCTCAAGGGTATACATATTAAGCTCCTTTAGTCTCTCCTCCTTCAGGCTTCTCTTGCAGACCCTGCACCATTTTAATTGCCCTCCTCTGGACTGCCTCTATCCTGTCTATGTCCTTGGGAGATGGGGTCTCCAGAACTGGACACAGTACTCCAGATGGGGTCTCACCAACTGTCTGTACAGAGGGATAACAACTTCCTGTTTTCTGCTGCTGATGCCTCTCCCTATGCATCCCAGTATACCCCCAGCCCTCCCTACTGCCTTCTCACATTGCTTGCTAACCTTAAGGTCATCTGATATGATTACCCCCAGGTCCCTTTCCTTTTTTGTTGTTGTTACTACCTCCCCCCATTGTGTATTCTTCCCCTGGGTTCTTGTTTCCCAGGTGCATTATTTTGCACTCATTTGCATTGAATCCTAGCTGCCATACTTCTGACCATTCCTCCAACCTTGCCAAGTCCCTTCTCATCCTTTCCAGCCTCCTGTGTATCAACCCTGTTGCAGATCTTGTGTCATCTGCAAAGAGGCATACTTTTCCTTCCAGTCCCTCTGCAATGTCACTTATGAAGACATTAAAAAGGAATTAACCCAATACTTAACCCTGCAGTACCCCACTAGTAACCCCTCTTTCTTCAGAGTGGACTCCATTTACAATTACCTTCTGTGTCCTGTTGTCCAGCCAATGTTTTACCCAGGCTACCACTCTGGGACCCACTCCCAGGCTGGTTAATTTGACTATTAATCTTTGTGTGGGACTGTGTCAAATGCCTTGCTAAAGTCTAGGTAGACCATGTCCATAGCCCCTCCCTGGTCTACTATTTTGGTCACCCAGTCAAAGAAATCTATTAGATTCATCTGACATGACCTTCCTGCTGAACCCATGCTGCCTTGGGACCTGTGCCCCACTGGCCTCTAGGTACTCAACTATTCTTTCCTTCAAAGTGACTTCATCACTTTCCCTACCACAGAGGTCAGACTGACAGGTCTGTAGTTCCTGCCTCTGTCTTGGTCCCACTTTTGTGAAGGGGAATCACATCCGCTTCCTTCAGTCCTCGGGTACCACACCATCCTCCCATGATTTATTAAAAAGAGTAGCCAGTGGTTTCACTAGTACCCCCCCTTAATTCTTTTAGAATTCTGGGGTAAATTCCATCAGGCCCCATTGCTTTGTTCACCTTCAGTTTTAGGAGTTCTTGCAGAACCCTTTCTTCTGTGAAAGGACTGGGATCAACCCCCTATCAAGAGTGCTTCTGTTAATTGGATCAGGCACTTCCCCCTCCTCTTTTGTGAATACTGAGCAGAAATATTCATTCAGTATCCCTGCTTTTCACTGTCCCCTCTGCCCACCCACCGTTCATTCTATTTGAGCCTCACTATCCTCCTTTGTCTTTCTCGCTCGCTGATGTACCTATAAAGGTTTTATCCCCTTCTTAACTGAGTTGGCTATCTTTTCCTCAGTTTGGGCCTTTGCTATTCTGACTTCCTCCTGCTTCCTTCTGCCTTAACTGGTACAGCTCTCTGTCCTGCTCCTTCTGTGTTTCCTTATACTCGGAATGCTATCTTTTCTTCCTGACTTTCACAGCCACCTCTTTTGAGAACCATAGTGGCTTTTTCTTTCATTTGATTTGTTTATTTGATTCACACAAAGGCTTGTTGCCTCTGTGATGGCAGTTTTGATGATTCCCCATTGTTGCTCCACACCTCGTTCTAGCCTGTTTGCTAGTGCTTTTCTGAGGCACTCTCCCATCTTGCCAAAGTCAGCCCTCCTGAAGTCCATGATAACTATATTATAAGATTCCACTGCATTCTTGACCCCATCAGCATGCACCTGCAACAGGCTGACACAGCTCAGTACCAACAGGTATCTACAAGAATCCACATGTCTTAAAGGTTGGTACCAAGATAACTTCACTGGGAAATTAATACGTCTTAAGGGAACTCTTCTCTGAAAACGCATAGCAGGATGATCTGACCAACTGATTAGATCAACCTTGACATTAAAATGTTCACACCCTAGTAGGGAAAACAAGGTCTAAGGCATGACCAGCTTGGTGAATGGCAATGGTAACAAACTGTGTGAAGCCCAACAGTTCCATGTGTTGGAGGAATTACTGTCCAAGCAAAAGAGATTTGTTGTCAGCTCAAATATTGATGTCACGCAACAACAACCACCTAGGGTACTTCAATGTCAGGTCAGTGACAATCTCCACCCCTCCAATTCCTGCAGGAATCCACTCTCACCACCAGGAGAATGGTAAACAAGAAGGATCCTACCCCCACACCTGCATCACCCTTAACAACCACACATTCAAATGACCTGGTTTGAACCACTAGGTATGCTGCAAGTCTTAGACCAGATCTAAAACAGATGGCCACCCCCTTGCGTTCCCACCTTGGGCAGTGTACCACCGTATAGCCCTGTGGAATGGCCACCTCCAGCACAGGGCCAGAGCTGTCCCCCAGCCAGATCTCGATGATGCACACTAGATCCACTGAGGAATTTGCAACAAAGTCCACTATTATCGCAGTTTTATTCCTGATGGACCTGGCAGTACACAGAATTGACAGAATGGTGGCAGTGCAGTGCATTTAGTGTTGCAGCATCATCCTGCAGAAAGTGGTTCTGTTCCACCCATTACTCCCCTCCAGAAAGAGCTGGCAATGTGCAATGGCATGCACGAACACCATGAAGATGGTGCATGCTTTTAATGTCCACCCTGACTTTCAATTCTGGTGACTACTGCTCTGCCATCTCCCCTTGAGTAGGTGGAAGAAAGTGGCAGCCAACCATCAATACACACTGTCACCCCACCTAGACAGAGAAGATCCATTGATGGAAGCTAAATACTCCTACCCCCACCAGCTCCCGAGTATCTGTGGTCCATTCTCCAACCCAGGTCACTAGTGTGGCAGGAGATGATGCATCCAGCACCTCAGCCCTCCGCGTTACTGGCCCAGCTACATGTTTACTGTAGCCCAGATTTCCTTGGGCCCTGAGGGGGGCTGAACCTGCAAGCCACTATTTCACAGTTCTGTGTTTTTACCCTCTGTATCATTTAGCCAGAACTATATTTTGTGTAATTCTTTCTCCATTTTCCTCATTACTGAGGGGCATGACATAAAGCAAGATTACTGTCCCTTGGACTTTGTTAGCTTTGGCTGCTTGTCTACGCATTATACCATAATGCCCTGTTTATGATATCTTAATTATCTCCACTTCAACAGATTGGGATGTCATAAACAGAACTGTAACTGCAGAGTAGACAAGCAGACAGAGCAAATAGGGCAGAGATCAGGTTTCCGTGCAAATGTCCCTAGTAATAAACAAATAAGGGTGATGATTACAAAAAGGGTAAAAAATAAGCTACATTGTGTATACAGATTAGGTTTTTCAGAGTTGTCCCAGCAGGATCAGGAGCCCTTCAAAGTTCTGTTACACTGCAAGCAAACATTCAGCATTGACAAATGATTGTTTAACAGCTAATGTCACACCTCCATATGGTTGAATGTGAGACCTGGAACTTCTTTTAGATAAGATCGCAAAATAGCTGGTGCCAGTGCTGGCAACCAGGTAGATAAAGCAGTGCCAGTCTCAAAAAATGATTCAGCTGGGCAGGAAGCTGAATAAATAAATAATGAAAGGCTCAGAAAAAGGTCAGTTAGGCAACAAGATTAATAAGGCAGAGCCAGAGCTAGAGATCCCACTGAGTAGCAAGCTGAAAAAAAGCAGTGCCATCCTCAGAAACAGGTTCTGCAGAGCAGCAAACTGAAAAAAGCAGTGCCATCTTCAGAAACAGAAACAGATTCTGCAGAGCAGCAAACTGAAAAAAAGAGCACTGCCATCCTCAGAAACAGATTCCACAGAGAAGCAAACTAGGAAGAAAAAAGCAGTGTCAGCTTCAGAAACAGATTCTGCAGAGCAGCAAACTGAAAAAAGAGCACTGCCATCCTCAGAAACAGATTCTGCAGAGAAGTAAACTGAAAAAAAAGCAGTGCCATCCTCAGAAACAGATTCTGCAGAGAAGCAAACTGAAAAGAAAGCAGTGCCATCCTCAGGAACAGGTTCTGTAGAGAAGCAAACTTGGTGAAAAAAAAAAAAGCAGTGCCAGCTTCAGAAACAGATTCTGCAGAGCAGCAAACTGTAAAAGCAGTGCCTGAGCAGCAATAGAAGAATAAAGGTAACTATGCAAAACTCATCAACATAACCAGCAAGGCAGTAAGCAGAACAGAGAAAAGGCATGACCAAAATCAGACGTAAAGGAAGTTGTTCCTCAACCAGAAGAGAAAAAAGGAGGTCTACATTAAAAAAAAAAAACATAGCCTGCAGTCCAACAATCACAACCAGTAAAGGCAGAGTCAAAACTCCAGAACAGAGCCAGTTAGGCAGCAAGTAGAACACAGAGGAGCATACCACATTAGGAAAAAGCCTAGCTGGGTAGAAAGTAGAAAAACATATAAGTGGGCCAGACTCAGAAACAGATTGCTAGGCGACATATGGAATAGGGGAGGGCAAGATTAAATACACAGCCAGCTGCTCAACAAGCAGAACCAGTAGAGAAAAGTCAAACTGAAAAACAAAGCTAGTTAGGTTGAAAGCACAATAGGGGAAGATAGTCTGGAACAGAGCCAGTTAGGCAGCAAGCAGAATAAGGGAGGGTAGGACCTAAGTCATAAAAACAGTCAACTGGACAGCCAGAAAAAAACAAGTGAGGGCAGAGCAGGCCCAAAGCCAGCTGAACAAATACACTTTGCATGGGGTAGAAAAGGGCTGGTATGACAAGTGCAATTTGTACTCAGTTTTGTAATTATGTTAATCTTGCACTAACTATTTTACAGAGCGAGTGATGCAAATAATAGCTAATTGAAAATGGTATTCAGTGTTTAAAGTAGCCAATTGTTACTTCTTATTTCTAAAGCATGTTTCTTTTTTCCTTTTGCTGATTAAACGGTTTTCTACTCAACAGTATTAAAGAGCTGGTGTATTCCTCCTCCCCATTATTTATTACTGAGGTCATCTGTATGAAAAAAGGATCTTTGATCCAGAAGAGTTTGTCTATTCCTGCTGCTTTCTCCCTACCTGAAGTCCTAGAGCACTCCTTGTGATATCACAGTTACTCCTATGACAACAGATTGTGATGTCACAACAGAGGATTATGACTTGAAGTAGGGAGTAAGCTATAGAGGCAGATGGACTGTAAAGGAACTCTAAGGGATAAAGATCATGTATTCATGCAAATTTCCTTAGTAATAAATAATGGCAAGGAGAAATATATAAAATACAAATGGAATGCAGGCAGAATTGTACTAATTATCATGTTTTTTCAAAGTTTTCTTCGAGGTGTCAGTAGCTCTTTTAAAGGAAGTAGTTGAGCTTCCACAGCACAAGATGTTCCTCCTCATCAGACTGCATGCAGTACAGTGCCAGGTCGACTAGTTCCTGTTATATCAGTTTGCGTCCAGCAGGAATAGATAAACTCTTCAGGAGCAAATTTCCTGTTTTCATATAAATGACCTCAGTAATAAATATTGTGGAGGAGGAAAACAGCATTAATGGGAAATATGAGCTGGACTATGTCTAAATATTAGGTTTTGCTAAAGTTCTCCTGATCATGTCACCAGCTCTTCAAAGGGAACTAAAGTCAAAATTTACAAAACAATACGTCATGCAGTGTTTTAATTTGTAAGTGTAGTTCTAGTGTGTCTTTCCCTTTCTTTACTGTAAGTTTTTTTTTTTTATCTGTCTGCCAGTCTTATGGCCCCTGGGGATCTCGTGTTCACATTTTTTATGGCTCTTCTATTTCCCACAATGCCTCGTGTCCCATGTGACAGTGATACGTTCAGGGCCTCTGATACATGTACTAGAAGCTGTATTTGTGAAAAACTGGGGAAAACGCTATGCTATCAAAGGTATGAACCTTACTGCCCCCAATAGTCTACTGAACCTTATAAGTGGTCCATTATTTTTTAGGGTATAGTATTTTGACAAATTTCCCTTTTATAATGTCATTTTTAATTATAACAGTTTAACTTTCATAAATCTGTAGGATCTTATGGACAACCTGCACAGCTGTTTATTTCTTGCTTATGAAAACATAATTTAGCATTATATGAGAAATTCAATATTCTTTAAAAAGCTGGGTGGGGAATGATTGTATTTAAACAGCTTTTCAATTTGTTGCCAAGTAACTGAGTTTCTTTCTTTTTTGACTGTGTAGGTCTGTGCATTTATCTAATGATCCACTTAAACACACATCCCTTGTTTACTGACAGAATACAGCATGACCTCACTTACAGCCAATCAGAACCTTGCATCAACAACCTTTCCTTTTGTACGGTTTTAAATTATTTTAAGTTACTTCAGGTTCGGACAAGTCTGTGATTCTACTTAGTAAGTGATTAATGGTTTCCATTTACATGAAGAGGTAAGCAAGCTGCAGTTGGAGGATCAGAAGGGGGAAGCTCTGTTTATGTTTCTGCCAAGTTCCAGTCATCAACAGTCAAGGTGATTCCAGTCATAGACAGTCAATGATTTTGTTTTTCATCCGTCTCCTCCACAAGTTTTGGATACAGTGCAAACCAATCAGTTCGAAAAAGGTTCTACAGTAACATTATGCTACTCTTGCCTGAATCTCACTCATGCTGGACTTGAATAGTGCCCTTTTACTATGGTTATTTTGTGGAGTGAAACAGAGTCGTTGTATTTCTGCTTCATATAATGCTTGGGGCATGCAAAACAGTTCAGTTTAAAAAGTGCCTAGGATGGCAGTCGCCTAGTGGTTAGAGCACCGAGCTTTGATCCTAGAGACCTAGGTTTAAATGCCATAATACAGCTTTCTGTGTGTCTTTGAGTAAATCACTTAAGCTCCGTGTGCTTAATTCTCTCCTTTTCTTGGAAAGTAACCCCCATCTGACTGTTCCCTAACCTCTGTCCGAAACTAATGGCAGCTGCCAACTGAGGTGGTCACAGTGACCACTTTGCACCTCTGTTTATTATGACCACACAGAGAAAAGGAGTGAGGCTAGGGATGCATTTGATGCATTGAGATCTATTCAGTCACATGCCAGCCCCTTCACATCCGATCTTACACCACAGTTCCAACGTGTCCAATAGAACAGTGTGAAGCAGTTATGCAGGTTAGCACTGATATGTGACAGGGAACAGATGTGCTGGTGGGGATGGAAAATGGTGACGGACCAATAAACAAATCCAACAGCATGAAAAACAGGGCTAGGAAGGAAGTGGAATCGACTGGACACCAGCGACTGTAAATGGGCTAAGTTTAGGGAACAGAACACTGGAGCACTAGGGAGCAGGAGGACCTACTGAAAAACATATAGCTCAATGGCCCAGAAGCAGGTCTAATGGTAAAGGTTGGATGGGTGGAGGGATGAGTATGGTGGTAGTCGCATGTAATTATGAAATGGGTAAGAGAAACCAAGACCTGAGATTGGTCAGATATATCACGTGACTGCGCAGTATTTCAGCACAACAGCACAGGTCAGAAATGCTTAGCTTTCTAAAACTCGTTACTCAGTTTTTGACATAAAAATCAGTGGAACCATTTTATACTTCCAATTAAGACACTCCAGAGTGTGCATAATTGTGGGATAACAGTAGAGCTCAGATACATAAGACACATGACATGGCATTGCCTTGCACCTAACATCCCAAGACACCTTGTTATCCCACAAAAACATGCACTGTCATGCCTTATTGCTTAACTAAGGCACTGAACATGACATAGCACCATAGAACTGATGATATGACATGCACTGTCCCCATCTTTTTTACCACAACATTTTTGCCTAAGAGACTCCATTTTGTATATGTCAGACTTTGGTTGTGGCACAGTGGAGGGGCCTGCTGTGCACAGAAACTGTACAACCATCAGTGGCGGAAATGGGGGAACCCACAGGAACTCCATCCCAGGAGAGAAATTTAAAGTCTGACTTGGTTCCATGAGCAAAATGGAGAAGGATTATTTCTGTTTAAAATGTAGCCCCCCAAAAGTCATAAAACTGGCTAAATAAAGTGTAAAATGCAACATACAGTATAATGAAGAAATGTGTCCTGAGACCCCTGTCAAGTGTGTTAAATCCTATATGATAGGTTGTGGGTTCCCCAGGGAATTCTTTCCATTTCAAATACTGGTCACCACCAACTGTGACACAATATCAGAAGCAAGGTGTTTAGGTTCAAAGATTTGGGATGTTCTAATCTTAGTACTCCAAGAAGGGCTATCACTACTCAACTCCCCATGGTTGTGTGCATGAGCAGAAACCTACTGTGCATGTACGATGCAGGTGCACATGCCCACAGAAATGTGGGTGTAATGACCTGTTCAAGTGTGATGTTAAGATCCCATGAACAGAACAAAAGAAAGCCTAGTTCGGGTTTGTTTGGTCATACTGTTTGAACTGCTGCATTCCTCCCAGGTGCAACATGCCTCTTGAAATCAAACCAAACTATAGTTAGGCCTGCTGGAATTTTCCCAAGCATACACACTAATACTTCTGTCAACTTCAGAAACACCCATCTATATTGTTAATGCACGCACTTTTAACATTTTTCTGCAGTCCCTTGGAAAAAAAAATACAGTATAATCCTCGGAAACATCATTTGCCATTCTAGGCACATTTATAACCAGGCAACTACAGTTTGTTTACTCAGGTTATCCCAGCTGTGATGCAACATGCTGTTTCCAGAGCTATCTTGCTGTTACCCATTTCCACAGCCAAATGGACTGGGGCACTGGGAGACTAAGTGACTCACCAAAAGTCACATAGTGGGTATTTGGCTCTGCTGAGGTTTGAAGCTGTGATCTTAGCAATAAATACAGTGCAACATATTACTTATCTAAGTACCACATTACAAAAAGGCACCAAAAAAGTGATCTGGTAAGCCTATGTGGGCCATTGCAGGGGTGGGTGAGCCACATTGTATCTTTGGAACTCCCCTGCCGTCTCCACTCTTGGCATATGATGCCTTACGTGTAACTCACCAGGTGAGCAGATGTGTGTGCTGATGTGAGACCACTTTGGAGAGACCACTTTTTCATTCTCACATAGCACACCTTCCCCCTTGACCACCAGTGGGCAGTCATGCAGCTAAATTATTCTCCTTCCCACCCTACCTGAGGCAGGAGGCTTCTAAGACAGATACCAGTACCCACCTCACTGGTCAGCACCAGATGTCCCAGGCTCGGGGCATGAACCCAGGTCATGTGAATGGCAAGCAACAGCACACTGATGTGCTAGATGGCTGACTTTTTTTTTTTGTAGATAGTGCTATTTCTCCCCTTGTCCTGAGCATCCCTCCAGATGCCAGCCACTGCACCCTCATCCCCCCATTTTCTTCCAGGACAGTAGGAATAGGTAGAATAGAAGCAGTGTGGCGTGGGTGTTCATTGGGTGCTCGGCTAGTGAATGGCAGTGAGTTAGCAGATGCTTGAGAATCCATTTTTCCCATTTTGTTCCCCAAGGATTGCGCATTCTAGCTAACCAGCTGTCCCCATGCACACTTCCATACATAGAACATCGGCAGCATCACCCCCCCCAGTTCTGACAGTCATTGGCTGCCTTATCCCCAGCCAACACAAGGGGCAGGCCAATGCCAGGCACTGAACCTCCCCCCCACACCAGGAAAGAAAAGCAGTCCTCCAGATGCTCTATCCTTTCCTGCCCCGGCTGACTCCCAGTAACAGAATTCACATCTAAACACGGGCCACTGGTGTGGTGCAGGGTGAGGAGACCAGCTCCTCAACCCTCAGTGCCAATGAGCTGGCTGGCTGGCCCTCTGTTCTAGTTGACTGTGACACATATCTGATTGTTTTAAATTATATACCTATTCTTGCATTTTCCCTATGCCTTCACTAACTGCTTATTTTTCTTTATAAATATTAATTACTGAACAGGCCCTGCAGTATGGTCAAAATATCAATTCTAAATCTATCTTCTGTTTTGAGCATACAATTTAATTTACCTCTTTTGTTTGACCTGCAGCCCACACACTGAGGCAGCACCCTGTTATGTCAGTCTTACATATTTTTAAAATATATAATCATTTTAATATTTTTATTCCATGTTTGCCAAAATATTATACTTCTCTGTTGGAAGGGAATATGCCTTAGCAGGCTAGAGTCCCCTATTTTTCATGCAGGTAACAAATTACAGGACAAAAAGACAAATTCCTTCAAAATGGAAACAATATTTACCACATTTTCCAGTGACTTACTCTAGAATCTGTGGTCCATGAGATGAAACAAGAAGAGAACCTTTTGGAAAGTATTGTTTCACGGAATGGGTGGTGGACAGCTGGAATAGGTTGCTAAATGCATTGATAAGATTCAGGACTTTTCAGATGTTTAAAGTGGGATAGGACAGGTACAGAGGCACAGTGACAGTGGGATTGGTAGGGTGGGGATGATGATACACAGAGGGCAGATCTCACATCAGGGACTCAGTCTAGACACACAGTGATAGGCTGTGGTAGGAATAGGTAGAATAGTGCAGACTCGGTCTTCTCCACGTCTTTTTCTGCCTGCAAACATCTATGTTTCTATGTTCTTCCTTAATGTGGGGTCAGGCTTTCTATTTTCTGCTGGCGTATTTTTTATGAGGGTGTTCCCAGATCAGAAGTTACATCTTACTACTACTTGGCTTGATCAGGGGTTACAGTAAGTCTATTACACTCCCTGTAGGGGTGTTGTGCAACACACCTCTCGGGAGTTATCAACTGTTAATGTAACCGCTGGGAGTGTCTTATTGCTATTATGAAAATTGGGTTAAGTAAGAAAATGATTTACCTTTGACTACACTGAGTCATTTGAAGCTTTTGCATCATAAAGCTCTGCAGCTATATTAAGAAAAGATTAATGTGAGGCTCTTGGATTGTGAGGAACCAGTTAGGAGGCTGTATTCTAGAGCATCTTTTTAAACTTTTTGGTATAGAATAGAATAACTGATTACATTCTAGTGAGTAGCATGTATTATCTGAGCAACTTATAGCTAAAACACAAA
Organism: Neoceratodus forsteri; assembly: GCA_016271365.2. Taxonomy (NCBI): domain Eukaryota; kingdom Metazoa; phylum Chordata; order Ceratodontiformes; family Ceratodontidae; genus Neoceratodus; species Neoceratodus forsteri. The sequence continues at coordinate 220,926,386 of JADMNL010000028.1, forward strand.
TCATAGAAAGGGTTGGTGAAACAGAGTTTCCTGATTGGCTGTAAACAGTCTATTAGGCCTACTGGTACTGTATGTTAAGCTTAGATAAACATATTTGTAGAGTCTAGTCACATTTTAAACAGGGTACAACTCTATTTGAAATGCCCATGTTTATAATAGCAATAGGCACTGCCAGGGGTGATGTTAATCATGCCTAATTACACCTCTAGAAGGTAATTAACAGAATATTATAAAAAGAGTTGGTGAAGTAAAGCTTCCTAATTGGCTGTAAACGATCTATTAGGTGTACGTGAATCTTAGGTAAATATACATGTAGAGTCTAATCAACTCCTAAACAGAGTATAGCTTTGCTTTAAAATACTCATTTCTATATTAGCAATAAGGGACTCCCCAGTGTTATATTACTGTTCAGCTAATCACATTTTAGAAGTATGTAGCATCCAGCTACACCTTGTGTCACATTACACCCCAATATGATGATTAGCAGAACATTGACATAACACTAGTCTTGCCTTATTTCTTAATTGACAGGACCCTGGTATTGCTTTACTGCTTGAATGTGAGCTCTCAGTTTTGCAGACCTTAGCTTTTGATTCCCTGCATTAAGTATTTGCATGTTCTGTGTCAAACAAAACCCACAAAGCTATATTTGTGATGCAAGAATAACACGCACATAACTGCGACCAAGGGGCAGTTTTGAAAATACTTGGTACATTTTCTCCATGAGACACTGCATAGAGCATGAGAGGAAATGGTTTACAATATGCATTTTTTTAATCAGAATTATTTGTTTGCTCCTGTGGTCCCACCTTAATGGGCAGAACACTACTCAAATGGCAGGGCCATGATTCTATCCAAAGGTGTCAATGTGAAGATGCCCAGCTCAAAAAATGATAATTTTATAATGATGTATCATAAATACATATTATCAGTTATGTTCAAAGATCATGGTCAAGCTTCAAAAACCATCACTGTGATCATAATTAACAATAATTAAAGAAGAACATTAAATGGCCACTAATCAAAAACCATAATGTTATGGAACTGGTGGTTGTGATTAAAGATGGTCTCATATCAACATGATTTTCCATGACTACCCATGGTCAAGATTACTGTAATGAATAAAAAAAATTTGATCTTTTTTCTATACTTTTGGAATTGATCTTGTCTTCTATTTAGAAATCTTTAGTGGAATTCTCAGTTTTGACACATCGTCGATCAAACACGTTGCTTTCAATTATACTTACTCTCATACCTCACTTCTTACTAGTGTTATAAAAACTTAAATTGGTTTCTATAGCTCCATTCAGTTGTTCCCTTTACGGTTGTGGTGAGTTCCTACAACTGCCTGGTTTGTGCTCAAAACCTTTCATAACAGTCTGCAAACTAGTACTGTCGAGGCAAAATTTTAAAAAAATAAACAGAATTTACCACTGTTATGGTCCATACACTGCACTTTTGAAATATGTAAATTAGTTATGCAAATGTGTAAATATACCTAGCATTGCATACAGTCTTCCTAAAAAGAATAAAAATTGACTTCACATGATTTACATTATAACTAATTTGCTTTTGCTGATATTTGACATTCATATTTTTATAACAGTAACACATAAAACATTATTAATCTGGTAATGTACAGTCTTATAATACAGAACTAATATAATCAGTGATGATCGTCACTTGATCATCAATAGATCGTCAAAAACCATCATGCTGATTTAAGCTTACAAAAGTAATCAATAATCATCAGTTGGTGATTTGAAAATTCATGTTTGATGATTAATTCATGATCTAGATGATGGTCTTAGATTACGATCTCCCTTGATGATATCATAACATTTGAAGATTAACGAAGATCAGTCATGATTGACCTTCAAAAAGCATGATTGATGATTTACTGATTCATCTGCATTATGTGACTAAAATATTTTAAACAGAATGTATGTAGAGATGGAACACAAAACAATTTTGCAACACCAAGGCTATAGCTTTCACTGAAAGCAAGGTACAGCACACAAAGATTGAGGGGTCAGTCAGAGTTATATATAGACAGGCCCTGTTCTCACAGAAGACATGATAATGTTTCTCAGTTTAAAGTGTTGTAAAACATCAGAAAAACTAGCAGTACCATTCTTGATGCTGTACCTAATAAGTTATTCCAGATGGGCTAGCAGGCTTGAGTTTGATTTTCACTTTGGTAGCAGCGCCAAACATATGCAGTATTACATTTCAAGCAACAGATATGGAGCAAAATTCATAGATATATAGATGATGATGGCAGGAAAAGGCCTGTTGGATCATCTAATCTGGCCAACCTACCTAAGTAGTCCACAATGGCCCTAGTGGCCACCCCTCCCCTTTGTTCCTATCTCCCCCCATCTAACTAACTCCATATGCATATCCCATCCCTGCTTGAAGCTGTTCACTGATTTGGCCTGTACCACTCCTTCTGGCAGCCCATTCTGTTTGTCAACTGCTCTTTTGGTGAAAAGTGCTTACAGATGTACCTTTTAAATCTCCCCACGAGTTTAAAGAGCTAGTAGAACAAAAAATACCAGACTTACAAATTTTAAAAAGTAGGCAGTTGTAACTTATAAAGTATTTTTCTTGTTCCTTTTGAGTATTAGAAAGTTTTCTATGTGACAGTTTTATGTTGGATGTGTGGAATTACACTTTGCCTGGCAGCTGACATATCTAGTTCTATTCCCCCTCTACATCATCACCACTGAGACCTCCCTAACATGGAATTCATAAGTGACTGATCTGGCAGCTACTGAGTGGTTCTTTCTGTTTATCTGTGAAGTCACTATCAGTGAGATCACAATGCAAATGATGTAATTTGAGGAACAGAGCTAGCTATGTCAGCTACCAGACAGAGTGTTGTTCCACAAAACACATCTACTAACATACGATTAAAAAAAAAAATCTTCTAATTGATTAAAGGGAAAAGAAAAAATACCTCAGATATAAAAACTAATGGTTGACTGATTTCAATAACTAATAGTAGGCAGTACAATAGCACTTTAAGGGAGTCCCCACTTGTCCCTACATTGAACTCAAGAAGAAAAGTTCACTGGTGTCCATATCTATTTTATTTTATATAATGTTCCTGTTATGCTTCAGAGCTCCTGGCTCAACCAGTAGGCATTGTCAGGAAATATAAAACATGGGTGTCTTTTATTCAGTTATTTTTATTCATTGTTGAGGTGTCAATGAATTATTTTTTTAAGTTGTTGCTAATTAAATGTTTCTAACTTACATAGGTAACAGAATGATGTAAGTACCCTATGACATGAATGAACAAAGTACCACAATATGAAGAAAGGTCGCACAAATGTCAAGGATGCATGTTCACAATTGACAATAACAGCTATCCTGAGAAGAGATCTGGATAAACTGGCAAAATGGTCAGAAGAGTGGCAACTGGGGAAGTGCAAGATTGTGCACATAGGGAAGAGAAACCCTGAAGCCACTTATAGGTTGGGATGGGAGTTGCTGGCAATCACAAGAGACTTGGGCATCGCCATCATAGATGACCTGAAATCATCCAAGCAAACCACTAAAGCAGTAGGTAAGGCTAGAGGGATGCTGGGGTGTATTAGTTGGGGTATCACAAGTCGCAAGAGGGAGGTAATAATCCCTCTTTACAAGACACTGGTTAGGCCTCATCTGGAGTACTGCGTGCAGTACTGGAGGCTGCACCTGCACAAGGACATTAACAAAATGGAAGCAGTCCAGAGAAGGGCAGCCAAAATGGTGCAGGGACTGCATCAGAAAACATATGAGGACAGATTAATGGAGCTCAATATGTATACCTTAGAGCAAGGGAGGGAGAGAGGTGATATGAGCAAAACATTCAAGCATCTTAAGGGCATTAACAAGGTGAAAGAGTCTAACATGTTTCAATATAAGAAAAATAGCAGGACAAGAGGACATAGCATGAGATTAGAGAGAGGCCGGGTAAGGGGTATTGTGAGGAAGTTATTTTTTACAGAAAGGGTGGTGGATGCATGGAACAGCCTACCTCAGGAAGTGGTGGATATGAATACAGTGCAGGGCTTCAAACAGGCATGGGATGGGCAGATGAGTATGAATAGACAGGCCATTGACAGAGTAAAGACCTATGGCACATTCATAAGGTAGAAAAAATGGTCAGACTGGATGGGCCTTGCAGTCCTTGTCTGCCGTCAACTTCTATGTTTCTATGGTATGTCTTCATAAACATTCAATAAAAATCAATTTAGTAACAAACAGGTGAACAAAAATGGGCTAGCTTTTTAAACCCAAAATGTCAACATGAAAGCTACTAACTCACTGTAAATGCTTAAGGTGGGCATTTAATGGCTTCTGAAGGTATTTTCACATACATATCGCTGGCCAGGGGCTACCCTGAATCACACTGATCATTGTGCAGGTCGGCCACGCTTCTTCAGGGTAATGGCCAAAATCCTTTTGTTCCTCTGCAGTGTTCCCACTTGAGAAGCCAGCAAGGAGAGCTGGCCTGAGCTCAGGTTTCTGGTGGCTAGATCCTATTCCTTTGCCAATCATGAGAAATAGGACTTTGGAAATTAACCATTCAAGTAGTACTGTCTTGGTGAAAGAATGCTGGAGTTACACAGTGCCTTTCACACACACTGGGCTAGAATTTCAAAACAGAGCAACACGGATGCAAATGCATGCTGTATCTGTGTCTGTATCTGCATGATTGCATCTGAGCAGCCCTACTGCTATTTTTAAAAGATGCAGCCACTTGCAAGAAAAAGTCCTGATTTGCTGGGATAATGGTAGGCCTCATTTGGGTTGAAGCACAAGGCCAAAGGCTGAGTGCCTCTACTGCCTGGGAAGTGCCATTATTCCAGTACAATGCACACCATGGAGTGACTTATTGAAATTATAAATTGGCTCCATGAGCATAGTAAATAAATATTTTTTCTGAATGTTTTAATTTAAAACAATTAAAATCAGAAACCGATAAAAAGGAGAAAAAGAAAAAATAAGTAGCCCTACTGAGTCATTGCAGTTTTCTTGTTTGGTCAGTAGATGGCAGATGCTGCATTTTTTTTAAATACAAGTACAGTGGAGCCCACCAGGATGCAACACAGCAGTGCAAAATTCTGCAGCAGAGTTGCTGCAGGAAACAAAACAATTTAAATGGCAGCTGATCCCTTTTGTCATGCAGAAATTTGTGACACTGTGTTGGACCTTGGCGGGCTTCGCTATGAGTGACTTGAGGTGTACTAATACAGCCATGCCTGCTTAATGTAAACTGGTCACATATCTTTTCCCAGTGCTGTTGTGCTGGGATATCAGCACTAGGTTCTGAGCTTCTCGGTCAACCGAGTTTCTGGATTTTTTAAACCCATTTCATAATAAGATTTTTAGCCACCATTATTCATCATGCCCAGAGGATAAATAAGTTTAAAGGAGGTTAAGAGAAGAAAAGAGGTTAAGCACATGAAGGTTAAAAGACTTTCCCAAGGTGACACAGTGAATAAATGGTAGTTGTGGGATTCAAACTGGGATCTCCTGGTCCACAGCTCTCCACTCTAACCATTAGACAACATTGCCTCTGCAACAAAAGATCTGTGCTTTGTAACAGTTTTCCAGAGTTTGCCTATCAAACTTAACATGAACTTTTATGACAAATTTGTTCAGCTAGTAAACAAGATATAAATATTCATTAACAGAGTATGCAATCCACATTTTAATAACTTTGAACCAGACAGTAGTATAATAATTCTAGCTTACATTCTGACAACAGAACTAGGAGTGCACTGTGACAGAAAAAGCCTTCTGTAGTCTCACATTGATGGAATTTAAAGGCATGATAATTAGAATTTTAGATCTATAATTTAATTTTTGTGACTACATTCCAGAACGGCAGTTTATTAGAGTTAATGACTGGTGCTATAGTTAAGGCATTTAACTGCACAGTGTGTGTTTGAGAGCAGCAATTTGCATTACATTTAGAAGCAATTAAACATATTCTATTTCTACACTGCAACTCAATAGGAAGTCACTATCTGGAATGAATTACTTTGTTTAATGAGTTTTAAAACATTTCTTCATTTTAACTTAATTAGCGAAGACAACTTGTGAAACAATTGACTTTTTCAATGGGGGCATCCCTGTGCAATTTGAATTCTCAGGTTGTCCCTATAACTCATTTTTTATGCTTGTACTTTACATCTTACTGTGCAAGGTGTTATGAAGACATATGCTCTCCAGGACATGACTCCAGCTGAGTAAGCCATTTATGTAAAATAAATATCGCAGTAATGAGAAAGACTCTGGTACAGAAGGAGGTAAAGAGGTATGTATTTTCTGCATTGTGCCTAATGAAAATAATGCTGAAAATATTTTTACAATAGTAATTTTTTGTCAAGTACTAATACAGTATTTCAATTTCTAATTACCTATCTGGTAAGCTTGAGGTCTCCTTTTTATGTGTCTCTATTCAAACAACATATTCTGACTAATGCAGTTAGCCCCAGCCTTTAAACTGCCCTGGAGAACAAAGGGTTAACTTTCTATGCAGAGCATAGAATGCTGAGCTCGAGCTCGGTTGATGTCTCTGTCTGTTTCCCTTTGAAATACAACTGTCAGATTCTTTACTTCGCCTCACTGAACAGTCGCTCCGGAGATTTCTCCTGCAGCTCGGTTCGAAAGTCGGTTGAGGTGTCGGTTTACTGTCGTCTTTTTAACCGAAATTTATTTTCCGCATAGTCGGTTCAGTCTCTGTCTGTGGTACCGTGAGTACTAGATAGGTTTTGTATTGTTTTTTTCTGTGTGGAACTTGTAAAAGTGTGGATCGGTTCGGCTGAACTGATCAGTTGTTAAATCTTGTATCTTACTTTAGTGTGTGGTTACCGGTCCTTACTGGTTCTAAAAAAATGTGTTTGATACGTCTTTTTCCAAGACCTGTGACACGGTTAGGAACAGATAAGGGAGTCTTGCATGGCAGTTGCCGAAAAAAGGGTAAATTGGTTAGGTTGGCCATGTCTGAGAAACCCATGAAAAAAACCAGGCCCACTGGGTTTCAACACTGCAGTGAATGTGAGGAGGTCTTTGCTAAAGCCGATCCCCGCACCACCTGTGTTTATTGTCTGGGGTTTGAACATTTAGATTCAGACTGCCAAATTTGTAAAAACTTTCCCAAATCTACCCTTGAGAAGAGATTAGGTAGACTGAGGGAAAAGGAGACCGAGAAGTCTGGTGACCCGGTTGGCCAGCCCGGTTCTGTTCTGTCCGAACCAGAAGGAGTGCCCTCTGACCAGGGCGATACTTCTTCAGGCAAAAGGAGAGCCAATCCTGAGGATTCGGTTCCTACAAAAAGAAAACGCAAAGAGAAATCATCTGGTTTGGATCCAGAAGTCCATGTTCCGACTGCCGAGGAAATAGCCAGAGTGATTCAGATTGTGGAATCGCTTTGCCCGGTTCTGACCGATCCGGCACCTTTTGGCAGGGTCTCGGTTCAGTCGGTTCCCCCGGTTCATGATTATACCTCTGAAGAATTTTATGAACCGGAGTTTGAGGAGGAGGGGGAGTTTGAGGATGACAATGGTGATGGTGAAAGTCTGGATGTGCCTGTTGAACCGGACATCTCCCCAGACAGACCTTCAGGTGTATCCCCTCCTAGGCTTTCTGAGTCCCCTTCCCACTTTATGTTCTACAGAAAGGTGGCTGAGACCCTCCAGCTTCCTATGGAGGAGGCAATGGAGGATCAAGAGGAGCCTGATTTTATGGAAATGATGGACATCCCAGAGTCCAGGAGACTGTCTATTCCTCTTCACAAATCTTTTGGGAAACAGACACAAAAAATCTAGAAGTCTCCCAATTCTATACCTCCTGTTGATAGAAGAATGGGCAAGAGGTATACGCTTTCAGGCTCCGATACAGAGTTTTTATATCAGCAATGCAGCCATGTTGGGGTTGTGCAGGCTGCTGCCTGTGATAAGGCAAACATTCCCTTGGCTTCACACACCCCAGACAAAGACTCCAGAAAGATTGATGCCATTCCTAAAAAATAGTACATGGCATCTTCCTTGGGACTCAGGCAGGCAAATTATATGGCCTGTACAGCTAGGTACCAGAAGTCCAGGTGAGACTCTGTACTGGCACTGGCTAAACAGGCCTCCCCCCAGCTAGCCAAGGAACTGGAGGAGGTGGCTGCAGATGGGATCAAGGCATCAAAAGTTCAGTTTCATGCTGCTGTGGACACCAATGTTGTGTTATCAAGAGTCACAGCTACATCTGTGGCTCTTCGGAGAATGGCTTGGCTCAGATGTACTAGCCTTTCACAGGATACCCAGGCTAAGGCCATGGATTTTTCTGTAGTGGGTAATTATCTGTTTGGGGAGCAGACAGAGAATTACATGAAGAAAATGGATGAGTACAGGACCACTTACAGGAGTGCTCAGGCCAAAGAAAGGCAGGCAACTCCTCAAAGGCAGCAGTCTAGGGGCAGGGGCAGGCCTTTTCATAGGCCTTTTTTACCAAGAACAGTCCTCTTCTCCCTTTTCACAGAGGGGGTTATTCAGAGGGAGAGGCAGAAAGGGGATGAGCAGGGCTACATCCACTCCTCAGCCTAAGGCCCCTGCCAAGCAGACACCCTGATGGGCCTGCCCGGGTCGACTCTCCTATACCAGTAGGGGGCAGGCTGACTTACTTTGTCCACGACTGGATGTCTATTACATCAGACAAGTGGGTCCTGGAAGTAGTAAGCCAGGGACTGGTTCTCAGCTTCAAAAAAATTTCCAAAGATGAGAGCCAGATCTTTTCCACCTGCAAATCTCTCAGAAACCCTTGCCCTAGAGGCAGAGGTTTCTTCTCTCCTAGCTTTAAAAGATATAGAGAGAGTACCTACCCTACACTGGGGCAAAGGTCTGTTCTCCAGGTACTTTCTTACCCCAAAAAAGACAGGGGAGTGCTGACCCATCCTAGACCTAAGATACCTAAACAAACACCTTTTAAAACCAAAGTTCAAGATAGTAATTCTGGGAATAATCCTTCCCTCTCTAAGGCCAGGGGACTGGCTAGCCTCCCTGGACCTCAAAGATGCCTATTTTCACATTCCTTCAGGTGCTCCTACAGAAAGTACCTCAGGTTCGAGTTACCCTCAGGCCACGATTAGTTCAGAGCAATGCCCTTTGGCCTAACTTCAGCCCCAAGGGTCTTCACAAAGCGCCTGGCAGTGGTAGCTGCCTTTTTTAAGGAGGCAAAATATTTCCATTTTTCCATACCTGGACGACTGGTTAATAGTGGGACAGTCTCCAGACCAAGTCAAGTCAGACCTGCAAGTGACCCAGCAAGTGCTCACTTCTCTAGGATTTCTTCTCAACCTTCCCAAGTCAGTTCTCGAGCCTGTCCAGCTTCGTACCTTTATAGGGGCAGAGCTGGATACGGTTAAAGCAAAAGCCTTTCTTCCACTGGAAAGGGCAAGGGTTCTTATAGAACTAGCCTTTTCCTTCAGCCTTCAGGTATCTTGACAAGCAAGGCATTTCCTCCAGCTCTTGGGCCACATGGCAGCTTCTATGGCAGTGGCCCAAGGGGCAAGATTCCAGATGAGGGACATTCAGTTCCATCTGAGGGCTTTTTGGTCTCAGAGGAAGAACTCCCTTACCAAACTGATCCCAGTGACTTGGACCTTAATCCAAGCCCTTCAATGGTGGCAGGATCAGGACAATTTAAGGCAAGGGGTCCCATTTACCACTCAGTCTCATTCAGTAGTCCTTACCAAGGATGCTTCTCTTCTGGGCTGGGGAGCCCATCTGGGGGCCCTCACTGCCCAGGGACTGTGGTCCCCTCAGGAATCCCTTCTCTATATCAATCTCCTAGAACTCAGGGCAGTTTTTCTGGCCCGGCAAGCCTTCTGTTGGTCAGTACAGAACAGGGTGGTTCAGGTCAGAACAGACAACACCACCACCATGTGGTACATCAACAAGCAGGGAGGCACTCAGTCTATCTCCTTGTGCACAGAAGCCATGAAGTTGTGGTCCCTGGCGTATTCCCTACAAACCTCTCTGATAGCAGTTCACCTTCCAGGGAAGGACAATGTGCTAGTAGATGCACTGAGCAGGATCACACAGGGCCATCACGAATGGTCCCTGGACCCTCTGGTATTGAAGGTGATTTTTTCAAGGTGGGGCACTCCAGAGATAGATCTTTTTGCAGCCCCAGACAATCACCAACTTCCTCTCTTTTGTTGCAGACCCCCAGTCTTGGGCTCAGTCCCCTGGATGCTCTGGTTCTGAACTGGGAAGGGAAATTTCTGTATGCCTTCCCTCCCTTCCCCTTCTGTTCAGAGTTTTAGTCAAGATAAGGTCACAACCTTGCAAAGTGATTCTGATTGCTCCAGACTGGGCCAGACAGCCCTGGTACCCCCTGTTGCTGTCCCTAGCAGCCCATCTTCCCCTGTCTCTTCCCAAGAATTACAACCTGTTAACCTCCTCTCAGGGGAGGATTTGGTACCCCAATCTTCAGTCTCTCAATCTCAAGGCATGGCTCTTGAAGAGTTAGAGTTTGCAGATTTGCATCTGTCTCAGGGGGTTCTGGATATTCTTAAAGCTTCTCGAAACCCCTTCACCAGAAAGTCTTATAACTCCAAATGGAAGAGATTCATCATTTGGTGTTCTAAGAAGCATATTTCCCCAGACACTGCTGAATTGCCTACAGTTCTGGACTATATGGTCCATCTTAATGGCCTAGGCCTCAGACCAGCTGCTCTCAAGGTACACTTGTCAGCTGTTTCTGCTTTTCTGTCAGTGGGGAAGTCTTCCTCACTTTCATCTCATCCTATATTCTGTAAATTGTTTAAGGGATTGCTTCATACCAATCCTCGCTTTAGAGACCCTACCCTGCCTGGGATTTAAATGTTTGCATTGCTCAACTTATGCAACCTGCTTTTGAGCCTATGTCCACAGCAGAGCTTAAGTACTTGACTTGGAAAACTGTGTTTTTGGTAGCCATTACCTCTGCCAGACGTATCAGTGAGTTGCAAGCCCTGTCAGTGGAACCTGATTTTATCTCCTTTCACAGAGATAAAGTGGTCCTTAGAACCAATAGAAGGTTCTTGCCCAAAGTGGTTTCAGATTTCCACTTGAATCAGTCTATGTCTCTTCCTGTTTTCTTCACTGATCATTCTTCCTCAGGAGAAAGGAGGCTACACAGTTTAGATGTTAAAAGAGCCCTTAGCTACTACATAGAGCATATCAAGGGTTACAGGTTTGAGTCCCTCCAGTTGTTCCTCACTTATGGAGAAGTGGGAAAGGGCAAACCTGCCACCAAGAGAACTATTGCCAGTTGGATTGTGTCTTGTATACAATTCTGCTATGAGAAACTGGGAAAGATTCCACCCTCAGGCCTGAGGACTCACTCTACAAGAGGTACTTCTGCGTCCCTGGCTGCTGCCAGGGATATTCCTCTCTTAGAAATCTGTCAAGCAGCCACCTGGAAAACAGTCCATACCTTTACCAAGCACCACTCTCTGGATATCCAGGCTAGGAGTGATGCTTGGTTTGGCACAGCAGTACTTCGGATCCTATTCCCAAAGTAGGTTCTGTCCCTCCTCCATAGAGGTACTGCGTGGTAGTCTGCATTAGTCAGAATACAGCAAGACTTCATGTTGTTACAAGAAAAAATTACTCACCTTAGTAATTATGTTTCTTCTATTGGAGTCTTGCTGTATTCTGATCTCCCCCTCCTCCCCTCTCAGAACCTGGTTTTTGGGAAGTGGGCGGGCAGGTGCAGTGTTGCACCTCAGAAGTGCTCCTTTACACCCTTTGCTTTTTGTTTGGGTGTTTATCTTGTTATTATTCTTATTTGAATTGTTTTTTTGTTTGGGGTTTCCTGACTTGAGTCTTCCTTTGGGAATCCAAAACTTTTTATTGGCAGTTGGCTAGTAAAAACTTTACAATTTCCACATAGAATAGTTAGTGAGTTTTTGCTTGTAAGAATCTGACAGTTAGATTTCAAAGGGAAACAGACAGAGACATCACCCGAGCTCGAGCTCAGCATTCTATGCTCTGCATAGAAAGTTAACCCTTTGTTCTCCGGGGCAGTTTAAAGGCTGGGGCTAACTGCATTAGTCAGAATACAGCAAGACTCCAATAGAAGAAACATAATTACTAAGGTGAGTCATTTTTTCATCTTGCTCATGTCTATCTCTGTGATCGAAAGCAACAATATTCCCCCTCCTTTTCCTGGACTGTAAAGTTCTTTGGAATACAGTTTATATGACAGATGCTATAAAATCATATTCCTTTCCTTGTGCCATAAAACCAACAGTCCAATTCAACTGCCTTGGGGATTAATGCTTACATATGCAACGGGAATGATGACTAACCCTGGTAAATAAAAAGTGTTATTTTGCCTTGCTATCTAGCTGCAGTGGAAATTTATTTATTTTATTTTATGTAGTTATTTATTGCATTTTGGTAACTGTGTAGACACACTGAGATAAAATGTCCTTTTTTCAGAAGCAATCTGGAATTAATTACAGTCAACATAACAAGTGAAATCAATACAATGCGTGGAATATTCAGAATGAGCAAAGCAGGGGCGCAAGCCTGGGCGCTGCACAACTGGGATGCGCCAGGGCATGGCCAGGGCAATATTCAATGGTGCTGCACCATGGCTCAGCACCATTGAATATGGCACTGGGGCAGCCCCACTGTGCATGGTGCAGTGGCACTGTGCCAACGCAAGTGGCAAGTGAGGAGCAGGGGGATGCACCAGTGTAAGTGCGGGTGCGCTAGGCGCATCAACTGCGATATTCAGCACAGGCATGCCAATGAAGCCATTATGCATGCAAGGTGCAAATGGGGCCATTTGCATGTCATTATGGCCCCATTTGCATGCAGGTGCACCGATCCCCGGTGACTTGCACCTGGCGCCCTGCCAGGCTGCAGCCATCAGGGACCGACGCCCCCTGCCCCTCAGCTGGCAATGCGCCCCATCGCCCGATCGCAGGCATAATAGATCTATATCCCTGGTTGTCCAGTGGACCCTACCCCATTGCCTGATCAAGGGTGTAATTACATTATCTCCTCGGTGGTCCAGTGGACCTGCACCCCTGCCCGATCGTGGGTAAATAAAGAACTTAATTCCCTGGTGGTCCAGTGGACCCAATCCCAAGCCCAATTGTGGGCAACTGAATAAATTAATTTCCCTGGTGGTCCAGTGGACCTGATCCCCAGCCCGATCATGGACAGCTGAATAAATTAATTTCCCTGGTGGTCCAGTGGACCCGATCCCCAGCCAGGATCGCGGGCTTCAGTTGTAAAGAAATGCCCAGGTGGGCCAGCGGTAGCCCCGTCCCCATACGCCCACTCAGATCCACCACCCCACTCCCCCAGTCAAAGGGGCAGCAGCTCTCACCCGCACGCCACCCGCACGCTCGCTAACTGGACAGCATACAGTAGCAGTTGTACGCCATTGTCATACTGCGTGGCCAATGGGCGTGCAGACCGTACTGTACTACACAGTCCTGAAATGTACAATATACAATGGTGTGTGAAAATCCTATAACCTCATTGGTCAAAATATGTCATATGACTGTGGGTAAATCCTGCATAACCCACGGCTGAGGAATGGCATTTATAAAAACATAATTAAACACATTTTTTATTTATTTTACACATGGGCCATTGTATAATTGCAATAAGGCACTCTAGGGTGTGAGTTATTTCAAATCTTAGGTGAGTCATCAGCATTTATTTCCACTTTAGGCTGGTCATGAAGGAACACTTAACCAATGGGAGAACAGCTTGCACAATAGATAGATACTTTATTTCTTCAGCCATAGGCTATGACAAAGTTATTACAAGACAATTTGAGTGACATAATGAAAATATCAGGTATAAAGTAGAAATCATAGCTTACAATATACACCACAAATTTCATTACATAAAAAGCAGCCTTACAATAATTATAAAACAGAGCATGTGCAGATAGAGGGTTAACTTCCCTAATGAATAGAGTAGGGTGATCCAGGTCCATTAGCTAATGCTTTCCACTGATGATTGAAATCAGGAAGTATGTAAACCCAATGTAAGGGTTTGGGTCTGGGTATCTACATTCCATAAAGCATTTAGTGTAAGGGTAATCTCTAATCAAATTTATACTTTGTACCTGATATTTTCGTCATGTCACTGAACTTTTTTCTTTTTTTGTTGTATATTTTCTTTTACTCCTCTTCGCTGGTCCCTTAGGTCTCTCTCCAGCTCTGCCTAATCCCTACCCATTATCCTGCTCTGTCTGAGACTCCCCACCATCCTATCTCCAGCAGGCACATCCTCCAATTCCTACCTGGCAACTGACTTCCTGGCTCTGAGCCCCCCAGGTAAGTAAGGATCAAAGTTGCCACCAGAGGATGGAGGATCGGAGACAGACGGGGTGTGCCCGACACTGAGCATGGATGGGTCGGGTGTGCAGGCCTTCACCTACCTGGGTGCCAGGTGTTTTCCTCTTTTCTTGTTTTCCCTGGGAGCTCAGACATGCAATGACATTCAGCGCATGATGGGCGTGCCCCTGCACCCGACCACAGTACATCTGCTGAGGCTTCCATGCCCCATTCTTGTGGTCTCTGCAGCTTGCGAACCCGACCACCACCAGAGGTTGCTCATGCTGTGGAAGACAGTGCCTCCCCCCTACCAGGAGAGGACAGCAGTCCTATGGAGGATCAATCTTCTGCCCCTGCCAACCCCCTGCAGCCCGTGTTCATTCCCGAACCCAGGTCGCCATCATGGCATGAGGTGTGGCATCCAGCATCTCAACCCTCAGCACCACCGGGCTGGCCTCATCTACAAACTGTGTTATCTTAAACACATTAGACACATAACATCAAATTAGCCTGATAAAACTCATACACAATAGAGAGGGACAATAATTCAATGTTTATCAAAAATACAGTATAAGAATGATTTTCATAAGAAAATGTTACATCTTGTGATATTCAACAAACAGTGAGTCAAAACAAAAAACAGAAGGAAGGATGGTGGGCTAAGTAACCTACCATTAGGACCCATGATTATCATCCCTGCACCTTGAGACTTTTGTTCTCTTTAAATATAATACATCCTTTAAAAAATATCCAACTCTGGTAAGGTCTTTTTTTTCTTTTGAACAGAATAAGTAAATAATCAGCTCTAGTTTTTTTTTTTTATTTATTCTTAAAAATAGTCACTAACCACTTTTTTCCTCAATTGTTCATATTTTGGACATACTAAAACTAAATAAGTTAAATCTTCTATATGCCCAAACTCACCTGTGCAAAGATCTGTGGCCATTTCTAGGGATTTTGATTATATCTCCTTTCCAATGTTTTACTAAGCTAAGTACCAAATCTAAATTTAGTCAGTACTGTACTATTCTAATATTATATAATCAGAAATGGAAATCAAATAATCTTGAATAGCAGGTGGTCTTTTCAGGGATATAAGAATAGGATGGAATTTATTGTTGAACACTTTATTTAATAGCTCCTGTCTATCTGTATCCATAATTCTCAATTTCCAGGCAGAGCTATATGTAAATATTAATCCCCGAGACAGGAGGCATTTCCCAGGAATTAATACATGGTTGGGGTGCACGAGGCCGAAGGCTGAGTGCTTCCTCACACCAACCATCATCAGTTCTGGAAATGCCTCTATCGAGGGATCTACACTTGTAACATGGCACATGCAAGCTAGGTATTGTTTACATACTGTTTACTTGAAAAGACATTAAACATAAATTTGACTAATGATTGCGACTTACAAACATTGCTCAGATGTGTACCTGGAGCATGCTGTCTCTATCTCCAAGCTTCAGCGTTCATGTCGTACTATCGATATACATTTATGTTGTGCCTCACAACTTCTTAAGATTGTTTTTGCACTAGATCTCTTATTATAAGCTAGAAAAGATGAATAACAGTTACAAACTGCGTACTTGTGAGAAGTTTTACTCTTCTTCACTCTGTTCTACTATGACATTTATCGTTTTTTACATGATCAACGGCTGTGGTGCATTCTGGTCGGTATGCCGTGGTTTGCATAGCACCAGACAACACTGCGTGTGTACATTTGCTATCAGTTATTTATGAACAGAACACTATATTGCGGTTAACAATTTTTTCAAAACAATAAAAGGACATTTGTGATGAATGGTGACGCAAGCAGCACAACTACTGACATCATTTATGCCCCATCCTGCTACAAGGTATGATTGGTTTACCTACGGTGCACAGCAACACAGTACTGCTGGGAACAGTGCCACGATACATTCATTGCTGTACTACTTGCATTGCTTCTACTAATCACATTTTGATTTTCTGTACTATCATCTACACTGTTCCAAGATTTACAGTTTATAGGGCTGCTCAGTTTATGTGGGCATGAGGTGGGCTGTCAGGTTGTGCACTTGGTCACTTTTGCTGCAGGTGTGGTAGTCTGTGCAGAGTGATTTACTGATTTGTTCGCTGCAGTGTTACTCATACATTTGTCTATATTTCAGTGCACTGCTATACTCTTTTGACAGCAATACTTTGTGAAGCTCTTTATTTTATATATTTCTGTGCTGTACTGCCACTCATATTTTCTTGCGGGATCTATTGTGTCCACTGGGTGGGTGGGTGGGATACTACTATGATTACTGATGTTTTTACCCTGCTGGTTACGTATATTACTGCACAATTGTGCATATTTAGGAATTAATGCACGGTTCTAAGTGTGTCATGTGATGTTTTCTGACCAATTATATGATTGTTTTCAGAGTGCTTACATTAATGCTATGTTACAAGCTACATTTAACAAAGTGTTTTTTTTTTTTTTTTTTTGGCCATACCCATAAACCTCCCTTTACAATGTGATCAAGTGACTCTTTAACAAAGGCTACCCATGAGGGTTTACACCTCTTATTTAAGAGAATATGCATTTTTTCCATCTAGGCAGGATTTTGCAGTCCCTGTGGTATTTTGTAATTGTAGCCAGAAATGTAACATTCCCTACTGGGTCAATGCCTTCATTAATGTCTGCCCAATTTCTAGTCTAACACTATACCATGAGATCAAGAGTGGGAGTTTCAGTGATCTTTTTATAGAACTGATCAAGACGTATCTCTATTTTTTCATTGCAGTCATAACCCCATATTTCTACACCAAATAACCATTGAGCTCCCACCTTAGCTCGTACTACTTTTAGGGCCTGCTTTATAATATTACCTCCTATAAACTATTAAATCTTACTATACCTCCTGCTGATTGCTTAAGCCTTGCTGTGCCACAGACTGATATATCAGTCCAGAATTCCTATGCGTTCTAATTCTGTCAGCAGCCTAAGGGTTAATGTTCTAACAAGTATCATTAATTTGATGAGACCAAGCAAATGTATGATTAAACATAACACCTAGATAGGTGTAATTACTAAAAACTTCCATTTTTTTATTATAAATTTTGAAAATGGGATTTTATGTATTATCTTATTTTTGTTAACAATCATGGTTTTACTTTTTTCAATATTAATTATTAAATCTATATTCTTAGAGGCTTCTAATAATTCAGTTGTGCTTGAAGCCCATGTTGTGTTAAATAAATTAAGACAATAGAAGGGGTCCCGGGGAACCCATGTTGAAAGTTTGGTGCAAAAATTCCAAAAAATGCTTGAGAACAGCTAATATTTTTCCAAGTCAAACTACCTCTTGTTGGGAGCTGCAATACTGAACATAGGATTTGCAAGAAAGCAAGTTGTGCTCACAACAGGGGGAGGTGAACCTTACAGTTGTCTTTGGTTTGTAGCAGATATTCTGCAGGTGGAGGCTACTTCTAGCTGAAAGGTGAAATAAGCAACTCACAATTATCGGTAAAAGACAGTCTTGTTACAATTCTTAAGATTTTCAGTGCAGGAAGAGTTTAAACCCTGGGCTAAACATTTGTCACAAATCCTGAAATAAGTGCAGGTACAGGTTGTGTATTTGACCCAGACAGTAAACTGTTTTCTGTGTTTATCTTTGTGTGCCTTAAAAGGAAATTCCAGACTTTCTCAGGAAGTGATTACATCATAGATACTTATCAGCCAATAGCTTTGGTAACAGATCTTGTTACAATTCTTAAGATTTTCAGTGCAGGAAGAGTTTAAAGCACAGCTGACTTATTTTGGGGCTGACTGCTTTCAGAGCACAAACCACCAGGCTGTTTTGGGGCTGGGGGAGGTTTACCTGTGTCTGACTTGGATGTTTGGATTTTTCTCTGTTTGATTAGCAGGGGATTTTCTTTGTCAAATTGTTGTGTATAGTATCTTGCTGACAGGAAGACACTCATCGCAGTGGTGGGTCAGAGCTCTTAGCTGATTGTTTTGTGAGGGCACAGGAAAATCCCAGCCTCTCCCTACAAAACAGGGTACTAAATGAGAAAAAGACCGAGGTAGAAAGGTCAGTGGGGGATGCTGCAACAGAAGGTAAAGCCATCAAAAAAATGGAAAGCAATGAGTACCAATGCACGTAGTCTGAGTAACAAGCTTCCTGAATTAGTGGCCTTGATGGAGGAGGAACATCTGGATATCGTGGCAGTCACAGAAACATGGTTCGCACAAAACCATGACTGGGACGTAAACATACCAGGATACACTATCTACAGGAGGGACAGAGAGGGTAAAAGAGGAGGAGGAGTAGCTCTTTACATAAGGGAAGGAATCAAAGCAACAGAACAAAAGAGAAAACAAGGAGGAGAAGAAGCACTGTGGGTAAATTTGGAGACCGGCAATGGCACCACAATCCGCACAGGGGTTGTATACAGACCCCCTTCTCAGGGGGAGGAAATGGACAAGGAAATGATAGAAAGTATACTTAGTATGGCAGAAAAAGGGGAGATATTGCTGATGGGCGATCTGAATATGCCAGATGTTAACTGGAGTGCAGTTGCAGCAGCCACTTCGAAGAGTGGGGTTATTCTAGATGCCCTACAGGGGGCATGCCTAGACAACTAGTATTGGAGCCCACTCGAGAGGGAGCAATCTTAGACCTGGTTCTCTCAAATGGAGATGAAGAGGATCACAGATGTAGAAGTGGGTAGCCATCTGAGACTAGGACCATCGACCAGTATGATTCACAATAAACACAGCAATAGAGTCAAGCCATACAAAGACAAAGGTACTGGACTTTAGGAGGGCTGACTTTGCCAAAATGGGTGAGTGCCTAAGGAATTCACTAGCAAATGGACAGGAAGGAGGGGTGGAAGAACAATGGGGAATAATAAAAACTGCCATCACAGAGGCAACAAGCCTTTGTGTGAAGCAAATAAACAAAACTAAACGATGTAAGAAACCACTATGGTTCTCAAAGGAAGTGGCAGTGAAGGTTCAAGAGAAAAAGAAAGCTTTCAGGAAGCACAAGGAATCACAGAAGGAACAGGGCAGAGAACTGTATCAGTTAAACAAAGGAAGCTGGGAAGGCAGTCAGAACAGCAAAGGCCCAAACTGAGGAATAGATAGCCAACTCAGTTAAGAGGGGATAAAACCTTTTATAGGTACATCAGGGAGCGAAGGAAGACCAAGGGAGGGATAGTGAGGCTTAATAAAGGGGAGGGTGGGCAGAGGAGACTGTGAAAGACAGAGATACTAAACAAATATTTTTGCTCAGTATTTACAAAGGAAGAGGGGGGGTACCTAAAACAAACAGAAACGATCTGGACACAGAAGTTGATACCAGCCCATTTACAGAAGAAAGGGTTCTGAAAGAACTCTTAAAACTGAAGGTGGACAAAGCAATGGGGCCTGATGGGATTCATCCCAGAATTCTAAAAGAACTAAGGGTAGAATTAGTGACACCACTGACTACCCTGTTTAACAAGTCATGGGAGGATGGGGTGGTACCCGAGGACTGGAGGAGGGCAGATGTGATTCCCCTTCACAAAAATGGGAGCAAGGCAGAAGCAGGAAACTACAGACCTGTTAGTTTAACCTCAGTGGTAGGGAAAATGATGGAATCACTCCTGAAGGAAAGAATTGTCGGTATCTAGAGGCCAGAGGGCACAGGACCCAAGGCAGCATGGATTCACAGCAGGAAGGTCATGCCAGACAAATCTGATAGATTTCTTTGACTGGGTGACCAAAGTAGTAGATCAGGGAGGGGCTGTGGACATGGCCTACCTAGACTTTAGCAAGGCATTTGACACGAGTCCACACAAAGATTAATATACAAGTTAGCTAGCCTGGGGTGGGTCCTAAGATGACAGCCTGGGTAAAATTGGCTGGAGAATAGGACACAGAAGTAATAGTAAATGAGTCCCTCTCAGATGAAAGGGGTTACTAGTGGGGTACAGCAGGTTCAGTATTAGGACGCTCCTCTTCAATGTCTTTATAAACGACATGGCAGAGGGACTGGAAGGAAAAGTATGTCTCTTTGCAGATGACACAAAGATCTGCAACAGAGTTGATGCACAAGGTGGGGTGGAAAGGATGAAAAGGGACTTGGCAAGGTTAGAGGAATGGTCAAATGTATGGCAGCTTAGATTCAATGCTAAGAAGTGCAAGGTAATGCACCTGGGAAACAAAAACCTAGGGGAAGAGTACACAATGGGGGGTGAGACACTAACAACAACAAAAATGGAAGGGACCTGGGGGTAGTCATATCAGATGACCTAAGGTGGGCAAGCAATGTGAGAGGGCAGCAAGGAGGGCTTGGGGATACTGGGATGCATAGGAGAGGCATCACCAGTAGAAAACAGGAAGTTATTATCCTCTGTACAGACAGCTGGTCAAACCCCATCTGGAGTACTGTGTGCAGTTCTGGAGACCCAGTCTTTGCAAAGACATAGACAGGATGGAAGCTGTCCAGGAGGGCACTAAAATGGTGCAGAGTCTGCACTGGAAGACATATGAAGAGAGACTAAAGGAGCTTAATATGTATAGCCTCGAGGAAAAGAGGGAGAGGGGGACATGATAGAAATGTTCAAGTACCTCAAGGGAATCAACAAAGTCCAAGAGGGTAGCATCTTTCAAAAAAGAGGTGTGCAAGAATAAGGGGCACAATTTGAAGATAGAGGGGGCAGCTCAGAGGTAATTTAAGGAAGTATTTTTCACAGAGAGGTTGTGGATGCATGGAACTGCCTTCCGGAAGAGGTCGTGGAGTCAAAAACAGTGGTGGAATTCAAGCATGCATGGGACAGTCATAAGGCAATTCTAGGGGGTTGGGGTAGGAAGAAGTAGGCTGCTGGTTAACTAGGATCTGCAGCTTATCCAGTAGGCAGGGAAATGGGCAGACTGGGTGGGCCAGCGGTCCTTATCTGCTGTCAAATTCTATGTTTCTATGTTAATATCATCACCATATGCCAGAAATGGGCAAGAATGCTGTCCAGTTTTAGGATAACTATGTTGATGATTATCCAAAATATTGAGCAGATCATTAATGTAAATATTAAAGAGAATGGGTGCTAGTACACAACCCTGTTTTACACTTTTATTTTATCTGTAAGATTACCCAGGTTATCATAACATACGTTACACCAATTTTCTATATATAAAGTGTTAATGATATTTATAAGAGAAGGACCAACTTCCATATCTCTTAACTTAGCTCCTAGAAAGGCTAAATACATGCTTTGAGATCTACTAAGAACATATTTTGCTAATAAATGTTGTAGAACAAAACATTGTAAAATAGTGGACCCGCCTTTCCCCAAACCTACCTGAAGGTCGGAAATTAAATGATAGTGATCTAAGTGATTTTGAAGTTTAAAGGTTAATGTTCTAGCAAATAATTTAGCTACCAAACTTAAAAGACTTATTGGTCTACATATTTCAGTGTTTGATAGCTGCCCTTTCTTAAATGTGGAAAGATTATAACCCTCTTCCAGAATTCAGGTACTTTGTTATGGGTGATAACATTATTAAACAAAGCTATTAAAACTGGTGACCAAAAGTCTATATCCATCTTAAATAAGTCCTGAGGCACCTCATCAGAGCTTGGTGCTTTATTCCATTTTGCTAGAGCAATTGCTACTTTAACTTTCTCTTCTGTGATCATCACTTTATTTTCTTGCATTAAGGCCCATTCTGCTAAAACTATATCTTTATTAAAGAATAAAGAAGAAGAAGAATCCTGACAGATCTCAGGCTGAATGAAAGCATTGATTTTATCTTGCCAATTATTTGCTCCACTGGCTACTAATCTCCAAAATGCTTTACTATCTTTGTTTCAGGTTGTGTCCATCAACTTATGTGAGTTTTGCATTTGATGTGAGTTTTTCTTAAAAGCTAAGAAGTTATAATGTTCCTTTTAAGCTTCAATAAGTTGTTGAATAGAAGTTGTCAAATAACAGGGTCCCTATTGGTCGAGCGATTGTTATGATTTGTTAAAATCTTGAAATTAAATAGGTATAAAACCTTTGGAAAAATTGCCCTCATTCAAGTCAATGGGGCACGCACACACAGCCTTCATTTAGTAACATCACAAAACAGGGGCTGCTTTTGCCAGCGTGGGGGCATGGCTGTAGGATCAGGAACTGGCTCTGTTTTTTGCCGGCTGGTCTGGGAATAAAATTATGAGGGGCATAACTTTTTAATGCGGATGAAACAAAAGGAAATGTGTGTACATTTCGACTCCTGGACAGGTCAGTTATTGTTTCTGTTTCAGTGAGGAGCTAGTACAAAACATGGAAGCTGCTTTTTAGAAAGGGATCCAGGAAAGGCTATAAAAACTATAGACCAATCCACGCTTGGAAAGATATTGGAAGGAGTAATTAAAGTCCTGATTGAGGACACCATATATAGACAGGGGTTGTTTGATATAACACAGCATGGCTTCACTGAAGGAAGATTGATGCAAACAAACATGTTGGAGTTCTACAACAAAGTCAGTAAGGCATTGGATGTGAGCAAGGCTGTGGATCTAGTTTTTCCTGATCTGAGGAAGGCCTTTGATAAGGTTCCTCATGACTGACTTGTCTTTCGAAGGTCATACAAGATATGGGTTTGGATGGCACTCTAGTTATATGGAATAAATCATGACTTTCTAATAGAAAACAGAGAGTGAGCATAAGAGGATATATGTCCAGACGTACAGAGGTTAGGAGTGGGGTACCACAGGGCTCTGTATTGGGACCATGCTTGTTCAAACTGTACACCTTATCTATACCTATAACTGAGGGAACCTGGCTAATAAAATGCACTGATGATATTAAACTAGGGAGAGTAGTGGATTCTGCTGAGGATGCTAGCAAACTGCAGAAGGCACTAAATGAGGTAGAACAATGGGCCAACAGTAACAAATTGGAGTTAAATATCGAGAAGTGTGCAGCAATGCACTTAGGGAGAAACAACTTGAGCTATAGATATACTGTAATAGGAAAGGAACTTAAAGAAACTAAGGAAGAGAAGGATATGGGCATCCTAGTATCATACAATTTAGAAATGAAATCGCATTGCCATGCTTTATCTAAACAAGCAAATTCCATCTTGTATAGTATAAGGAGAAACAGTAAGAGCAGAAATAGGAGCGTGGTGGTGCCCTTATATACATCCTTGGTGAGACCGGGTCTGGAATACTGTGCCCAATTTTGGTCCCGTTCTACTAAATTAGAAATCCAAGCATTGGAAAGGGTACAACACAGAGCTACAAAAGTGACTTACACTATGAATCATCTAAGTTATGAAGACAGATTAAATGAACTGGGGATGTTTACTTTAGAGTACAGAAGAATAAGGGGGGACCTGTGCCTGGTTTATAAGTCATTTTCCAATAATGAATTAAGGGATTGTTTAGATCTGAGGACAAGAGAAATTAGTTATAAAAGTAGTGCCCACATTTTGCAATGAAGTGGAGAAACATGCCGTACCAGAAAAAGGGCAGCTTGGTTTAGTCAGAGGGTAGTGAGTATTTGGAACTCATTACCTATCGAGGTGGTGGGTAACAACAGTATGGAAGAAATGACTGGATACCTACTGTGATAGTAAAAAGATAAAGGGTTATCATTTTTAACAGGTGAACTGCTATGGGTAATGCCTTCTTAGCTCGGACAAAGAAATGAAACCAATGAAAGTTAGTCTATGGTTCCATGGAATTCCATGAAGATTCCAGAAAGCATTTCAGAAGTGGAATTGTCATTTCACACAAATTCTGCTGGCAAAATTCTGCTTTCCACACAGTTATATAAGTCACATTGTGCAGGGTTGTTCCAGTGAAGAGACTGGGGCTGAACCCCAATTGTGCCTATTTGAGGTGACTGTTGTATAGAACATATGATAATAGTTGATAATGCACAGGTTTCTCCAAGTTTTGTTTTAAGTTGGAAAGTACTAAATTCGAGCAGTATGTAAATGCTCTTATTTGACTCATGGTTCAAGTGTAAAAAAAGAAAAAGGAGAACTTTTAGGAATAAAGAGATGTTGTTCTGAGGAAACACATAAGAATAGGTGTTTAACAGAATGAACCTGATGAATTAATTTTCTTAAAAGGGGAAACTCCATTACCTCTTGTTCCTCCTCAGATATGTCACTGATTTGACTTCCTGTAATTTACAGTAAGAGCTACAGGCAGCATTTCAGTTCTTGCCAGATCATGTTTTTCCTGGTACTGTGCTTTCTCAAGTGTGCAAAATGTTACCTGTAAATGTTCAGCAGGATTTGATAGCCCAAACCCACAATTCTACTTATTATTCCTGGAGATTTATCTGTGCCTGCCTACATTCTATGTAATAAAGCACACACCCTCTAAACTTGTTTTTTATTTCTTCTATGTAGCTTGTGTGGGGGAAGGGCAAGCTTGAATAAAGTATATTTTTGCTGCCTGTATTTTCAATGATTTCTTTGTTTACCATAATGCAGATAAATACCAGAGTGCACAATCCTTTTTAAAGTTGCAACACAGATAGTAGTGTGTGTAGTAAAGGTTCCAGTATTTGAAAACGAGTTTGGAACTCCATACTTGGGAATAATAGAGATTTAAAGAGCAACTGACATATCTCTGTGGAGACATGCCAGTAGTGCCCTACCCTGCCTACAGTACCTCCCAGTATAGAGAGTACTGCAAATAGAGGTACTGTAAGGCAGTATTTTACAGTAAAGATGCAGTGGAGTGCAATGTGTGCCCCCTGCCTCAGCCTCAGGTCCCCTTCCCGATCCAATTCTGGGGATGATGTCAGGTTAGGATAGGGACCTGGTGAAATTCCATTTTGCCAACAGAAGTTCTATGGAATTGGCATTTTGCCAGCAAAAGTGGTATTTCGCCAGTGAAACTGCTGCAAAATGCACTTTTGCTGGCGAAATGGAATTTTGCCAGGTCCCTATCCTGACCTGACATCATCCTCAGGATTGGATCAGGAAGGGGACCTGAGGCTGTGGCAGGGGGTGCGCATTGCACTCCACTGCATCTTTACTGTAAAATACTGCCTTACAGTACCTCTGTTTGCGGTACTCTCTGTACCAGGAGGTACTTTATGTAGGGTAGGGCACTACTGGCACATCTTTTTAGACATGTCAATTGCTCTTTAAATATTGCTGTGAGGGTCTTGAGACCCATACATGCCATTCACTAGCATTATTCTAAGCAGTTCCCCCACCATCCACCCCCTTCCAAAAGCCCTCAGAATCTTTACCTTTTTTAATATATTCCCCTAACATTATCACACAAGGCACTTTAAATAAACCTGGCTCCCACCCTGATCTAATTTGTTCCCATACCCAGAGGTAGGGTTTACCTAAGGGCATCTTTTGTCCTTAGATGTCCTTAAGAAAACCCCACCCCCATGGCGATCTCACTCTGGCTTCGCTTCCCAGATGGCTAGTTCCTTAGACTGCATATTGCACCTGCTGCTTGAATGAACCTTCATCCTCTGTCTCAGCCCGTTCTAAGGCTTTACCAATGAGAGAGCAGTAAAGATGGGTGACACACATTGTTGTACTATGCCCCCAAATATTAGTGTCTATACAGTACCACCCACCAAAATGAAGCATTCTGCAATTAGATATCACAGTTTCCTGCATGACAAATAATATGTTTTGCCTAGCGTTCTCTAAGTTCCAGCTGTTTTTCATATGCTGTGTATCCAGTCATGCTTGAAAACACACATTTACTTGCGTAAGTGCCTACCCTGTAATCAAATAAATAAATTAAATACTGTATATGTGTGTTTATCCCCCATGACAGGTCCCTATTGGAGACACTTCTGGTAACCTCCCAGTCCCAGTAAGCACTGCACAGCTCTACTGTGTTGCAGAAAGCCCAAGAGTACTGATAGAAATCAGTCTGATGGTCATGAATTGTTGCTCCTCATTCCATTACATTGCTGTAGGTATCTTTTTATTTTATTGTGTTTGGAGGACCTTTGAGCTCAAGAGCCCTTTTTCAAAGGTGTCCAAATCTATCAAGTTACATATAACAGCATAACTGCAGCACACTGCCCATCTTCTGCAGCCTCCCTGTGGTGGAGTCAATGATTCCTTTTCCTTGACCCACCACAATGATTTCTGCAAGAGCAGAAGAATAGCTCCTCCCTTTCCTGTCAGTAACAGCTGCAATCAGCAGCAACCGTCAAAAAAAAAAAAGACCAGGCACACACAAAACCAGTAAAGAAGTGACTTACAACACTTTAAATTAAAGTAAAAAAAAAAAATATTTATTTGAGCGTAAGACTGGGGAATTCACAGACCTGCTGGTCGACTATGTCCATGCCTGACGTATTTTACATCATCATAACACTGTCAGGCATGCTGTACCAGTGGGTCAGTGAGATATTTTTGTATGTTATCTCAAAGTATTGTAAGGCGTGTCCTTGCTGGTTTTGTGTGCACCTGGCCGTTGTTGTTTTTGACTACTATGATATGACTGAGAGTACATGCCCCATGTGCGGCTTTTGATTTGACTCTTAACCTGCAGTATCCCCAACCATGAGTAGCCAGACAATATAGATCTCAATCTTATCCCTGAACCCAGGTTACCTTCCCCGCATGGTAGCCAGAATGCCCTACTGCTGAACCATTGGTATGGTCCCTGTATCTTTTCTTAAAAAAAATAAAATCAGGTCACAACAGAATGCCTCCCTCCCTCTTCCTCTGCACAGTGCAGAGATATCAACTTAGCCTAATTTCACACATGTATGTGATGAGGGTGCAAAATGCAGTACCCCAAAGATGTCATTGGAGCACTTTCAATAAGGTAAGGGCGCCAGGTTCTTTTGTAGTGGGGTGGGGACAGCTTAATGAGGGATGGGAGAAGGAGTGTCTCATCTTTTGTCCATAAATACCCCACCCTAATGCCAACATATCTGGAAAAGGTATTCAGTTCAGCGCACACCACTTCTACATATTCTTCAACTAGAATGGTATGTTTGTGAACTCTGCATACAGTTCTACACTTTACCTGGAAAGTGGCCATTGTTTTTGGAACCTGGAAGATTTATTTCACAATCAGCTGACAGGACTTACTCTTCCCTTTCATAGGCACTGAGAAATGAGTATAACTGCATCAACCATTGAATTACTATTATTTTTTTCATTTAAGTGCCTAGAATTGTCCAATGGAGACCTACCCTTACTTAATATTTAGGAGAAAAAAATAATAAAAGGTGTAAAATTTACAAAAACATTAATTTCATTGAAGATTACACCAAACGTAATGGGGATGACTGTGAGTATAGTATACCACTTATAGTGGGGTCAAAGGGCATCACCAAAAAATTAGTTGCAAGATGCTTCAAACCTTAAGAGTTTTTTTTCTTCCAGAGTGCAGGTAATTATGTTCTTGAATATTCTCATAATCTTTCTGAATGTCATTTAGTTCAGAAATTATAAGCGTTACTCATGTTCACTGCAGGCACATAAAGTAAATCTGTCTTACACTATTATTCACACCTGAAATGTTTGCATACAGTCTACCTACTCATTAAAGTCAGGTTTCTTAAGAATGACAGATATATTGTGCTTTTTTCAGTCAGGTGATAAAATGAGTAATAACGTAAATTCTGACTGGATTAGCTGTAGTGTTTAAAGGAAGGCTGTACTTACCACATTGCACAACTACAGTGTGAGTAACATCCTGATGTGTTTCATTAAATATTCCACGGTCCTGGTCTTTCATGTCCCTTCATGAAGGTTATTAATTCTAGAAGCAGGTTGCAATTGCAAAGGGTGTAACATTTGTTCATCGTCGCACATGGCTGATAATAAGAACAGATTGTGGGCCTTACTGTATGTTTTGCAACAGCCCTTTGGGTTACTGCAAATAAAACATCCATAATTGAGGCAAACAAGCTTATAAGGCATTGCCACCAATGGGTGATGCAGGGCCAGAGAAGCATTAACACGTCTCGCTACTTCCAACAAAGGAAATCCAAAAAACTTCTGATCATAGGAGACTCCATGATTCGGGGAGTTGATACCCATCTCCAGCCAGGGGTGATGGTCAGATGTCTCCCAGGTACATCAGCATGGAGAGACACTGACCGCATTGCTAAAATTGTTCACAAAGCAGGAGAAAACATTGATGTCCTAGTACACATAGGGACTAATGATCTCGCCAGCCGGTCAGTTGTGGAGACCAAGGAACACCTGACTAGGCTGGGTGACAAACTATCATCTATTTCGCCTGGCATCTCCTTCTCTGAGATCCTGCCAGTCTGGGAGAAGGAGCAGATGGACGGAAGGTCAGAGAAGGGAGATAGGGGAGCTAAACACGTGGCTCAAGGACTGGTGCCATGAAAAGGACACAGATTTGAGGAACTGGCAGCAGTTCTGGGAGGCAAAGTTCTTTAAATTTGATGGACTGCATCTGACTAAAGAGGGAGTCAGTGCATTGGGGCAGAAGTTTGGACGTCTTTGCAGAATATTTAAACTAGCAAATGGGGAGAGGGTGCAGCACCCATACGTCAAATGGAAGAACACCTCCCCCTCAGCTAGTGGTCAAACAGGAATTCAGCGTGTTTGCCGTTCATTTGCATCACCAGGTAAGAAAAAGGTTTGTCTCCCATACGATGCACAGGGTAATGCCAAACTTCACCCAACAACTAACACACCAAAATCTGGCCAATGGAAAATCATGTACACAAATGCTCACAGCCTGGAAATAAGATCCCAGACCTGCAGGCAATAATGTCAGAGGCTAAACTGGACATAGTAGCAATTAGTGAGAGCGTGTTTACAATATACCAGGGAGACTTCAGTACCTGGCTATGTATTGTTCAGAAGAGACCAGTGCAAAGAGAGGGTGGCCTGTATGTTAATGAAAATATCAAAGCTACAGAAATTCAGAATACACATAAGGAGCCAGAAGAACTGTGGGTCACCCTGGAAACAGGAAATGGGACAGCCATAAGAACTGGGGTTGTCTACAGGCCCCAGACCAGAGGAGGACATAGACACATTACTGTTAGAAGATATACAAAACATGACAGCTAAAGGGAGGTTCTGATAATGGGAGACTTCAACATGCCAGATACAGATTGGTCAATACCAGCAGGAACATCTGCCAGAACTAGACTCATAGTGGATTCCCTGCAGGGGAGGGCCTCAAACAACTGGTACAGCAACCCACAAGAGACAGGGCTATCCTAGATCTAGTACTGACTAACAAAGAAGGGATCACAGATCTCCAGGTAGAAGGTCACCTGGGGCCAGTGACCATCACATGGTATGGTTCAATTTGGCTACTACATCTAAATCATCCCATTCCAAAGCAAAAATATGGGACTTCAGAGGAGCTGACTTTGATAAGATGGCCAACAGAGTTAAGCTAGCCCTGGCAAAAGAAACACAGGTGAGAAGGTACAGGCAAAGTGGGCAAGCATTATGATACAATACTTGAAGCAACATCCCATGGTGTTAGACAGAAAAGGAAGTGCAAAAGAAGAAGGAAACCACTTTGGTTCTCAAATACAGTAGCAGAAAGGTCAGAGCCAAAAGGCTGGCCTTCAGAAAATATAAGGGAACACAGCTGGATGAAGATAGGGAGGCATACCAAACTGCCCTAAGGAAGCAGGTAAGGCAGTAAGGCAGGCAAGTCCCAAACTGAGGAAACACTAGCATCTAACAGTAAAGAAGGTGACAAGACTTTCTATAGATACATTAGTGAAAGGGAGAAAGTCCAGAGGGGTATTGCTAAGCTTAATGGAGAAAAGGGAGCATGTGAGGAGGAGGACCCTGTAAAGGCATCTATCCTAAATAGATACTTTTGCTCAGTATTTACTGAAGAGAAGGTAGGCAGGGCCCACAGCCTCAGCATCATGGACACAGGGGGAGGAGGTGAGCCTACTCCCTTCACAAAGAAAGGGTCCTACAAGAGCTTGCTAAGCTCAGGGTGGATAAGGCAATGGGACCTGATGGCATACATCCCAGGGTACTTAAGAAGCTAAAGGAGGAACTAGCAGAGCCATTAGCAGAATTGTTTAGTGAGTCTCTGAGCACAGGAGGTCCCAGAAGACTGGAGAAGGGCTCATGTGATCCCACCCACAAGAGTGGTAGCAGGGAGGAGGCGGGGAACTACAGACCTGTCAGTCTTACCCTCAGTAGTGGGCAAGATTATGGAGGCACTCCTTAAGGAAGGATAGTGCAACACCTGGAATCCATAGGGGCACAGGATCCAAGACAGCATGGGTTTACAAAGAAGGTCCTGTCAAACTAATCTCATAGATTTCTTTGACTGGGTAACCAGAGTGGTGGACCAAGGGGAGCAGTTGATGTCGCCTACCTTGACTTCAGCAAAGCTTTGACACTGTTCCACATAGAAGATTGATAAATAAGCTAGGTAGGCTCGGGTGGGTCAGAAGTTGGTCAACTGGTGGCAAACTGGTTGACTGGCAGAAAACAGAGAGTGGTGGTAAATGGTATACAGTCAGAAGAGATGCAAGTCACAAGTGGTACCTCAGGGATCAGTCCTGGGGCCAGTCCTATTCAACATCTTCATTAGTGACCTCGCAGATGGACTAGAGGGTAAGGCTTGTCTGTTTGCAGATGACACCAAGATCTGCAACAGAGTAGATGATCCAGATGGGGTGGGCAGAATGAGAAGATCTGGATAAACTAGCAGAATGGTCAGAAGAGTGACAACTGGGATTTAATGCAAAGAAGTGCAAAATCATGCACATAGGGAAGAGAAACCCTGAAGCCACTTATAGGCTGGGAGGAGTTGCTAGCAGTCACAAAGGAAGAAAGAGACTTGGGCATCATCATCACTGATGACCTAAAATCATCAAGCAGACCTCTAAAGCAGTAGGTAAGGCTAGGGGGTGTTAGGGTGTATTAGTGGGGTATCACAAGTCGTAAGAGGGAGGTAATAATCCCTCTGTACAAGACATTGGTTAGGCCCCATCTGAGTACTGCGGCAGTATTGAGGCCACACCTTCACAAGGACATTAACCAAATTGAGGCAGTGTCCAGAGAGGGCAACCAAAATGGTGCAGGGACTGCATCAGAAGACATATGAGGACAGATTAATGGAGCTCAATATGATACCCTTGAGCAAAGGAGGGAGAGGTGATATGATCGAGACATTTAAACACCTTAAGGGCATAAACAAGGTGAAAGAGTCTAACATGTTTAAATATAAGAAAAATAGCAGGACAAGAGGACACAGCATGAGATTAGAGGGAGGCCGATTAAGGGGAATGTGAGGAAATTTTTTTTCAAGAAAGGGTGGTAGATGCATGGAATGGCTTACCACAGAAGTGGTGGCTATGAATACAGTGCAGGGCTTCAAACAGGCATGGGATAGGCATAAGGGAGCAATACAAATGACTATGAATAGATAGGTCACTGACAGAGCAAAGGCCGATGGCACATTTATAAGGTAGAAAAAGAAATGGGCAGACTGGATGGGCCTTGCGGTCCTTATCTGCCGTCAACTTCTATGTTTCTATGTTTCTATGTGTACAAAAGATTGTATTAACATAAGCAGTCCCTAAAGTCATGACAACTTACTACTTACTTCAATGAGATGGCAGTAAAAGGAGTAAGCATTCAAAAACTGGGAGCCAGTATAGCACAGAGGTTAGCACACTGAGCTGAGAACCTAGTGAATCCAGTAGACCTTGGTTTGAATCCCACAACCTCTACTTGAATACTGTGTGACAGTGACTCTGAGCAAATCACTGAACCTCTATATCCTCCGAGGATGTACCAAGAAATGAGCTTTGACATAGTATGCATTTCCCAGCCGAAAATTCTAAAAACATTTTAACTGCACCTGCCCTTCAAAATAGTTTATGTTTTTAAAAAGAATACAAATGCTAGCACTCACAACAGATACTGTACCCCTTTAAATACTGTATGTACAAGGATCTTTTGTCTTTAAGGTTTTCCTGTTCCAGTAATTGTTCCAGAGAGTAAGGCAGAGAACACAAGTAACACATGATGACAGACAGAGAATTATGGTTTGCTAACATTCTGGCACGTGTTAGTAAACCACCACGAGGTATGTTACTATAAACCATAATTCCCTGTCTGGAATGTGCTATTCCACTTATAAAACAAAAAGGTTTTTTTATATAATTAAAAGCAGTGTTTAAGGTCAGTTTTATTGAGTACATAGGTTCTGTGTGGTACTTTGGCTTTAGGAAAGTCAGGGGGCATTAAACATTTACTTAGCATGTGTGATGTCATCACCATACCTTGTTTAACTCTTGCCTTTATGAACTGAGGAGCAGTCAGAATTTTCTGAGAGTTTGCTGCTTTTATAATGTTCATTTCAGTAGTTTTCAGTTCTTTGCAATGATCTCTGTATGTCTGGCATGCTGTGCAAGCACTGTTATGGAGAAGTCTTTGAAGCAGTACAAGGCAGGGAGAGGCAAAGCTGTTTTAATAATTGGTTAGTACTGTTTAGCTGTTTTGCTATAGTATTTGCAGGTATACAATGCATTGTTTTATGTTCTTTTTTGTTATTTCTGTTGTATTCTATGTGTGTGGCCTGGAAAAATCATTTTGGGTGCTTTTTGTCATTCTGAGGGTCTCTTAGGTTTGTTTCCCATGTAAGGCTGTTCTGACTTTGTCTCTGAAGGCTGCAGCTCATTTGGGATGGTGAGGTAATTTTTTGTTTGCTGGAATTGCTGTGTGTTTCTTTGTGGTTGATTTTGGGCTGGGGGGCTCTAAGATAAGTTTTTTGTTTGGCACCATGTGAAAACAGCTAAGTAAGAACAGTGATCCCTAAACACAGCTAATACAAAACAGCTTGGTCAAATACAGCAAGGTTTTTTTGCAGGGGGCTTTACCCCCAGCACTCCTCTTGTGGGGGACTTTGCCCCCCTACACCCTCTTCTTATATATATCAACTCCAAGGGGGACGCATCTTGGGGAGAGGGCAATCTCTGGTCGCTGTATTTGACTTAGCTGTTTTCACTGGCCACCTTTTAGGCTAAGATATTCTGGCTTTGTCTCTGAAGGTTGCAGCTCACTGAAATAGTGAGGTAAGTGGCATTGTATTCTTTAATGGAATTTCTTTATATTTCTCTTGCAGTTTTACATTTTTCTTTGTTTGCCATGCAGGTGGTGGGGCTGGTTTCATGGTAGGTTCTATCTATCTATCTATCTATCTATCTATCTATCTATCTATCTATCTATCCATCCATCCATCTTTCTATCTATCTATCTATACGTCTAAAAAGGTTTTTCCTATCTATCTATCTAGCAATCTATATATCTATATATGTCTAAAAAGTCAAACAAAAGCAAGTAGCAGTGACTATTGCCAGACCCCGCCATTGAGAGTAAAATTAAATGGGTAGGTAAAAAAATAAGAATGATGTACAAACTAAAAAAAAGCAAAGAGAGTATATAGAGTGAAACACAATGTTAATGTGGTAGTGCTTATTGACAGAACCAGTCAGAAGGAATGGAAACAAATTAAGTGGCAGAAGACAGAACTGGGCAAAGGATGACTTAGGGGAAAAACGCAGTGTCCAGACATTTGGGCAGGCAATGCACAGTTACATAGCATGAAATAAATGTGGGGCATAGAAAAAGAAAAAAAGACAACAGACTAAAAAGGAAAAAAGAAAAGAGATTGAAAAAAACATAAAGGAAGTGTGCTTACTATAGTGCCCAAACACTTAGACCAATCTAGGATCTGACAGGGGAGGGAAATGAAAGAAAGGAGGGCAGATGAAAAGTAAAATAAAACCCACAGTAAGGGGGTAACTAGCAAAGAATGTAAAGAACAGAAGCTAGGTTTTGGCATAATACAATAAAATGCAGATATCAGAATCCTTTGCTATAAAAACTAAAAAGGTTGTTGCTAACACTGTTGTGTATTCATATCAGAGATGATGCAGAGATATAATTATCATAAATAATAGTATATCTATCTAGATGTATATGTATATATAGTTTACATCACCAAGATTTATTCCTCAGCCACATTCTCCCTGCCATGTGGGGTTCCTCAGGGATCAGTGCTGTCCCCAATGTTGTTTGCAGTGTACCTGCTGCCATTGGGAGACATTGTGAGATGTTACGGACTGAGGTTTCACTGCTATGCAGATGACACCCAGCTATACCTGTCTTTTGCGCCTGACCTGGATAGTGTGGTCTCAGTCTTTAATAACTGCCTCGCAGAAATCCAGGATTGGATGCAGGTCAGCTGGTTGAAGTTGAACTCAGATAAGACTGAGGTGTTGGTTGTAGAGCCTGGTCACAGGATACAGAGGGTGGATTAGGATCTGCCTCTGGATTTTGGCTCAGAGGTAGCCAGCTGCTGCCCTCTGAACAGGTGCGGAATCTGGGGGTGATTCTTGACAATGGGCTGACACTGAATTTGCAGGTGTCGGCAGTGGTTAAGTCCTCTTTTTATCATCTGAGGACCATCACCCGGAATAAGCATCTCGTTCCATCCAGTGACCTTCTAATGCTGAGCTATGCCTTTGTGACCTCATGCCTTGACTACTTCAACTCCCTCTACCTAGGGCTTCCGGGGGTTGATCTCCAACGCTTGCAACTGGTGCAGAACGCGGTTGCCAGGCTATTGACGGGGGCTTCCCGCACGAGTCACATCATGCCTGCACTGCACGATCTGCACTGGCTGCCTGTTCAGTGGTGGATCACCTTCAAGGTTGGTTTACTGACCTACAAGGCCCTACATGGACATGGTCCGGGCTACCTACAAGAGCTCCTGGTTCCCTACTGCCCCCTCCAACCTCTCCGCTCAGCCGATGAGGGATTGCTAGTGGTTCCCAGGGTATGATTGAAAACATCAGCATCACAAGCCTTTGGGTACATGGCCCCCACCCTGTGGAACTCTCTACCTCATCGGATTTGAGAGCGCCAGACTATGGAGAGCTTTAAGAAGGCCTTAAAGACCTACTTTTGGTGATTTTATATGATGCCATTATTTATTCTTAACCAGTGTATAAGCTGGGTTGCACTGTAATTTTATTGTTTTATCTGTTTGTTTTATTGTTTTTACTTGTACAGCACTTTAATTACTTAAATTGTGCTATATAAATAAAGAATATTATTATTATTTATACAAAGCAGCAACTTAAGGCAATACTTTGGCCTAAAAATCAACTTTTAAAATTTTAAATCATAATACTTGAATAAGAAATTTGTTTAAGGAATTGTGCACAAATGTTACACCCCTGGACAAAATGTTGTGGACACAATGACATTGACAGAATGCCATGGGGACAAAATAAAGCATGACAAAATGCTGAGGAAATCAAATTGTAGCAGCCAAATAGTCGCCGTACACAAGAATTACTGGACAAATTGCCATTACAGGTTATAACTTAATACAGCTTTTACTGCACTGGGAAATTCAGGTTGTCAGGCACAAAAACACTTTTTCAGCATCAGTTACTTCCCTCTGATTTTACACTCACTGTGTCTCCGCTCCTCACATTTCCTTCATCCGTTCCTGTGACTCCACTCCTCATAATTCCTTCATAAGGAAACATACCCACACAAATACCTACTAAAATCAGTGAATCTGCATTCTAACATGTACTACGACTTGGAGGCAGGGGGCCAAGCTGAGCTTAACCTCCTTAAAGTGACAGTAACATTACAAACTATGTTCCTCGGGGGCAGCATATATCAGCGAATACAAACACAAATACACCCCCACCCCCAAAAAATACAGTTAAACACAGTAGTGGAGCAAAAATATTGTTTTATTGAATGATATGAAGAATCATGAATTAGTAGCAAGAATTAAAAGCATAAAAGCATTAATACAACCCCCCCCCCACAAAAAACACAGCTAAGCACAGTAGTGGTGCAAGAACATTATTTTATTATAAGCTATGACGAATCATGAATTAAAAGCATAAAAGCATAAAGCATAATGGTAGCCCATGTCAGTAGCTATTTACTGCCAAATAAAATCATGCAGCATTAATTTCAATACCACTGGCAATGTCAGCAAGGTACTGTCTGGGCTACCTGTTGTTAAAATCACTGCATATCGTTTTGAGCACCTTGTTGACCCTCATATATTTACAATTTTTCCTTGGTGGTTCCTAAACCAGTTCAAGTTGGCGGCACTGTAGTGAGACAGCATGCTGCTCTTTCCATAGTTTGGGTGCCAATCTTGCATGATTAGGATGGCTAATGCACACTGCGTGTGCAAATGCTCTGTACCAGACCTCAATGGCATTGTTGCTTCTGTAGGTAGGTCATGCATGACCCTCTGGTACTGGTTCCAAAAACATATTGGGAACCTTGGTTGTCTTCTGTTGTGTCAATTTCTAGACAATCTGCCAATAAAATTGGCAGTATAGCACAATGGTTTAAGGCTCTGAGCTACAAATTTGGTGACATCCAGCAGGCCAGACCTGGGTTTGAATCCCACAGCTTCTACTTACTTATTGTGTGACTCTGAGCATGTCACTTAACTTCCCTGTGCTCCCAGGTTGTGCCTGTAAAAAAGCTTTCAGCTTAGTGTGCTAATCCTGGTTAAACACACACACACACACACAAAAAAATTATCCTCAAAATAATCCAGTAGCAGTTCAAAGTCTGCAAAGCTTTTGTCTTGCAAAAGTTCGAACG
This sequence comes from Neoceratodus forsteri, assembly GCA_016271365.2. NCBI lineage: Eukaryota > Metazoa > Chordata > Ceratodontiformes > Ceratodontidae > Neoceratodus > Neoceratodus forsteri. The sequence continues at coordinate 220,963,330 of JADMNL010000028.1, forward strand.
TTTTTTCAGTACTGTGTTTGGGCACAAAGGCAAGTGCCAGGATGCAGCATACCTTATGTGCAAATGCCTCACCCTGTATGTAACACTGTTATAAATCTTCATTCTGGACTCTGCGCCACATTGCCTATCCTAAATGAAAATTGCACACATTCAACTCAGCATTTGGCATTGTGTGCCTCAGAACATTTATTGCTGCCAGCTCAAAATCAGTCATAATGCTAGAAGGGTGCAATTTAGTAGCAGTCAGACCCTGAAGATGAATGAAGAACTTATGGTACACTGCCTTGCTATGGCCAGAAGGAGTACATAAATGCAGTGGCAACTTACCTCTGACCAGTGTGTGCACTGTGTACAGTTGGTCATCCTCCCTAGGCTTTGTGGCCTGCACTGGCTGCCGGTGTGGTGGAGGATCACCTTTAAGGTTGGATTACTGACCTATAAGGCCCTACACAGACAGGGTCCACGGTACCTGCTAGATCTCTTTCATTCCTACAGCCCTCTTCATCCTCTCCATTCCACCAATGAGGGATTGCTAGAGATTCCCAGGGTCTGCTTGACAACTGTGGGAGATGGATCATTTGCTTTTGTAGCCCTGACCCTGTGGAATTCTTTACCTCATTGGGTTAGAGAGTGCCCATCCTTGGAGGCCTTTAAATCTGCCTTAAAAACCTATTTATTTGAGTCAACGTTTCTTGATGCTTAATATTTTTAAATTATATGAAGCTTTGAAATTTAAAGTCCTGATGTTTTAGAATTGTGTTTTTAATATATTTTTATGAAATATGTCTCTGTCGATCATTGTTTATCGATATGATGTACAACACACTATGATCTCCTGGAATAGTGTTAAGCATTTCATAAATAAAGGATTGATTGAGTGATTGATTGATTGATTAATTGATAGGTGCCACTGAGAATGTACCATCACAGAACCAGTGTGTATCAGCCAGTACTTTTAAGTCATTGTCACTGCCAAAGATAACAATGTTGCCCTTGTTTACCCTGAGAAATGGCTAATTGTTAACTGTTCTTGCAAAGAGCTGTATGTCAATGTCATTTGTACATACATGTTGCCTACGGTGCCGAACATCGCACCTGAGGGTCTCCTGTGTTGTCAGTAAATGGGCATGCCTTACTGAGACCTCCTGAAGCCCACGGTGTACTATATTTCTTGTAGGATCCTCTATCTAACCTGCTCTGCATTTCATCTGGGCACAAGCTTTGATTACTTCAACTTTTCCATGCAAAGGTGCATGGCTGTGCTCTGTGGGAGGCACTTTAATAGTACCTCAAGAGTGTGGAGCCTTGCATGGCATATGCGCTGTTCACAGCACCATATAACTTTACCCTCTGCGCCATCCTTTTCCTTGGTGTAGAGATAATTGTCTATTGCAAGTTTCTCCTTGCCCTTCTGCCTGGGAACAAACTCCACCATGCTGCTTGTCTGGACTGCTGAATTTGAATGAATCAAACAGACAGACTAGCCTTAAAAGTAACTTAACTTTATCGGCAACACCTGTTTCATTGATTTGGTTAGGTGTGGTTGTTCCAGATTGTATGTATGTATGTATGCTGAGTTGTGCCTAGAATCATGTTAGACAAATTGTGGATTTGTGCCTACTCAGTGACTCAGGTTTGTCAAAGATTTAATATGTTTTTACATGTTGTTACTGCTAGGAGGTTCTTATTTGTGCATTACTTGCATTTTTTTTGTTGCGCTACATATTTCCTGAATATTGAGTAGTAGTTTGATGTGTTACTGTTGCTTTACAGACGTTGCTCAGCTTGGCCCCGGAGTTGCAGTATGTGTTATAACATAGATTACACAATGGCAAGAAAGAATCCTGGTCTCTGATTGGTCAGTCTGGGACTGGACCCGTGATGTTATCCCAGCACAACATCACGGGTCTAGTCTCAGCAATGTGAACCCATTTGGCTGCTCCCCATGACCATTAGTTATTCTTGTTTTGCATCTTCTCTTAAGAAACAAAAAATATTCTTACACAATAACATAAACATTCTTTAAAATTATTTTTTTTATTCTATATTACAAAAATCCATTATATAATAGCAATAATGCCCTCCAGGGTGTGTGTTGTGCTGGAATAATGTCACGCCTCAGGTATTGGACGCACTCGGCCTGCGGCCTTGTGCCCAACCACCTGAGGCGTGATGTTATCCCAGCACAACACACACCCTGTCAGGCATTATTGCTTAATTCTCTGTTTTCTCCGCTTTCTCAGTTTTTTAGAAGATATGCTGCCACAGGCATTACATTACATCATCTGAAGCAGAGATACAGTGGCAAGTCGGTGGAGAAGATGGAAGACTACATTTATATTTATTATTGCTGAAACAGACATTTAAGCTGAAACTGTTGCTGTTCCTGAATTTCATGTGAGTCGGAATCAGTAATGGAGTGTTTATCTGGAACAGCACACTTGGGGAACATCTGCAACTTTCACTATAACTGCAAAACTCAAAATCTGCAAAAATGTGTTTTGCGATGCAAGTTAGGGAAAAGTAGCAAGTTGGGCGAGTCAGGTTTCAGTCATGGCTGTGACATTTCATCTGTGCCAAGTTGCCCGGTGATTTTTTTAGTGCACTACATTTTGACCGCAGCAATATAGCCACTACATTCATAACAGTGACGATATGTCTGTATGCCTAAGGAATAGCTGACACCTCAAGAAAAATAATGAAATACATTATTTAGATAAAGCTCTGCCTATATTTTATACATTTCTTATTGTTGCCTTTCTATCCATTCTTCTTTAGCATGGAGGACATTTGCACAAAAACAGGATCTTTCTCACTGAAGAGTCAATCTCTTCCTTGGTCTATTCATTCATCACTCAGGATCATAATCCTCTGCTCGTAGCATCACCATCTGTTACTGTGGATTTACTGTGATGTCACAAACGGGGCATTATCATGACCTCAGCTGAGGAATAAGCATCAGGAGAAGAGCAACTTCAAGGGACAAAGAGCATATTTTCATATAAATGTCCTCCATTTTTTGTTTGTTTTGTGTGTTGTTGTTGCTAGTTAACATTTTCAAATTATATGGTTACCCTTTGTTATGTATAAAAATCAGCCTGCCCAAAATCCTTGTTAAGCACATTCTAACCCGTTATGTGCATTCTAAAGTATTGTTATGCACATTCTGAACAGTTGTTATGCACAGTTCAAAGGTCATACAATTTTAAATTTCTCATCTATGCTACACCTAGCTATTTACTAACCACCCAGTGCCCAAAGTCTTACCTTTTACCTTTCAAAAGTCTGGAAATTTGATTTTGATATGGGAGTAGAACAAAGAAATTGCAAGATTTTTTGTTTTCACTTCAGTGAGGTTCTGTCACTCTAGTGTAAAAAACTATATACTATAAAAAATAAAATATGGTCAACCACACACAACTAGGCATGTGTTTCCATCTTGGGGTTGAGATGACAGCATGAACCTCTCGACAGCCTTGTTGTGTATGGTTGCCCGTACATTACTCTCTATATTAGGTCACAATGAAAAAACATTTAATACAAAAATATCTGGTTACATGATTATATAGATAATTGTAACATGGCATTAATGTAAGCACTCTGAAAAAGTCATATAATTGGTTGGAAAACATCACATGACACATTTAGAACCATGCATTAATTCCCTAAATATGCACAGTTGTGCAGTAATATACATAACCAGCAAGGTAAAAACGTCAGTAATCATAGTAGTATCCCACCCACCCACCCAGTGGACACAGTAGATCCCGCAAGCACAATGTGAGTGGCAGTACAGTGCAGAAATAAATAAAATAAAGAGCTTCATAAAGTATTGCTGTTGGAAAAGTGAGCACCATGCCACCCAGTAACTGTGTTCCTGAAAGTATAGCAACGCACTGAAATATAGACAAATGTATGAGTAACACTGCAGCAAACAAATCAGTAAATCACTCTGCACAGACTACCACACCTGCAGCAAAAGTGACCAAGTGCACAACCTGACAGCCCACCTCATGCCCACATAAACTGAGCAGCCCTAGAAACTGTAAATCTTGGAACAGTGCAGACGATGGTACAGAAAATCAAAATGTGATTAGTACAAGCAATACAAGTAGTACAGCAATAAATGTATTGTGGCACTGTTCCCAGCAGTACTGTGTTGCTGTGCACCATAGGTAAACCAATCGTACCTTGTAGCAGGATCAGGCTTAAACGATGTCAGTAGTGCTGCTTGTGTCACCGTTCATCACAAATGTCCTTTTATTGTTTTGAAAAAATTGTTAACTGCAATATGATGTTCTGTTCATAAATAACTGATAGCAAATGTACACACGAAGTGTTGTCTGGCACTATGCAAACCATGACATACCGACCAGAATGCACCGAGGCCATTAATCATGTAAAAAATGATAAATGTCATAGTAGAACAGAGCGAAGAAGAGTAAAACTTCTCACAAGTATGCAGTTTGTAACTGTTATTCATCTTTTCTAGCTTATAATAAGAGATCTAGTGCAAAAACAATCTTAAGAAGTTGTGAGGCACAACATAAATGTATATCGATAGTACAACGTGAACGCTGATGCTTGGAGATAGAGACAGCATGCTCCAGGTACACATCGAGCAATGTTTTGTAAGACGCAATCATTAGTCAAATTTATGTTTAATGTCTTTTCAAGTAAACAGTATGTAAACAATACCTAGCTTGCACGTGCCATGTTACAAGTGCATTAATCCCCTCGACAGGAGGCATTTCCCAGGAACTGATGCATGGTTGGGTGGTGGGAAGCACTCAGCCTTCAGCCTCGTGCACCCCAACCATGTATTAATTCCTGGGAAATGCCTCCAGTCTCGGGGATCAATGCTTGCATAGTTCAGCTAACCTGTTGCTGCCAAATATGTATTTTGAAAAGAACAATATTTTGAAAATTGGAAACTGCAACTTCATTATATGATCAAAAATATTTTTACTGTACTATCTTGAACATGAAAGAACAGCTAAGAGAACAAACAAATAAACCAAATCTGCAGTACTTGGAATTATATAATGTCACTAGCAGTCCAGTTTACTATTTCTTTGTTGTATAACTTCCAAAATAATTCAACATTCTGGAAAAAAATATTTGCCTTATATAAGAAACTGAGGAAGAAATGCTTCCATTCAAATTTTCAAAGGGATAAGGTTTCATCTGGACACTTCCAATGCTTTAAAAGCAATCTTTTAACTGCCATGTTGTTGGCTTTAAAGATGCCCCTCTCCCTTTGATGAAGCACTTTTTTGTTCACCATTTTTAGTGTAACCACCCAGTCCCCTGGGTTTACTTGAATCATATCAATATTATTGTTAGGAAGGCAGCAGGCAGCTGGTAGGGAGCTCATTAGGGGCTCCTTACATAATGACATTGTTGTTTACTCAGCTAGCCTGGGGAAAGAATGATTGGGTCATCTAGAACTCTTGCAGCAGCATAAGCGACACTCTGTGGATAGCTGCTCTGGGGACCTTAGAATACTCAATGTGGTTCAGTGTGAGCTTCAGTGAGGGGGTGAGAGTGGAAGACGGAGTGCCAGTGGGCTCTGAGAGAGGGCCCATGATTCCTCACCCTAGTGGAGTGTCATTTCCAGCTTCCAGTGAAGTGGTGGAGACAAGGCTACAGCAGGATTTCCTGATTTCTACTCCCTGTGAAGTGGAATGAGCTGCTTGTTCTCAGTGAACTCAACGGGCAATCCCCTGAATGTTCTGTGGTGTTTTCGGCTGCCTCGCATAGGACCTGAAAGAGACTGCCTTGATCAACTACCCAGGAGAGTGCCTTTCTTTTCTTTTTATTGTTCCATGCCCTTTGGAAGGGACAACCTCTGTGAATACTGTTCTAAGAGACCAGATCTCCACATTTTTTTAGAGGGATTCGATAGTCTGGGGTGCTTGTGCCCATAGATAAAGCTGGATCGCATCTGTCAGTACCCCTAGTTTTCACCCAAGTGAGTGAAGTACTGTTAAACTGTGTACCCAAGTGAGTGCAGTTTATTCTCTGGTCACCCCAGTGAATGACAAGTTAAAGTGTGGGACCTGTAGCATTTCAGTGGGGAATGGGGGTTTCAATGGTGTAACCCTGAAGAATGGCAGAGACTGTAGGTTGGGGCCAAGGGTGGGAGGAATGCAATCTAAATGCTTACAAGGAAGGGCTTCCTGGTTCGTAAAGGGCACCAGTATTTTTACCTGAGCAAAGGCCAAGCTGCAGGTTAAGGTGTGTGACTGAGTATCACTAATGTGCACCTATGTTCGAGAAGAGTTTTGAGCGTGTGGCTTAGATTCACTAAATAACACTCATGGGAGAAGATGTTCATGTGCGTGGCTACGTGCCCAGTAATGCACTTTTTGGGAAATTGGAAGGAAAATGTTCATGTGCATGGCCAGGTGCCCACTAATGTGCCTTTTTGGAATTTGGGAAGAAGATTGCTCTGTTGTTGTTCATGACGTGTACTGCATGCAAGGAGAGTTTGTGAACTGTACATGTCCAGCCTGGACTGACCCTTGGGGGTCCACTTCTGCTTTTACTTTCCATCTGTTGAATAAAGCCATACTGCACAATCCCAGTCATTGTTATGGACATTCTGATTGATGCTTCTGGTTGTGTGGATTTACTGGGACCCCTCAGCAGGTTAGATCTAGCATATGACTAGTAGCCTCCACCCAGGACCTGGGTTGTGTTATTTACACAGGGCTCAAGTTGTTTTGTTTCTGAACCCCCACCCCTCTCTTCCTCTAGAAAATTAGCTGGGTAGAAACATAGAAACATAGACTTTGATGGCCGATAAGGACTGCTTGGCCCACCTAGTCTGCCCATTTTCCTACCTACTGAATAAGCTGCAGATCCTAGTTGACCAACAGCCTATTTCTTCCTACCCCCACAAGAATTGCCTTATGTCTGTCCCATGCATTCTTGAATTCCCCCACTGTTTTTGACCCCATAACCTCCTCAAGAAGGCCATTCCATGGATCCACCACCCTCTCTGTGAACAAATACTTCCTCACATTACCCCTGAGCTGTCCCTCCTCTATCTTCAAATTGTGTCTCCTTCTTCTTCCACATCTCTCTTTCTGAAAGATGCTACCCTCTTGGACTTTGTTGACTCCCTTGAGGTACTTAAAAGTTTCTATCATGCCCCCACCCCCTTTCCTCAAGGCTACATGTATTAAGCTCCTTTAGTCTCTCCTCGTATGGCTTCTGTTGCAGACTCTGCACCATTTTAGTTGCCCTCATCTGGACTGTCTCCATCCTGTTTATGTCCTTGTGGAGATGGGGTCTCCAGAACTGGATGCAGTACTGCAGATGGGGTCTCAGCGACTGTCTGTATAGAGGGATAGCAACTTCCTGTTTTCTACTGGTGATGCTTCTCCCTATACATCCCAGTATCCCCCATCCATCCCTACTGCCTTCTCACATTGCTTGCTAAGTTTTAGATTATCTGATATGATTACCCCCAGATCCCGTTCCATTTTTGTTGTTGTTACTACCTCCCCTTCCCTTCTCCTGGGTTTTTATTTCCCAGGTGTATTACTTTACACTTCTTTGCATTGAGTCCAAGCTGCCATACTTCTTTTTTTATCATATCACTATTTATGCACCTTCTGCAGCACCACCGGCAGGGGCATCCAGCCACTGGCCCCCACCGCCCCGGAGAGCAGCAGGCTCACTCACATAATGCAGGACCAGAGCAGCTGTCCCAACCCACCAGAGAGCCTCCCCTTGCCTCTCCAAGTCGGGCTGGACTGGACCTCCCAGTGCGATTCTACGACAGTCCTCCATCAAGCTGTCTCAGTTGCGCCCAGCCATTTCCTCCATTTTTTTTACCCCCTAGGAGCCGGCAGTGCAATAACGTATGGTACATAAGCTGACATCTTGCCGTACTCCTCCCCTACTGTGCACTGCAACTGTGCTGCCCCCAGTCGTCACCAGGGGATGTTACAGCAGGACATGCTTCCCCTTACCCACCCCAGAGGGAGGAGAGCATAGAAACATACATAGAAACATAGAATTTTACAGCAGATACAGACCACTTCACCCACCTAGTCTGGCCATTTCCCTACTTGATGGATAAGCTGCAGATTCTAGTCCATCAACAGCTTACTTCCTCCTACCCCCACTAGAATTGCCTTATGTCTGTCCCATGCATTCTTGAGTTCTCCCACTGTTTCTGACTCCACAACCTCCTCAGGAAGGCTGTTCCATGCATCCACAACCCTCTCTGTGAAAAAAAAACTTTCTAACATTACCTCTGAGCTGTCCCCCTTCACAAATTGTGCCCCCCTGTTCTTGCACATCTCTTTTTCTGAAAGATGCTACCCTCTTGTACTTTAATTCCCTTAAGATACTTGAAAGCTTCTATCATGTCTCCCCTCTCCCTTCCTTACCTCAAGGGTATACATATTAAGCTGATTTAGTCTCTTCTCGTATGTCTTCTGGTGCAGACCCTGCACCATTTTGGTTGCCCTCCTCTGAACAGCCTCCATTCTGTCTATGTCTTTGCGGAGATGGAGTCTCCAGAATTGCACGCAGTACTCCAGATAGGGTCTCACCAACTGTCTGTACAGTGGGATAACAACTTCCTGTTTTCTACTGTTGGTGCCTCTCCCTATGCATCCCAGTATCCCCCAGCCCTCCTTACTGCCTTCTCACATTGCTTGCCCACCTTTAGGTCATCTGATATAATTACTCCTAGGTCTCTTTTGATTTTTGTTGTTATTATCTCCCCCCCCCATTGTGTACTCTTTCCCTGGGTTTTTGTTTCCCAGATGCATTACCTTGCACTTCTTTGCATTGAATCTGAGCTGCCAAATATTTGACCATTCCTCCAACCTTGCAAGTCCCTTTTCATCCTTTCCAACCCACCTTGTGTATCAACCCTGTTGCAGATCTTTGTGTTGTCTGCAGCGACATACTTTTTCTTCCAGGTGCTCTCCAATGTCACTTATAAAGACATTAAGGAGGACCGGTCCCAGTACCGAACCCTGTGGTACCCCACTAGTTACCATCCTTTCTTCACTGTGGACTCTGTTTACTATTACCCTTTGCATCCTGTTGTCCAGCCAGTTTTTTTATCCAGACTACTACCCTGGGACCCACTCCAAGTCTGGCTAACTTGTATATTAATCTTTTGTGTGAGACTGTGTCAAATGCCTTGCTAAAATCTAGGTAGGCCATATCCACAGCCCCTCCCTGGTCTACTACTTTGGTCACCCAGTCAAAGAAATCTATTTGGTTCATCTGACATGACCATCCCACTGTGAAAACATGCTGCCTTGGGTCCTGTGCCCTACTGACCTTTAGGTACTCAACAATTCTTTCCTTCAGCAGTGATTCCATTATTTTCCCTACCATTGAGGTCAGACTAACTGGTCTATAGTTTCCTGCCCCTGCCCTGCTCCCACTTTTGTGAAGTGGAATCACATCTGCCCTTCTCCAGTCCTCATGTACCACACCATCCTCCCATGATTTGTTAAAGAGAGTAGTCAGTGGCATTACTAGTTCTACCCTTAGTTCTTTTAGAATTCTGTGGTGAATCACATCAGGCCCCATTGCTTTGTCTACCCTCAGTTTCAAGAGTTCTTTCAAAACCCTTTCTTCTGTGAATGGACTGGTATCAACCCCCTTATTTAGAGCATTTCTCTTGTTTGGTTTAGGTACCTCCCCCTCCTCTTCTGTTGTGAATACTGAACAGAAATATTCATTCAATATCCTGCTTTTCACTGTCACCCTTTGCCCACATTCCCTCCCTTTATTAAGTCTCTGTATCCCTCCTTGATCTTTCTTCACTCTCTAATGTACCTATAAAAGGTTTTATCCCCCTTCTTGACAGAGTTGGCTATCTTTTCCTCAGTTTGTGCCTTTGCTATTCTGACTGCCTTCCCTGCCTTTTTCTGCTTTAACTGATAAAGTTCTCTGTCCTGCTCTTTCTGTGTTTCCTTATATTTCCTGAATGCTATCCTTTTCTCCTTAACCTTTCCTTCCACCTCTTTTGAGAACCATAGTGTTTTTTTCTTTTGTTTTGTTTTGTTGATTTGCTTCACACAAAGGCTTGTTGCCTCTGTGATGGCTGTTTTGATTATTCCCCATTGTTTCTCCACCACTCCTTCTTGCCCGTTTGCTAGTGCTTTTCTGAGGCACTCTCTCATTTTCCCAAAGTCAGCCCTCCTAAAGTCCAATACTCTTGTTTTTGTATGGCTTGACTCTATGGCTGTGTTTATTGTGAACCACACTGTTTGGTGGTCACTTGTTCACAGATGGCTACCCACTTCTAGATCTGAAATCCTTTCTCCGTCCCCATTTCAGAGTACCAGGTCTAAGATTGCTCCCTCCCGAGTGGGTTCCAGCACTAGCTGTCTGAGGCATGCCCCCTGTAGGGCATCAAGAATTACCCTGCTCTTGGATGTGCCTGCAGCAAAGGTACTTCAGTTAACATCTGGCATATTCAGGTCCCCCATCAACAATATCTCTCCTTTTTCTGCCATTTTAAGGATGCCTTCTATCATTTCTGTCCATTTCCTCCCCTGAGATGAGGAGTCTGTACACAACCCCATGCGGTTGTGGTGCATTTTCTGTCTCCAGGATGACCCATAGTGACTCATCAACTTCATGTTTACTCTTTAGTTCTGTTGCTTTAATCCTTTCCCTTATACAGAGAGCTACTCCTCCTCCTTTTTTACCCACCCTGTCCCTCCTGTAGATTGTGTATCCTGGTATGTTGACATCTCAGTCATAGTTCTCTGTGTACCATGTTTCAATGACTGCCCCAATATCCAGGCATCCCTCTTCCATCAAGGCCACTAGTTCAGGGAGCTTGTTACACAGACTGCAGACATTGGTACTCATAGCCTTCCATTTTTTGATGGCCTTACCCCTTTTAGCCCCATCCCTGTCCTTACTGCCTTTTTCTGCATTTACTGCTGTCCTGCTCCCTACTGACTTCTCTACCTTGGTGTTTACCTCTCTAACTACTGTGTTTTGTGTGGGGAGGATGGGATTTCCCTGCTCCTTTTCAGTGCCTCCCCTCTTGGCTAGTTTAAATGCTTGCCAATGAAGCATTTAAACCTATCACCTAGGATCCTGGTCCCCCGGACAGATGCAGATCTTCACGCCAGTATAGGTCTGCATCCCTCCAGGTGGCTCCCCAGTCCCCAATGAAGCCAAAACCCTGAGCTCTGCACCAGTATTTCAACCATTCATTGAATCCCATGGTGCCGAATACCCTAGCATCATCCTTGCCTTAGACAGGCAGCACCTCCAAGAAGGTTACTGTACATGCTACTTGTCTAAGGCCCCTCCCCAATTCTACAAACTTCTCTTGCACTGCTGTGATCCCATTCACAGCCAGATCATTTGTCTCTAAGTGGACAATGACATCCAGCTCCCTCCCCCATGCGGCTGCTCCCATGATCCTAGGGATTCGCTCCCTATCCCTCCAAGCCATAGTGCCAGGCAGGCGCCTTTCCTCCCTCTCCCCTTCCCTCCTCTCCCTCCCCCAGTTCTACCCTCCTAACAATGGATTCCCCCACCAGGAGTTGTTTCCTTCCTCTGTGGGGTACCATGCCACCCTCCTGTGGGTCTCCTTTGTGGAGGTTCCCAGCATCTTCCTTGGTCTCCACTGCGGGTGCCTCTATAGAGGAATCACACTCTACCAGAATGGCATATGAACTGTGGAGAGATACTACTGGAGAGATGCACCTCTGTTCCACCACCTTCACCCTCCCTGAGCCCAATGTGGTCCAACCGCTCCTCTTTCTTGGCAACCTCTGAGGCAGCGGTGGTGGCCCTAGTGGTCTCTGGGTGGGAGAGGAGGTCCCCTGAATCCTAGCCAACTCAGCCAGGAGATGAGCAACCTCCTCCCTCAGCACAGAGAGGTGCAAGCAGATGGGACAACACCGCATTCTCCAGAATGTCTCCCAGAAGACTGCTGCTCCACAGCCACTGCACTGCACACTCCCATCATGTCTTATTTGTGGCCCCTTAACTGTTGTTTTGTATACGTACTTTTTTCTCTCTCTGTTTATTATTTATTTATTTTTTTATAATTATTTTTTCTCCCTACTTTCCTACTGCCTCCATGTCCTTAAAGCTCTTGATCTTCCTGTTCTGGGACAGTAAGTTCCTATATTCCTCCATAGTCTCCTTCCTACTTGCTCAGAGTCAGACCTCCAGCAGCTTGGGGGGGTGGAGAGCTACTCTTTTCCTTCTAGAATGGTGAGCCTTTTGTGCCTCTGTGATCACTCCCTTCCTGCTCCCAAACAGGAAGTTCCTGTTGTCAGTCAAATCCTGTGCCTATAAAAGTAGAACTGGCTAAATGTGGGGATGGAGGGGCGGGAAGGAGGGCAGTATTGTCTCAGTAGAGTAGTATAGTTCTAACAGCACCTCCTTCCTCTTGCTGTTCTCTGCCACAAGCTATCTAGGGCAGTTTTTAAATCAAAAACACCTGGCTTCCTTCTGCCTAAGCCACTCCCCCTGATTCACAGTTCCCTTCTATACCTAGCTCACAGCACAGATAACAATTCACAGTTTCCTTTTACACCTAGCTAACTGCACATATAACAATTCACTTCACCCAACTCAGACAAACACACTAACTCTTTTTTTTTTGTTTGTTTGGTTTTACCTTAAATTGAAGGTCCCAGTAGTAGAGTTCTAGTTCTTTAGTCACAGTAGAGTAGTATAGTTCTAACAGCACCTCTTTCTTCTTATCTAACATCAAGGGTGGTACCTTCCTGTTTGTAAAGCAAATTGGTATGCCAGTATACGGGCACCAGTGTTTCCAAATTTTAATGTGGAGTGTGCACACTAGTTAAAAAGTGGCCTGGGGGTTACATTAGTACAGCAAACTTAGCATTATCTCTTCCGTGGAATTCAAAGTCTATTCTCTCCAGCACATCAAATAACTAATTCCATCTTCTGCTTAAAGCACAGTCCCCAAATGAGTGAAATGTATTAGAGTCTGGTTGCCCAAATGCCAACATTTTGCATCTGAATTGATGTTCATTTTAAATAATTTTGTAGCAGCTGCTGTACCATGGCTCTAGGGGTTCACTTCTCCACACTTCCTGAGGAGACTGGCTTGGGTTACCTAAGGATGTGCTACACTGACTTAATGTGGTGCAATACCTCCACCTGGGGTGATAATAAGGGGTCCCTGGATGCTGAAACACCAGGCTATCACCCCCTGCAGACACACTGCATACACTTCCCATACAGTCTCACCCCAAAACAAGTGAAACAATAAGCAACAATGATCCCCAAACCATAAAATGCAATTGAAACAAATAATTTATTTACTAGGGAGGGTAAAGGAAAGACAAGGAGGCAGCAAGGTAGGCTGGGATAAGAGGGGTGGCAGTAACTCTATATTCTAAGCAGTCAAGATGCAAATACTTTAGGCAGTACACAGATCAACACTTGTCACCACAATGTCTTCCCACCCACAGCAGTCCTCAAACCACAATACAGCAGCACCAGTGGCGGAGCCAAGTTTGGGAGCCGGGGGGGGAGGGGCAAGTCAGTCATTTTGGGGTTGCCAAGATGGTATCTAGCAAAAGTGATCATTTGAAATTGTGACCGTTATGGCCATTAACTGTACATTGAAACATTCCTATCTTTTGCATATTGAAACACCTTGCACATGGCAACAAAACATTGTAACATCTCTGCTACAAATGTAAACAACACACGTATTGCGTATTGAAACAGCAATGTTACAATGAAACATGCCTTTTGTCCATTGAAATAGTGTTTTTTTTTTTACTTCTATTGTGTTGCCCCAGTTCATCCTTTCAGTCTTTTGACCAGTAGCGGGAGCAGGGAAGTGAACTTATTATGGGGTTATAACTCTAATGAAGCTGCTGGGAGCTTGTTATGGTTATAATTTATAACCATAACAAGCTACCAGCAGCTTCAGCACCTGGTGTTACAATAAATATCTAGCTACACTGTACTTCCTACTCTCATCATTCCGTTATTTCAGTGCAGTGTATCAAGTTCATTATAAACTGATGCTTGCAATAAACTTCGTCCACATGAAAGGTCCGATGGTTGAGTGGTCAAAAGATTGCCAGATTAGGTTTTATGCAAAGAAGCTGGATCTGTTCTTGCAAGGACCAATATGGCAAGTACTAAATCTAGATTTCATAAATGAACATGGTAATTTCCCATTGAGCAAAGCTAATTTACAAGGGATCTGCTTTTTGTCACTCTCAGCTGAGAGCAAGTTCCATTATTTCCTGGTATAGTAAGTTGGAAGTCAATATTATCAGTGATTTACTGTATATGGTTCAGGTCAGGTGTTGGACGTTTGTAAAATGAACACAAGTATCCCCAACTCCCCCACCTACCCATTCTAACCTCTGGCAGTCAAACAGTTTACTGTCTAAGCAATGTGCTTGTGTCACAACAAAGCTGCCAAGAAGGCCCGCAGGTGACTTTAAAGTTACTAACTTACAAGACACCCAAATTAGGATACTGCCTACATATTAATATGATCTCCCAATAGTACTCTTACAGTCGTAAGAACGACCAAAAAAGCATCCTTGGGGTGACAGAACAGCAAACCAGTGGTTTCATTTTAGACATATTTCATACACATTCTCTGCCTCTTTTTGAAATAAAAGTAAGAAATATTTTGTTCTGGTCTCAGATCAGGACAACTTCCATCCCCACCCCTGACCCCCGCATTTGTTGTTGAGATGCAGTAATAACTAGGACTGTCTTGCTCAGATCAGGACAGCTGGATACCTGAGGTAGCTTCCATCAGTGAAAACCATGTTCAGCAAATATGGAGAGAAAAAGCTAGATTTCCATGTTGCAGCTTGCATGCTGAATAGGTTTCTCAGGCAGCATTTAAAAAAAAAGTTGCCAGTAAATTCATTCACGCTGTTCCCTAAAATACCATGCCACAAGGACAGCTGGGTCTCCAAGAGGTCATTTCAGTATCAAATTTATTTTCACAGTTTATTTACCTGTATATTTATTTATTGATGGTGCACTGGATCATGGAAAAAACTCACATAACAGCACCAGAAAATGGAAAATCCAATAAAAAAACTTCTTAAAATTGAAATAATTCTGATCCTCCTAACAGTTCTGCCTAGGAAGAGTTAAAATCAAAAAAGTTATAACATTTTGCTGACTGGAACAGCAAGGTTTTTTTATCCACATCGATCCAGGTGAAGACACATGCTGCATTACACTGAAAAAGTTTTCCTGCAGTCAGTACGTAGAGTTACTTTCTCATTATTCTGCTATAATGGGACAGAAGACTCAAAACTGGAACTGCATGCTAATCCCTGCTTTCTGACTGGTTAACACCCACAACCTGCTCTTTACTGTCAACATTCTGTTACTAACCTGTACAGTAAAAACGGTAGCAGGACCTTCCATTTAATTTCACTACACATTTCTTCTAATTAGTGATTTTCTAATTATGATTTTATTTTAGTACAGTATCTGTAACAGTTACAGTCATAGGATTAAACTCAGTAATTACCATAGCTGGGATGTCATACACCCCTCGTCCTGCAGCCACAGAGTGTATGTACTCCCATAGTAATGCATGTTACTCACAGAACAACCAACTTTGCTAACATGATTGGCCCAAATAACCATACTAGTCCGAGCTTGTCTCAATGTTTTTATTGATAACATATTAATAATAATAGTAATTAAAAATAGTAATTAAAAATTGACATGCATACTAAAAATGAATAAAGCTTAGCACAATCGGCACACACACTCTTGCAGATGAAAGGCTGACAGTCAGGGATACTTGGCTGGCTTACCGGCACAGGGGAGCAGACACCCCAGCGTGCAGGACTCCCATCTCTCTGCCCTGAGCCGGGAGAGAGGGGATGGATGCAACGACAGCATCTTCGGTAGCGGCGGGTGGCTCAAGCCTCTCACTGGGACTCTCCTTGCTCTGTTTTTCTGCTCATCAGCCCCTAAGTTCAGGTTTAGCAAAGGATGAAGTAACTCCAAAAAGTCAGCCCATAGAATGCTGATGAATATAAGAGTAAAAATGCTCAGCAACGCATGAAACCGACTCGATCACGCTTCATCAGAGCAAATCAAAGAAATCGCTCTCAGGAACTGAGGGGAAGAAGAAAAAGACGGAGTTCTAGCTTCAAGCAAGTAGTTAAATTTTTTTTGTTGTGATGACTAGATGCTCTTCTTGAAAAGCAAGCTGGAGTTAGTTGCCTGAGTTGACTTCATGCTGTTGGGGGGGGCAAGGTCATGGATGGGGGGTGTTACAGGGGAGGGGGGTGCTGAGATCAGAAGGAAGATGGAGGCTTGGTGGTGCAGCCTTGGCTGAAGCTCTGCTGGACAGAACCGAACTGAACAGAGTGGAGCGGAGGAGGGGAAGGGAATTTTCAAGTCTCGGGTGACCCATGTCGTGTCCCGCTCCCACGGCTGATTACTTGGGGCTTGGGATCTAGTCTAGAGATGCCAGGCAGGACTGCCACCTGCCGCAGGTGGAAGCCAGCCCAAGGAAGCAAAACGGCTGGAGGCAAGGGGGCGCAAAATCAGAGGCAAAATAGTCTGGGGTGGGAAAACGACTGGAGGCAAGGGGGTGCAAAATCAGAGGCAAAATGGTCCAGGGTGGGCGCTGGCCCCCTCCTGCGCCCCCAACTCCACCATTGAGCAGCACCCATCTTAATTCCCTCCAAAGACCATGGGTGAGAGAAGTGGGTACTACACTGAGGACGCAGATGCTGCTAGCAGGGTGCAGCTCAGTGGCACGCATATGAAGGTAGCAGATAAAATACTTTTTTAAATACAACTGATGCAGAGCACAACCTGTAATTTGAAACAAGTTGAACAGTAGCCAATATTTGTAATCCACCGGAACTGCTGGCCAGCTGGCCTCCAGAGGTCTTCTGCTTGGACGTTTCACACTGGCATAGTCCTACAAAGGACTTCCCCCTCCATTCCTGGCACAATAACTTTGTCCCCAGATGCAGGGTTGAACCCTGGGTTTTACTCATAGTTTCGATGCCTCAAGCAATACCTCTAGTTCAGGCTACTAGGACAGGCTGGATGGATGTGGTGCTCCCTGCTGGGATGAAGTCTTCTTTAGGCTTGCTGGTGACTTCTCTCCACTTCACTTCTCTCCCTCTCTTGCTGTCTTGCTGAGACTCAGGACCTGGCATATAGGAGGTACCTTCTTGGACTGCAGATGCTGTAGGAGCTCATCCCCCAAAGGGGAAAAGTCTGTGGTGGGACAAGAAAACCCTGGCTCCAACTTGCCTTTAAAACTGTAATTTTGCTGAAAACTTCTTTGCTTCACATGAACACTTTCGCTGGGATCTCAAACACTTTCAATTTGCCAGGTTTGCAGTACCTGGACAGACAGTGGCACACCAGCCCACACCTTGTCACACAGTCACTCTCTGGCTGTCTGACTGAACTGCCACAATCTTTGGAAAACTGTCCCTTTTATCCAGCATGAAACTGGAAGCCTAATTCATCAGGCTTGTGCCCAGGAAAACTGTCTCTGGCATGAACTGGATCCTGACTGGCAAAAATTCATGGGCAAAGTTGGTCCAACCTATGACCCCTTCCTATGGTGCTCTGCAGTCTCTGGAGTTATGGGGAGGGGGCTGGCATCTTTATTTAATTTATTGTCGCAGCTTTCTACAGCTTGCTACCACTTAGTCCTGTTTGGTAACTGCCCTGGCCCAGCTTTCTGTCTTGGGGCCCGGGACATGTGTGATTTTTTTTTTTTATCACAACATTATTTTACCACCTCCATAGACCCGGCAGAGGCTACAACCTCCCCCCCCCCTTGGATGGGTACATCCTCTGGCCCATCATGGGTCCTGCAGGGTCCTGGTATTTTCCTTCATTTCTTTTCTCCCTCATGCCTAAGCCTATGCAATGGGCACAGCAGCTGTCTCCACCTCCGTGGAGGCAGCCAAGCACCCTGGGTGCAGACTGAACCCCTTCTTTGTGTGCTGATGTACGCACCACCCCCCCAAGGAAGGAGAGGAGTCCTCGGGATGCTCAATCCTTACCTCCCCCGGCTGACCCCTGAATGACTCAAGTCCATTCCCGAACCTGGGTCGCCAGTGTGGCCCGAAGTGTGGCATCCAGTGCTTCAACCCTCAGCACCACCAGGCCAGTGGGATGTGTGTGATTAGCTGGGTACACAACCTATTTTGAAGTTGGCAGCTGCCGTGCAGGAGGAGGCCATCTGCACCACTCTCCTGCAAATTTGCACATGTGCACACTCTCTTTTTCCTTCTTAGCCCTCCTGCCAATCCAGGTCTGAGAAACATCTTGCTGGGTGCCCACTGGCATGGTGAATCTTGAGTTCTGACTCTGCTTCCTGCACTGGATCTGGGATCTTTCTTGGAAGCAGTGCACGGCATGGTTGCAGCTTCAGACCACTAACTCCATTTCTGGCTCTGTTTCTCACATCTGCAAATGTGTGGCAGCCCAGCATGGCCCCTATGCTCCTTTGGCTCTGTTCCCCAGACAGTGAACCAAAAATGTCTGCTGCTTCTTGTTCCTGCCTTGCCTTGACCATGTCACCAGTCCTACAGCTGAGAGTAGGGGAAGTAGGGGAAGTTGTGCAGTCATGGCCATGGGAATCTTTATTTATTTATTTATTTAATTTAGTCTTTGGTAACCGGGTAAGGCCCACTAGGCAGAACTGTTTTCAGGGGCGACCTGGGAGCACTGGGCAGTTAAGTGACTTGCTCAGAGTCACACAGCATGCAAGTGGGGGTTGTGAGAATCAAACTCAGGTCTGGTCTGCTGGATGTATCAAACTCGTTCATGTCTCATTCCTCTAACCTCTAGGCTATACTGCCAGCCCATGGTGCAGCCATGCAAATGAGCCCATAATGGGCATGCTTTGAATCCAACCATGGCTCTTGAATATCATCACATGTGTCCTGCCGGTCCCCACCTACCACATTCCTGGGGGACCAGAGGGTGAATGTAGTGTCCAGGCATAAACGGGAGGCAGCAAGGTAAGCCCCAATCTTGGGGGGAGGGGCTTACAGTTTATATGGGAAATAGTATGCCCTGTTAATAATGTTACACTGGATAGATTTACTCCCTGATAGTATATAATCGTGGGTAGGATTGCAAGCCAGTTGCAATTTTTGATTTGTAAAAATTATTTTAAATTTGTTTCCTAATATTTTAATAGTATCACTAAAGGTTTTTCCAGACAGTGAATATAATTGCTTTATATGCAAAAAATGTAATTTGATTTAGGATGGACTTCAAATCTTTTCCTAGACCCATGCTATTTGGAATTCTTTCCCAATGTTATAGGGGGGACATATTCAGAGCCATTTGGATGTGTGGACATAATGGTACACCACACAAATAAGTCTGTCCAGCCAGCTGTGGTGTGAGATTCAAACAGAATGTGTGATAGGAACAGACTGCACAATCTGTTTGAATGTCAGGCCCTGGATGCGGGGCTGAAGACCACCTACTGAGGAATGCGTGGCACATAGTTGTATGTGCCATGGCCCCCATGGGTGATATTCAGCCCAAACATGCAAATGAGGAAACTGGGCTTGTATGGTGCAAAGGGGCCTTCTGCATGCCCATTATGGGCTCATTTGCATGGCTGCACCAGGCAGAATGCTCTGGGTGCCACCTCCAAGCCCCACTCGCCCAGTATAAGTGCAAATATATGCTCCATTCAACTCCCTGGTAGTCTAGTGTCCCCTTTCCCCAATCTCTGATCACCCGGTATAAGTGAAAATCAATGGCTCCCCCCTGAGAAATACCGAGCCTTTGTCCTCAGCAATTTCGTAGACAATATAGTTAGAACGGAGACCCCCGCTGTGCTTGCCCTACCCCTCAAACATGTAACCCCTGCCCACCACCTAAGGTCTAATGCTGCCCAGGTCTGGCTGGTCCCAAGGACACGCTCCCTCACTGGTGACCGGGCTTTCTCCGTCTATGCGCCTCGCCTTTGGAACTCCTTTCCCGCCCTTGTTCGTGCCTCCCCCTCCCACCCTTGCTTCAAAGCATCCCGATGGAACTTCCTCAAAGTGGCTTCTACCTGTCTATGTGCCACATAGACCCAGAGTAGTCTCTCCCTCACCCCCGTCCCCCCCACCCTGGGTGTTTGTGTGCTGTCTCTCAGGCCACCGTTTCCCTCTGACACTCCAGCCTTAAGCACTTTCCGCCCGTCCTTTGGAGAGGTGCTCCCTTACATATTTAGCACTCACTCTAGCTGCACTTTGATGCCCCTACTTTTCACTATGGTCAAGCATTTTGTATTGTCTGTACTATCATTTTGTAGGAGTTGTCACCGCCACGTATTCTCCTGCTGATTCTGCCTCCCAACACTAATTTTGCATCTTGCCAGTGCTCTGCCAACTCTCTGCATTGCTGTTCCTGTTTATTTTTTACCTCCCCATGCTACTTATGTACCCTGTTGATGTACTGCATACCTTACTGTATAATTTTGCCATGTGTACTGTTGCTGTCCCACCCACTAGTGCGTGGGTCTGTATGTTACCCTGACTCTGTACTTTGTATCTCTTGTACCCTGGAACCACCGATATGTGGGCCTGTATGTTACCTTGACAATGTATGTTACCTTGACATTGTATAATGTGTCTCATGTACTCTGTAACCTCCCGGGTCGCACCTGAAAATAGGCACTTGTTGTCTAGTGTGCTTATCTTGTTAACAAAAACAAATAAATAAATGCCCCATTCAACTCCCTGGTAGTCTAGTGTCCCCTTTACCCTGATCCCCGATTTCTTGGTATAAGTGCAAGTATATGCTCCATTCAACTCCCTGGTAGTCTAGTGTCCCCCCTCCCCAATCCCTGATTGCCCATTTTGTAAGACAGAATTTTCCTTCTTCTGGTAGTCCTGTGGCCCCCCACCCTAACACCCGGACTGGCAGATACCCAAAACCCCACTCCTGCCCCCAACCTGACAGGTGCCGGTGACCGGCACATCCCTCCTCACACCACCACGACCGCTGACTGACAATACCAAATGGGTACAGTAAATAGTATGCACCCATTGGTTGTCAACCCAGCCCTAAACTGTGCATTGGGCACCAACCTACACCGCATATAGTTGGGTAGGGTTCCAAAAGCATAACTATGTGCCAGCACAGCTGTCCATTGTTATGCTTCAAAGGGGTTTCGATATTGTGATGCACTGCATATGCATGAGGGACCCCAAATTTGCATAGGTGCATCACAATAGTGTGCATGGTGGTGCAGTTGGAGGATGCGCAGTGCATCATGGCCTTTGAATACGGCCACACCCCTTATGGCCCACGCAAGTCTGGAGCTGTGTGACACATCCAGGGGTGCACCGCACATCTCATCTGAATATGTGGGCCTAAATGTTTTTTGTAAAGATTGTTAAGTGAGTAGTAGAAATAACAGTAATGAGTTTCCAACTTATGTTTCTTCCTGCATTAAGGCCATTCCATAATTTTACTGTTGTCCGTTAGGTCCTACCATCTCTTAATACCTTTATCAATCCAGGATTTCTTATATAAACTTCTTCCATTTAATCTAAAGTTTGGGCTGTTCTAAATAGGATTTGCGGATAAAGCATTGGTTACTCATCATGTTTTATTTAAATATCTTTTAACTAATTCACTTAGATTTTTAACTATAACACTATTAGACTTTGCAAATTTAGCAGGAGCATACCAAATATTTTTAATATTCCCGTGATCCTTCTGGGACTGTCCTAAATTTGAGTTTTCTACTGCTAGATAAACTTTTTCTGTATTTGTCCACACAATGACTACTTTTACTATCTATGTGCTGAGATTCATTATACAATGGCAAGAACATTTCCAAGGCTCTGATTGGTCAGTGTGTGCCTGAGACAGTGATGTTATTATGAAATAACATCACTGTATTGAATTGTTGGATTGTTCTTTGGATGCCTCTTTCAGAAACAAAGATATATTGCTACACTAAAAATCTACTAAAACCTTTTTTAAATATTTTTTTATTTTGTATAACATCGAGCCATTGTATGATTGCAATAAGGCACTCCAGGGTGTGTGTTATTAAAGGAATAATGCCTGACAGGGTGGGTGGGTGTTATGCTGGGATAACATCCCACCTCGGGTGGTTGGGCCCGAGGCCAGCGGCTAAGGGTGTCCCACACCTGAGAAGGGATGTTATCCCAGCATAACACCCACACTGGAGGGCATTATTCCTATTATACAATGGCTCATTGTTATACATAAAATAAAAAAGATAATTTTAAAGAATGTTTTTATTAGAGTGGAAAAATATTTTTGTTTCTTAAGAGGAGATGCAAAAAAAGGGCTGCTCCATAGTAGCAATCATGATGCCAGTAGACCTGTGAACAGCAGGGAGGTTATGCCAGGATAACATCCCTGCTGTTATGGCCAACTGACCAATCAGAAGCCAGGATTCTTTCTTGCCATTGTATAATGTGTAATAACATCACTCCTGGGGTGGTGGAAGCACTCGACTTCACCTCGTGCTTCAATCTACCCCAGGAGTGACATTATTACATGATAACACACACCTTGTCATGCCTTATTGCTTAAATATCAGGACATGACAGACCCCCTTGGTCTTTGCCCAGAAAGTTTCTGCCAAGAACTCCTGAGTTGTTTATAGTTGCACAAGAAGTTCCTAAAAGTCAGTTTGACTTTTTTAAACCAACTTTGTTGAACATTTTTAATAAGAGCCTGGAGAACATATGAAAGATACGTAACTGCAAGCATTTTAATTATCTATACTTTTCCCCATAAAGACATTGGAGTTTACCCCAGCTTTGCAATCTGTCCATGAGGTTGGTTAATAACTCACAATGGCTCAAAAATTATAGTTTGTCTTAACTATTGGTTAACACAGTACGTAAATATTGCATGCCTTCTTCATGTAGAGAGGCACCGAATATCTGTTGGATGCTATTAACCTGATTACAATTAAAGACGATCATTCCTGAATTAACTTCATTTTGTCTTGTGTCCCACTACTTTTGAGAACCTACAGGTAATTTTCTTTAGATCCTTTAAGCTGTTTTCAGGATCCCCAAAAGGAAAAGGCAGCACAAGGGTCCAGAGTAGTGCACCAATAAATTAAATTAGTAAACGAAGGAGTGCAAGGTTTTCCTTCATGTACTATTTTCAGGATCCTCCAAATGTAATAACAAATCATCCGTATGTGCTTTGATCTTCATGTCAGTTGATGATATTTGTATATATTTAATACCAGTGTTGTCCTCTGTAATAAGGAATAGGGAAAGAGACAGGAAGAACACTATAAGCTGAATTGTGTCTAAAATACTCAAAGTTTGTTCCGATACATCAGCTCTTTTTGTTTCTGATTCATCAGCAGCTCTTTAACAAATACAAATTTGAAATACATTTTTAAGTTTTAACAACCTTTGTGCTCTGCCTCTGAGCCCTGCAAAATGTAATGCTTGCAATCTGCAAACTACAAAAAGATCTGTGCTTACGCCACCAATTAAACTATGTATATTCCTGAAGCAACTGTAAAGAATGTTAATTGTCATCATGAGCAGGTCTTAGTAAAACCTTTTGTAATGTTCCCAAATCCATTTGTACAGTTAAATTACAGGTATATGTCAGCTCTCATCCCAGGTCCCCAAGTACCAGCTCATTGTCATCATCCTCTTCTGTCCAACAACAAGTATTAAATAAAGACTCTCCACTGCCCATGTCCCCCTTGGCACACACTCACCCCAACCCACATCCTCATCTCCCAATATGAAATAAAATGACAATCACACCAGCTATTCTGGGCTCCCCCTCTACAAACAAACATACATCATATAAGCTTATACTCTTCCTGGCTTCCAAATAAGTTTCCTGCAAAAAGCCAAAAAGTGGAGACACTTTAATTCATAATTATATCTATTCCAAACACTGCTCATTTAGGCATCAAGAGAAATATTTCTTTTGGTCAGGTACAAAACTAAGAATTAATAGACAACAGTGAAGCTGGCTGCCAGCACAGTGGTAGCACTACCGCTTGTGATGCCAATGAACCGAGTTCAGAAGTGAATCCATGGTATTGGAGGGCCAAGCCAGGGGGTGGAGGATCAAATGTCCATGCAGACTCCTTTCCTCCTCTTGGTAAGGGGAAGGGTGGTGGTAGGGGGGGAGAACCTGATGCTTTCTTGGCCTTTGGCAGAAGCTGGGAAAAAGGCAGCCCGGGCCAGGAGACCAGGAGGTGCGGCAGACGTCAGTGCAAGTCATGCAGGAGTGTGTGGCATGTGCCCTCATGTCACTGCATGCCATGCCTCCCAGGGGGATGGAAACCAGAAAACACCAGTGGCAGGATGCTGGTGGGTGCTTACTGCTTGCAGGCCTCACACTTGACTAGCTGGGCTCACCAGCCTGAATTGGATGCAGACCATGGGGGAGACTGGGGACCCCTGCTGACCCTGTTGGTGGGGGGCAAACTCTGGAGGAAGACAGCTGGTGGTAAGCCCCAGCAGAGGTAGGGTGACAGGGCTCAGGCCATCCAGAGGGAGGAGAACAAAACAACAAAAAAAAACAACTTAACAACAGAGAAGGAGGTTGGCATTGCTACATCTCTGGTAATATTACTGGTCAGTGCTGTTAGTACAGTAATGATCCAGAATATCAGACATGTGGAAATTTACTGAAAGGGTCCATTTCAACCCGAAATTATCTCAGGTTCCAAAGGATATTGAGAATCCTTAGTTTACAGTTATTGAACAACATTATGGAGACATTTCCATTGTTACAGATTAGTGTTCTTTGGTAAGCTGGTTCGTCTTTGATATTACATTTTTTTTCAAGCATTCTACCTAAATTTTCAGAATTCCATTGGTAGTGGAATTCTGATATTTCGAAAGTGTAACATATTTCATTGATTAATAATCAGTGGTTTACATAAACCACAGATTCCTTTTCAGCAATCCTGTTCTGTGGTTTACATAATCATTGGGAGTCTGTATAGTGTAGTGGTTAAGGGCACTATGCTGCAAACTTGGAGACCTGGGTTTGAATCCTATCAGCCTCCACTTGCATACTGTGTGACCCTAAGCAAGTCATGTAACTTCCTTGTGCTCCCAGGTCACACCTGGAAACAAACTCTGGCTTATTGTGCCTTTCCTGGTTAAACAATTTTCCCTTTCCCTAATCAGCAAGAAAGTTTTTCAGAATTCCACGGCCTTCAAAAAGAAATTACACAAAGCATTTCAGAAATGGTATTACCGTTCCATACCAATTCTGCATTTCACACAGGTTTACTTAGCTTACATATTATATTACTGCTTATGGAAAAGGAAAATATCCATATGTCTGAAATGGTGAAAAAGGAGAATGGAGTTGAACAAGAAAACCTGTGCAGCTACAGGGCAGGATTCACGAAGCAATTAGGGACTAAGTCCCACTCCGCAACCCCAGTTGCGCTTCGAAATTGCCGCAGCTGTGGAGCAGCTGATCCACAGCCGCAGCAGTTGTGGAGGGTGCTACAGCGGGTCCCACTGGGGTCTATGTGATAATGACGAACTCCTAAAGGTGATCACTGTTATCACACGGTTAGAGTGCCGAAAACCTTTTCGGCACTCCCAGCGCTAACAAGCGCCTGATACCATGGCGTAGTAGATTTTAATGCTTTCTGTGGGGGCTGCTCCCCCACACACACCTCGTGGGGACGTTGCACCTGCACCCACACCCACTACTTAAGGATACTCAACTCCAGAGGGGTGAATATCGGGGGGGAAGGGTGAAAGCATTAAAAAAAATGAAGGTTCGGGCCGGGTGCAACAAAATCACACCAGCGACTGGACCCAAACCCAGTACCTCACCCACCCCAACCACTAGCCAACCCCCAATGCCATGATGCAGCTCGGTCATCCACCGCAGCACCACCCCTTACATTCCCTCTGCCTTCTCCCAGCCCATGGCCACCGTGCTCGCTCCCCCCATGCGCATGTACACATAGTGACAACCTGTCGCCCAGTTCACCCACCCCCTCATCTGGTCACCCCCCTCCCATCGCCATGAGGTATTGCGCCTGGTAGGAGTCACCATTACAGACGGCACCATTCCCCATGTGCCCACCTCATGGGTTACTGTCCCACTGCCAGTGGCAGCCTCCCGCAGCCGTGGTGCTGTCCCTGGCAACAGCACCCACAAGCTACCGTAATCAATGGAGCCAGTCGTACTCCGGCTCCACCTTAGTGAATACCTGCAGCTGCGGCGACCTGCAGCTTCGCAAGTGGAAACCCACTAGTGCCGAAGTTTTCCTGCAGCTGCGGGACCTTTCCTGATGTTCGTGAATCCTGCGCACAGTATGCAAATGAAGTCACATACTCTTATAAGCATTGGAAAATTACAATATATAGGGTTTAGTTCATGATCTGAAAAATAATCTGTACCACAGAATTATTGTAAGCATGTACTGGCCAAAGTGAAGTCCTACTATAACCAGGCTCAATACATAAACAAATGCTCTGACCTCCATAACGTCTGAATTTCTATACAACAACTGCCAAATAAGCCACTGTAGACAAAATTATTGATGCTGTCAAATGAGGCATGTGTATAACCCTAGAAATAGCCATTTTCCTGAAATTTTAATATTACTGACATCTCTATCTTCAAAACTCAGAGGAGCACTAAAGCTGTGCAGTGTGTGCATGCATAGCTTCATGAAACAAATCCAATGATGTGACTGGAATGTACCTAGTGCTTCATGTAGCCTCAAAGCTCACTTCAGGCATCATAAGAAGATATAAAGTGATATATGTTGCCACCTTAATGTCGGGGTACATTTCTGATTGATGTTCTTTCATTTTGCTGAATCATGTCCTTGTGACCAAACCTGATCTCTGCAGATCATGAGAGCTGAGAGGAGTCATAACGGCTCTAAAGAATGCCTCCAGAATCTATGTCAGTCTCTGCATTTTGCTTCAAATAATCACTACACAGTATTTATTTGTAGTATCAGGCTTGGTGTGCGCAGTTGAAGGACAGTTTGGTGGGCATATCGAATGTTTTATTGTAGAGTGTGTTGTTTTTCCATAACTTTCCTGATAGTTTTGTTCCATGGTTGTTCTGTTTCTACTGCTACAGTATGAGCCCTATCAGTTGACATGCACTTGGAAGCTTCAAATGTGTAAACCGTCAGCTAAGCAGCTCACCATTATGTTCTTGGGGGATAATTTATTTATTTATATCTCAGAATTACAATACCTTTGAGCCAGAGACTCCTTTACAAAGGTTCCACGTCTGAACAAAATGACAATACTAACTGGCATGGCATGGTACAGTACATACAGACTGGATGATACAATTACACTGCAAATACAGATGAGTATAAAAATAAAATATTGCAATTGTTGAAGGCATCAAGCACAGGATGTTACCAGTGCAGTCAAGAGGATGTTGTCAAACAAATTAAGGGACATATGTATGAAGACGGAAATTAAGAGATTGCAGGTCCATGTTGAAGATGCAGTCAAATAAAGATGACACTTGTAAGATACAGATAATGACAAGATAAAGATGATAATGTTTTGACATTTTTCCTCATAGTGTTTTTACACTATTGCTGTAGAAAAACACACAGTTACACAAATACACAACTGCATGGGATTGTGGATAAAATAGTATACACACAACAAAATGTGAATAATTTATGCTGGCTATGCTTCAAGCAGATCCAAACTTGAGGTGCACACTATGAGCATGGAGCAGTGCTCCACGTAGGATGGCCTGCCACAGAAACACACAAACAAGTCAAAAGCAAAGTCTGTGCATCAGCTCCAACTGAGGAAGTCACAACATTCTGAAAAGCTTTTCTATGCAATCCACAGAATAATATTCTGTGGATCACATAATCTGAGGAATAATATAGCGTGATTCATGGAAAATGAATCTGCGATATACATAAAGTACAGAATATGATTCTGCAGTCAACATTCCTCTTTTGGAATTTTCAAATTCTGCTTTTGAAGGAATTCTGCTGAATTAGTGGAATTTCCAAAATTCCATGGAATTCCAGAGGAAGTGGAATCTGAAAATTATGCACAGCTCTAATTGTAATAATATATACAGTAATGCATGGGGAAGTGTGTGTAACTCAAAAACCCCAAGAGCGAAGCTCAGAGGGTTTATCAAGGCATCGTACACTGAGAGTGTGCATAAAATCTGAGTTACCACACTTCACCGTGTTTTATTTTTTTTATTATAACTGCTTTTACTGGTAATGAAGAGATAAAAAAAGCAACAACTTAGTATCTGACTACAATATGCTTGAAATGCTTTTATTAGAAGCTACTTAAAACATGAAATAAAGTTTTCTTGTTGAAGGTGTCACATTTTAAATTCATACCATTTTTTTCTGCTTTTAACTTTCTCACAGTTCCATGACAGAAGCTGCCCCCACCCCCCAATCATTCGGAGTCAGTTAAAGTAGTGAACTGTGAAGGATGAGGAACTTTTCTGTGTTGATTTAAAGTTTTTTACTGTAAATGAAAGATGTACCTACTTTTCAGAGAAAAGTGTTTCTCTGCTTGTAGTTGAGAGTGAAGGATTTCCCACTCAGCGGTAGCGGGACAGATTTGCGCATAAGAAGAAAGCATGAGGAACTGAGAGCACTATTAAAAGAAGCCTATTTTTTTTGTTGAGGAAAAAGTGTTCTGTCAATCTCCATTATACATGGCCTGTTATACATGGGTGTGTATAATGGAGTTTGATAGGTACTGTGTGTGAGGTGTAACCAGTACTAACCAGTTATAAGCATACATCATACAATTCTAAAATGGTACTTATTCCCAGTATGTAAATGAAATAAAAAAAAACTCCACAGAATTTACTAAAAAGAACAATAAGATGAAACAATAACAAAATGGGAACCAGTACTTGAAACAACAGTTTCTACGAGAGAAAAATGACACACAGGTTTGACACAGTTCACTTTCAAATCATAAGCCCCTCTAATAATAGTACTGTAAGAAATTGGTTACTAGAAGAACTGGGCTATAAACCTAACAATGTCATTTGTTACATGAGAAAAGGAAATAACTTACTTTATACATCCCCAGGAGCTAGATTACGTAGGAAACTAGTAACAAACAATGTTCTGGTATGAGCAAGGAATACTGGGACTAGAACAACAAGGTAAAAGGAGAGTGCTGACTGACATGCTCGATTTCCAAGGCCCATGAGCATCAGCAAGAGGTAGGTTGATATGGGTACTGTATATGTGTGTGTACACACAAGACTATTTTGTTTAAAGTGTTTGCATACTTTGAAGAGAGTACACTGGTACACTCTATCACGGTATGTCTGTACTATAAATATCTGTGTGAATAAAGAGAAAATTGTCTTTCTACATGCAGCCTTGGCAGGCATCTTTTGCCTGCCCACATCCTAAAGGCACTTCAAGGAGCATAGTACATGAAGGGAATCAATTGTAGTTTGTGTCTAGAGCTACAGTATAAAGAGACCCTGGTATGCAAGTGCTCCATGGCTAAGTAGGTGAAATATTATAGGCTGGCAGCAGCTGTTTAAAGTTATTCTGCAGCATAACAGGAGGGAGATATGACAAGCAGTCAGATGGTAAGATTTTCTGCCTGGGAATACACAAGCCATAATCGGTACTTATTTAACTGCAGTGTTGCTGCTTAAAGATTATGTCACCTGTCAGAATGCCATGCTCAAGTCTGTAGGTTCCCGAGTCATATGAAATGTACAGTTTCTGTATGGGGGATGACTAAAAAGAGACAGTAATTCCATATAATACAAATGAAACATACCTTACCTACATGGGTACACAAAAACAAACTTAAATCTTGTCCCAGCATTGACTAGGTATTTGCATAATTCAGTAAGAAAAGTCTTGTAACTTTCCCTTTGGAATATTAAAAGTTGGAGAAGTACACTTTTTCAAAGGTAATATGACTTTTTAACATCATAAAGTCATATTGTCACATGCCAGTTGTATCAGTACAGTAGTCAGAACCTTGAGGTCGTTATTATTTTACTGCAAATTATACTCACACTACAGTACGACATTGTTTTCCAGGCACTCTAATATTTAGAGAGATGTTTTCTCTTTGTTTCAAAATCAGTATTGCTCTATGAGTGATACATCCCATTTCCAAGAAGAAAATGATGCATTCAGGTCAAGTTCTGAGGATGTGCAGTGCTGGGGTCTGTATCTGGGGGCCAGTAATGTAACATAGATGTTAGAGTACTGGGCTACGAAGCAAATGACCCCAAAGTCATGGGTTTGAATCTCACAATCACCATATGACAATGAAATGACTGTTTAAGGAGGAAGTATAGCACAGTGGTTTAAGGCTCTGAGCTGCAAACCTGGATACCTGAGTTTGAATCCCACAGCCCCCACTTGCATATTGTGTGACCCTAAGCAAGTCACTTAACATTCTTGTGTTCCCAAGTTGCACCTGTAAACAAGCTTCAGCTTAGTGTGTCTCTCCTGGTTAAAAAAAAAGATAAGGATAGATTAGAGACAGTCAGAGAAGGGCAGCAAAGATGATCCATGGGCAACAAGGAATGCATGAGAGGAAAGACTGAAAACTCTTAATATCTACTCACTGGAGGACAGAAGGGAGAAGGGGGACATGATACAGACTTTTAAGTTAATGAATGAGTTCAATGGAGTAGATACAGCCAGTTTATTCAATCTGAGAAACAGTAGGCCCACAAGAGGTTATATGCTTAAGCTGGGGGTAGGTGCAAAAAATAAATTATTTAGTGTGATTTTACTGAAAGGGTGGTGGACAGGAGGAACAAGTGGCGATAGTGGAAGACTCTGGTCCCATTTATGCTATTTTGTTAACGTTACGCTCCACACCACACTCTTATGCTCTAATCACTCTAAGCTGCTCAGTTTGAGTTGGGGAGACTTTGTCCCCTGCACCCCATGTTAAATTGATAAAAATATGGGGGTGTGAAGGGGAGGAGTTTCTCAACTCAGATTAAAAACAAACACACACACACTTATATACTGTAATGTCTCCCCCCCAGATGGGGCCTTACCTTAATTTCCCATTCTTCCTCCTGTTGCTCCCTTTCGTGGAGCACCTCCTGATGCCTATAGGCACCCCCAATGTTATCCCTGTTTTCACTGCAACAGCCCTGGGTCCTTAGTGTGCCCCCAGCTTCCCCAAATAGCCCCAGTGATCCATTTCAGCCCATTTTGGGCTCAAAAACTTGTTTTGGGAGCCACCACTGTTTCTAATGCTCCTTGGAGCAAGTGGCGATTGCGCAGTCACATGTAGCATGTTTGATCTACTGGCTGACAGTATTCCAGTCGCTCCAAAAGTCTCTTGGCAGTCTCGGTCCCCATTTGGGGCAGTGTGGGAACCAGTGACCTGAGCAAGGACCAGGAGAACCCTCTCCTCTCTGTAAATAAAAAGTGCCAAGCGCACTGTGTGATACTAGTTCATGAATATTAATGCGGGTAGCATTAATATTCATGAACTGTCTGTCCTGGCACGATGGGTCTTTAAATAAAGTTGGCACCAGGGCAGGCAAAGACATGCAAATTAATGTAAATGTCTGTGGATGTTTAGGAGGACTTGAGGGGAACTTTCAACAAAGGGGGTTGTAAAGATTAATAATGTTTATTCGGGCTGCAACCCAACTTAGGTTGGTACTTTTGGAATCTGCCTGTCTGCTGCTTGGGGGCACTATATTTCCACAGCAGTGACAGTGCAAGAGACTCTTGAGACTCTGCCAAGTGCTTGTGGAGGAAAATTAGGGACCTAATTCAAGCGCCAAAGCAGGGAACCTATTGAGCATTGAGTGAGGCTAATGAATATTCATTTTGGGGACTGACAAGTGGATTTAGCCAATGGTGTTGGGACACACAAGTGGACTCAGCCACTTGGGAGCCCCAGAAGGACTCCATAAAACAGGGATTTTCAGGCTGAGCTCAGTGTTTGAGCAGGAGCCCCTCCATAGGGAGGGGGGCCCAGGCCCCAGCTAGACGAAATGGACCTAGTTCAGTTCATGTAAGCTCCTCCTAAGGGGAAGGAGGGAGCTTCTACCTGTGCCACAGAGAAAGAGTGACTGCCAGCAGCAAATGTCATCAGCCTGGGGGTTGCCAGAGATTGTCCTCCAAAGGTGAGCATCCTACCTTTCACGTTTTTGGGAAAACGTGGGTGAAACCTGAATCTTCAGCTGTGAAAGGGCTATAAAAAATGCTTCTGCCTCAGCAGCGAGAGTGCTGATGAAAGCCTGTAACTTCTAGAAAAGGAAAGCTTCTGAATTTGTTCTGTTGTGGGGAGATAAGTCCATTCAAGTTAAAGTTGAGACTGTCTGTCTGCACCCTGCATCTGTCTAACGTTGAGAAAGGGTGGACATCTGTTGCACATGACCAAAGAAGGGTCCAGTATCTGAGAATGTTGATGTGGCTGTTTTGAAAATGCCTATGGGACTGGAAGGAGAGTGCCCAGAGCATGTGGCTCTTCCTGACATTGTCTGTGAGGACAGTACTTGTCCGATTGGAGCTGCTAACACCAGTGTAGCCAAGAGGAACTTTGTCTGATGTGTCTTAAATGTCCAAGTTGGAGCTGCTAATGCCAGCAAAGCCACAAGGGACTGTGATGATTGTGTCTTAAGATTAAGAGAAGCTGCATGTGACCAGCTGTTTTGTCAAGTGTAGCTATCAAGTGGTGGAGAGCCAAGCCTCAAGCTCTGTCTGATGATGTTAAAGATTCAAGTTGCATTGCATGGACTGTGAGAGTCTGGGTCACCCTAGCCTTAGGGAAGAAGCCCCTGTCAGTTAAAACTTGTGTCTGTGAGCTGGAAAGGACCATGGTGGACAAGATGGCACATGGTTGCATTGACCATAATGTCTGAGAGCTGATGCATAAATGTGTTACTAATAAATGTGCTGAATGCAATGCAACAATCTCAGATCAGCCTGGGAGACAGCCTGATAGTGTGCCACCTATGGTGCTGCCATATGCACTTCCCCTGAGCAGTATAGCCTAGATGTGGGGTCATGAAGCATGCCAGCCCCAGTCCCAGCCTGGTCTGATCTAGAAGGTGATTTCAGCCCAGAGACCATCACTACAAAAGAAGCTGAAGGTGTTTTCCATCTGCAAAAGCTATAAGATCCTGCAGTCAGTAATCGGGTCCCTGGTTGTAAGCCTTTGCCAGCATCTCTGCTTCCAGAGGTGGAGCCCGCCTGCTGCAATCACCCAAATCTACATTGTACAGTCTGATTTTGACCTTGCCTTTGATGAGTACACAGGGTCCATACCCTGTTCAATTCTGGAGAGACTTGTAAATAAGTTTAATGTTCTTGCCAAGCCAAATTCAGCAGCTAGAGTAAGGTCTTGTCAAATCAGCCAGTTTTAAGTTCTTTAATCTACAGTCAGGAATGTGTCTCATAATTAAAAGTTAAGTTAATCTGCCTATTTCCTTCAAGGGCCCCAAACTTGGCTGGCAGTCATAACTGCAATGTATAATAGCCTGCACCTTTAAATCTATAGTACTGGGTACCCGGATAAAGGTTTTGGGATTGTGGGGTCCTAATACAAACTGGAAACTGGTACTAGTGTGGGCATGGGGCATGTGTTATCTAAATGTCTGATGCAGGTAGCTAGATAGACAGATCAAACATGCTGAACACATCAGAAGGTTGGTGGGTGGCCGCAGTAATTAATGCCTAAATCCAAAATGCAAAATGAGTGTTTTAATATCCATCTAAACCAATTGCCAAATCTAATCAGTTGTAAATAGCTTAATTTCTGCATCTATTTACCCAATCTTAACCCTCACCCCCATGCAAATAAATTGTTGCTGTTTTTGCATACATTTGTTGTCGTTAGCATATTATTAGAGAGAGAGAGAGAGTCAATAATTACCAAATGTTTGAAATGTGGGGAATTGTTTATTGGGTCGTGTTTGATATGTACTATGGTAATGTGGGTGGATACGACATCCCAGAGGTTTGTACCAGGTTTTAATCTAGCCCACTCAAATGTATTCTCTGGGTGGAGGCACTGCACATTTATGTTATCTTGGGAAAGAACCAGTTTTAAAGCTAAAGTAAGAACCTGGGCCTCTCAACCTTGTTCAGGCCTGCAAGGCAGGGGTAGTGTAGTCCTTCAGATAGATGACACCAGGGTTACAATACCAACTACTCCCCAGTAGAGTAAGCTGGTCCATATATCTCCACTAGTGCTGAAATCAGCAGAGTGGGAAGTAGCTTAGCGGCAGTACAGCTTAATGTCTATGATTCCATGATGTATCGCCGAACAAACTTCCAGACAAAGTTGTAGAGGCAGAGGCAATATCAGGGTTAACATGAAATTGGGATACATTAAAGGGAATTATAAGATAGGATAATGTAGAAAGGAGATGGGAAGAAGAGGGGAAATAATTAACTTTAGAAAGATTCTGAGTGTGGAATCTAGAGTCAGACTTAATAGACTGTTAAATGCTTTTCGGCTCTCCCTTTTTCTGTTTCTGGCTTTCTACATTCCATTGCAGTAGTTTTATTTTTTTATGATAAAATGCCACATGATAAGGCTATAATTCAGAACTGCATATGAGTCAAAAGAGCAGCTGCCTGGTGTTGTACTGTAATCCTATTAACAAACTTGTCATGAAAACAATTCCACCTATACTCATATGTTAGTCAGATGGAACATTAGTACAAGCCCAAAGAAGCCAGTGGAATAACATTAGTGTCGCACCACTGGATATTTCATTGCAAATTGCTTTTCAAGACAGGTTTTTGACAATTTTATTTGGCATTAATTTACCCAGGATAACCCAGCTGAGATGTAACATATCATTCTTATTTCTTGTGTGGTCCTGCTTCTATCCATTTCCCCAGCTGAGTGGAGTACTCGTAGGTTAAGTGACTTGCCCAAGGTCACACAGTAAGGATTTGGCTTTAACAGGGTTTGAACCTGTGATCTCATGATTCCCAAGCTGGGTGTCTAACAACTAGACTACATTGCCTCCTCTTTGTGTCACTTAATTTTACATGTTCCAGTATACATTTCTATCCCAATATACAATTCTATCAGCAGTTTACAGTTTGTATTAACTTTGGTACTTGGTCTCAAGGAGTAGAAGTGCACTAAAAAGTGCTTCAACTCTACCCCCTTCATCCCCCCACTACACAGTGGTTAGAAATGTATTTAATTTCTTTTATCTTAATTGCATTCTTGGGAAACCAGGTAACACCCACGAGGCACAAGTGCCTGTTTTTAGGGGTGACCCAGAAGCGCTGGGGCGGTTAAGTGACTTGTTCAGAGTCTCACAGTATGCAAGTGGGGTTTATGAGAATCAAACTCAGGTCTGCTGGATGTACCAAGCTCATTCACAGCTCATTACTCTAACCTGTAGGCTATACTGCCAGCACCAGGAGGCATGTAAATGTACTTTCCCATTTGTCCATGTATTTATCTAATCATTTAAAATATTCTACACTACGGACATCAACAATTTCCTATGGTAGTCCATTTCAATGATCAAGTAACTCCTTGTGTATAAAATACTCCCATCTTATTGGTCCTCTGTGGTCCACCACTGATCTTTTAGTAGTGCCCTCTAGTGTAGTATGCATTATCCCTTTCATCATATCCCACATCAGCCAATAACAAGTCACCCCCTGATGATACTGAACATTAAAATCAAGTCGCCTCTAATTCGCCCCCTCTTAAGGCTGTGCAAACCTAGATGTCCTAGTCTTTTGCTGTAGACTTTATCACCCAGACCATGGGCCATCTTGGTAAATTTCTTCTGTACCCTTTCCCACTGCTGGATGTTACCCCATTGGTACGGCAACCAGAACTGGGAGTAGCAGTCCAAATGCTGTCCAGCCAAAGACTGAAAAAGTGGGATAATCACATCCCTGTTATGATTCACATTTTTCCTAATGCATCCCAGTATTCTGGATACTTTTCTGCTGCAACCTTGTTGTTATTTTTAACTTAAAGTTTGATTGGATAAGTACTCCTAAGTCCCTTTCCTCAGTTACAACTTTCAGTTCAGTTGACCCAAGTTTATAAATAGCACATTAAATGTTTCCCCATTTTCTGGCACCCACAGGATACCCTCATTTCAGAGTTTTATGATTAAAGGTGACAGGAAATGTGTTCTAATTAGCATCAGTTTGTAGTGCTCTGATTTACAGAAATGAAACGAATACCTCCAAATGATTTTAACTGTACCTGAATAAACACTGATGTGAAAAGCTGTGTTCTCAATTGTTTTCTTTTTATGGACAACATTCTGCAGTTCTCTTCACAGAACCAGTAATTTGGAGTTTTTTATCATGTCATGCTTTGTGTAAGGAATGCCAAGCATGAGTGGTTGATGTGTCAGAAAAACCATGCTCGGGGTTCTACACCGAACCTGTGATATAGTTAAACCTCAGATTACAGAAACAGATTTTGTTGGCAGAAAAGAACCTTTTGGCCCCTTCAGTCCGTCCTTTACCCCTGCCCATTCCATCACCACTGACCTTAGCTGATCATAAGTGTCACTCCGTTCCTCTGCTTAATATGCCCGTGTCTATTCAATGCATGCTTGAAGTTCCCCACAGTCTTTACCTCCACTATCTCCTCTGGCAGGCTGTTCCAGTTATCCACCACCATTTCCATGAAGAAGTATTTCTGCACAACTCTCCTAAACTTTCCCTCTCATAGCTTCATTGCATGCCTCTTTGTTCTAGTGCCTTCCTTTCTCTGAAATAGATCCTTCACTTGCACTTTGTTCACTTCGGTGAGGTACTAATAGGTTTCAATCATGTCTCCTCTCGCTCTCCTCTCTTACAGAGAGTGCATGCTGAGTTCTTGTAGCCTTTCCTTGTATGGCTTCTTGTGCAACCCCTTCAACATTTTGGTTGCCCTCCTCTGTACTGTCTCCACTCTTTCATTGTCCTTGTGATGGTGCAGCCTCCAGAATGGACACAGTACTCCAGGTGGGGTCTCACCAGTGAGTGATATAATGGCAGCACCTCCTCATTCTTCCTACTAGAAATCCCTCTCCCAATATACCCCAGCATCCTACTAGCCTTTCCCACTGCTTTCTGACACTGCCCAGTTACCTTGAGGTCATCATATATGATGACCCCTAGATCTATTTCTTGCTAGGTGAGTGCAAATTCCCCATCCCTCATCTTATACACAGTCCCTTGGTTCCATAACCCTAAGTGCATAACCTTGCACTTAATTGACATTGAAACCTAACTGCCACACCCATGACCATTCCTCTAGTTTCCACAGATCCCTTTACATTCACTCCACCCCTTCCTGAGTGTCAACCCTGTTGCAGATTTTTGTATCATCTGCAAAGAGACACACCTTACTCTTAAGCTCCTGCACAATGTTGCTCATGAAGACACTGAAGAAGACTGATGCCGAAACCAAACACTGTGGCACCACTCTAGTCTTACTCTTATCACGTGAGTGGCTACTGTGTACTACCACCATTTGCCTCCTATCCATTAACCAGTTTGATACCCAGCTTCTCACTTTCTCCCCCACTCCCATGCTGCTTAGTTTCTTAACTAGCCTTCTGTGCAGCACAGTGTCGAAAGCCTTACTGATGTCCAGATAAGCCACGTCTACTGCTCTTCCTTGATCCACGTCTCCGGTGACCCAGTCAGAGAAATCTATGAGATTACTCTAAAATTACCCCCCCCCACCCTGTGAAACCATGCTGCTGGTGGTTCTGCAGCTCTTTTGCCTTCAGGTGCTCCTCAAGCCTCTCTTTCAGTAGTGTCTCCATTAACTTCCACACCACTGATAACTGACTGGCCTGAAGTTGCTAGCATCCTCTCTACCACCACTTCTGTGCAGAAGAACCATATCGTCCATCCTCCAGTCATCTGGAACTTTCCCCATCTCCACTTGAGGTGCTAAAACGTGCTGCCAGAGGGGTGACCAGCACCATTTCCATTCCTATAGGACCTTTGGATGAATCCCATCCTAAGCCATTGCCTTATTCTCCTTTAAGGCTTCCAGTCCCTCCCAGACCCTCTCCACTGAGAATGGACTTGTGTCCACTCTCCTCAATGGTGCTTACTGCAGCATGGTGGTCCATCCCTGTCCACCCTCTACCATGAAAACTGAGCAGAAGCAATCACTTAGTATTTCAGCTTTCTCTTGATCCTCCTCCTCTGTGCAGCCACCTTCCACCCTCCTGATTCTCACTCTCCTTCCCCTTGTCTTCCTCTTCCCCCATACCTGAAGAAGGGCTTGTCTCCTTTTTTGACCTCCTTACCTGTCCTATCCTCTACTAGAGCTTTAGGTGCCCTTCCCCTCCTTCCTGCCTCCCTTTGTTTTGACAGATATCCCTCCATGTCTTCATCCTTCTGGGTCTCTTTGTACTTTCAAATACTGTTTTCTTCTCCTTTACTGCCTTTTCAATCTCCTTAGAGAAGCATAGCAGCCTCTTCCATCTCTTTCCCTTATTCACTTCCTTCAAACGGACTGCTGTTGCCTGGGCTATACTCTCCTTAATTTTTCTTCACTGAGCCTCCACGCCCTGTCTTCATTTCCCCCCCTTTGAGGCATTCTCTGTGGCAGTTTCCTGTGAGGATCCTCATCTTAGTGTGTTTTTTTTCCTGTACTAGTCGAATTCCAAACCACACAGTATGGTGATCACTTGTACCAGGGGGACTACCCACTATGATGTCAACATGCTCTCTCTGTTTGTAAGTATCAGGTCCAGCACTGTCCCATCACATGTGGGTTCTAAAACCAGCTGTCTGAGAAATGCCCCTTGTATGGCATCAAGGATGGCCCTGCTCCTGATGTAGCTGTGATGAGAATGCCCCAATCTACATCTGGCAGATTAAAGTCCCCCATAATCAAACTTTCACGCTTGCTGGCCACTTCGCTAATGGCTTCCACCAGGCCTCTGCCAAATCCTTCCCTTGTGTCAAAGACCTGTGCACCAACTCCTATGTGACTAATAGCCCCCGACCCATCTCTAGGCTGACCCATAGTACCTCCCGACCTCCACTGTTCCCCCATTGCCCTGGTATCTTGGTGGCCCTAATAGCCTCATTCAACATAGAAACATAGAATTTGACAGCAGACAAGGACCACTTGGCCCAACCAGTTTGCCCATTTCTCTACCTGATGGATAAATTGCAGATTCTAGTTAATCAACAGCTTACTTCCTCCTACCCCCAACTAGAACTGCCTTATACCTGTCCCATGTATTCTTGAATTCTCCCACTGTTCCTGACTCCACAACCTCCTCAGGAAGGCTGTTCCATGCATCCACAACTCTCTCTGTGAAAAAATACTTTCTAACATTACCTCTGAGCCATCCCCCCTCTATCTTCAAATTGTGCCCCCTTGTTCTTGCACATCTCTTCTTCTGAAAGATACTACCCTCTTGTACTGTACCTTGTTAATTCCCTTGAGATACTTGAAAGTTTCTATCATGTCCCCCCTCTCCCTCCTTTCCTCAAGGGTATACGTATTAAGCTGCTTTAGTCTCTCCTCGTATGTCTTCTGGTGTAGACCTTGCACCATTTTGGTTGCCCTCCTCTGAACAGCCTCCACTCTGTCTATGTCTTTGCGGAGATGGGGTCTCCAGAATTGCACGCAGTACTCCAGATGGGGTCTCACTAACTGTCTGTAGAGAGGGATAACAACTTCCTGTTTTTTACTATTGATGCCTCTCCCTATGCATCCCAGTATCCTCCTGGCCCTCTTTACTGCCTTCTCACATTGCTTGCCCACCTTTAGGTCATCTGATATAATTACTCCTAGGTCTCTTTCAATTTTTGTTGTTGTTATTAATTCACCCCCTGTTGTGTACTCTTCCCCTGGGTTTTTGTTTCCCAGATGCATTACCTTGCACTTCTTTGCATTGAATCTGAGCTGCCACATATTTGACCATTCCTCCAACCTTTCCAAGTCCCTTTTCATTCTTTCCACCCCACCTTGTGTATTAACCCTGTTGCAGATCTTTGTTTCATCTGCAAAGAGGCATACCTTTCCTTCCAGGTGCTCTCTAATGTCACTTTTAAAGATATTAAAGAGGACTGGTCCCAGTACCGAACCCTGCAGTACCCCGCAAGTTACCCTCCTTTCTTCACTGTGGACTCCGTTTACTATTACCCTTTGTGTCCTGTTGTCCAGCCAGTTTTTTATCCAGGCTACCACCTTGGGACCCACTCCAAGGCTGGCTAACTTGTATATTAATCTTTTGTGTGAGACTGTGTCGAATGTCTTGCTAAAATCTTGGTAGGCCATATCCCTGGTCTACTACTTTGGTCACCCAGTCAAAGAAATCTATTAGGTTCATCTGACATGACCTTCCTGCTGTGAAACCATGCTGCCTTGGGTCCTGTGCCCCACTGGCCTTTAGGTACTCAGCAGTTCTTTCCTTCAGAAGTGATTCAATCATTTTCCCTACCACTGAAGTCAAACTAACTGGTCTGTAGTTTCCTGCCTCTGCCCTGCTCCCACTTTTGTGAAGTGGAATCACATTTGCCCTCCTCCAGCCCTCAGGTACCACTCCATCCTCCCATGATTTGTTAAAGAGAGTAGTCAGTGGTGTTACTAGTTCTACTCTTAGTTCTTTCAGCATTCTTGGGTGAATCCCATCAGGCCCCATTGCTTTGTCCACCCTCAGTTTCAATAGTTCTTTTAAAACCCTTTCTTCTGTGAATGGACTGGTATCGACCCCCCTATTCAGAGTTTCTGCCTTGTTTGGTTTAGGCACCTCCCCCTCCTCATCTGTTGTGAATACTGAGCAGAAATATTCATTCAGTATCCCTGCTTTTTCACTGTCACCCTCTGCCCACGTTCTCTCCCCTTTATTAAGTCTCTGTATCCCTCCCTTGGTCTTTCTTCACTCCCTAATGTACCTATAAAAGGTTTTATCCCCCTTCTTAACAGAGTTGGCTATCTTTTCCTCAGTTTGTGCCTTTGCTATTCTGACTGCCTTCCCTGCCTCCTTCTGCTTTAACTGATAAAGTTCTCTGTCCTGCTCCTTCTGTGTTTCCTTATATTTCCTGAATGTTATCCTTTTCTCCTTAACTGTCCCTGCCACCTCTTTTGAGAACCATAGTGTTTTTTTCCTTTGTTTTGTTTTATTGATTTGCTTCACACAAAGGCTTGTTGCTCCTGCGATGGCTGTTTTGATTATTCCCCATTGTTCCTCCACCCCTCCATCTTGCCCATTTGCTAGTGCTTTTCTAAGGCACTATCTCATTTTCCCAAAGTCAGCCTTCCTAAAGTCCAATACTCTTATTTTTGTATGGCTTGACTCTATGGCTGTGTTTATTGTGAACCACACTGTTTGGTGGTCACTTGTTCCCAGATGACTACTCACTTCTAAATCTGAGATCCTTTCTCCTTCCTCATTTGAGAGTACCAGATCTAAGATTGCTCCCTCCCTCCAGTGGGTTCAATACTAGCTGTCTGAGGTATCCCTGTAGGGCATTAAGAATGACCCTGCTCTTGGATGTGCCTGCAGCAAAGATACTCCAGTTAACATCTGGCATATTCAGGTCCCCCATCAACAATATCTCCCCCTTTTCTGCCATTTTGAGGATGCCTTCTATCATTTCCTTGTCCATTTCCTCCCCCTGAGATGGGGGTCTGTATACAACCCCCATGCGGATTGTGGTGCCATTTCCTGTCTCCAGGGTGACCCATAGTGACTCATTAACTTTCTGTTTATTCTTTAGTTCTGTTGCTTTAATCCCTTCCCTTATATAGAGAGCTCCTCCTCCTCCTCCTTTACCCACCCTGTCCCTCCTGTAGACTGTGTATCCTGGTACGTTGACTTCCCACTCATGGTTCTCTGTGTACCATGTTTCAGTGACTGCCACAATATCCGGGCATCCCTCTTCCATCAAGGCCACTAGTTCAGGGAGCTTGTTGCACAGACTGTGGGCATTGGTACTCATCACCTTCCATTTATTTTTTATGGCCTTACCCCTTTTAGACCCATCCCTGTCCTTAACACCTTTTTCTGTATTTATCCCTGTCCTGCTCCCTACTGACTCCTCTGCCTTGGTGTTTACCTCTCTAACTACTGCGTTTTGTGGGGGGAGGCTGGGATTTCTCTGCTCCTTTTCAGTGCCTCCCCCCTTGGCTAGTTTAAATGATTGCCAATGAAGCATTTAAACCTGTCACCTAGGATCCCGGATCCCCCCTGGACAGATGCAGACCATCGTACCAGCATAAGCCTGCATCCCTCCAGGTGGCTTCCCAGTCCCCAATGAAGCCAAAACCCTGAGCTGTGCACCAGTTTTTCAACCATTCATTGAATCCCATAGTGCGGAATACCCTAGCATCATCCTTGCCATAGACAGGCAGCACCTCCAAGAAGGTTACCATACATGCTACTTGTCTAAGGCCCCTCCCCAACTCCACAAACTCCTCTTGCACTGCTCTGATCCCATTTACAGCCAGGTCATTTGTCCCTAGCTGGACAATGACATCCAGCTCCCTCCCTTGTGCAGCTGCTCCTGCCATCCTGAGGATTCGCTTCCTGTCCCTCTGAGCTGTGGTGGCAGGCAGGCACCTTACCTCCCTATCCCCTTTCTCTCCCATGTCTACCCCCCTAATGACTGAGTTCCCCACCAGGAGTTATTTCCTTCTCTTGTGGGGTCTCATGCCACCCTCCTGTGGGTCTCCTTTGTGGAGATTCCCAGCATCATCATTTGGTCTCCACTGCAGGTGCCTCCATAGAGGAACCACTCTTTGCCAGAACAGCATATGAATTGTGGAGAGATACAACTGGAGGGATGCACCTCTGTTCCACCACCCTCTCCCTCCCTGTGCCCACCTTGGTCGAACTGCTCCTCTTTCTTGGCAACCTCTGAGGTAACGGTGGTGGCCCTGGTGGTCCCTGGGTGGGGGAAGGGGTTTCACGAATCCTAGCCAGGTCAGCCTGGAGACGGTCAACCTCCTCTTTCAGACCAGAGAGGTGCCTGCAAACAGGGCAGCATCGCAGCCTCCAGAATGTCTCCCAGAACACTGCTGCTCCACAGCCATTGCACTGCACCACTCCCATCTTGACTTATTTTGTGTCCCCTCTCCTGTTGCTTTGTATGCTTATTGTCTCCTCCCTCTATGTAGTTTTACACTTACTTTCCTACTGCCTATGTGCCGTTACAACTCTCACCTTTCCTGTTCTGGGACAGGAACTTCCTGTAGTCTTCAGCAGTCTCCTTCCTCCAGGCTTGGTTCAGACCTCCAGCAGCCGGGGAAAGTTTTTTTTTTTAGGTTCTTTCAAGGTTGTTGAAACTAATGTGTCTCAGTGATCCTTCCCTTTCTACTGCTAAACAGGAAGTTCCTGTTGTCAGTCAAATTCAGTGGCTATAAAACTAGAACTGGCTTTGGGTGGGAAGGAGGGCAAGTAATAAAAAATCTGTAGTTCTGAACATCTGTTTCTTGCTCTGCAACCAGTTCTCTTCCACCAGAAACAGCCAGAAGCTGTAATTGGAGACAGCTGCTTTTGTACACCTAAGCTGCTAAGTTACACCCCGAATTAGATTCACTCTCTGTTCTCAGTAAATTAAGCTGATACTGCCCCCTTCCTCAGAAAAAACACTTTTTTTCTTAAATGAGACCCCTTCTTCTAATAAAGTAACTGTTTGCTTAATCAAACGAAAGTTTTCTCCTGCTGAGACAGAAGTGATTAGTAAAAAATCTGTAGTTCTGGACTTTTGTTTCTTGCTCTGCAACCAGTTCTTTTCTGCCAGAAACAGCCAGAAGCTGTTTCTGGCAGAAACATACAAACATACAAAACAACCCTTCCACATTTCCTCCCTGACCTGTCCTTCCAGAACATGGTGTAGCTTGGCATGGTCACTTCCCAGCTGTAGTTATCCATGCCCCATGATTCCATTATGGCTGCCAAATCCAGGTCTACCTCAGCAATGATTGTCTCAAGGTCAGGAATTTTGTTTCCCAGACTCCTTGCATTGGCTCACATGGTTCTCCATTCTCTTCATCACTCTCCCTCTAATCTGTTTCCCCTTCCTGCTCCCCCATTGTTCCCTCCATTACCCTGGTCCTGCCCTCTCCTGTTATGTCATCTTCATGCCTTCCCTCCTCCCCCCTCTTCCAACTGAAGTTCCTCCTCCAGACTTGCCTGCCCTTCTCTTTGCTTTCATCAACCTCCAGGGAACTTCTCCCTGGGTTTACCATCCCTATTGAAGTAGACCCTGGCAGGGTAATCTCTGCCTCCCTCAGTCTTTCTGCCTCCCACCCTTGGCTAGTTTGAATGCTCATCAAAGCAGAATTTAAACCTTTCACCCAGGATTGCCATTCCCCTTCTGGATTGGTGGAGGTCATTTCCCTTGTACAGGCCTCCACCCCCCCAGGTGTGACCCCAGTCCCCAATGTAGTCAAATCTCTCCTTCTTGCACCATGCCTTCAACCACTCATTGAAGGATCTGGTACAGAGTTCCCTAGCCTTCCCTTGGCCATGCATGGGTAGCACCTCAGTGAAGGCCACTGTGCAAGTCACCTGCTTCTGGCCACTCCCCAGCTCGATCAACCTAGCCTGCACTACCCCTACAGCTTCTCTTGCCAGATCATTCATCCCCAGGTGAACAACAACATCCAACTCCTTCCCTCCCTACCCACTCTTCCCTGGAGATCTCCAAGATCTGCCCTTCAGTCCTCCCCTTCAAAGCACCTGTAATGCACTGTGCTACTGTGTCCCTCCCTTCCTCTGCCCCAACCCATTCTCCCTGACTATGGAGTCACCCACCAATG
Source organism: Neoceratodus forsteri (assembly GCA_016271365.2). Classification (NCBI taxonomy): domain Eukaryota; kingdom Metazoa; phylum Chordata; order Ceratodontiformes; family Ceratodontidae; genus Neoceratodus; species Neoceratodus forsteri. The sequence continues at coordinate 221,008,065 of JADMNL010000028.1, forward strand.
ACTGCCTCCTCCTTGGCTGTATGACTTTCCCACCCTCCTAAGGGCCTGCTCCTTGAGGACCCCCACCTCCTTTCTTACTTCCACCTTGGGCTCCTTCTCTTGGCTCACTGGTCACTGATCGCTGGTTCTATGAAGATAACTGTAACTGGAAAAGCATTTTTGTTGCACTGCTGCTTTAAAGCAGCAGTGCAATGAAATCGGGCAAAACATGACTGTTTTTTTAAGCAGCAGTACAATGAAATCAGGCAAACAAATTGACTTTTTTTTCTCACTATAAAATATTCTAGACATTTTCCAGTTTTATTTGGTGTTAAAATGTTCTAGTTTTCGGGTCCCACCAGAATTTGAGTATTTTATAAATGATATTATTTAGTTGTTAACAACAAAAAAGATGGCCACCAAATTTGGCTTAGAAACAGCATTGTAGTCCTTGCAAGGGTTAGAATAAAGAAAATAAAAAAAATCATGGTGCTCAGCAAATGAGATATGTAGAAAAGTAGATCTGACAGGTGTGCTAATATTTTCATTACTTGTAGCTGAAATTAGCTTTTTGGGAAAACATTTTTGTTGCATTGCTGTTTGAAATTCACAACTATTCTTCCTGAAATCTCAGAAACAAGGGTTGCTCAGCTACCGTATTAACTGAACTGTTTCTGCTCCAACAAGAAACCTAGGGCAGGATTCATGAAGTGATTTGGGATTTTGGTTAGGATTCATGAACATCGGGGAAGGTCCCACAGCTGTGGGAAAACCTCGGCGCTAGTGGGTTTCCACTTGCGAAGCCGCAGGCCGCCCGCAGCTGTGGGTATTCACTAAGGTGGAGCCGGAGAACGAACGGCTCCATGGATTATGGCAGCTTGTGGGTGCTGTTGCCAGGGACAGCACCACGGCTGCGGGAGGCTGCTACGGGCAGTGGGACCCGCTGTAGCACCCTCTGCAACTGCTGTGGCTGTGGATTGGCTGCTCTGCAGCTGCGGTGATTTTGAAGTGCAACTGGGGTTGCGGAGTGGGATTTAGTCCCAAATCACTTCATGAATCCTGCCCTAAGTCCCACTCCACAACCCCAGTTGCACTTCGAAATCGCCGCAGCTGCAGAGCGGCTGAGCCACAGCCACAGCAGTTGTGGAGGGTGCTACGGTGGGTCCCACTGCCCATAGCAGCCTCCCCGCAGCTGCAGTGCTGTCCCTGGCAACAGCATCCGCAAGGTGCCGTAATCTGTGGAGCCAGTCATACTTTGGCTCCACCTTAGTGAATACCTGTAGCTACGGGACCTTCCCCGACATTCGTGAATCCTGCCCCTTGTCTGTGGTAGATACACTGAAAGACAATTTTTCATGATAGTTTTGGAAATATCTGGAATTGATTATTCTGGTAACTGGGTCTGTGTCAGCCATATGGGCAAAAAATAAACCAAATTGATTATAATGGGAATTAAATTTGGTACTAAAGTACCAAGAAGGTACCTGCTGTCACACAAGTTTGTTTTCTGAGTGTCATGTGAGTTCACACCACTGCCCTTTTCCCCTGCTATATATATTTTAGGTATATACCCAACCAACACACCTCTTTCCCAGCCACAGAAGTTATGACTCTCTGCTAGTGCCCTGGTAGCTAATAGACTAGTTTTTAGATACTGAAAAAAAAACACAAGTGCCCTCCTTATGTGAATGGTTCATGCAACTGAGTTGTACAGCTATAAATGAAAGAATTTATATAATATTACTGATAGACAGGACAAATTCATGGAGATCTGGGGCACCTTTCTCCAGACTAACATCTAATTAATAACCTGTACAATTATCCAATGATTTCACAATAACTTTATAGTGTTATAGTATAAGTCTTATGTTACTCAATAAGATTAAGTTCACTATGTTTGAATGCTACCATTATTCCTTTGCAAATGTAATTAGATAATTAATAGTAGTAGTTTATTTTATTGGTATAATGTTTGTAATTAATGCTTTTATCTCAGAGAATTAATATTTGTACATGATAATCACTTATGTAATGTGATTTTATTTTGTTGCTGCTTTATGTCTTTGTTTAAATAACAATAAAATGTATTATGGGAAAAAAACAATAGTGGTGACACAAGCCAAGACCTGCAGCCAGGTAGATCAGTTAGCAGGTACTTAGGAAAGCATAGCAGCACTTGAATGTTAATTGATAGTGAAGCTTCTGGTGGCTGGATGAATGAATAAAAACAATGAAACTGGAGGCCTCAGTGGATTTTTAGTGGGGTAAGGAGTCTTCACCTCTAGGTCACTTACTCAAATGCAGCACAGGTTAGTAGTGACGGAAACCATTACCACCTGAGGGCTATTCAGTGGCCTATGTGAAATGAGTTGTAGTCTCAGTCCAGTTCCCAGTGGACAGGTGCCTACATCACAAAACTACCAACAACATGGGCACTAAATTGGCACCCTTGTTGGCAGTCTCACATGGGAAACAGAGGATTGAATGGACATGGAATCTGAACTTCCCTCTCACCTACATGGTGGTCCCTCCATGGTAGGGTTAAGACACATTGGTGGGGCAGTGTGGGGAAGCTTGCACTGTGGTTGCCCATGCTATACCTGTCATGTGGATAAACGGAGAACTTCATCTAGTGCTGTCAATCCAGCACCTTTTACAAGCACTAAAATTCACACAGAATACAACAGTTTACAAAAAACTTTATTTTTGTTTATTTTTAATAAGGATATGATGGTTTGAACTAGCCTATTGTCAATGTCATCCTGAAGTGCCCTAAAAGTCAAATTCTTATAGAGGAGAAAATAAGTATTATAGATTGTGCTTCAGCAGTATATGGCCGCGTTCACTTATTTATTTAAATTATGTTAGAACAGATAAGCTACAGTAAAGAATTATCTTGATTCCTTTGGTCAGCTTTGTTCTTGTTCTGCTTCTGGTAAAGTCAATTACCATTAGAGCAAAGCTTGGGTAGTTTATTATATTTCTTTAAACAGTTAGTCTTTATAGATTTTTCAATAACATATAAACAGATGAAATCTGTTATATGGACATTAAACTATTAAAATAAATATGACTATGGCATGTACATTGGCACTACGTAATTATTTCTTAATGTGTAGTTCTTTAAGATAAAATAATGATATTTATTCCTATTAAACATTTCCCAACATAATCAAAGTATAATTTCATACTGAAGGAAACTGTAATAATTATATCAGGAATTAAAGAAAAAGAATGCAGATGGATGCAGCTGCTCTCTGAGTGGCCCCAGGGCAACTCATGAAGCAAGCTACAGGTCAGCTGGAGTAAGCATCACTATACTGCTTCAAATAAATCACAAGTCTGGTGTGGTGAGTGTCACTTTGCAGATGCTTCATACGTGGCCCACAGGATCTCTGGGACCTTGACAAATTAATGGTATGGTGCTCCTCAGGGTTAAACGATCATGCAACACAGGGTTGGCATTACTATTACTCCTTTTTCCATACACTCCCTCCCTCCCCCTACTGCCCTGGTTTATCGGTCCACTTTTCCCTTTTGACTATCCCCACTACTGTACTAGCAATCTCTTTTCCCTCCCTTGTTTTTCTACCAGTTGCACTTTTCAGAATTGTTGCTATTGATATGCCATGTTTTGCATTATTTAGCATACTGTGTGCTTCCTGTAAATTGTCTACTGCATACATTTTATTTTTTAGAATTATTATTTTATAATTGTAACATTACTGATGTAACTTATTACTGTGTTCTCCACATCCCCTTTTCCCAGCACACATCTAGAAATGATCTGTTAGCTCAATATATTTTTCCTGGTGACACTCTTGAAATAAATAAATTAATTAATTAATTAAAAAAAAATAATATTGGTGCTGTCTTCTCATACAAAGTAAATGCATAAGAATTTTTGCATAGAGAGTGCCAATATTAGGGTAGTGCAAACCCTACATTGGATGACAATTGAAAGCCCAAGAAACACCACATCACTGATTTGTCAAGGTTCCAGAGACTTGAAGCATATTTTTTCATTTTCTTACTTTGTATGTTTTGTGTTGAACTAATGTTTCTTTTACAACTAAAATGTATATTATAAGAGGATGGTAGTGCCCCCATGAAATGTCTGAGTAGGAAATGTATTGTTAAACCCCAATTTGTATACCTTAATAAAGAGCTGTCCATGGACAGAATAGCCTGAAATTTGACCCATGCCAGGAGCTCTGTGTTATGCAAACTTGGTAATGTTCAGTTCATAGGTCTAAAAGTTCTAGAAGGTTGAGACACATAAAAATATAGACATTAAAATATACTTGTTCACTGATAGCACAAAAGCAGCTGAGAGTTAAACCTTGATACTTTCAGGTTTGTAAGTGTTTGGCCCAAGGATAAATCTCTGATAGTTAATTTTACTGGAAAATGAGTAGATTTTAAATTATTTTAAAAATGAAGTGCCATGTAAGCTATAGGCACAATGATAGATACCTGTCTGGTAGGATGAGTATCTTTATGCAGCTGTTTTATGAGGCAAACTACAGTTCTGGTGCAGTGAGTAATATTAAGTAGCTGGTCTGCAAGTGACCTGCAGGGTCTTTCACTAGGGAAGCTAAATATCTGGTGCAGTTAGAGCCATTATGGATCTGCTATGTAAGTGACCCACTGGGTCTCTCATCATGCAAGCTATAGGTTGGGTACAGGCAGCATCATTACTCAGCTGCTTCATAAGTGATCCACAGAGCCACTTAAAAAGCAAACTACTGGTCTGGTGCAGTGCAGGATACTATGCAGTTGCTTCTTGAGTGCCCCGCAGCATCACTTGTGAAATAAACTACTGGTCTGATGCAGTAAGAATCACTGTACAGCTACTTCATGAGTAGTGCTGGGCAAAATTTCTAGTACGCTTGCAAAATTGCATGTAATCACTGATTTCACACTCACACAATTTTTGTGAAATTGCATCAAAATGCAATATAATTTTGCTTCCTTTTTTCCAAAAATGCAGATTTTTCCCCAAATTGCACATTTTTTTTAAATTAATTCTTTAAAATGCACAATTTCAGCAGATAGCACCCTTTTCCATTACAGCAAATAATGCCACTGGCTGACCACAAACCTTTGAAAGTGCACATTTTTTATAAAGCTTAATCTGCAAAACTGTGCAATTTTGCTCATTTTATGCAAAAAGCTAAATAGTACTGAAGAAGAAGAAGTATATTTCATTGTTCAGCTAACAAGCCATTACAATGTATTAAAACAAGTGCAGGCATTTCATACAATGCTCGCTATAGGAAAGTTAAATATCAATTACATACTATAAATACATATATTCATTTTCCAGCCAGGACAAACCAGCTTATAGAGTGGTTCTCTTATCCATGTCTGTTAGATCAGAAATAACTAAAAATGTTGAGGCTGTCTTACATTAAACATCCATAAATAATAAGTTTAAAATAGAGATTATTACCCATATTTAAATAAAAACAGCTAATTAGTTATTGGTTATCATTGCTGTTAATATATTTTGCAGTTCAACTCTATAAAATTGAAGAATGCTAAAAATCTATAATGTCATATCCCATAATTTCTACTCATTATGGCATTTTTAATTAATAAAAAGCCTCTTACCATTTTACAGTCAATATAATGGGCCATCAAGACAAGGAAAGCAAGTTCAGGACCTAATGGCCATGATATACCATTAATCTGGAAATATCTCCTATGGGAACTCCTTGTGGCGCCCCTCACTCTCAATAGATAAATGCATTCTGTATAACAGGTCACCAGTATGGCACCAAAGGGTGGAACCAAGTTACAACTTTAAGTTCATAAGGTTGGACTTTTAGGTCAATATACAGAATTACGCTGTGTCCATTAGATCCAAAATAAGCCAACCTGTATGATCAGTGGAACCTAAGAACATAAGGAATACCACCAGGGTACCATGCAGCATATGCTGCTCTGTACCCTTGTCTTTGACTCCCCGGCAGGTAGTTCCCTGTGGCCTATCCTTGTTGCATTAAATATAGGATCCTACGAATGGTGCCAGCAGTGAATGTTGAGTCATTTTATTCTGCATATACAGACCTATTATCTGACATAATCTGTTACAACTTAACCCATATTTCCCTGGTGTCTCCTAATGTCTATCAACAGAGAAGTGATAATATTAAGAAAAGCAAGACTCCCCAGGAGACCCTTTGAGTCCCCCAGAACTGACTGCAATAGGCCATTTAAAGTTCCTTAATAAGGCATCCTGTCCTGGTGACAACCATCATCAGCCTCAGAAGCTAATAACACAGACAATGTTTTGATAACTACATGCTCATTCCCATAATTAAAAGTGCTATACATCCTCAGTATCATAGAATTCCCCCAATAGAGAGAGCACCACATAGAATAAGGTCTTGTAATTGTCCTAGCTGGTACAGAAACTTTTAGCACCAGATAAATAAATGCATGATGCAACAGATTCTTGCCTGCTGACATCACACCACCTGCAATAGATGATTGAAGTAGCATCTCCCTAATTAGGATGGCTCACCATTAAGGTACATAAAACACTACAGAAAATAAGAGGTTTGTAATAAAAATCAAGTGAAACAATATTAAATGTGTTCCCATTCCATCATAAATATAATGCCCAAATGAGCAGTGTTCCTGAAGATATTCACAAAGTACATAGAGTTTAACAATAAAAACTAATTCAGTAGGTTCATTATACAAAATTTAAGTTTTCTGTTAAGGTTATCATCTGGAGGGAATTTCTTCCTCACAACTAAATTCCACTGTTCACTAGCACAGCATTTTTATATGGGGAGCTGCAGAAACTCAGCTCAGAGAGAAATCCAGCTGAAAAACATTAATGCACTAAGGCATGTTTTTTAAAATTTCAGGCTCCACGATAAAAGTTCTGGTTCTGTAAATGAGTCACGTAGAACAGTACTGAAGCAGCCCAACCCAATTTCCTTATTTCATTGATTGGCCAGATAAAAAGTTAAAAACTACAAAAAGCACAAAATGAATACTTTCTGAAATTTAGCCTCCTCAATTGCCAACAGCATCCTTGTAAAATAACAGAGGGAACCACCATGAACCCTGTATAATCAAAAGTTAGCTCCTCTTCCCCCTGAAGGTGCAGACTGAAGTAAAATCCTCTCTCAGGGTCATTGATGAATCATGATGAAAAAAGGATGGCACCCCCTGATAATGTCTGGTAACTTTATCCTCCCTCACACAGAGTTCAAGGATTTAAAACCTCAGCAGGTAAATTAAATATTAACCCAAATCCCTCCATCTCTGTGATTCAGAAGTCATCCAGGAGTCCACCATGCTATTGTGTAGGGTTTGAATCCAAGCTAGTCTGTGGAAAAAAAGCACAAAATTGCTCCACTCAGTGTAATATTTCAGGCAGCTTTTAAATAGGCAAATAGCCCCCTGACCCCCCACTGAGGATGGCATACCTGTGATTGTATAATACTGAGCATCTCAGCACTTTTAATGCTTGGTATGGTGCTATCCAACTGCACATCTCTCTCTCTCTCTCTCTCTCTCTCTCTCTCTCTCTCTCTCTCCTCAAAATGGATGCTCCTTTTCCAAACATTTTCAGCCTCTCAATTCTCCACTTTCAGATAGTTTCCAGTTTTTGAATTCTCAGTTTAGAGATGTCACTCTCACATGTTTAGAGATGGGATACAATACATGCATCAGCCCTCTACTTCAGGCTGAAAACTAAATGCCAAACTGGACAAACAGGTTGCTTGAGAACATGGAGAGCTTACTATAACAACATTTATAAGTGAGGCCAAAAATAAAAATAACAAGGTGGCAAAACTTAACAAACTAAAAAGTTTAAGTTAAAGGAAAATCAAATCTCAAACAGCATGGTGTAAAGCATGGAGTGGAGCAGCAGCGTGGCCATTTTGCTGCCCCCCCCCACTTATCCCTCCTCTTGGACCCTACATAGTACTGTATAATGTGCTCAGTTCACAAAACTGTGCAAAATTATGCAAAAATGGTACAATTTCATGAAAACTGTACAGAGATGAGAGCAAACAAGTCAGCAGCTTCAGAAAAGTAGGCACAAGCCAGGGCAACTGCTGCTATAGCAACAAATGCTCACGCTTGCATCTACTTTTCTGAAGCCACTGTCTTGCTCGCTCTTATCTCTGTACAGTCAGCGCTTCTTTTAGTGTGGCTTAGTTGGTAGCACATCCACCTCTGGACCAGAAGGTCATGGGTTCTCGTCCCACACCGGGATTGGACTTGCACCTAAAAATCGCTGGCATCCGAGTGCAGTATTGGGGTGTGCTGTACTGCTGGGGTGTGCCATCCTTCGGATGAGATGTTAAACCAAGGTCCCTTCTGCCCATCCTGGTGTTGTCCTGGTGGGTGTCCAGGTGGAAGTAAAAGAACCCAGGGCACTCTTCGCAAAGAGCAGGGAACATTCCCGGTGTCCTGGCCAACATTCCCCTTCCCATAAACTGGTTCATGCAATTATCCAGGCTGTGTGTGGGTGATGATGTGCGATATGGCTGCCACCACACATTCAATCACTTTACTACCAGTCTAGAATTGCTTGTAAAGTGCTTTGGAATACTGTGTATGAAAAGCGTTATATAAATGCTGATTCTTCTTCTTCTCCTTTTAAACAAATCAAAGTAAACTTCTAATAAAAGACACAGTTTTCTAACTTTACCAACACATAGTGCCTTATTTTAAAGAGCATCTGACACGTCTCAGTAGAGATCTGCCAGTAGTGCCTTACCCTACCTACAGTACCTCCTGGTACAAAGCATACCACAAATGGAGTTACTGTAAGGCAAGATTTTACTGTACAGATGTGGTGTAGTGCAATGCGTGCCCCTGCCGCAGCCTCAGGTCCTTTTCCCGATCCTATCCAGAGGATGACATCAGGTCGGGTTGTGGACCTGGTGAAATTCAATTTCGACGGCAAAAGTGCCACAGAATTGGCATTTCGCCAGTGAAATTTCTGCAAAATGCCAATTTCTCAGCACATGTGCTGGCGGAATTGAATTTCACAGGTCCCCATCCCAACCTGATGTCATCCTCAGCATTGGATTGGAAAGGGGACCTGAGGCTGCAGCAGGGGAACACATTGTACCACGCCACATCTGTACAGTAAAATCCTGCCTTACAGTACCTCCGTTTGTGATACTTTCTGTTCCAGGAGGTACTGTAGGTAGGGTAGAGCACTACTTCCATGCCTCTACCAAAACGTGTCAGTTGCTCTTTAAAGGTCTGCCAGCATGTCATTTATCACTATTGACAGTGCTCGGTCACACTACATTAGAGGAGGAAAAGTGAAAGTACTTTTACAGTAAGAGAATCTGAAAGTGAAAGGGTCAACAAGATAATTTTTTTTAAATAACATATGTCATATGTTGTGTTGGGGTGGATATGGAGGGTTGTGCTGGGGGACATCACCTCTATGTGGGGAATTGTATTGAGGGGGCATGTGGGGAGGTTGTATTGGGGGGCCCAAAACATATGTTGTATAAACAGAACATGACATGGCCTGACTGAAGATATATTTATCGTCACTCAAGGCAAATTACATCAAGATATCTCACTTGTGGCTTCACCACTAATGAGATATCATGATATCACTGGCCTTGAGTGAAGATAAATATGATATCTTCAGTCAGGCCATGTCATATCCCCTATAAATACACACTCTGTCATTATATTAAAGTTATTAACACATCAATAACACATAACTACCCAACACACTAAAAACCACCCCAATAACACATGTAACACGCCCCTTAATAACATGTAACAGCCATGGTAACCCCCAACACTGTGGTAAAACATAGGGCACAGCAAAAAGTGTCAAACCTAATGCATTATATAAAATAAAAGATGGAAAAGACCAGCATGCTTCATGAAATAATACCATCTCGAGGACGAACAAGCTCATAAAGGCCACTCACCACTCAATGGTATTATTTCCTTGTACACTACAATTTTGCCATCATTTATTCTCTCTCTCTCTTTCTATATATATACACATATATATATATATATATAAATTATAGGGGTGCAGTAGCATCCCTATAGTTAGGGATCAGCAGGGGTTTCTATGTTAAACCTCACATTTTGCACTTTAATAACTTCACAACTGATCAATGGAGTTGCACAACATTTTGCATATACGGTCCTGTGGGGTAGATCTCTTGACCTAGTAAGTTTCATTCCAGTTGGATATGTGGATTCCAAGATCTGGATAGTGAAAAACATAACAAAATCACTCTTTTTTACTGTTTTGTTCTCATCACCTTGCGCACAGATGAATTGGAATTTCCATCTGTAGATTTCAGGGTGGAAGAAAGGGCTTGCCCCACAGATGTGCCTTTCACTGGTTTGATGGAAAAAAATTAATCCACTCCAAAGTTATTCAATTTTAAAATTTCAGGGTTCTGAGCATTCTCAATACAGTCTTTTAGATAGAGGTTTAGAATGAAAAAATAATTTTGTCTTTACAGGACATGATTTGTAAACAGGGCTTGTCCCTAAATCATGTTTTTCCTGGATAAAAATAAAGCTTTCATCAATCAATCGAACAAAAAAGGATCCTTTTTTGTTTGGGGCCAATCAATTTTCATTTGAAAAAAAAAATAAACTTTTTCATTTGCCACCATCTTGTTTTCTGTTTTTCTTACAAGACAAAAATGTTCAAACCCCACATAAATGACATGCTGCAGTGAGAGCAAGACATGTCTCTTGCTCATTGGGACTTCATTAGGCTGATTCTGCAGTTAACTGTTTGGGAAAGTGACTCCAAAATGTTTTTTTTTTTAATTAAATCCATTTTTGTAACTCACTTCAGCTTTTGCCTTATGGGCTTTTTTGTTCACATGAAAATGTATCCTGTCAAACAAAACAAGGATTTTGCAGGATGTCTCTATAATTATGTGAATTTTCCCTGCTGTCTAGTGACACCCCCCCCCTGATCACTGATCCTATTTTTTAACTTTTCCCTGGTGTCCAGTGGCACCCCCACTGTCCAATCATTATCCCTGTTATTTTTATAATTTTTTCCTTGTTGTCTGGTGATAACAACCCCCACCCTCCCATTCCCATTCCTATATTTTTATTATTTTTCCCTGGTGTCCAGTAGCACCCCATCCTCCGATGGCCATCCTTGTAATTTTGTAAATTTACCTTTGTGTCTAGTGGTGCCCACCGTCTGATCACCACCCCTACAATTACTACATATTTCCCTGGTGTCTAGTGGTGCCTCCCACCCTCTCAAGGCCATCTGCATAAATGTTTAATTTATCCGTGGTGTCCAGTGGCACCCCCCCACCCTCCAATCCCCATTCCCATAAATATTGTATGTATCCCTGGTGTCTAGTGTTGCCCCCCCAACCTCCAATGCTCATTCCCATAAAAGTGTACCTTATCCCTGCTGTCTAGTGGTGCCACCAACCTCTGATGGCCATCCCCCATGATCTTTTTGGTTTCCTTGATGTCTAGTGGCACCCCCCACCCTCCAATGTCCGTCACAGAATGAAAACAAGAAAATGGTTCTTGATGTCTTTTCTTTATCTGTAAAAAAGAAAATGGTTCATTGGTGATGCGACCCCCCCCACCTAGACCTCCCACTGAGTACCCATCACCCCTCCGTGAGTCACCACCAGACCTCGCTACACACCCTCACTCACCTGAACAGGTCCCAGGGTAAAGATCAACTCTTCAATTAAAGACATGTCTTGCTGCTGTAACAAGTGACTACTATATGAGAAATAAGGTACAATAAGTGCATAGAAACATAGACTTTGATGGCAAATAAGGACCGCTTGGCCCACCTAGTCTGCCCATTTCCCTATCTACAGGATAAGCTGCAGGTCCTGGTTAACCAACAGCCTATTTCTTCCTACCCCACCACAAGAATTGCCTTATGTCTGTCCCATGCATTCTTGAATTCTCCCACAGTTTTTGACCCCACAGCCTCCTCAGGAAGGCTGTTCCATGCCTCCACCACCGTCTCTGTGAAAAAAAATACTTCCTCACATTGCCCCTGAGCCATCCCCCCTCTATCTTCAAATTGTGCCCCCTTGTTCTTGCATATCTCTTTTTCTGAAAGATGCTACCTTCTTGGACTTTATTGATTCCACTGAGGTACTTTAAAGTTTCTATCATGTCCCCCTTCTCCCTCCTTTCCTCAAGGGTATACATATTAAGCTCCTTTAGTCTCTCCTCTTATGACTTGTCTTGCAGACCCTGCACCATTTTAGTTGCCCTCCTCTGGACTGCCTCCATCCTGTCTATGTCCTTGTGGAGATGGGGTCTCCAGAACTGGATGCAGTACTCCAGATGGGGTCTCACCAACTGTCTGTACAGAGGGATAACAACTTACTGTTTTCTGCTGGTAATGCCTCTCCCTATACATCCCAGTATCCCCCAGCCCTCCCTACTGCCATCTCACATTGCGTACTAACCATAAGGTCATCTGATATGATTACATAGATACATAGATATATAGACAGTGTCGGCAGATAAGGGCCTATGGCCCACCCAGTCTGCCCATTTGAGCTTGTAAGTTCAGTTTATGTTTTCCTAGAAGTCTGTTGCCCCTTACCCCTGACCTCCAGAATTCCTTTATGTCTATCCCATGCATTCTTAAATCCCGTGATTGTTTCAGCCCCCACCACTTCCTCTGGCAGGGTGTTCCACTTGTCCACCACCCGTTCTGTGAAGAAATTCTTCCTCATGTTTCCACTGGATGTCTTCCCTCCAACTTCATCCCATGCCTCTAGTCCTGGAACATCTTTTCACTTAAAAATAGTGTATTCCTTCACCCTGTTCCTCACTGTAAGATACTTGTATGTCTCTATCATATCCTCTCTCCTCCTCTCCTCCAGGGTACATGTTCAGTTCCTTCAACCTGTCTTCATAGGACTTGTGATGCAATCCATGCACCATCTTTGTTGCCCTCCTCTGAACCTTCTCTACCCTGTCTATGTCCTTACATAGGTATGGTCTCCAGAACTGTACACTGTACCCAGGTGGGGCCTCACTAGTGTCTTGTATAGCGGAATTATGACCTCTCTTTTCCTGCTGGTGATGCCCCTGCCTATACATCCCAGCATCCTATTTGCTTTCCTGCTGTCTTACTCACTGTTTTCCTACCTTGAGGTCATCAGAGATGATAACCCCAAGATCCCTTTCCTGCTTGGTGCATGCTATATCCTCACCCCCCACTCATATATTGTGCCAGGGTTTTGTGCCCATATGCATTATCTTGCACTTCTTTGCATTGAATTTCAACTGCCAAACCCCTGACCATTCTTCAAGTTTCTGCAGGTCCCTTCTCATTCTGTCTACCTTTTGGTGTGTCTACTCTGTTATAGAGCTTGGTGTCATCAGCGAACAGTGAAATTCTGCCTTCTAGATCCTGCGCAATGTCACTGATGAAGATGTTGAATAGGACCGGTCCCAGCACTGATCCCTGTGGTACCCCACTGGTCACTCTTCCCTCTGTGGAGTGACAGCCATTTACCACCACCCTCTGTGTTCTGCCACCCAGCCAGTTACCTACCCACCACACTACTGTCCTGCCCACACCATATTCCCCAGTTTGTGTAATAGTCCTCTATGTGGCACAGTGTCAAAGGCCTTGCTGAAGTCCAGATAGGCCATGTCCTGCCCTCCCTGATCCACCTCCTAGTCACCCAGTCAAAAATTCAGCGAGGTTGGTCTGACATGACCTCCCCTGGTGAAACCATGCTGTCTTGGGTCCTGTAGTCCATTGACAACCAGATGTTTCCACCAATCTCTCCTTCAGTAGTGCTTCTATGATCTTCCCCACTACGAGGTGAAGCTGACTGGTCTGTAGTTCCCTGCTTCCTCTTTGTTCCACTTTTGTATAAGGGACTACATCTGCTGTCCTCCAGTCTTTGGGTACCTCCCTGTTTCCAGTGATCGGCTAAACAGGATAGCCAGAGGTTCAGCCACCACCTCTCTTAGTTCTTTAAGGACCCTGGGGTGCACATCTGGCCCCATTGCTTTATCAACTCTTATTACTTCCAGTTCCTTCAGGACCCTTTCTCGTGTAAAGGGACTTGTGTCTATTTCTGCACCATTCTCACCCCTTGTACTCCCTTCAGACCCATTACCCTCCTCTTCCTCAGTAAAGATTGAGCAGAAATACCTGTTCAATATGTCAGCTTTACTGTTGTCATCCTCCACGCGGCCCCCATCCTCCTCCTTCAGTCTCACTGTCCCTCCCTTTGTCTTTCTTTTTTCACTTATGTACCTGTAAAAGGTTTTGTCCCCTCTACCCACTGATTTTGCAATGTGTTCTTCTGTCTGAGCTTTGGCTTCCCTTACTGACCTCCCTGCCTCCCTTTGCTTCTCCTGATCACCTCCCTATCCTTTCTGCCTGTGTCTTTTGTATTGCCTGAATGCAATCTTTTTAGCTTTCACTTTCTTTGCTACCTCTTTGGAAAACCATAATGGTCTCCTCTTCCTTTTCCTCTTGCTAACCTGCTTAATGCATAATTCTGTTGTTCTTGTAATCCCCATTTTAAATACTGCCCACTGTTCCTCAACCCAGATTCCTGTCCCATTCCCCTTAATGCCTCTTTCAAGTATCTCCCCATTTTCCCAAAGTCTGCCCCCCTAAAATCCAGGATATGTGTTTTTGTGTGGTTTGGTTCTGCTCTTTCTGTGATTTCAAACCACAATGACTGGTGGTCACTGTTCCCAGGTGCACCCCAGGTTCCTTTCCATTTTGTTGTTGTTACTATCCCCCATTGTGTACTCTTCCCTGAGTTTTTGTTTCCCAGGTGCATTATTTTGCACTTCTTTGCATTGAATCAAGCTGCCATGCTTACAGCCATTCCTCCAACCTTGCCAAGTCCCTTCTCATCCTTTCCATGCCTCCTTGTGTATCAACCCTGTTGCAGATCTTTGTATCATCTGCAAAGAGGCATACTTTTCCTTCAGTCCCTCTGCAATGCCATAAAAAAAACATTAAAAGGACTGGACCCAGTACTGAACCTGTGGTACCCCACTAGTAACCCCTCTTTCTTCAGAGTGGACTCCATTTACAATTACCTTCTGTGTGCTGTTGTCCAGCCAATGTTTTACCCAGGCTACCACCCTGGGACCCACTCCCAGGCTGGTTAGTTTGATTATTAATCTTTTGTATGGGACTGTGTCAAATGCCTTGCTAAAGTCTAGGTAGGCCATGTCCACAGCCCCTCCCTGGTCGACTACTTTGGTCACTCAGTCAAGTAATCAATTAGATTCATCTGACATGACCTTCCCGCTGTGAACCCATGCTGCCTTGGGGCCTGTGCCCCATTAGCCTCTAGGTACTCGACAATTCTTTCCTTCAGAAGTGATGCCATCACTTTCCCTACCACAGAGGTCAAACTGACAGGTCTGTAGTTTCCTGCCTCTGTCTTGCTCCCACTTTTGTGAAGGGGAATCACATCCATCTTCCTCCAGTCTTCAGACACCACACCATCCTCCCATGATTGGTTAAGAAGCGTAGTCAGTGGTGTCACTGGTTCTCCCCTTAATTATTTTAGAATTCTGGGGTGAATTCCATCAGGCCCTATTGCTTTGTTCACCTTCAGTTTTAGGAGTTCTTTCAGAACCCTATCTTCTGTGAAAGGACTGGGATCGCTCCCCCACCCCATCCATAGTGCTTCTGTTAATTGGATTAGGCACTTCCCCTTCCCCCTCTTCTGTGAATAAAGAGGAGAAATATTCATTCAGTATCCTGCTTTTTCACTGTCCCTCTCTGTCCACCCAACGTCCTTTCTATTCAGCCTCACTATCCCTCCCTTTGTCTTTCCATGCTCCCTGATGTACCTATAAAAGGTTTTATCCCCCTTCTTAACTGAGTTGGCTATCTTTTCCTCAGTTTGGGCCTTTGCTATTCTGGCTTCCCTCCCTGCTTCCTTCTGCCTTAAAGGAATAGTACACCCAAAATCCATCAACGGTTAGTTTATTTAACCTTTTTTTTCACTCTCAGTGGTCCTGGCATGACTTTTGCAGCTTGTGACTGAGGCTTTTTTTTTCTAATAGTAACAGTCAGTTTTATTGCCTCTGGTGGTTGCCATCTAGCCTTCTTTTATTTCACCTGTATTCATGTGCTTGTCCCACAATCCCTCAGTCATTGACGTCGACGAGATCATCTCTAGTTTTCTTTGTTCTATACAAGGCTTTGTTTTAGTTTCCCCTGTGCTGCTCAGCTGGTAAGTTCAATTTGACATTTTCTGGCACTGCTAATATCTACTGTACTAAAATCTTTACTAATGACTGCTCAGATTGTTTTTGTTCTGCACACTTGTCTGTCTGTGACAAAACACTACTGTTATTTAGACTGCAGTTACATGACTTTCGTAGAACTGTGTCTATTCTGTTATTTGTCTATTCCTAAGATGCCCCTTCGTTGGTTTTTTTTTGACGCGATCTCCAATTTCCCTGGAAAATGCTTTCATCTTCAGTTTGCAAAACTGTATACTGCCATTGATGATATCAGCTATCAAAGTGTGCGTATATTAAAATGGCATTTCAAAAATATTTTAGTGTGTGGCTTTGATTTTCGTTCGTTCCTTCAGAGCGTGGCAGTGTTGGTCTCCAGCTCAATTTGCCTGTTTCCATAAGCACGCACAGTCTCCTTGTTGTGGTGGAACGAATGACATCAAATGCTAACATTTATAATATAATTAGTGCATTTTTCAATTTGATATTGCCTAGTTTTTTTGCCCGCCAGCTGTTCTTCCTATCACCGGTATGCTTTAGACTATGTATGGAGGCTTTTCCTGCATTCAGCAATGAATGTGTTGCCTGTTTGCTTTCTTTGCCATTTACTCTTTATTCTGTGCAATTGGTTTTGAGGGGTTTTAATTTAGTCCAAACTAACTACGGCATCTGTTAATCTGAAGCCCATGTGTATTGTCATCAGACTGTGGCTCTTACACGTCTGGTCTGGTGGGGGTGGGGCAGTCAATCAATGTAAATGCTGAGCTGCCTGTTCCTAATACCGAAGTGTGGATTTCCCAGCATTTCTTTCTGATCATGATGTCCTACAGTCCAGTTGTTTTTTTTTTCAAGGCCATAGAGTCCACTCGAATCGTGCAAATGTAGAATCGAAACAGTGTAATGGGATGGCCGATGTGAGGTATGCAAATTTGTGCTATCACTATGTGCCTTCCTTTCAACACCCGTCACCCCCACCGCCTCGTTTCTCCACTAGAAATAATGATTAGGTACTGTGTCATGTCAGATCAAGTAATATGTACTGTCTGATGCAAGTCATTGTGCCTGTACAAAAACGAGATGTGCATTGTACTACACGGGCTGAATTTCTGTATTTGTGGGTCCACATTCTGTCAGACATTTACCGGCACTCACATAGGGAGCATGACAATCTGATGCCTCTGATGTGTGTGACTGTAGTAGTGGGACTCTTTGCAGTGCTGCCTTTATTTGTATGGACCACTCAGTCACACAGCATGTTTTTCTCCCATTTCATATAGTTATGACAAGTGCTCAGTCTTGACTGAGCCTGTACACTTTACCCAAAAATACCAACTTGTGCGACTGTAGCAGGCAGACAATAATCTATTCCTACCCATTTAGTTCCTCTGTTTCAATTCTGCCACCATCACACCAACCCTTCCCCAACAGTCCATATAGCAACACTCCCTGCGCTGCTGATATATGTCACACTCCATGCTATGCTCCCGATGCATAGATAGTGTGGCCACAGGATTTGTATGCAATTATGCTTTAGCAGACTATTTTCTTGTATGTTCAACTTACTTGCCTTGCCCTCAGATGTATCATTTTGCTGATGATGGCCTCACATCCTTTCCCCCCTCCTGTGTGAAGTTCCTACTGGAGCCCCCCGCCACCACAGCCAACAAAACAAAAGAACTGGAGTTTTTTCTGCATGTGCCCAATGTATCATCAACTGCGACTGCAAGTAGCTCTCAACAGCATGTGTTATTTGCATTTCCTCTGTGGCATAAGTCGCACTTGATGTGCTGTTTATCCAATTTCACCACAGAGGCCACTAGGTGTTTCAGTACACACACAATGCCACCGGCCATGCATACCTGTTTCATAACTCGTTGCACTGTTGAAAATATGGCTTACTGTCACATGAGCAAACCTTTGCAGCACCTACAAGTGTGTGTATGTGAGTACTTATATACATTTAAAACACAAAGAACCTAAGCACTGAGGCAAGAGTTACCCCAAAGGGCATTGACCAGGAAGCCAAGTTTCAATGGAATTCAAAATCACACACTCCCATTAAGCCAAGCATCATGGGCTGTATATATAAATCACCACAAAATATTATGGTGGTTCAAATGTAAGCAGAAATTCATGGTTCCAAAAAGCCTCTCGTAATCTGAAAAGGGTGCCAACAGAAGACACAGACACGTGTTTCTTCCTACCAGGACTCATCAGTGTGCCTCGTCTGTATGACACCCTAGTGGAATGAACCAACCACCATAAGTTTGTGTATCTGTGCTAGATATACATGTGGCTGTATATGTAATAGATAACCCACCCTAAGATGTGCAGCCACACTCTAATATACGCATGCCTTGGTGTGCGTTGCTACGCACGAGGCCGCACACCGAGTGCATCACCCACCCAAGGCATGCGTATATCATAGCGTGGTTGCACACCCAACAGTGTGGTATCTGTCTTATGAAATGGCAAAACTGTTTTGGAAGGGGGTGAAAGTGCAGGTGTGAGGCCGCACTTTGATATATGCATGGTCATGTGATGCGTTTCAACCAATCAACAGACACCGTTTTTCCTATCCGTTTTATGTGTCTATATATTTTTACTGCAGTTCTATAGACATATTACATATATAAATAAATGCAAAGACATACATTTATTTGGTGTAGGTATGAGTATAGGCTCAGGCATTTGTGTCCATCCTAAATTACTGAGGACTGTGGTGTCCAAGGTAATTTAGGATGTCACCACCTCGTCACAAACTAAGTGAAGAGCAAAAAGAGCGTGGCTGCCAGTGCCCTATCAGAAAGTGTTAGATGAAAAAACACTGTATTAAATGTGATATGTGCATTTCCTCTGCATTAGGCTATGCAACTGTGGTGGTGTTGAGCATGTTTTGTCACAGAAGGTGGTACAGATTGAGGGCCACAGACACTGCCTGCTGGTTTCCTAACTTGTTGAAGTAGATGTATTAATGTTACCTGTTTAACTCATTACCTCCACTAGCATTTGAAGTATAAAAATCCATTATTTTCCTGACACAAAGTGTCCTCCCAGATAATAATGAGGTAAACCGCTAACATCTCCAACTATGAAAAGTGGAGGTGTGACAAATCTACACATAAGAAATACAAAATCACACATACCCCTAAAATGCAAAGCATCATGTGCGTATATGCAAATCACCACAGAATAGTATTCTGGTTCAACTGTAAGTAGAAATGCATGGTGCTAAAAGGCCTCTCACACAGTGTGCAAAGGGTACCAACAGAAGACACAGACATGTGTTTCGTCCTACCAGGACTCATCAATGTGCCTCATCTGTATGACACCCCAGTGAAATTAACCCGCTACCCTAAGATGGTCTATCTGGGTTATGTAGTAGGGAATCCAAAAATTTACACACATATATTAGCGTTTATATACAGTTATACTAACTAACCCTGGGAGCTGACCTTGCTGCTCCCCTCGCCCTCTCTGGCTTCTCCTTTCCCAGTCCAGGATATTCTCGCTGCAAAGGACTTTGCTTCCAGAACCCTTCCCTTGTACCTGTCCCACCCCCTCTTAAACCCCTCCACCATCTCTGCCTCCACCAGCCCCCTGGGCAGTGCATTCCATGGCTCCACCACCCTCTCAGTGAAGTAGTAACATAGAAACATAGAAACATAGAAGTTGACGGCAGATAAGGACCGCAAGGCCCATCCAGTCTGCCCATTTCTTTTTCTACCTTATAAATGTGCCATTGGCCTTTGCTCTGTCAGTGACCTATCTATTCATAGTCATTTGTATTGGTCCCTTATGCCTATCCCATGCCTGTTTGAAGCCCTGCACTGTATTCATAGCCACCACTTCTTGTGGTAAGCCATTCCATGCATCTACCCCTTTCTGTGAAAAGAATTTCCTCACATTCCCCTTAATCGGCCTCCCTCTAATCTCATGCTGTGTCCTCTTGTCCTGCTATTTTCTTATATTTAAACATGTTAGACTCTTTCACCTTGTTTATGCCCTTAAGGTGTTTGAATGCCTCGATCATATCACCTCTCTCCTCCTTTGCTCAAGGGTATACATATTGAGCTCCGTTAATCTGTCCTCATATGTCTTCTGATGCAGTCCTGCACCATTTTGGTTGCCCTTCTGGACTGCCTCAATTTGGTTAATGTCCTTTTGAAGGTGTGGCCTCCAATACTATGCAGTACTCCAGATGGGGCCTAACCAATGTCTTGTACAGAGGATTATTACCTCCTCTTATGACTTGATACCCCTACTAATACACCGCAACACCCCCTAGCCTTACCTACTGCTTTAGAGGTCTGCTTGATGATTTCAGGTCATCAGTGATGATGATGCCCAAGTCTCTTTCTTCCTTTGTGACTGCTAGCAACTCCCTCCCAGCCTATAAGTGGCTTCAGGGTTTCTCTTCCCTATGTGCATGATTTTGCACTTCTTTGCATTAAATCCCAGTTGCCACTGTTCTGACCATTCTGCTAGTTTATCCAGATCTCTTCTCATTCTGCCCACCCCATCTGGATCATCTACTCTGTTGCAGATCTTGGTGTCATCTGCAAACAGACAAGCCTTACCCTCTAGTCCATCTGTGAGGTCACTAATGAAGATGTTGAATAGGACTGGCCCCAGGACTGATCCCTGAGGTACCCCACTTGTGACTTGCATCTCTTCTGACTGTATACCATTTACCACCACTCTCTGTTTTCTGCCAGTCAACCAATTTGCCACCCAGTTGACCAACTTCTGACCCACCCTGAGCCTACCTAGCTTATTTATCAATCTTCTATGTGGAACAGTGTCAAAAGCTTTGTTGAAGTCATAGGTGACATCAACTGCTCCCCTTGGTCCACCACTCTGGTTACCCAGTCAAAGAAATCTATGAGATTAGTTTGATAGGACCTTCCTTTGTAAACCCATGCTGTCTTGGATCCTGTGCCCTATGGATTCCAGGTGTTGCACTATCCTTTCCTTAGGGTGCATCCATAATATCCCACTACTGAGGGTAAGACTGACCAGTCTGTAGTTCCCCGCCTCCTCCCTGCTACCACTCTTGTGGAGCGGGATCACATGAGCCCTTCTCCAGTCTTCTGGGACCTCTCCTGTGCTCAGAGACTCACTAAACAATTCTGCTAATGGCTCTGCTAGTTCCTCCTTTAGCTCCTTAAGTACCCTGGGATGTATGCCATCAGGTCCCATTGCCTTATCCACCCTGAGCTTAGCAAGCTCTTGTAGGACCCTTTCTTTTGTGAAGGGAGTAGTGCTCACCTCCCTCCCCCCTGTGTCCATGATGCTGAGCTGTGGGCCCGCCCTACCTTCTCTTCAGTAAATACTGAGCAAAGTATCTATTTAGGATAGATGCCTTTACAGGGTCCTCCTCCTCACTTGCTCCCTTTTCTCCATTAAGCTTAGCAATACCCCCTCTGGACTTTCTCCTTTCACTAATGTATCTATAGAAAGTCTTGTCACCTTCTTTTACTGTTCGTGCTAGTGTTTCCTCAGTTTGGGACTTTGCCTGCCTTACTGCCTTACCTGCTTCTCTTAGGGCAGTTTGGTATGCCTCCCTATCTTCATCCCGCTGTGTTCCCTTATATTTCCTGAAGGCCAGCCTTTTGGCTCTGACCTTTTCTGCTACTGTATTTGAGAACCAAAGTGGTTTCCTTCTTCTTTTGCACTTCCTTTTCTGTCTAACACAATGGGATGTTGCTTCAAGTATTGCATCCTTAATGCTTGCCCACTTTGCCTGTACCTCCTCACCTGTGTTTCTTTTTGCCAGGCTGCTTAACTCTGTTGGCCATCTTATCAAAGTCAGCTCCTCTGAAGTCCCATATTTTTGCCTTGGAATGGGATGATTTAGATGTAGTAGCCAAATTGAACCATACCATGTGATGGTCACTGGCCCCCAGGTGACCTTCTACCTGGAGATCTGTGATCCCTTCTTTGTTAGTCAGTACTAGATCTAGGATAGCCCTGTCTCTTGTGGGTTGCTGTACCAGTTGTTTGAGACCCTCCTGCAGGGAATCCATTATGAGTCTAGTTCTGGCAGATGTTCCTGCTGGTATTGACCAATCTGTATCTGGCATGTTGAAGTCTCCCATTATCAGAATCTCCCTTTAGCTGTCATGTTTTGTATATCTTCTAACAGTAATGTGTCTATGTCCTCCCCTGGTCTGGGGCCTGTAGACAACCCCAGTTCTTATGGCTGTCCCATTTCCTGTTTCCAGGGTGACCCACAGTTCTTCTGGCTCCTTATGTGTATTCTGAATTTCTGTAGCTTTGATATTTTCATTAACATACAGGGCCACTCCTCCCCCCCTTTTTGCACTCGGTCTCTTCTGAACAATACATAGCCAGGTACTGAAGTCTCCCAAGTATGGTTACTGGTAAACCATGTCTCACTAATTGCTACTATGTCCAGTTTAGCCTCTGACATTATTGCCTGCAGGTCTGGGATCTTATTTCCCAGGCTGTGAGCATTTGTGTACATGATTTTCCATTGGCCAGATTTTGGTGTGTTAGTTGTTGGGTGAAGTTTGGCATTATCCCTGTGCATCATATGGGGAGACAAACCTTTTTTCTTAACTGGTGATGCAAATGAACGGCAAACACACTGAATTCCTGTTCCTCTTCCTTTCTCCCCTGAATCTCCCCCCCAGCTTCCACCAATGCCCTCTAGTTGCCCCCCTCCTTCCTTCAGAGCACCCTTACTGCTTCTCCCCTATTTACCCCCCCCATGTACCTGAAGACATTTATCATGTCCCCCGGTCCCTGCTCTCTTCCAATGTGTACATATTTAGCTCTTGAGCCTCTCCCCATAGGTCCTGTCCCCCAAGCCCCAGATCATTTTGGTTGCCCTCCTCTTGACCCTATCCCGGAGTTCGATGTCCCTCTTTAAGTGTGGCCTCCAAAACTGCACGCAGTACTCGAAGTGCGGCCTCACCAAGCAGTTATACAGAGGGAGTATCACTTCCCTCCTTCTGGAGATGATCCCCCTAGCGATGCATCCCAGCATCTTGTTGGCCTTGCAGCCAAGCATCATGGGCTGTATATATAAAAAATATATAAACAGGCAGAAATACCCACACTTCTGCCTAATATGCTTTCTCTTGTTTCATACATAATTTCATAAAAAAGTGGATAAAACAACTCAAGCATATGTTGTGTTTCCCATGGATTCCACACCCATTCATAGAATTCATACTTGCTGAGGTACCTCCAGAAGGTTGCACTGTTTCATTTCCACTCACGCCCCTTTTGTAGAAAACTTTATTCTTGTCAAAGCTATGAGTGCGACACTGTGTTTATGCATCAGATGTTTTTGAATGTCTTTATTGTGTCCTTCAGTTATGCCATTGTTGCAATGCACCCATTATAAAAACTTTGTCACACATCCTGCTTTGTACTCAACTCATTACTGAGTCTTCCAGTCACTGCCCAAAGCCAGTGCCTTTGCTCTGTGCACGTACTCCAAAGAAAGTTACCAGTGAGTGATATGTCCACCTTGTGCCTTTCAATTACTAATAAAGCAATTTTTTCTTTCTAGATCATTTTCATATCTGGGGTATACAGACTTTCCTTAAGTTAAAATGCTTCATTGCATTGCTTTTGGTTGCTCAACACACACTGGGTGACTTCCAGTGTGGGTTTCAATTTATCAATTCCCAAAGGACAGCACTTGTGCTGAAGTTTGGGTCAGACATTGTCGCACCAATGTTGGAAACACCAAAAGTTTGTCAACAAGGAACTCAAGGAAAACCCATGGAAATACAGTCTTTGCTCTTTTCATTTCGAGGACTGCATGTTTGAACTAGATTTCCAGATGCAGTTATTACCTCCAGAGTTCCAACCACACAAGTTCTTTTGCAGACTCAAGCCTGATGAGCTGTCCAATTTGTTACCAATGTGTGAAGGCAATGCTCGCATTAGCACAATCAACCGTATCCAATGACAGGACTGTAAAAGGGTAACATTTTGCAATGATAGCCCTAATAATATATAGTCTAGACATTCTGCATCCAATTCCAGACACTGAACACATGTTTGTTCCATTCCATTGCAGATGGCAGAAGAACTTCTAAGTGATTTAGTAGCCAGTAAGAAGCCATTAACTTCCATGGCCAATCACACCTCTGATTAGGTATGTGACTTTCAGTTTATGACGAACATATTGATTCAGCCATGGTCTTTACCACTGTCAGTCCATCAAAAATTACAGATCAAAAAGGTGATATTAAATACGCACTGAAAATATCAAGCAGAGTATCTGTTGATGTTTTCCCACTAGTTCTTCTTCTGGAAATCTGTAACAGAAATTTTTGAGTACTTTTCTTTGTGATGTTTCATGAGGAAGACCCATGGTGGGAAAGTAGATATTCACCGTGATCCCTTTTATCCATATTTTCCAGAGCCAATGTTGATACAGAGCCTACATTTCTTCCTACAATTTGAAGTCCAGCCATTGTCAAGTATTCCACAATGCCCTGTCAGTTTTTGGTCTTATAAGTGGTGCAAAAAATGTAAGGTTACATGTTATTACGTCACTAGTTGTCATGAGTCAGCATGGGCAACATCTTGGGTAAGCGTGATACTGACGTACTAACATACTAAAAGCCAGCAGAATAGTCCTCATGGTCTGTCATGTCTGCTCAGTGGCCAGCCCCCTACTGGGTGCTCGCTTCTCCACCCCCCACACCCACAGAGGTTCTTTCTTGGCTTCAGTTTCCCCTTGTACCTGTCCCACCCCTTCTTGAAACCCTCCACTGTGCCCTCTTCCATCAGACTCCTGGGCAGCTCATTCCATGGCTCCACCACCCTCTCAGGGAAGTAGTGTCTCCTATGCTCCTCCCTGTTATCCCCCCCCCAGCTTCCACTCGTGCCCCCTGGTTGTTCCCCCTTTCTTTAGGCTGAACGAATCCTTGGCTCCACCCTTATTGATCCCTTTTACATACTTCAAGACCTATATCATGTCCCCCATGTCTCTCTTCTCCTTCAGTGTGTACAGCTCAAGCTCTTCCACTCTCTCCTCACAGGGTCTCCCCCCGTGTCCTGAATCATCCTGGTCACCCACCTCTGGACCCTCTCCAGCAGTGCTATGTCTTTCTTAAGGTGACATCTTCAGAACTGCACACAGTACTCAAGATGCGGCCTGACCAGGCCATTATACAGATGGAGGATCACCTCCCTCCTTCTGGAGGTAATCCCCCTAGCTAGGCAGCCCAGTATCCTGTTTGCTTTTGCTGCAGTTCATTTGGCACCTTTGCTTGATACCTTGCTTCTGGAGCCCATCCCTGCCCAGTCCTAATCCAGCTGATCAGTGCCCTCACTTTTCTTTTCTCCCTTATGTATCTATAGAACCCCTCCCCCCCTCCAGATATGCATGGCCATGTTTTGCTCCATCCTAACCTTGGCCCCTCTCACCACTCTGGTGACCCCCCTAGTGAGAAACTCATACCCTCCCCACTCCCTTTCCACCCTTGAGCACTTAAAATGTGCGTAGGCAGCCTTTTTTCCCCTCACTGCCTCCTGCACCTCCCTGGTCCACCAACATGGCTTACTGGCCCTACATTGACAGATGGTCTGCCAAGTTGTGGCAGTGGTCAAAGCAACTGATCTACTGTGGTGGAAAGATAGCATGTCTGGGCTGTCACACATAAGAATGGCTGTTGAAAGGGCATATTCTAGTATTTATTGTGTCTGCAATTTTCAGCATGAGTTATGCACACATCAGTTATTACAATTCACCATGCACTGCTGTAGGTTGTGGTCATAGGTCACACAGCTACCGGCATAGTTGCTTATCATTGTTGGGCAGTCATCATGCGTCTGGTTCCATGTCATAATGTCTATGGCGGCAAGGTGATCATCGTTACTAGGAGTGTGCATTGATGAAAATCAATTTCAGTGACGTGCACACCCTGCATCCTGCATAAGGGGTGGGTGGGAGGTGGCAGGTGGATAGGAAACTGGCTGTCGGGGCAGGTACGGGGTGAAGATGGGGGGTGTCATCATCAAGGTTAGTCACAAGTGGGGTACCACAGGGGTCAGTGCTGAGTCCATTCCTATTTAATGCCTATGTGGCAGACATCAGAAGTGGCATCATGAGTGGGATGAGCCTCTTTGCGGCTGACTTTAAGCTGTGGGCGGTGCTGGATGTGGAGGAGGATCCCTTCTTAAAGATGGGCATTGCATTACTGGAGAGGGTACAGAGGAGAGCAACCAGGATGGTACTGGAGCTAGGGGAAAGGCCCTATGAGGAGCGACTGGGGTCACTCAATCTATACTCAGAGGATTCACATCAATGGCTCCCACAGTTACAGGAGGCATGAGTGGAAGACCTATTTTCTCAGGACAACCTTCTCTCTTCATCTGAAATCCTCTCTAAATTTGACATCCCGAGGATGAGGATTTTTAAGGTGTTCCAACTAAGACATTTTATAGGTGCTTTTTTTGGTGTTAAGCCTTGGTCATCATTGGTCAGACCTCTAATGACTCAAGTAACTGAATGCGCCTTAAATCCACACTGTGTTTCCACAGTATATGCCCTCCTCTTGACCACTACTTGTTCTAACCCCCTCCCTGATTCTCCAATCTGGAGGGCCTTACTTCTGGACCTGAACCTTGATTGGGCTCAGATCTGGAAGTATCTTTATATATACCAGTCCCAAGACAGACTTAGACTCACCCAATATCACATACTGAATAATATGTACTATATGCCCCTGAGATTGGCTAAATTGGGCAGGCTACCAAATCCTACTTGCACTAGATGTGGCAAAGCAGAAGGGAACATGGTGCACATATTCTGGTACTGTGAAAAAGTATCCCAAGTCTGGCAAGAAATTCATGCTAACTTGGATCCCTGGTTAGGGCTCGAAGACTTCTTCATGATTGAGGTATGTCTTCTAGGACAGTACTCCAAGGAGCATAGATTCCACATGGCTCTGATAGCCATTATTGTCAAAAAGCTTGTTCTTAAACATTGGATGGATCAGTTAACAATTTCTTATAGTGAATGGTTAAAGGATATATCTAGTTTTTGCAGAACTGAACGAATGATTGCAGGTTTTCCTAATAACATGGCAAGTTTTGACAAAAAATGGGGCAAGTTGTATGCATTATATTTAAAGTAAGTAGGTCGTAACTCAGCTGTTCAGGTATTTTGTTTAAGAGACGCTGAGGTCTCTTCTTCTCTTTCTAATAACAAAGTAAGGCACACTGCACAGGGTGGGGGGAGGAGGGGGCTGGGGAGTTTGAGGGGAGGAGGAATTATTTAGCTGGTTTCTGTATAGGTTTAGTATTTGATTGCTACTGTTGTATATCACATGTACATTCTCCCTTGTACAAACAAATTTTCTTCTTCTTGTCCAAATTAATAAAAATTTTGAATAATAAAAAAAAACTATACTCGGAGGAGAGAAGAGAGGGTCCTTCAGCTGAGGGAACCAGGTGCTACCAGGGGCACCCCATGAAACCAGATGGGGGGAGGCCGAGTGGGCAAACAGATGGTGTTGGACACTTGTAATGCACGCCTAAACAGGTGGTCCACCTGAATACAGTGGGTAGCTGCAATATAGGCTGGGATACTCATAGGATATGGCAAAGAGCATTGTTTGGGTGTATGTGCAGAGAGAATAGTGGCAGGGTGTGGGACACGTGCTATAGCTGTGGACCATGCAATATGAGCACACTAGACAGGCCAAAATGCATTTGGCTGCATGCTTCTTCATATGTGTTCATGCTGTACTGTTGGAAAATGCACATAGGTGACAGTAGTCAAGGCAGTTCTGGTGCTAGACTACCACGTTTCATGACTTCCCCTTTCAATTACAGGTGGGCAATCATCTTCAGTCCCACACACTGAAGACCATAAAGAAAGCACATGGGAAGGAGAACAGAATCAATGCAGTGGTATGTACGCTTGTTCTGTTTTTCATGAACAATTAACATCCACTGTGACTGCCGATGTGACATGAGACACCTAGTCTGACCCATTTCACTACTGAATGGGATATTGGATGCACTAGTTGATCTGTTGCTTACCCAGATTTCACTACTGCGATACTATGTCTATGTTTATACCATGCATTCTTTCATTACCCCACAGTTTTTGCTACACAGTGCCACTGCTGAGAGGCTCTTCTAAACATCTACAGGAGAGAGAGATAAAGCAAACATGACCTGGAGAAGTGGTGTCGCCAATCTTGGATAGCTGGCGGAGGGGCACAGCAGGTTTCCATACCAAGGTGATAGTTGCAGACAAGATATAGAGATTGAGCATTAAGGCAAACTCAAAGGCTGTAGCAGGGGCAGGGAAGTAGAGGAGCCTTGGTTCAATGTGATAGGATGAGGAGCCTTTAGTAGGGTTAAGTAAGAGAAGGGCATTTGGCATCTGCCAGGAGAGACTGCTGAGAAGGTGAATGTGGGTGATGAGAGTCTAAGGAGGGGGTTTTGTGAGTTGGGGAAGGGAAGTTGGGAGAGAATTTAGGAGAGCTGAGTAACATGAGAGTATTGTAGGAGTTGACTTTCCTGGCCACCAAGCATGAGTCAGATAGTGGCCCCTCCCATTCCACTCATCACTCCACTACCTCTGCATTCTCCAGTGCTGCTCTACCCATTTTATAGAAATCTGTCCCAATAGTGGTGCCCTGCTGTGGCTTAATATCTACCCAATGTTCATGCCAAATCACACCTTGTCATGGTAAAGGAATCCAAGCAGACCTTTCACCTGGACTCATTCGACTCCGCTCCCATTGGTTTATACCACCACCACAGTGTGTTTTTTTCTGGGTTTGTGCCATGCATTTGCTGTCTGAGTCAAACAGATGGCAGGGATTCCAGAATGGCCATCCTTCTGGCAGAAGCAGCTGCCCCGTTTGGCCACTCCTGGTTAGTGTTCAAATCCACAGCTGCCACATAAAAGTCCACCATCAGCAGGATTTAAACTTTAGCAGTGATGTTGTTAATTGCCTCCACTAGTTCCCTGTTCACTTCCACCCTCTATGCTGTAGAGGTTGGTAGCTCACCCCTGCACGTATTGCTGTGCCACTGCCTGGTTCACAGGGTAGCCACATTGTCTCTGTGTCCCACCATCTTCCATGTCCTTTATGCCTTCTCTCATATACAGTGCCAGCCATCCCTCATATTTAACTTCCCTGGACCATCAGAACAGTGTCTAGCACTGAACATTGACATCACAACAGTGCTTGCACGTCTTGTAACGACACATTATTTCATCATTCTCCGGTTTGTCATCTGACCCGCAACTTTCTGTTACCTGTCCTCTTTCTAGACATCTTCTTGTCTAGCCTTCTTCTTACTCTTTTTCTATTTTGCTGTTCTCTAACTGTTAGTTTTTCTTTGTTTCCCCAAGATGCCTTCTTTTACAGTTCAGCCCGTGATAATTCTTAAACTGAATGTGGGACAACAGTAATGTTGTGTGACTTTTGCCTTGCTATTGATATCTATGGATTACTCCACTCTATGGTGAAAATACTTGTGGTCAGTGTGGCCCACCCAGTACTTTAAATATGAGAAAAATTATTGGGGGGGGGTTGCAATTGACCACAACCACAGTGAAAACAGACAGAAAAAAATGGAGACATCAAGACCCGCTCACTGGATATGGATCTAATATTTTGATTTAGTTATATTCCACAACACTGGATTCAAAATCACCATTGAACCAACCACTACTTGAAGATCTTATATTTGTGGTGCAGAGTCAGGTATTCAATTAGAAGGTAATGATTTGCTGTCTCCATGGCACTGAAAAAGTGGTTGGCTCGGCATGCTGGAGACATGTTTTCACGCCCCGGGCTCGGGTACCAGAAGCAGAGAGTGGCAAGGGAGGGGTTCCATAAGCATCCATTGTACGTGTCCCTCCTGGGAGGGGGGGCTACCTGGAGACCTGTTGGCTGACTGGTGGTGAGCTTGGGGACATGCTGCCTCAACACACCCTTGCCACAGGAATACCCTGTGTGCTTACTCAAGGCCGAGAACTGCAGTTGGTTGGCCACAGAAAAAGGGAAAAAATACACCCAGTTTGACCGGATGACGAACACTTCGGACCCTGCCACCCAAAGTCCCTGAGCAAGCCCGGATCCATCCATGCAACACCTGTGATGAGATGTCAGCCATGAGGCCATTCCCTCCAGTAAGGGAGGAATCCTCCCGGCATAGGGCTATGCCTGGCTACCAAAGGTAAGGTGAAATTTTGGGCTTGGAGAAGGTGGCAGGAGGTCAGAGGGTGTTAGTTTGGTGCTGTCGCCCCAAAGGAGTGGCCATTCATGGTGTGTGTGAGGCACATAAAAAAAGAAAGAAAGAAATTATTTATTATCTTGTGCTTATTTTTTTATATCGTACATGAAAACAAATGATCACAAGAGAAATAATTAAAAAAAAGCTGACAATGTACTTCATGACTCCCTACCTTGACTAAAAGGCCCTGACGATGAAGTGAGTTTATTATGAATAGTTGATTTTGAATTCCATTGTCTGGTATATGAATAAATCAAAGTATTAAATCCATATCCGGTGAGTGGATTTTGATTTCTCCATTTTATCTGTCTAGTTCTAATCCAGTCTGCCCGACGAGGACACATGTGATATCACATTGCATTGCACGGTATAGAAGTGCATTTGCTGACTGTGGTTGACAATTCAGGTAGAACACACAAGAATGACTGTGATTGCTTTTAGCGGGGCAGACTTTGGAGGGATGGAGCAGATCCTGAGGGGCCATCTATATAGTATCAGGACAAGCATGGGCATGGAGGCAAGATGGAAATGATAAAAAAGGGGCTCCTGGAGGCTACCAAGGCCTGAATGAGGGGAAAACGTTAGGGGGTGCAAAGCTAGGAAGTAGAGGTGGTGGATGAAGGAGGTCCAGGATGCAGTGAGGGAGAAAACGGTTGCTTATAGCCATTATAAATGCTCTCGGGGTGCTGTATCCAAGTAGGAGTATGATATGGCAGCCAGGAGGGTCTCCAGGGTGGTGAGATCAGCTAAGGCGGGGGCAGAGCTGAGACTGACACAGGGTACTAGAAGGTGGGAAAAAGGGTTCTTTCCGTATATCAGGGAAAGAAGAAAGGGAAAGGGGTAGATCAGTTGGCTCAGGATAGGGTGTGGGTGGGTGGAAGAGGTGGGAGAGAAGGCGAAAGTACTAAATTACTTATTTGCCTCTGTCTTTACCAAGGGGGGGAGAAGGCAGCACAGGTATGCAAGTGGGTAGGGGAATATGGTGAATCAAGAGGGGGAAATGGATGATGAAATATCCAGAGGTAGGGTGTTGAATGCACTTAAGGCCCTAAGTGGGGACAAGGCACCGGGCCCTGAAGGAATCCACCCCAGGGTTCTCAGTGAGCTGACAGATACCCTGGTCACAGCCCTGGCAGATCTTTTTAACTCCTCCCTGCATGCTGAGTGGGTACCTCAGGACTGGAGGATGGCCCATATTGTGCCTATCCACAAGGGGGGCCAGTTAGCTGGACATTGGTAGTGGGCAAAGTGATGGAGAGAATCCTGAAGAAAAGGATGGGGGAGTGCTGAGGGCATGGGGTCACATAGACATTCACCAGCATGGCTTTGTTAATGGTAGATTATGCCAGACAAATCTGGTGGAGTTCTATGAAGGGGTGACAAGGGCACTGAATCAGGGCAGGCCAGTGGATGTCCCCTTTCTGGAATTCAGCAGGGCTATTGATGACATCATGGGCTAATGGAGAAGCTGGAGAGTATGGGGGTGGTGGGGAGGATGGGCAGTTGAATAGGAAACAGGCTGTCAGGGCAGGTACAGAGGGTGAAGGTGGGGGTGTCATCTTCAAAGTTAGTCATGAGCGGGGTACCACAGGGGTCGGTGCCGAGTCCACTCCTATTTAATGCCTATGTCGTGGACATCAGAAGTGGCATCAGGAGTGGGATGAGTCTCTTTGTGGATGACTCTAAGCTGCGGACGGTGGTGGATGGGGAGGAGGGAAAGTTGGATCTCCAGGAGGAACGGGACTCTATGGAGGATGGTCACGAATCCGTAAACTACAGTTTAACGCTGAAAAATGCAGAATTCTGCACCTGGGAACAAAAAACTCAACTCATAAATACACCTGGGGGGGGGACAGAGAGACACTGCAGGTTTTGAGGGTGGAGAAAGACCTCAGGGTGGTAGTGGATGTCAAAAGGAACAAGTCAGAGCAGTGTAGAGTGGCGGTGGCACAAGCAAATAAAATGCTGGGGTGCATAGCCAAGGGGATAACCTCAAGGAGTAGTGAGGTACTACTTCCGCTGTACAATAGCCAGGTTAGACTACACCTTGAATACTGCTAGCAGTTTTGGCATCCTTACCTAAAGATGGACATTGTGTTATTGAAGAGGGTACAGAGGACAGCGACCAGGATGGTACTGGGGCTTGGTGGAAAAGCTCTGTGAGGAGCGACTGGGGTCACTCAACCTATAACTGGAGGAGAGAAGAGACAGGGGGATATGATACAGGTTTTCAAGTATCTCAAGGGGATCAATTGGATAAGCCTTGAGGGGGTCCTTCCACTAAAGGAACTGGGTGCCACCAGGGGACACCCCATGAAGCTGAATGGGGGAAGGCAGAGTCGGCAGACAAGGAGGTGCTACTTTACTGAGAGAGTGGTGGAGCCCTGGAATGTGCTGCCCAGAGAACTGGTGGCTGCTACTACTGTGGAGGAGTGCAAGAAGGGTTGGGATAGGTGCAGGGGGAAGGTACATACAGGAGCACCACTGTGAAATCGGGGTCCTGGTTGGGAGGGAGGGCTAAAATTGGTGCCCTGCATAGTTAATGACCATCAAGCAGACTCAACAGATCATAGGGTCTATTCTGCAGGCACCATAGTTTGGTAGTATGTTGCTAAAACACAGGGCTAATCTACCAAGTGTATGTTGACTGTCAAATAAGCATTTGATTACTAACACTCTTTCTTCATGTATTTTAGGTTACAAAGACTGGTTCAGAGGGCAACAACTGCAGTAATATCACTTCATGCACTGACATGCTCAATTCTCCATGTCGCACCCTGGATATGGAGACTCAGTCGTGCGACAGTGTACAGCATCGAACCTACAACAGCATTGGGACACAGACTGACGACCCCAGTCATATGTCTGCCAGCACTCAGACCTCTACCACTGTGTGCGAGATTGCTACACAGTATCCAGAAGAAATAATTTCTTCCAAAGAAGCTCTATTTGACCACCGATACTCACACAAACCACCAAACCATACATTTCAGGATGCAGACAGTGACAATGAGGATGTATACTCTTTTTTGTCATCACCCAGACACAATGTAACTCCATACCTGCATGAGCCCCTTCTATCACCCATCGGCACTGGTGTTGAAAGCAGTGATCTTGATAGTTGGGAAAACAGTGTATCCACAGACTCCACTTTTACTGGACATGTATTGGAGGACTCTGGTGAGTTTTATGTCCCTTCGGCAGAAGAGGATGACAGTGATGACAGCATGGTTGATACTGAAACAGATGAAAGCATTGTCCAGCAGCCAAAGTATCTGGTGTTTGAAAGCTGTCTTGACACATTATTTTGCATGTTGATGTGCCCTGAATGTCAGTCGTGCACAGACGAGATCGAAAAAACAAATATTACAGGTATTTTGTTGACAGTGAAGATTACATGCATCAATGGCCACCACATACTCCACTGGCATTCTCAACCATTGCTTGGTTAAATGACAGCGGGCAACCTGCTCATTTCTGCTGCCATTTTATTTAGTGGCAACTTACATGCACGCATCTCATAGTTCTGTGAATATCTTGGAATGGCATTTATTTCATTGACAATTTTTTTTGATTTGCAATGGCAGTTCCTATTTCCAGTCATTCAGGATTACTGGGACAAGCAACAGCAGACCATACTGCCAGATTTAAGAAGACAGCTAGCATGACTAGCTGGTGATGGATGGTGTGACAGCCCTGGCTACTCTGTGAAGTACTGGAGCTATACTATGTTAGACATGGACAGCAATAAAATAGTTGATTTCTACATTGAGCAGGTGTGGCAGGGTGTAAGCTCTGTGTCCTTAGAAAAGATTGCTTTCGAACAGTGCTTACAACATCTCCAAAAAGCAAATGTGCAAATTTCGGTGATTGCTACAGACTGTCGTATTGGAATTGGGTGCATTCTACGTCAAAAATACCCCACCATACAGCACCAATTTGATTTGTGGCACCTGTCCAAAGGAGTATCCAAAAAGATTGTTGCAGCGGCAAACAAACGGGGCTGTCAGGTGCTCATGGAATGGTGCCACAGCATTTCAAACCCTCTCTGGTGGGCTTCTGAGACATGCAATGGTGATGTCATTGTACTGCAGGAGAAGTGGCTTTCTGTGATGTTTCATGTGACAAACACTCACAGTTGGACATAGACCAAGAAGTTCCATGCCTGTAGCAATACTGTACCACTTGATGACAGTACACCTCATAAATGGATGGAAGAGGATGATGAAGCACACACAGAGCTTTGCAAGATTGTCAAGAACCGAACTTTGATAAATGACTTGGAGCATGCTACCCAGTTCTGCCACACAGACAGCACTGAGGTATTTCATGCCTTGCTTTGCAAGTACTGGCCAAAATTAGAAAGTTTCAGTCATGCAGGAATGAAGGCAAGAATAATGCTGGCCATTCTTGATCACAATTACAATGTGAATAGGCCACACGCAGTGGTACAGCATCCAAAGAGATCATCTGATGGCCTTGGGGCAAAATGCTACAACCTTGTGTGCCCAAAAAGCAAGAAGGATTGGGTAGCAAAGCCAGTGTTTGCTGCAGGGTCACACAACTACGTACATGACATGTTTATACAGGTCTTTCAATTGAAGAGGAAGCAAATCAATCTACCTGCAATGATTGTACCTGAGCTACCTATCAATATTGCTGCAAAGCCATGCCCTCCAAAGCAGGAACTGGTTGAAAAGATGATCAGCTGTTTTTGCTAACATGCGTATGAACTGCCTATATAGAACGGCATTGGTTCACTGACATAGTGCATGTCAAAGATGTACATAAAGAATTTCCATTCATTGACCATTTTTTTATAATTTCCCACTGTGCCTCCATGCACATACTTTGCCTAAACCCCTTTAGGTAGTCCCTAAGGATCTGCTCCATCCCACCAGTGTCCGCACTGCTAAAATCAATCCCCAGCCATTCATGCATGTTCTATCATGCCACCTATTTCTAGGGAGAACCAAACCATGGTATAGTGTCTTACCCCCCTCCATGGGTCCCCAACAGTTAGGTACCTGATGAGCTCCAACTATGCCTGGGCCACATCCAGGACACACCCCTCTCTCATCAGCTCTGTCACCAGCTGGGCAAGGAATGCATCTTGGAAGACATCCAAATGGCACTGCTATCTACTCATTGAGGACACCATAGTTCTCCAGTCTGCTTCTGGCATATTCTGGTCTCCAATCACCACAGTGTTGTCCGTTCTCTGACCTCAGCGGTCCCTAAGCTTAGCTAATAGACCTTCATCCAGTCCCCCAGAAGCAAGTGCCCCCCCATGCCTACTGCTCTTTTCCCACTATGTCCTGTCCACCACCACCTTTTCCCCCTCCTACTGCTCCTAGACCAAGCTCAGTATTTGATCATAGAACAAGGAACCCTCTGCACCCACAGGTAATGCACTGCCCCCCCCTTTCACCATCTCCTTTGTACCTGCCCCTTACACTCCCTGCATAACCGAGTCAAACCATATTATACTAGCTTAGTTTACTCACCCATCCCCTTGGTGTGCCTCCATGCTGAGTTTCCACTTCTTTGCCATCCATATTCTCCCCATTTGCCCCATCTCCCAGTACACCACTAAAAGAGTACTGGGAAATGGGCACCTAAAATAACATCGACCCGCTCTCCAGCGCATTTCAGGGATGGCTATGGGAGGGTAGGGTGGCTGTGTGGGAGAGGAGGGCGACTATAGTGACAGGAAGTTCCAATACATACACATGCAGGGGTGGGGTGGGAGTGGGAATGCACAATGAAGGGATGTGAGGGGTAGTGCCACAGTGAGTTGTACAGCCAGCTCCGTGGTGTGGTGGGTCAGTTGCTGTCGTTTGTTGGCAGGGTACTGTGTTGTGGTCCAGGGGCTGGTGTGTTTTTGTTGTGCCCGACCAGAACCTTTTTTTCTTTTAATGATTCCCCTCACCCACCCCTGACATGCACCCCCCCCCGGAGCTGAGAATCCTTTAGTAGAGGGGTGCGGTTGGTGCAGCCCCCCTGCACAAACATTAACAAAGTAAGGCACCGGTGCCCTTTTGCTGATCGCCGGGGTGTCAGAGTGCCAAAATAAATTCTACGTAACAGTGATCGCCTTTAGGCTGGCACCATTATGGCATAGACCCCCATCTCCTGGTTCTACTGCCGGTGATCATGCCACCTCTGTATCATGTACCCCACCCCTGAGGATCTATGCCTGGAAGTAACTCCTCCTTCTCCCTTACCAGTTGTGTGTCCATCACCATCATACACTTACAGCAGAGCCTACTCCTCTCCATATTCCCATCCCTCATCTGTCTGAGTCAGGAGTGTGAATCTGTTCTTATGCTGTATGCCATTTGTCCGGCGTATCTCTGCTGACTCACACTGCATATCCTTTCTCTTTTGCTCATATCTCTGCAACCTTCTCCTGTCCCATCACCAGGCTGTCTGTTTTTTATTCCTCCGAGACTCTTGCCTCTTGCTCAGCTCAGGGTTCCCCCAACCTCCTGGTGTCACTTTACTGGAAAAACTTTGAAGAGACAACCTAGGGTAGCAACACCCCTTGTTCAGTGATGCTCAGCCACATGGATTCCTCTGATAGGCACATCCCCCAATCAGTGGCCCCAAGGAGTCCACTTAACAATGGAGGTGTGGTGATCGGGCGGGAGAAAATAAAGCAACATCACCTCCTTTGTTATGTGTTCTGGAGCAGGGCTGGGCTTTCATCTTTTAAGCCATTCAACTTGAGCTGAACTTCAAGCCCTTGCTGTGTATGAAATAAAGCTTCTTATTATTATTATTATTACTGGGTCCACGGGATACTACAAATGTTGCCAAATCCATAAGTGAGGGCACTATTATTGAAAATTTAGTGACACAGTGGTTTGATGAAAAATTTAGTGTTTTCATTGGTCACTATCTCTCTTGGTAGTGTAGCTACATGCAAGTTTGACAGCCATCACAGTACCCTTACTGTGATGAAGCACACTATGAATCAAGAAGCAGCAGTTGCGAGCAGTACAGAATGAAAGCTGCAAGTGTTTGCACATTTTCAAAAGATATGTAAAAAGATTACAACAGTGAAAGTTGTTCTGGCACATATCCCAGCAGAACATGTGTCACCTTAGTGATCTGTTCCATGGGTTTGCCATTTGTATTGCACTACTTGTGCAGCATTTCTAACTTGTGAACATAAACTATTTTATACCAAAATCACTGTGTCTGTTTTTATTTCTTCAAAAACCATTATGCAAATATTGAATACAATGTTACAAGAGGATTATGTAACTGGAAAAGATGGGTCTACTATGGAATTAATGGATGGTTGGAGCGTTGGAGGCAATCTTACTTTGGCCTTGTGCATGAAAACCACCCCACCCCATCCCACCCACACACCCCGAACCATGGACTAATTGTACAGTGGGTCCATCTGTTCTCATGTCTTAACTCACTTGGTTGTAGAACATAGTCCATTCATGCCCCATCACATTGCTATTCTTTGTCAGTGTTGTTGCTGTTGACCAGTGGATGACTGTAACATACTGTTATCTTGACACACATATTTCCTTGTTGTACTGAAATGGCAACTGGTAACAAATATGATATGTAACATGCTTGATTGAAGTCACATGCATACAAGAATATAATGAAAATGAAACTTGTGTGGCATCAAGAAAATATACACTGGCTGCTGTACGTTAGAAAATCAGTTGGTGCAAAAAGAGCAACCGACTGTTGCAAAACCCCATCACCATAACAAGCATAGCAAACCCTTTTTATGACATTCTGTGACCCAGTCTAGGACCACACCATGATTCCATGTTAAAACAAGAGTTCATATTCAAAATGCCCTATGCACACAACAGCAATGAATCTCCCACAACTACGGAACCGGATATAGCATGCAGTACTTGTTCATTCAGACGTGATGCCCAATAAACCCTGGTGTACAAATGTATCAAATTTGAGCTCTGTCTGGATCAGTCTCCTGATATATCCAGCAACCCTGAAATGCAATAAAGCCAATATAGTCTTCCTCCTCTGTTGGAAACTGTTCTCTGATTGATCTCACCACGCAGGAAGGCAGACTAATTCGATTCCCATAGCCAAGCCTGTGTCCCTCATAGATCCACAAGACATAAGCATGGTATGCCAACCAATGGTAGAACCTGCAATAACAAAAAAAGGTGTCTTTATTCTCATGTACAATGTATGGAACATTGCACCAGAGTGGAGTAAAAAAAAAAAAGTTTAACGTGCTGCTTGACCTCCACCCCCCCCACACCTACAAATGGTGCACTGCCTGTGAACATACTATTGATATAATAAAGACAACGTTCAGGCTGGGGGGAAGTAGAAGGGTGTGACCACACATGTAGAATGATCACTTGTAAGACTATTGCTGTGTGATGTTACTGACACACCAAGAAACCATGAAACAGACACTGACACGACAAAGTAAGGTTGTAGTGGGTGAGGCAGGACAGCAACTGCAGTGTGCTGGCAGAAGACCAGTCCAAGGGTGCTGGGATAAAGTTGATTAGCACAAGGTGAATACAAACAGGAAATATAGGACACACACTTGAAATTGTGCAGCAGTGTTGGGGGTGGAGTGATTGAGAGAGGTTGTTACAACTATCGCAGCTGAAGTAGTGTAATGCCACAATACTACACACATACTGTAGCACACTGAACTGCAACATAACCCCACAGCATTGTTGTTATAAAAAGTTGTCAATGGACACTGCTCAATTTCATGCTAGCATATTAAAATGCCAACAGAGTAGGCCTAATGGTCGTTCGTGTCTGCTCGTTTGGTCAGCCCACAACCTGGGAGCTGAACTTGCTGTCCCCCCTACCCTCTCGGGCTTCTCAATTACCTGTCCAAGATATCCCCTCTGTATTGGACTTCGCAACCACAACCCTACCCCTATACCTGTCCCAGCCAGTCTTGAACCCCTCCACAGTCTCTGCCTCCACTAGTCCTCTGGGCAGCGCAGTCCATGGTTCCACCACCCTCTCAGTGAAGTAGCACCTCCTCCTTTCCCCCCCCCGAGTCTCCCCCCCAGCTTCCACCCATGTCCTCTAGTTGCCCCCCATCCCTCCTTTGGAGCACTCTGACTGAGCCTCCCTTATTTATCCCCTTCATGTACTTGAAGACCTCTATCATGTCCCCCCATCCGTCCTCTCCTCCAACGTGTACATGTTGAAGTCCTCGAGCTTCTCCCCATAGGTCCTTTCCCCCAAGTCAAACATGATTTTGGTTGCCCTCCTCTGGACCCTTTACAGGAGTGCAATGTCCCTTTTCAAATGCATCCTCCAAAACCACACACAGTACTCAAGGTGTGGCTTAACCAAGCAGTTGTACAGAAGGATTATCACTTCCCTCCTTCTGGAGGTAATCCCCTTAGTGATGCAACCCAACACCCTATTGGCTTTGGCCGCTGCCCTCCTAAAAGTCTCAGAGTTGTTCATTTTGACATCCACCATCACCCCCTGGTCCCACTCAGCCATCAAGACTTGAAGCACTACTCCACCCAGGGTATACACTTGGTCTGGGCTTCTGGTGACAGGTGCAGAACCCTGCATTTCCCCGCATTGAACCTCAGACTCCACTTCCTTGATCACCTCTTTAGAGCGTTTTGGTCATTCTGCATGGTCACCCTTCCCTCCTCCCCATCCACCACCGCTCCCAACTTTGAGTCATCCGCAAAGAGACTAATTTCACTCTTGATACCCTTCCTTATGTCAAAGACATAGGCATTAAACAGGAGGGGCCCCAGGACCGATCCTTGAGGGATCCCACTGATGACCCTCCTTGTAGATGAGACTAAGCAACCAACCACGATCCTCTGTGTGTGCTCCGAGAGCCAATTTCCTATCCAACTGATCCTACATTTCCTCACCCCCATTTCCAACAGATTATCCAACAGGCCCCTGTGCAGAACTGAGTCAAATGCCTTGCTGAATTCAAGAAAGAGGATGTCCACTGGCCTGCCCTTGTCCAGGGCATTCGTCACCCAATTGTAGAATTCCACAAGGTTTGTCTGACATGATTTCCCTGAAACAAAGCCATGCTGTCTATTGTCCAGGTACCCCAACTTCTCCAGTACCCCCCAAGCCTCTTCTTGATAATACCCTCCATCTCCTTGCCCTACACCGATGTCAGGCTGATGGGCCTTGTAGTTCCGCACCTCCTCTCTTGATCCTCCCTTGTGGCTAGGCATGATATGTGCCACCCTCCAGTCCCTGGGCACCCATCCTGTCATCAGAGAGGCAAAGTACTCATTTAGTAACTCGGCCTGCTCACCCAGGTCCTCTGTCCATTCCTCCCCTGCTCTAATCCTGTTAATCTGCCCCTTCACCTTCCTTTTATCCCCCCAATGTATCTAAAGAACCCTTGTTTCTCCTCCTGATTTCCCTGGCCAGGTTCTGCTCCTTTCTTGCCTTAGCCGTGACATGTGTAAGCTTCTGACAAAATCATATGTTGTGGCAACAGCCAAAGATGGATGTCTCATACACTGAAACAAGTATAACCAACACTTGTTGGGCACATACATTTGGAGATTAAGCAATCTACACTCATATAACTTTTATCGCTGACGCATTACCCGAGTGTGTAGGCGTATATAAGGTTGAATTTACATTTGTATAAAACCAATGGAATGTTGGCATGCATAGGCAGGGGCATTAATAGAGGAAGGTGGGAGGTAATAACGCCCCTTTACAAAATGAAGGTGAGTCCGTACTGGGAGGGTTGGGTTCAATTCTCGAGGCCTCATCTTTTCATGGGTAAAAATGCGATTGGAGATGGTTAAGAGAAGTGCATCCCAGATGGTGCAGGGTATGCATGGAAAGTCATACGAGCAGAGGTAAGGAGCTGGATCTGTACACACTGGAGACAAACAAGTGAAAGGGGAGACACAATGTAAACTGTTAAATATATAAAACAGCAGAATCTAGTGGGAGAAGAGTGTTTACTTAAGAGGAAGGAGGTGGTTAGAACTGGAGGGCAAAGCCTCAGACTGGAAGGAAAAGGATACAGGGGAACTGTGAGATGGCATTTCTTCACAGAGGGGGTGATGGAGCCATGGATCAGACTACCAGACAGAGTGGTGGGTGTTAAATCGGTGAACAAATTCAGGGGTGCATGGGGAAAAGCGTATTGGGATGACTAATGGGGGTATGGTCTTGCAGGGAGGGGGAGGGGAGGTGTAATGTGAAAAAAAAATGGCACACTAGAGATGGACCGGCATGGTCATTTTCAGCTGTCAAGCTTTTGTAATGCTATGATTCTATATGAGCCACTTACACTCTGCCTGTCATTATCCAGATATGAAACCCTCAGAGCAGAACACTATAACCTCGATAAGGTCTTCTCTATTTTCCATGCAGAGCCCTCATTCAGTTCTCAAACAGTCAGATAATCATTGTACTTCTGGTCCAGGTTATAAGCACTATACCACATAACAGAGTGTTTTGTTGCAGTGAGTTAACTCCCTTTGCTGGCTGAGTGAGCTGTGTTGGCTGTGAACCATGCTGCATCTTGAATACCTGCACATACATGGTTTGCATTACATCCCTATGACCCCATACCATGGCACTTATTGGTGCTTAATTTCACAACATTAAGAGTCATGCTTATATGTATTTAATGCACCACTAGGGTGAAGTGAGCACAGTAGGACAACTGCACAGTCTAGCTCAATGGCACATGGCAGTTCAATAAATCCAAATGACACCATACCATATTGAGGGTTATCAATCACAACGTACTGTTTGTGTGCCTAAAATCCCTATGGACATATACCATGTAATTGCTTTATACTTCTAGAAGTGTTTCATTTGTGCAAAACACTGGCCTTATAGCCATGATTTTTGGAATTGATCAGAACAGATAAACATGCGTTTCTGAATACGGTGCACAATTACCGGTTGGTCCACTGGACCTGACGTCGGCTATGGGAACGAAAGATAGACAGCTGATACATCAACAATCTTAAATTGTCATCCAGCAATATCATGTGTCGGAAGTTGCGGTACAGAACAACACAAGGTAGTCTGACTTCTGTAGCGACCCTCATCTGTCAGATTGCTCATGGTGACTCACGGCAACAGTAGCATTCGTGCGCAGTCATCATTATTTGACAATTGCTGCACTGGCACCAGATGAGATTTGCCAGGCGTGGACTTGGGAGTGACATTGTGCCATTGTCACTCTCACTCTCACTGCTGCCATCTTCTTCACTACTGACATGTGCAGGTCTCTCCTCACCATCTTGGTACACAGGCTCAAAACTGTACGGCACAATATGACAGCCATCTTCTGCCACTGTACCAGTGGTTTCTGTGAAGTAAGAAAAACACAAGGAAGTGATCAGAAGCAGAGACTCACAATATTCAGGATATGTGGCTTGTAAATGTGGCCATTCACATACCACTTACCACACGTGGTAATTTAGACAGGACACATGCACAAAAGTGGACCATCATTGATGCATGTGTGGAACTGCAACAGGATTTAGGTAAAGAGTTTTTTCCTTCCTCTGATGCATGATAAGGAATTTGTGCAGATCACGTAATTTAAATCATGCAGCGTAGTAGATGAGACATCCATGACACTTACTTGTAGGCATTCTTCTGCCATTATTGAGTGTATGTTTTTGTACTCAGAACAGAAAAAAGCATCTAAAACTACCTTTAACATTCTGTACATGTTTTATGCACCAGTGTCTCAACCCTTTTCTTGCCTACCACCCAACCAATCACCTGCCACATGTTCAGGCATGCGACTTTCATGACAACGAGCGACCATCACATAAATTTCCACACCCAACTTCTATCACTGCTCCTTGTGCCTCCACCCGAGAGTAGCGGAATTAAGTGGGATGGGGTAGTGAACCAACCATCGTACCCATCTGTACAGAGCCAGAGTAATGGCTGATAAAGATCATTAGTGTTCTACCTGAATCAGTCCTGTGACAAGTTGCCATTGATGCAACTGCAGAGAGACAGGAATGTAAGCTGTGCCTATTGTATGATGACACCAAGCTATGGAGTACAGTCAATATGACTGAAGGAGTGTAGTGTATGTGGATGATTGTGGTGTAGGGGTTGGGGTGGTGGAATCTCAGATGGGACAAAGTGGAGTACAAAGCAATGTGAAGAGATGGCCTAATAGTCAAGGATAGTAACACAGAAATTGTGGCGAGATAAGGACCACAAGGGGAATATAGTATGTCCGTAAGTCATGTTTTCGATTACAGTTTCTGTCACTCCACTCTGCTTTATCTCTATGGTCCCCCTATGCCTGTACCATGCATTGTTAAATGTAACCACAGTGCTTGATCACACCATCTCCTGTGGCAGACCATTCAGTAAATATGCTACCATCTTGGTGACAAACAACTTCCACACATTCCCTCATATACAGAATCCAGCCACTTTCATGTTAGGTACCCTTGTTCATGTACTGTACTGGCATTGTCATGTCAAATGTCCACCACGCTGAACCTTGTCCCTGAAGTACTTGCATGATCACCCTCTCCCTCCTATTCTCCATCGAGTACAGATCCATTTGAACATTTTTTGGTGCAAGCCCTGTACCATCATAGTTTGCCTTGTCCAACAGTCTCAAGCCTATTAATTTAATTTATAGAGTGGCCTCCTCCGGAGCAGCATACAGTACTCCCCGGGTTAAATGTATGGGTCAGCATTTTCCAGTGTCTTCATTACTAACATAGCAGAAAGAGTGGAGTGCATGGTCTGCCTATTTGCTAATGACACCAAGATCAGCAGAAGGGTGGACACACAGGCTCAGGGGTATAGGATGAGGATGTACCTAAGGAACCTAGAGCAGTAACGTTCAATGGTAAGAATTAAAAAAAATGCAGCATTGATGCTGGAATGCAGGAGAGAGCAATGGGGGTTGGGGGAAATAACTGTCTTCAGAGAGGAACTTGAACTGTGGGTAATCAGTTTTGAGCCCAAACAAGATGTCATAAAGTGTTATGGCTGCATGGAGTGTCACTGGCAAGATTGGGAGCATGAGACGAGATATCAGTAACAGTAAAGAAGTGTTGATTCAACTGCGTGTAAAACAGCAGTGAGTCACAACTGGTATTATGGTGATAAAATACGTTAAACTCATTATCATAACACCTTGTTCAGGGTCATGGTGGACTAAACAAAGGTGACAAAGGTGCTTCAGAGCTTGGAAATGAAAACATACGTAGACTTCTGAAAGAACTCTGTGAAGGTGATGGTTAGGACACACCTGGAGTATGGGGGCCAGTTCTGGAGGCTGTGCCTCAGGAAAGCCATGGAGAGGGTAGAATGCCTTCAGAGGATTAGAGGGCTCGGTCACTTACCATACGAGGAGAGACTGACTGACCTAAGCAAGTACTCACTGGAAGAGAGGAGGGAGA
The DNA here is from genome assembly GCA_016271365.2 of Neoceratodus forsteri. Taxonomy (NCBI): domain Eukaryota; kingdom Metazoa; phylum Chordata; order Ceratodontiformes; family Ceratodontidae; genus Neoceratodus; species Neoceratodus forsteri. The sequence continues at coordinate 221,052,950 of JADMNL010000028.1, forward strand.
GTGAGAACATGATTGAGACACTTAAATACTTCAAGGGTATCAATAAGGTGCCTGTGGATAGCCACTTCAAGCTCAAAGGCAATTTAGCGGTGACCCTAGGAAGCACTTCTTCACTGCGAGGGTGGTGGAGAATTGGAAAGGGCTGCCAAGGGAGGTAGTGAGTGAAAAGACTGTAGGATGGTGAAAGATGCCATGGGACAAACACAGGGGGATGTTGGGCTGTTTTAAAGCAAAGGCCTAAGTGGGTATTTAGGCTAACTGTGCAGACTTGGTGGGTGGACCTGATGGTCCTTTTCTGATGTCAAATTTCTATGTTACTATGAGGAAAGGATGGAGTGTGGTGACATCTTGTAAACCATGAAGTACATTAAAGCATAAGAAGGTGTGTGCGTGCGTTTGGCAGTGATTTCAATATTGGAGGAGTAGAAAAACAAAATGGAAAAGACATGAAGTGTGAAAGTGGCAGGAGTAGATGAAATGAGAGGAAATCTTTTCATCAATGAAAGGAAGGTTGCATGGATTAGTTTGCAGCAGGAGTAGGTGGAAGTGTATAACATGCATCGGACAGTCAAAAGGGAACTCTTACAGTGGGCTGGCGATGTAATTGCCATTACCCTATGTACAGTCAGAGCACACAGACAAGGGTAGGGCCACATGTCAGACTGGAGAGCACAAGAAGTCACAGGAAAGATGTGTGTGTGTGTGTGTGTGTGTGTGTGTGTGTGTTCAGTACTGGGAATGGTCTGTGTAAGTGACATAGCAGAGGAACTGGAAGGAATGGAAGTATGTCTCTTTGCAGATGTCACAATGATTTGCAACAGGTTCAGTCAAGAAGATGGGGTGCAAATGATGAGAATGGAGTTGGCAAGGTTGGAGGAATGGTCAAATGTATAGCAGCTTAGCTACATAGCAACGAAATGCAAAGTAATGTACATGGGAAGCAAAAACACAGGGGAAAAGTACACGATTGGTGGGGTGAGATATTGATTGTTTTTGTTTCCCTGATGAGATAAAAAAATGGAAAGGGACCAGTGGGTAGTCGTATCAGATGACCGAAAGGTGGCCAAGCTAGGTGAGACTGCAGGAAGGAGGGCTGATAGGATACTGAGAAGCATAGGGAGAGGCATCGCCAGTATGAAAACAGGAAGTTGTTATCCCTTTGTACAGACATTTGGTGAGACCCCATCTGGAGTACTGCATGCAGTTCTGTAGACCCCATCTCTGCAAGGACATAGACAGGATGGAGGCTGCACTGGAAGACATATAAAGAGGAACTAAATGAGATTAATATGTATACCCTTGAGGAAAGGAGGAAGAGGGGGACATGATAGAAAATGTCAAGTACCTCAAGGGAATCCGCTAAGTCCAAGAAAGACAGTAGCATAGTTCAGAAAATGAGCTGATTAATAACAAAGGGGCACAATTTGAAGATGGGGTAAGTGGATGGATGGTGCAGAGGGGGCTGCTCTGAGATAATGTGAGGAAACATTTTCTTTTTAATTTTTTTTTTTTTAAGAGAGGGCAGTGGATACATGGACTGGCCTTTGTGAGGAGGTAGTGGAGTTAAAACAGTGGGAATTCAAGAATACATGGGACAGACATAAGGGAATTCTAGTGGGGTGTAGGAGGAAGTAGGCTGTTGGTTAACTAGGATCTGCAGCTTATCCATTAGGTAGGGAAATGGGCAGACTAGGTGGTCCAAGCGGTCCTTACCTGCCATCACATTTTATGTTCCAATATTTGTACGTCCATTGGTGGAAGTGAGGGCTCCAAAACAGCATACCAAAGCTATTTATTGGTACAATGATGGCATCTCGCAAACCACAGGTTAGTAAAAGCAGCAAATAGAAAGAAAGGTCATAAGTTGTCAGTAAGATAGCAATGAATGATACATGACTTCAATGCAGCCACAATAAAAACAAGAGCGCGATATAAGGACCATGGCAGTGGCAGAAACATGCTGATATCCACATGCCTATAATAGGAAATTCCAAAAAAACGCATTGCAGTCAACAGGGATGCAACTGGATTTTTTTAATGAATTTAGTTCTCATTTCACACCCAGAAAAAAACGCTGTTTCTGACACAAATTGATTCAGTACCCCCGGTTTGTAATTTCAGGATACTGTATATGTGCTCTGGAGGGACAGGCGTAATGTGAAATCAGTTCATGCTGGCACAGTGAATGAATGTGCAAATTGCTGCATGGGTAGTGTTGATGGATTACTGATTACATATGTAATCACAAGTACTAGAGGGCAGGAGTGAGGAATACATTATTTCAGAAGTAGCCGTAACTACCGTCTGAGTTGTAAAGCACAGCCATTGAAAAAATGGGAAAGGAAACAATTTGCAACCGCCAAAGGTACAACTAGATGATAACACTGCAATGCTACCTTTATGTGCCAGTACGATTCCATGTCACAGTGTGCTGTAGTGAACACTGTATTGAACAATGCAGATGCAGCGCACATTCAAACAGTTATGTCCCGGACCAAAAACAGTGTGCAGCTAATATTGCAGCTTTCAGCATGTAGCTGCGATAAACTAAGTCTGAGCACTACGGTAATTAATAGACACCAAGGTTGCCTTCTGTACAGCTGTAAATGGGATCAATGGGAAGTCACAGTGCAATATTGCATAGTTATGGGAAACAATAAAGTACAGGGAATATGTGCTGAATATATGCTGGCCTGGATGGATACATGCCCAGTTACACTGTGTTACACAGAGGAAACAAGGTTTCTAGCTGAAGTGGGCAACATTTTCCAAGGGTGCACACGAAAACACTTTTCCCCCATTTCTTACCCATCGGACATAACATTGCTTCAGAGAAGTGATGATTTGGCAAGGTAGGCAGAACAAAGACCATGAAATGTGCATGTAGCCCAACAATTGTCTATCGGGAATGACAAGATATTGTTCCACTTCTTAGAGTGCAATCCTTGGTGCATGCACATCTCCGGGTCAGCCCCACACCCCCTGCAAACCTGCTACAGGCACAGTGATGGTGTGAGCACTGCTATCTGCCATAGCTGGAGTGGAAGGGACTAGAGGAATGTGAAATGCATATGGCCTTCATGTCTGGGAGCAATGTAAAAAAAGTGAGCAGTGTTCTCAGGGCAGTAAGGTCACAATGTTAGCCAGTGTTGAATTTGGACACTCAACAGCCTGCCTTGTTCAGTGCTGGCCAGCTATGCAGTCATGCATCTCCTTTCTTGCACCACACCAGTTATGTAAACCACCACAGACACTATAGCTTTGTTACGGGAACCACTGTACATATTAGGAATGCATGAAAGCGCTGACTTTGCCAGCCTCAGAGAAAGAAACAGAGAAGGCTAGCTAGCAAAAAAGAAAATGAAAGCAAGACCATGAGAAGGGACAGAAGGAGATATACAACATACAGGGCTGTACAATAGTATCGGTCATCATGTCTCGCATGGCAGGACCATGAGAAGGGACAGAAGGAGATATACAACATACAGGGCTGTACAATAGTATCAGTCGTCATGTCTCGCATAATTGAGACAGCAAAAGGACCAGTGCCAGTCATCTTTGGTGGACATCAATGAAATGATAATGAAAAAATGGGGTTGGGGAGGCACTGCATGCCATCTCTTGTGGCCTTAGTCCAGTGCTGAAAGTTATCATGCCTAAACATAGGGACGGTGCATGCCACAACTGTGGATTGGGGAGGGGGGGGCTTGTCCGTAATTCTGGACATGAAGGTCATATGCAATCCGCTGTCACCTAGTTTCTTGCACTCTGGCAATGGCAAACAGCAATGCTCACTCAACACATTTTTAGGTCTTGCACAACACAGACTGCCGTTGATTCAGGGATACAAACATGTTTTGATCCAAGGCTGGCATGCACATGTACTAATAAAGAAAAGATCATCGCACAAAATAAATGCGGATCATCAGTATACTGAAATAGACTGCAGCACCGTGACTTAGGAAACACTGAGCTACATTACTGTCAAGGAACGATCGGGTGCACACAGAACACACTGAAAAAAGTAGGTGAATATGCTGCAGTACTAACACAGGAATAAAAACATACCGTGCTGCTGTAATAGGGCAGAGCTGTTCATTTGAAGTCCAGTATGCATTGGAGCTCGTTTTAGAAGCAGCAAGCAAGTGAAAAGTTAAATACAATAGAACTAAAAGCAGTGGTGCTGGAGCAAAGGGTAAAACTGGCTATTGCATGTCCATTTCAAAAAGCGTAGGGATACCTGGAAAAATGTTAGCCAATGATTAAGTTAGCAGGAACTAAATACCAATAAGAGGAGGCAGCTGAAAAGCCAATAGAGAGCTAAGTAAGATGAGAGACAGTGAAAGTTTGCCAGCATTTTCAGGGCAGCAAAAAAAAAAAATGGCAATTCCATTGGAAACAGACAGTCGCACTGACTTCACAGTCTCGCTGGGAAACATTGTTACATGGGCACACAGAGGTATGGGACTGCTGAAGATGGTGATCAACACAGTCTGGCGTGGGCCTAAAATAAGAACATGAGGTGATGGTAGGACTCATACTTATATATGGAGGGGTTTAAAGTTTGTCTGATGATAAGAAACCATTCAGAAAGACTCTGGGGACCCAATAAATCATCCCTGAGGGTGTACTACTCCTTTAACTGGTACAGTTCTCTGTTCTGCTCCTTCTGAGTTTCCTTATACTTCCTAAATGCTGTCTTTTTCTCCCTATCCTTCCCTGCCACCTCTTTTGAGAAACATAGTGACTTTTTCTTTCGTTTTGATTTTTTTGTTTCACACTCAGGCTTGTTGCCCCTGTGATGGCAGTTTTGATGTTTCCCCATTGTTGCTCCACCCCTTCTTCTAGCCTGTTTGCTAGTGCTTTTCTAAGGCACTCTCCCATCTTGCCAAAGTCAGCCCTCCTGAAGTCCTCTACCCTCACTTTTATATGACTTTACTCTGTAGCTGAGTTTATCGTGAACCAACACTTGTTCCCAGATGGTTACCCACTTCCAGATCTGAGATCCTCTCACTGTCCCCATTTGAGAGTACGAGGTCTAAGATTGCTCCCTCATGAGTGGGTTCCAAAACTAGCTGTCTGAGGCATGCCACCTGTAGAGCAATGTAGTTCAATGTATTTCAATGGGATTTTCAACTTTGGTACGTAACTTTGCCATTTTTGCATATTTTGACATCAAATTTTCAACATGGCATTTTTGAGACCCCACCTCATGAACAATGTCAGTGGGATTATGCAAATCCAACCCAAAAGGCAATTTTGCAGTCACTTGGTGAAATCACCTTTTGGGTGGGATCTGAAAATGTTCGCTGCCCTTGTTCATGAGGTGGGGTCATAAGAAGGGTATGTTCAAAATGTGGGGTTACAATATGTTAAAATGGCAAAATTATGCACATCCATTGAACTTAAGATACGTTCACTCATAACTCTCGTAATTTTTAATATCTGCACCCCAAATTTTCAACATATCCATTTCCTTTACACCACCTCATGAACATTATAGCTGCCATTTTTCAAATCTTAGCCAAAATGAGTTTTATTGCCTCTGGTGCGGAATGTCATTGCCATGGCGCAGAATGACATTTTGGCCGGGACTTGAAAAGTTTCAGCACAGGATTCATGAGGTGGGGTACTAAGAAGGTTATGCTGTCAATTTGTTTGCTGTTGTGCTACAAGTGGAGGGCCCTGTGCTTCCACAGAAACATACATATACACATCTATGGAGGGATGGGTGATCAGGGCCCAGAATGCACTGCGCTCCCACAGGCAAATAAGAATATGATTATACTATCTCAGAAAGTAAGCAAATTCATTGCAAAAAAACTTCATTAATGCACTAGTTAGGGTTAAAGTGACAAAAGTAGGGAGATGTGGCATTAGGGTTTCCAACCCTAACACCCCACCCTGCAGGCTGCAACAGGAAAAACTATTACGGTTTTGCCTCTCTTGCCTCTTCGCAAATCAGGTGTGAGGGTGTGCCTTGGGGTTGTCAACCCTAACGCTCACCCCACTCTCATATGCTGTACCCATCTCAGCTTATTTACTGATGGAATGGAGTGAGTGTTAGGTTGACAACCCCAAGGCACACCCCACATCTGATTTGCGGAGAGGCAAGGGAGGTGAAACCATAATAGTTTTTCCTGTTGCTGCCTGCAGGGTGGGGGTAGGGTGAAAACCCTAATGCCACATTACCCTACTTTTTCATTTTATCCTGAACTAGTGCATTTTACATACACACACACACACACACACACACACACACACACACACACACACACACACACAGATCAACATATTTCGGAAAATATGCCACTTCTATAACTCCCCCCATCCCGGCCAGTAGTATAGACAACAGATAGAGAATGGCAGCAAGTGAGTTCTGATACTAACTATTTACCTAGCTAGTGGTTGAGGAGAATGGCAACACAGCTGACCATAACTTTTGAGAGAAGTTAATGTTCACAGTGAAGCTTATCTAAACCTTGACCTTGTCCACATTTTCTTTTCTTTCAATGCCATAAGCAGTGATCTGAAAATGGATAGCAGCTCCCATTCTAAACCGAACAGAGAATAGCTGCTATTTTCATTGTGACTAAAAGTTTTAAATCATTGCTAAACTAATGGGCTTATACTGTCTTATAAGATATTGACTATGACATTCCAGGATCAGAGATCAAAAGAGTACGGATATATTATGTTAGACCGAAACTCTGTATGCCGACGCTCAACATAGTGAGTTTACGGTCCCAAAATGAAAAATCCCACATGACTCGGATGCCCGACAATACATTGTCGGGCAGCCTACTTCAACAAACACTTCAATACAGGGGGCTTCACCCCCCACACCTTCCCTCGTAACTAATATAACAAACTCCGAGGGGGAGCGGACCTCGGAGTAAATATATATTAGTTATGGGGCAATATTACAAAACATTCCATAGCCCGGACCAGAACCTGAGCCTCCTGGGGCAACTTGGCCAACTTCTGGATCCGATTCTACTTTCAGGGGTAAGGTAGCAATCTGTCACATCCACTACCTTACCCCCTCCCTAACACCATTGGGCATGAAGCCAGTGGGATTTACACTGTTGGGATGCTACACCTGTCGGGCAATATTGCTTGGGCAGGTGAGTGTTGAGATAATGAGCCACGGGGCATCATAAGGATACCAAGAGTAATGGGCACGCACGCACACACACACACACACACACACACGAACACTATATACATTATATATATGCTGCTTTCCTGCACTGGGCTGAGTGATTCATTTTCTGTAATTATCACCCCAAGATCATTCTCCTCCTCTGTAGTTGCTAACTGTACCCCCAAGCTGATAAAAAATCCTTGGGTTTCTTGCTCCCAAGTGCATGGCCTTGCACATCTTTGCACATAACTCCAGTTGCCATCTGTCAGACCAGTGTTCAAGGTTTTCCAGATCATTCTTTGGACCCTACCACCCTTCTGTGGGTATCACGTTTGAACAGCGATGGGAATACTGCACTAATTTTGGTGTCATTTGCAAAAAGACTGCTCTTATTCTTAATTACATTTGAGATGTCAGCAATAAAACTGCTAAATAACACTGGGCCCAGGACTGAGCCTTGTGACACTACACTGGTTACAGCTGTTGGAGTTGGGAGTCCCCCCCCAACTACCCTCTGCTGCCTGTCCTGCAACCAGTTCCTGACCCAGTCCACCATCTTCTCCCAAGCTTCTTGGTATCCCAATTTGTTAACCAGACTCCTGTGTGGCACAGAATTGAAGGCCTTGCTGAAGCCCAGGTACAGGACATCCACCACCTGGCCCCTGTTGAGTGACCTAGTCACTCAGTCATAAAAGTCCACCTGGTTGGTCTGACAGGATCTTGCAGAAACAAACCCATGTTGCCTACTGTTCTGGAGACCATTCATTACAGAAACGCTACCAACATTTCCTTAAGGATAGTCTGTATTAGTTTCCCCACAATGGATTTAAGGCTGACTGGTCTATAGCTGCCAGGTTCATCCCGAAGTTCACTTTAGTGGGTGGGCACCACATGCACCATCCTCCAGTCCTGGGGTATGCACCCTGTCCCAGCAAGGTGCTGAATAAATCTGCCAGTGGCTCCACCAGGACCTCTGCCATTTCCTTTAGAACCCTGGGGTGTATGCTGTCTGGGCTGGTACCTGGTTAGAAAAGTGCTACCAGGAATAACATCGCACTACATCGTGCTAGATTGGTAAGCGCTCAGACAGACAGCGAGTGGGGTTTTACAGCGCTTACTGTAAGTGCTCCCCTGGTCGCTGTCCATGGTCCTGTAATAGGACAAGGGCTGCAAGGATCAGGGAGCTGGCTGAGCAGCTCCAGTGGCATGGAGGGATAGGGCATAAAGCAGCTCGGGCAGCAGCAATGGAGACCAGGGTTCTAATCCTAGTCTCCTTCAGTTTTGCATACTCGGGACTTGTATTTTTTTATGAGTGGCCATAGAAACACTATACCATGGCCCCACTAATTATAACTTTCCCCGTGATCTGTCTCCCCCCCCCCCCACAGGGAGAATCTTTTAATCCGTGGGGTGCGGGGGCACAGCCCCCCCCCGCAAAACAAAAAGTGACACTCTTTTTGCCGCGCATGCCTTACTGATGCTATTCTGGTCAGCACTGTTTAGACCCAGTACTGTCTGGGCCAGGTGCTTTATCCATCCACAGGGCCTTTAGGCCTTCCAGTACCCTGCTTGCCAGGATTTCCCTATTAGTTAATCCCGTCTCTTCTGTGCTCACCCCCCATCCCCTGTGGCATTGACCCATGCTTCTCCCAGTTAAACACTGAGCAGAAGTAGTCATTGAGTGCTTCCGCCTGGTCTGCCCACTGCTCTACTCACCCTCCTTCTTTCCTGATCCTCACAATCTTATCTTTGCAGTTCCTTCTTTCCCTTATGTACCTGAAGAATCCTTCTCCCCTTCCCTGATACCTTGTGGCCAGCCTAAGCTCCCTCAAAGCCTTGGCAGCCCACACTGCTCTGCTCACTTCCCTTGATTTCTTCAGGTACTCTTCCCTACCCTACCCCCATTTAGAACTCTTACACTTTCTGAAGGCTGCTTTTTTCACCCTCACCTTCTCTAACACCTCCCTGCTTAACCAACTCAGCTTCTTGTACCTGGCCTTTTTGCTTTGGATCTTTGTGCAAGAAGTAGTGGTCTCTGTTAGCCTGAACTTGATAATACCCCATTTCTGGTTCACATCCATGCATGGATGGATGCTGGCTAGGTGCTGTGCCACTATGTCCCTCATCCCACCAAAGTCAGCCTGCCTGAAGTCCAACACTTTTGTTTCTGTTCCTGCACCCCCCCTTGCCCATGCTAAGTGAGAACCACACTGTGAGGTGGTCACTCCCTGCCAGTGGATCCTACACCTCCAGTCCCCTTATGAGCTACCCGTTAGTCAGCACAAGGTCCAGAATGTTATCTAACCATGTCGGCTCCCTTACCAACTTTTCCAGGAAGCTGTCATGGAAAGCCTCCAGTAGGATCTTCTCCCTGACGCTCAAGGATACTGGGATGCTCCAGTCTACACCTGGCAGATTGAAGTCTCTAACAATCATGGTGTTACCCTTTCCACTGACTTTCCTTATCTGCTCTGCAAGCTCCCTGTCAATGTTCTCAGACTGAGATGGTGGCCTACAGACCACTCCTAACCTGACTCATCTTCCCTTCGAGTCCTGGATATGTACCCATAATGCCTCCACCTTGCCCTCCTCCCCCTCCCTGCTGGTTATTGTCTACTGTAACAAGTTTCAGTAGCTCATGATTAGATGTTAATGACCTTTCAGCAATCAGGAGAGTTAGAGCAGGAACCATTTCTGGATTTTGGGAGGCTCAGCTTCTAAGCTGAGTGCAGCACAAAACCAGCCAGACTTTTTTTTTGATTCATGACTGGCGGGCAAGGACTGAAAGCTGCAAATTGGGATAACATGCAGCATCAGTCAGATTGATTGCGGAGTTGCAACAGATGGTGGGCAGGGGTTGAAAGCCGCGAACACAGCAGTGTCAGGGATGCCAGCAAGCTAGCCCCATGGAGATGGAGTCAGTCAATAAATTGATGGCTGTAGCTTGGGCAGACCACAAAGTGCAAGACTCCTAAGGTGTGAAGAGAAGGCGGTGTGATCGGGGAGAGAGAGCGAGACAGAGAGAGAGAGAGAGAGAGAGAGAGACAAAGCAGCAGCAGGCAGTCAGCTGTTTTATTCACTCAGCTGATTGTCTGGATTAATGCTAACAGTCAGCTGAGTAAACAAGACAGCTGACTGTCAGTCTCAGTTGGGAGCCAACATCGCTGTTCATTATAGCTGGGAATTCACTATAGCAGGATTCATTATAGTGAGGGGCTACTGTACGTGTATATATATATAATATATATATATATATATACTATATATATATATATATATATATGTATATATACACTATATATTCATATATATATATATATATAGAGAGAGAGACAATAAATGACAGGAAAGTGTGCTATATGAGGATATAATGTCATTGATGGTGGCTAATTAGCCAATAACCCATAAGCTCGAGCCATTCTGGGGCAAGACCTTTCTTTTTTTTTTCCATGTATATTTTATCCTCCAGGTGCGCTGTGGGGGCATAGCAGCCCTGTCCCTGTCTCCCTCATCAGGCAACTGCATTCCTGGTCCACCAAGCCCCTATTCCCCACGGATTTTTCCCTCATGCTGGGGCTGGGAAGGGGAGGACTTCTCCCCCATCTGGAAACCCTACATACAGATTTGTGGGTCAGTGAACCAGTGACAGCACAGGGCAGGGGCAGGCAGGCAAGGCATCATAGAGCCTGTGACTGCCATTTTCCAGTTTTCTCCCGTGTCCCTGCTGCAATGTAAGTGTGTATATGGAGGTGTACACATGCTACAACAGCAGCACTTCCCTTCATGTCACTCAAGCTGCTGACAGTACCTGTGGGCCTCCATCCAGGGACAGCCAAGGGCAGCATCAAGAAGGGCCACCCTGAGAGAGGAGAGCTGTCTTCTAGATGCTCAATCCTTTCCATCCTGGCTGACCCCTGGTGACACGAGCTAATTCCCGAACCCAGGCCACCGGCATGGTGAGAGATAAGGGGCACAGCCCCCCAGCCTTCTGCACCATGGGACCAGTGGGGGAAAGCCCTTTCTACCCTGAAAATTTCAGACCAAAATTCCAAACTGTCTGGGCACTAGATGATAACCAAAAAAACCTCTAGCAAAATAAAAAACCTTGATTTTTTCCTAAAAAGGCACTACTCAGATCTCAGAATCCACACATCTGACTGGAATGAAGCTTGGCAAATCAAGAGCCTCCCCCCCCAGACTGTGCATGGATAATTTTGTGCAATTTTGTTGAATGAGGGAAAAGCTATTAAGGTGCAAAACTAAGGGTTTAACATTAAGCAGCCTACTCAGCCCTAACTATAGTGGCCCTACCATGCTACTATGGAGGTATGGTAGGGTTAAGTTTGTGTTTGTGTCAAAAACAGGATTTTTGCCATCTTGTATCTCATCGATCTTAGCCAATAGTGCTGCAAAATTTGGTGTACATCTTCCCAGCCCCAAGGTCTAATTGTTCGGAAAGTTTGGTGTAAATCGGTTTGGCAGTTTTAATGCTATTAATTTATAAAATTACAAATTAATCCACAAATTAAGACTTTTTTGCCATTGGATAGTAAAAAACTAAGCTGATTTAAATTATGAAACTTAAAGTTTCATTAGATTTCATCCAAGAATAGGCCCATTGTTTGAAAACTAAATAGTAGAGGAAAAATAATAGGAGTCCATGACCAATTTATGGGGACAACGGTTTGAAGGTGTTTTTTATATGAATAAATGGTGCTAGAAAAGATGGGCTTGGGGGACCTTCTCAAAAATTTGGGCAATTGCCACCAGGTGGCCAAATTCAGATGGCTGCCCAAAATCTCTAAAACGGCATATCTCAGCTCATATAACGCTGTATTTGGTGCCTAAATGGGGGTTTTGAGGGTCAAGTTCTTATCATAAAAATGTTCTTTCTTGAAGTCAAATTTATCTCTCTCTCTCTCTCTCTCTGTTTTATCTTTCTGCAGGTGTGTCCAAATGAAGTTCTGTGATTGGTGATTGGAAAGATATCTACACCTTTGGATAAAACCAGTATAACAGTTGAGAGGAAAGAAGAGGAGGAGAGTTGAGATGATGAAAGAACTGTGTATAGTATGTGATAAAGAGTGTGATGAAGACAAAAGTGACTATCCAATTGATTCATGGAACAAACTGAAGAGTCTAGCACTGGAATGGAGGAGGTTGGATAAATAAGTGTTTTTGAGAAAATAAACTGGGATGATGGTCCAACTTGCATGTTTTTTCACAAATTATGTAAGACTGTATTCATAAGTAAAAGGAAGCTTCAGCAAGCCAAAACTAGGAAAGAGAAACAGCAGATGCAAGAAATCCTTGTGCCCTGACCTGAGCATGACAGTTTCCCTGAAAATGCTCCTGGCCCTTCTGATAGACTTTTACTGAGTGGTCCTCTACAAGACAAGGATCTCTGTGTCTGGTGCATGATGCCAGAAGGCCAAAAAACGTCCTGGCCAAGACAAGTGGTATCTTATCCAACAAATAGATGCACGGCACACGTTCAAGGCTCACACAGTGTACCTAAAAGATACTATAATGCATGACCATATCTTAGCTGTAATTGACTGTACAACAGATCCCTTTGATACTGAGATTTGGTATCATCACTCCAGTTGGAAAAAATATGTCTCCAATATACTACAAGGACAAAAACATTAATTCATATCTCCACTTACAACAGGTTCATCTTGCAGATGTTTGAGAAATGTTCTTCAAACATGTACGGACAGTTGTATTGGACATGAATGAGCCAAGAACATTACAAGGACTACTGACTGACTAGAAGAACTTGTTGAGGAATTCTGGTTATGATACAAGTACAACAAAATCAAGCACAACGAAGCGGATAATTCAAAAGGAGTCTGCAGTCAGGATCAGAATTCATGATCATTTCCACAAAAATGGAAGGACCATAGTGTATGATACATCTGTGGGTGGAAGTTATGTGGAATCAGTAATCTACTTGTGGGGGAGTGAGCAATGAACAATTACTGAATACCACTGTCAGGTACTTGAAAGATAAATTATTGCATAATACAGGCATGAGCTGGTCTCCACATATTAATGAGCTTGAGAACACTGAAGAATCTATTCCTGAGTTATGAAAGTTTCTCACCTGGCTAAAGAACCCTGCTGCTAGTGACTTCAGTGATGCCTACCAGGATCCAAAGATTGCAGCCTTGTCATCACTGTTATTCTTATTCATCATGGGAAAACACACTTCCTTAAAGGTCAAGTTATCAATGACAATTCCTGGCCTGACTAGAAGTCATGAGATTATAGACATGATGAAGAAATTATCACTAGGAATAAGCTACCAGGATGTTCTTAATCTGTATGCTACATGAGTCAAGTTTGAGCTTGAAAAGAATGTCAGCTGTCCTGAAGAGATTGCCAATGATTTTCCTGGAACCACCATTTTAGAAAATGACTACTTTCAGAATATGACATTGACTGGAGCAGATACATCTCACCGTACAAACCTGATGTTTGTTCAGCCAAAGGATGTTGCTACTAAAGTCTCTACTGAGGATCATCCTAAACAGGCCATGGCAAAGCCTCTTGGGATGAAAAATTTCAGTGCAGAACAACACAGAGTTCAACCTTACAAGATGGTCAAACTTGGCCTACCATCAGTTCAAGTTAAACATATCTCACCACAAAGCACTTGGAACCAAAAGATTTGAGAAACGGTTCATTCTTTGGCTCGTCTTGATAGCAATGGGAAAGAGATTCCAGCAGAAAGCCATAAGATTGGCACATTTGCTACAAAGAGCAAGGCATACTACTACCTCACACTGCCCAAGCCACCCCACAAGTCAGTAGTACATGAGGTGATGTGTTGTATAGTTGCAAATAGCAAAAAAAAAAAAAAAAATCAAAGCCTTTCATTCAACTGGTTGGAGACCAGCCAGTCTATGCTCTGATTGTTCAGTTGAAAAATGAGAATCCTACACAGTTTGAACTCATCCTTCCATTCCATGCAGTGTTCTTTCATATCAGCAATTAACAAGCAATTCAAAGGATCTGGGGCCTGATTCCAAGATGGTCAGCGTAACTTGCACACAGTTGCGAGTTACACCAGTCACCTCTACACCAGCAACCCTACGCCACATTCCAGAAGTGGCAGGGTCCTGGCAATTGCAACCTGCGATATACGCCATGCATGTGGTGGTAGCCCATGCATGGTGTATATCTGCCACAAGTTGCAACTCATGACAAATGCCAGGTGGCCCACCCCAGAACACCGCCAGCCACACCAGGGAGCATTGAGTGGGCAGGATAGGTGACACAGGTGTCAGGGGCACACTAGAGAATGGACCCCCAGGGGTCCCTGCTATTTGGGGGATTGGGGTGCAGGGGTATACATTAGGGGACATGTCTGTGCTGTTGCTGCAGTGCTAGGAGGTGAGCAGCCAATAGATGGCACCATCAGTTGCCTCTTAGAGCAGCTCAGAGCTGTTCTAACTTAACCACACCTCTGTGGCTTTTGGCCTTGTGCTTGTGGGTTATGACAGCCACCCTACTGGAATTGGGCTAGGTTGCAGTTGTAACCTGGAGTTGTACCAGGCATTGTAGGCTGCGGCATAAGTGTTGGCATAAATTACGTTTGTTGCAGCCCGCAAACACCAAGGCACAATCCGCATCTCGGAATAGGGGCTGGAGTATTGACTGGTGTAAGTAGCGAGATACGCCATGGGGTTTGGCGTACTGGTTTCTTGTTGCAGTTAGTGAGATTACAGAGGGTTCAGTTGACAAAGTACTGCGTGGTAAACATTATATGTGAAGCATCAGATGTCTTCAACTGATGTAGAGATACTGGCTCACAGAATAATTCGAAAAGGACTTAGTGATGGTCTACAGTTGTATCCAGAGCTACAAGAAAAGCTGGAAAAACTAAGACACCCCTCTACAAACACACGAGAAGAGTTCAAGATGATCTGTGATGAGCAAGAGGGTGATCAAGAGTTATCTTCATTTGTTGTGAAAGCTTTTGAAATGGTTGAAAATTCTGATAGTTTAATGGCAAAGTATTGGCTCAGCTTCATGTACATGACTGAAATGGTATGAAAGGTATTTTCTGAATCAATAAACTTAAACAACTTAGAAATACTGATGATGAATATCCATGCATTAAGAACTCAGGCATTCAAGGCATCACTCAGACTGATGTTGCCATGGCTGCATGTCTATGACAATGACAAGTATGGAAGATGGCTTAGAGATTAGCTGTCTGCCTGAGGAGAAAGTCAAGTACATGTGTGGTGGTTTACTTGCACAATCAATGACAGGGAATCCCTACTCTTGCTTGCCACTGAATCTATGGATAGAAATGACAATGAACAAGGGCTCAAAGATGAAAGCTGGTTGGATGAAATTTTTGAAGAATGAGAAGATGCTGCTAACTCACACTAGAAATGCAAACTTTATAGTCAGTCTCTCTGCATGCCATCGTAAATATGAAGACAACCTCTCAATGCCACAGTAAGAATTCAACAACCGAACTCAGAGCAGATGAACGGGCAGTACAGGATCTTGATAGTTGCATCACAGAATCTGACTGTGATTCTTTTGACCTTACAAAGCCTACACTGAGGACTCTCCAATCTGGAATGATTGCATCAGAAAAACTCGTCCAGGACTCTGAAAAAGCACATGAGGATGGCGAATCACTAGTCAACAAATTCTTTCAGGAGTGGATGTTTCCAACTAAGAAATCATTTAATGCAACAGTTCACAGAAACTCAATGTACAACTTCAGTAGACAACCTATTATCAGAGATGGAACAAAAACCATTGTAATGAGGACTAGTGTAATGGAAAACAATGACATGGTAGAAGTAAACTTTCTTGCTCAAAAGTGTAAGGAGAAATTTGAGCTGTCACAAGTAATGGAACATCGTGTGACAGAGGAATGTCTTTCAATATTCAGTTCTAATGGAACTATGGCCAAAGTACAAAAATCAAAGTTAGTTAAAAAGTTGAACCTAGTGCCACTACACCCCAACAGTAGCTACATTGCCCTGGCAGACATGGGATTAATTTGGAGGCTTGCCACTCCTTCTGCAGAGGATAGAGAACATGATGAGACTGACTTCACATGGGCAAATTATGCTTATAAGGTATTTGCACTTGTCCTGGCTCAACACCCCAAAGCTTCCGAGATCATCTTTGTGAATAATCCATATGACTTGGAGATGAGCATCAAAGACAGTGGGCATGAACATAGGACAACATGTACACCATATACAGGAGGGACAAGGATTATTTTATTTTATATATATCTGGAGAGAGGATAAGCTGCCTGCTTCAAAGGAGTTCTATATGCTTAAAAACCCAGGCAACAAAATACATATCCAGCAATTTCTGAAGGGCGAATTTGGGGTGTCTGAACATCAACATCCAGCCATCCAATTTCTATATTCTAAAGGTTGAGTTAACTGTTACTTAACTGTATGGTTTGTCAGAAGAGTGTCTAGTCTAATGCTTTTTTTTATTAGAAAAAAGAAAGTTATGGTTCCAAAGTCACAAATGGAGGTAAATGTGGTGTTAGGGTTTTCAAACCCTACGGATTACTCCTTCTCCTAGGCCCTAGCCAATCAAAGGCCACGTACAATGGGTCTGCTGCTTCAACCTAAAGGTCTGAGCCCTGTGCAAATCAAGTTATGACTGATTTCTTGCTTTGTGCACAACCTTGCAGGCTTTGTGGGAAGAATGTTATGAGTGATCTTCTGCTCCACAAAAGGCCCTGATAGCCTGGCATGAAGAGTGTTATGACCGATCTTGTGCTTAATGCAGGGTGCAAGAGTGAAGAATCATATGCATGTTCTCCTGCTTTGTATGGCACTCACATGGCCCTAGGCAAAAAAAAAAATTATGACTGCTCTCATGTTTTACACTGGGCCCCTAGGGCCCTGCAAAAAGAAAGTTATGACAGATGGTGCGGGCTCTACGTGAAGCATGGGACTCATGAGGAATGGCTATGGACCAGTACCTTAAAGCAGCAGACTTGTGGATCACAGCTCTGAACCTGTAACTTGGCTTTGGGCCCTGAGGCTACAGGCAGGGGGAAGGGGTTAGGACTGACAAAAGCCTAACAACACATTTCCCCCTTTTTGTGGCTTTAGAACCTTAATGGATTAATACAGCTTGTTTTTTCAATGATAGATGGACAGACAGACAAACACATACATACTTGGACAGTTGGTCCCCCCCCCCAAAAAAAAGACAGATTCCCATTGCCTGTATGATGGAGTGGAGATAATTTCAAAAGGCTTCCATTCTGCTGTATTTACTTATCACACAAATTTGTGTTGATCATATTTAGTTGTTCTTTCAAATGCTGAATAAAGCCCCAGGCTGAAACAATTATCACATATGCAGTTTAAACAAGAGTTCCAGCACTCACAGCTTTGATGAACTATTGAGAATGATTTTCTCTGCTTGACAAGAAAGGGGTTTAGAAGAGCTGTGTCACTTTATCAGCTCAAACAATACACCTAAATCTGGATTACTGGAGGTTTTATCTATTTCAAACAGATGTTGGTTCTCCAAGAAATTAAAGCAATAAATTCTCTCAGCTCCATAAGCCTGTGAGTTCATCTTGTTTGTCAAAATATTATTTAAAGCTCACTTTAACCCGTTATTTCAAGTAAAATATACCTGTCCAGCAGCAGCAGTGAAAACAGCTCACAGAGTAGTAAACTATGATAGAGAAGGAGGTGGAGAGAGAGAGAGAGAGGGGGGACAGAAGAGACAGAGAACACGAGTCACCGTATTGGAAAATCATTTTAATTAGCTCTGTGTTTAGAATAGTGAACAGAAATTATACAATGTTGCTGTTATAAAGGAGAGTTGGCCATGTGTATATGTGTTCATGCATAGTCTTTGAAGGCATATTTTTTTATTTTTTTCAGTTATTCATTTTGCATGTTTTATCAGTAGCTTAACTGGTTCATTAGCTGTTTAGGAAATACATTACAGCTGTCTCTCATATGTAAATGTTATGATGAATACAATTCAGACCTTGAAGGGATAATATTGAATTTTTCAAGAACACAGTACAAAAACATAACTCCTGATCATATGATAGTGGCACTATCTTGTGAGTTCTGCCACAATAAACTGTTTCGTTGCTTTGTAACTTTCTGACTACAAGTAATTTATTTTTACTTCATAGGTGTGCAGCTTTGTTGTGTATTTTGGTTGCCATTTGTACATATTATGGTGACTAATGAATGGGTATGTAACAGAAATTGCTCCCTTTATGGGGTGCTGGGGACATCAAGGCTCACTCCAGGCCGCAAAACCAGAGCTAACATGGTGAACACACAATGAAATATGGCACCATATAAATGGGCTAGAAACAAAAGTAGGGCAGCAGAGATCAACATGGGGCTGAAAAAGAGTGCATAAGAAGTATAAAAATAAACATTAACTGCTGCTTTTAAGAGCTTGTCACATCTTGAACTTTGCAAAAAACACAATATTCAGGCACATGCTAGCCTATTCTTCATATCTATGAACATTAAAGTGAGTCACTGTCTCCCTACACTCTGCTCTGGCTGCTTGTCTATACCAGCCATCATGATCCGCTGCTTGTGACATCACAGTCTGATGCTGTGGAAATTATTATGCCAAGCAAAGTACTGTGATGGCAGATGTGGGCAGTTAGCATTGATGAAGTTGGTGGGGGGGGCAATGATGTTAATGGTTATAGTTATAATGAATAATAGTTTAAGTAGGATTACATATACAGTATATAAAATATAAACTGAATACATAGAAAGTGACGGCAGAAAGAGAAGGAAGGGCCATCAAGTCTGCCTTTACCATATTACTTCACACCACTGACCTATTGCACTGGTGGGTTGTCTCCCTCATCTCTGCTCCCTCAACTCCAAAAGGTATTTTTTTTCTGAAGTTCCCAGAGAACTCACAAGCTCTTTAACATTTGAGATGTGAGAGTCATGTGCAAAGCTCTCTGAGGGGTGTATCTAACTGGTTCTATAATATTTTGTATTATTTAAACATTAAGGCATGACCCTAGGTTGGGTTACTATCCATTCTTCTAGCCCTACGAGGTCACGCGGCATGAAGCGTAGCCAAGTATCTTATGCCCTTAGGGTTAGATTAACAAAGGAAACCCAATCCTTGGAGTGCCCTAATGCTATAATTTCTCTCTAATTGAATGTTTTAATAGTTAAAATTCAAATTATTTTAGACTACATGAAGGTTTCCATTGTCTTATTAGAATGCAGTCAGCCAATCAAAATGCTCAATTTCCATCTGTTGGTTTGTAATTCAGTTTGTGTACTTGCTTTGTTTACGTCTTCTCATAACTGATGTAGAGGATATGGTGGAACTCCTGACTCCACAATAATGCAACCTCATGTAATCAATTTGACATTTAAATTCAGATTAGTCACGAATGAAAATGACAAAACAGGCATTTATGTTGAGTAGCAGTTTATTATAATAAACTCAATGACAGCAAATGAAAATGATAATATGTACAGAACAAAAAAATCTTCTGTTCAAATATCTTATCAGAAGATGGAGGTTCTCCTTCCACTTCCAAATGCACCAGAAAAAAGGCATTGCATCAGTATATACACATAATTAATCAAATAGAAACATTTCTAATTAAATGTACCAAAATAAAACTTTTTGTTGGCATATTAAGAAACGGAAATGAGAAATGCCTGAATACATTTATAAAAGCAGCAATATTCCTTTTTCCTTTTCAGAAAGAAATCTGAAAGAGACTAAAGGGCCTTAAATAGATCAAGATCCCCCTAGATCACATTACCGAGGCACATCAGCTTAAAATTAGAATTTATTTTCAGTCTAGAAGAGGACTGGAAAAGTTAGCAAAACAAGAAAGTAATAAAAAAAACATTGGAGACCATGTTTTACACACATAAAGAACAAATAGACACAACAAGTTAGTATGATGTGCACATGTCTATTAACATGGCAGATTTGGAAAACAACTTCAAAAAAAGGAATATTGTCTACCAAGGTCTGGAGTTAGCTACTCCAATGGAAAACAAAATATAAGAAAACATAAAACACCTTATTCTTTTCTTGGGACCTAGACCCAAATAGCCCTCAACAGATAAGAGAAGCTTGGATAATCCCTGATGTCTTCAAAGTACCCAAGATAAATGGAAATTATAAACTTGGTAAGAGAAACCAAGACCTCTGATTAGTGAGATGCAATCACATGAACTATTCCAGCACAACAGCACAGGTCACAGTCATTTACTATTTTTAACCTTATTGCCCAATTTTTTAAATAAAAATTAGAGGTTCCATTTTATAATTGCAGCAAGGCACTCCAGGACTCTGTAGCTGTGGGATAATGGCATTTATCGGGTTTGTAAGGCACTCAGCATTGCCTTGCGCCTCATTTCCTGAGTTGTACCATTATTCAACACTAAAGCACACCCTGTCATGACTTACTGCTCAACTGCAGGCATGGATTTATTTTTCTCAGCAGCAAGATAATGAGACATGCATGTCATTATCCTGATAAATTTTCCAGGACTATCTGGGTCTATCCACATGGATACTTGAGCTATCCATGCACATTGATCCAGAAGGGTTAATGAGTTATCTGAGCTTGACTGAAGAGTTGACTGATCTATCCAACTCAATGTGCAAACAGGTGTTGTATCTAGAGTAGGAAAAATCATTTCAAGCATCCAAATGTTCATTTTAGCCTTTACAAAAGGTATATAGAGTTTGCAAGGCAAGCAAAAATATTCTTACAGTAAGAAGAAAATTCAATCATTTTAAACAGTCATTTATAGTACCTTTATTGTCACGAGTTACTATTTTAGAGGTTGGTGTATCAACCTATCAAAATTTGGAAGACACAAAAGGAGGAAGGTTCTGATCACATTGTAAGAAAGATGGTGACAGAAAAAGAGTGCGTACTCATTATATTGTTTAAATTCATACGGAACAGTTATTTCAGAATTTGAAAACTTTCTTGTACGTGTAAGCAGGAAGAATATTCAAAATGCGTACCAAAAATAGTCAGACTTGACCATTCAGAATAAGCTGACCCCTTCATATGAGGGTAATTCTTTTAACATACTAATTGTACTTTACAAAAAAGCCATGCAATTTTCACTCCTCCCTTCCCTTAATGGCCAGATGAGCATCTACCTTGCTCTTAGAAAAGCAGAAAAATAATTTAGAGTTCCACATACATCCAGTCATCTATGAAGGCATGGGTGCCAATTAAGACCACTGGTAGTTTTCACATCTATGGAATCAGACAATGTTTCCACTCTGATACCCTTTTACCAAGTGTTAATACATGAAGGGCCCTAACATCTGCGTGCGTGCAAATTTTAAAACACTGACAGAAAAATAGCTGCCCATAATTTGCAAAAGTTATAATATGCTGGAGATGTTTCCAGAGACTGAACAGCCTATTGTTCCAAGAGGTTCAAAATTTGCAGAAGCAGCGCAACTGCATGTGCAAATCATTTGAAAATAGCCCTCCCCCTTCTATCATCTGGTAAGAGTGCCATTGTTGAAAAGAGCTCAGCTTACTTGTGAATGTAAACTACAGTGTAGTAGAAGGGAAGCCTAGTTGGGGACTTGTTTTGTTTCATACAGGAAGATATATGCTAGGTAAGAGCCAGCACCACAGAGTCCCTAAATGTTGGATGCATCCCAGCCTCATTTACAAAATGCTTTTTCTGTGTGCAGATTGATTACATTTCAGCCAATTGGATCCCCGAGAGGTGGACTAAGCCCATACTTCAGTTCTATTAATACAAAGATACTTTAAGAAGCATGACTCTACGTTTTCTAAATTCAGACATTAAAACTAATAGTTTTTTTACAAAAGTATGAAGCAAATATTTTATAAACAGTATCAGTTAGTGTTCTATTGTCATTTATGTTACAAAGTGTTTCACAAAAAAATTAAATTTGTGAAAAGCAGCCATGTGTTGGATTATAAATTAAAATGCAAAGCAAGCCCCTTCTGTCATCTCTCCTTCTACAAAATATAAATATATATTTTATATAGATATGTCTTACAGTAACTGCTACATAGAAATTGACATTTAATACAAAACCAGTTCAACCTAAAAAAGTTTTACAAAATAATTTGATTTCTGTTCCAGGATATGATTTTATAGCACAATATACATCTAAAAGGGAAAATGCCCAACACACAAGGTGACTAACAAAATGAAAGGCAATCTAAATAATTTTAAGAAAGTTAAATTATTAAAAAAAGTAGTATTTTATTATTAAAGAGTCATTTCTACAGACCTTTAAACATCACAGAAACATAGACCTATGTTTTCATGTTTACTAGCATTGATAATACTATATTTAAAGTACTTTTAAAATCTGGAAAATGTACATTGGGGTAATGTATAAGTTATGCAGATTAGCATATTTAAAACATCTCTGTTCTGAAGGGTTACCCCCCCCATTCATCCATTAACAAATTACATATAAACATTCATTTGGAAAATGTCTTGTTGATGGCGTGAATACCACAAATGTGTTTTGATCTTAGAGTTTTTCTTTTGGCCATGTATATTGCTCATTTGGTACAAATTGATCCTTGTTCGGGGAAAACACAACATCACTTCCTGAACTGCTTTATTTTGCAAGTCAGAGGTCCTTCTGCTTCTAATCAGAACTTGCATAACTAAATGGGCTATGTTTACTCTGAATATATATTTATATATTATATATACTATATATTTATACTGTATATATTGTATATAATACATATAATATATCTCAACCTATAGGCGTATACATAACAGAAGGCTAACCCCTCTATACATACTGCACTATTTCATAGCAAAAATGCCCTGGATTACAAACTTATCTCAGTAGCATAAACTGCACTCCATGCAGCTCCTCTAAAGCTTATATTGGAAACCAGCAAGTATAAAAACACTGTTTTGAAACATAAGCAAAAAAAATATAAATATCTATTTCTGAACTGTAGTTTTAATTTATTTAGAGGGTTACATATGTGAATATTTCACTATATCGCATGTCATTCCAGGATGCTTAAATGATATCCAAGAGGATTCTTAGGTTTAGCATATTTCTTTTTTTCTCTCAATTTTTTCACCAGTTTAAAAAAGGTTGGGGGAAAAGAAGTACAGAAATCAGTTAGATGGTAAGTATGGGCACGGTTGCAGCTCAACGTTTGTGTATTTATCAAGTCTTTTGGACAGCAAACGTTGCAGAGAAAAAGTCAGTTTGTGGCAGTTAGGCACTGGGGTGAGATTTATGCGTAGAACTCATTTGTAGGTGCTTTCTTGTAGATGGGCTTTTTGCCCAGGTCATAGCTGCCTTCGTCCTTCTTCTTCATGCGGTAGATCAAGAGGAGAATGAGAAGAATGGCAAAGAGAAGACCCACTACTCCTCCTACGATCAAAGCTGTAGAATGGGGAAGAAAGATAAAAGATCATTAAAATCAAATAAACAGATGAGCTGAATCCCATGTTATATCAATCACAATTTGCAAGAAAACCTAAAATTAATCTAATCATTAAGCCTTTACCAGGCAAACAAGATGCAAACAAACAAACAAAATATATTTCTTCACCTATTTTGATTATGTAGTTTCATGAGCAGTTTGGCTCAGTTAGACAATAGTCAAGCCAGAACATTAACAAAACTCATTACAGAATCATCTGTGGGGTGACTAAGACTGAGATAAGTGGGGTTTTTTCGCAGTTTATTTGCCCAGGATAGCTGAACTAAAATACATTGTCTCATTTACAGTGGAGTCCTGTTTTTATCCAGTTTTTCAGCTTGGAGGATTAGGCACATGGAGGTCTGGTGCCTTGCTCAATGTCAAAGAGAGTCAATGGCAGCAGTAGGAGTCAACCCCATGAGCTCCCATTTTGTACTTCAGTATTCAGACTACTAGACCACACTGCATTTCCTTACTAAGAATGAAGACAGAACATAGGAAGTACAACATAAAATTGGAATTCTTTAACATACATTTTTTTTTCTTATTCCATTGCTCCCCATCTTGGCTGCCCCCCTTTCTCACCACTCCCAAGCATCTTCACCTGTTTCTGCCTGATATAACCACAATTTTTGCCCGCCCCCATAGCTGGGTGTGCTCCCTAAATCCATCAAACACAGATCCGGTTCAGACAACAGAAAGGTCGCCACTGCAGGACCTGCAATTGGTCAGTGGTCACCCTGTCAGCCAGCATGTTTCCACTGTTTCTCCCCTTGTCCACAGGAGTGGCATTCAATTACATCAAGGGTGATGCCATGTGCACTTCCACATACTGCACACTCCACGGCTTCCGTGTCCTACCCCTCCAGCCACTAGTAGGGGCCAGGTATACACTGGGTGCTGTGCTATTCCCATCAGTCCTTTCAATGCTCAATCCTCAACCCCTGGCTAACCCTCCAATGCTCTGAGCTCGCTCCCAAACTCAGGTCATCGGCGCCTCAAGTGCACTGTGCCAACAGGCTGGCTTTAACATACATTTTAAAACAAAATGGGTAGACCCACTTCTAAGAAGACATTACTCTTAAGACAACCTGGTTAATTCAAAATGTTTAAACCAAACTGACCCTCCCACTACAGACAGGCTTAGTATTACTTTTTAAATATTCTTTTATCTCTTATACTGCATTATGTTTTCATTGTAAAACACCTGAGCCCTTGGGAAGTGAAGCTACAGTATAATAATGAAATAGCCTTGCAATTACTAGAGTTCCAAAATGCAAAGGAATAATCAGCATAGATATAATATGCAAATTACTGGAGTCACAAGTACATACAAAGACACTTTTAAGGTTCTAATTATAACTGGTTCTAAACAGAACCAGAAGAGATACACCATACCCCATTATATAATTACCATAATGTGAAATGCAATTAATTAAACAGGAAAGAAAAAAGATATGACACTGTATCTGGGAGCTGCTCTTCTAGCCGATGTTTTTCATGCAAAAACATAGAATGCTAAGACACTGCCAAAGGCTGTCACTAGCAAACTCTGCTACATTTCAGAAAATGGCCAGTTCCAGAAAATATTAACATATTACCACATATCAGGTACTAAACATACACCTAACAGAAGAGATGCCATTTGAACACAAGTGTATAGGTAGGTAAGGTAGCTAAAATTTTTATTTTTATAGAGGATATCACGTCATTGGGGTGAAATCCCTGTTTACAAGACAAGTCCTGTTTGGTTACATAAAAGTAACAAATCATGTATTACAAGTACTAAGATTTTTACAAGGTTTGTTAAATACAGCAACATTCACTATACACTATGCAAAATGCATAATAACAGTCTATCAAATACAACAAACAACAAGTACAAAATGTACAAAAATACCAACAGGCCTAATTACAATAAACTACAAAATTTTCAATGAGGACAAAAAAACTAAGACAAAGTGCTTCATGGTATATGGTCTAGATTTACAAATCCCAATAGTAAACCAAGCAGTTAACAACTACATACAATCTAGATTGAGTTCAAACCCAGTCTACATCCATTACATTATAAAAATTTAAATTGACTAACAAACAAAGCTAAAACACAATTACATCACATATCAGAATTGCTAAACACAGTAATAAGCCAAACAATTGACAATTACACACAGCCTGGAAGATTGATATCAATCCTATTTTAAGTACATTTGTGAATGCCACTCTTATTGAGTATGGAAGTATATTCCACCATATTGCTGCTTGATGTTTTAATTTTTTACCCCAAATTTTGTTTTATTATAATTACCTTTTATTTTATTTACATATACAGATCTAGTCAAGGTCTGAGTAGGCTCAATCTTTTTCGTCGATGCATTAACTGATATGTAATGAGCCAGTTGCTTTATAAAAAAGCGATGCAATAATTTCAACCATATCTCACCATTTGTCTGTTCTAGGGTAGTCCATCACAGAGTAATTAATAATGTACTGTGGCGTGTTCTATAATGATAACCCAAAATAAACCGCGCAAGTTTATAATAAATGTTATCTAACTTAACCCGCATTAACTTGCAACTCTTTATATAACACTTCCATAATCAATGTTTGGCATCACCACCTGTTCCACTATGGTTTTTCTGTCTTTAAATCCAAATGTCTTGATGTTTGTCTAAAGGCCCCTAGTGTCCTACTAACTTTATTCAATAACTCCTTAATATGTTCTTGAAAATTTAGCTCTACATCAAATATTACACCCAGATATCGATATTCAGTTACCTGATCTATTAGAACATTTGATAAAGATGTTATACCCAAGTTTGGTTTGTTTCTGTTCCCAAAGTAAAGGACTTTAGTCTTCTTTATATTCATTGCCAGCCCTGACCTAGTGAACCACTCCCCTA
Organism: Neoceratodus forsteri; assembly: GCA_016271365.2. Taxonomy (NCBI): domain Eukaryota; kingdom Metazoa; phylum Chordata; order Ceratodontiformes; family Ceratodontidae; genus Neoceratodus; species Neoceratodus forsteri. The sequence continues at coordinate 221,079,474 of JADMNL010000028.1, forward strand.
TGCTGCTGAAGTCCCTCTGCAGGTTAACTCTCAGGTCTGCAAAGTCTGACCCAGTTGCAACAAGAGCCGTATCATCGGCATACAGCCAGATGTTTGATGTGTGAACTGTCTGGAGAAGATCATTGCAGAATACTAAGAATAATAAGGGCCCTAGTATAGATCCTTGAGGGACTCCTCTTTCTACTAATTTAACTGTTGACAATGTCTGGGACACACATACTCTTTGAGATCGTCCTGTTAAATATGATTTAATCCATGTCCATGGTCCCTCAGTAATGCCCATAACCCAGAGTTTTCTCATCAGCAGGGAGTGGTCCAACAGGTCAAAAGCTTTCGACAAATCTGTGAATCAAACTGCAGTCTCCTTTCCTTCATCAAAAGAAGTTGCCACAAGATCATGAAATTCGATCAAAGCTGAATTTGTGGAAATTCCTTTTCTAAAACCTGCCTGATATGGTGTATATACGTTATTTGTTTCTAAATAGTCCATTTTTTGTATATGTACTAACTTCTCCAGGTATTTAGATAGTATTGAAAGCAGAGCTATTGGTCAATAGTTGCCTAGAAGAGCAGCTGCCCAGATACAGTGTCATATTTTTTTTCTTTCCTGTTTAATTAACATTACATTGTAGAGCCGGCCCAGTGGCACTGAGGGTTGAGGTGCTGGATGCCACACCTCGCATCACGCCGGTGACCTGGGTTCAGGAATGGACTTGGGTTGCTGGGGGTCAGAGGAGGAGGAGGAGGAGGATTGAGCATCCCAACGGATGCTCTCCTCCTCCAGGGGTGGGACATACGGGTGCTTCATCCACCTGATGCTCTGGTGCCGGTGGAAGCATGGGAGCTGGGGTATAGGTGGCTCTACAGAGTCGGGGAGGGGAGGACGTCTGGGGCACTTGACAATGGCATGCGTTAGCATGCTGTCTATCTGGATGTCAGTCCTGCGTGCCCACAACCTCAGGGGTAGAGGGACTAACAGGGAAGAAAATGGAAAAACACCCTTCCAACTCTGGATGATGACTAGTCCTACCCAGGATCTCCTATCCATGGGCAAGACTCCACTGTGCAAGCACTCCAATGGAGAAAGAGGATCGAGGTAGGAGTTGACTGGGCACTCTAGGGGCAAGATACTGTGGGTGGGGATCCACTAAGGGGAATTGACCAAGTCCGAAGGAGTGGGGTGAGAGTGCAGAATAGATGGGATAAAAAGGAAAGTATAAAAAAATATATATATTACATTGTAGATAAAAGGTATTTACCGGCAAGAACTTCTGTTCTTTCAAAAATGCTTTCACTGGATTTACTCGCCATGGGCACTTGATTTAATACTTCATTATGTGGGGGTGACATTTTTCCCTTTATCGGTATCTCATTTCCATTCACAGTGCTCTCATCAATAGGTTCCACTCTTTTTCCATCACCATCAGGAATTCTGTTGTCCATCTCAGGCACCTAAAATGGAGTGACAAAAATGTTTTAATTTTTTCATTTGAAGTCAGTCACATCCAGGAGCAGATACAGAATTTTCTTGAGGGTGTAGCAAATTTGTCAAGCGGGAGCACTTTCTCTTAAACAATAAAAAATGTTACCCTTTAAAGCTCACATTAGGCTAAAACATCTACTGTTACATCACTACCCATCCGGATCCTCTGGTGGCCACCTTAATGGAACTTCAGAACAACTGACAATGGGACAACGGACATAGTTCTAACCTGCTTTAAATAAACTACTACTAAAACTGCATAAACGTACTGTGTACTTAAAGCGATCATGTTAGTCATTTTTTGGGAAGTAACTTCAACTCTGCATCTTAATGTTGCTCTTATTTTATCGTGTTATTCCTTGGTTCTATGGTATATCACAGATTAGAGGGTCATTAATATCAGTCCTGTTATAACCATAATAGAACCTGGATACTGCCCAGTGTGAAAGGCTAGACAACATTTTTGACACCAGGAAGCAGATGCTACATTGTGGTTATGAGAGGATTTGCATGTGGGGTAACTACTGTGCTGGAATATTTAGGGATATTTTAGTCCAATGGTATAATTGACACCTCAATTCTAAAAAGTTTAATATAATCCAAAAATTGTTATTTGTCAACATCCTTTATTAAAAAATACATATTTTTTTATATTCTTTGCTAACCAGGTATGGTCAACTAGGCACTAGTGCCTGTTTTCAGGGGTGACCCAGGAGCACTGGGGAGGTTAAGTGACTTGCTTAGAGTTACACGGTATGCAAGTGGAGGTTGTGGGATTCAAATGCAGGTCTGCTAGCAGTACCAAGTTCATTCACAGCTTGTTACTCTGACCTCTATGCTATATTACTAGCCCCAGTTTTCCTCAAGCACTGCTGGTGTGTCCATCAAAAAGAGCCTTAAGCTAGAGTATATAATAGAAGGTTCACTTTAAAGAAAACCTAAACCTTGTTTGACATTTGTTCATATAATTGGACTGTCAAACAACCAAGTTGTTTGACAGACTAACTTTCAAAAGGTGCAACTTCCATCAGGTCAGTGAAGAGAGCATAATTCTCAAAAGCTACTCTCAAATGTACATTTTTGTTTATCCACCAAAAGGTATCACCTGAATGTTTGTTTTTCCTTCTCTCCTTGCAACCACATTTCTTTTGTTCATAAAAATTGGAATTGTGGGCATGTATCTTTCCTCCTGTATCTCCATACTTTCCATTTTCATGTTTTGTTCAGAAGTAATGTTTTTTTTTATCCCCACTTTATTAATGTTGCCTTTTTCCTGGCCCAATATACTCAACTGTATAACTTACAAAACTAATTACTTCCCCATGACATCAATGTAGTGGTGGTCCTACAAGAACACTAATATTGTGAGCTTCCTATGAACCGACGTCTCTGTGCCCTGGAGTTGGTCACTACTGTCATTATATAAATTAATACTGGGGTGGGGCAAAGGCAGCACTGATAAGAGACCAGGGCTATAAAGAATGTTGAATTTCTGATGGAATAAAATTCCACAGAATTTCAGAAACTTCAACAGAATTGCCATCTGTAGAAGAATTGTGAAATTCCATATGCACAATAGTTTTAACAGATTAATAATCCAGTTTACATAAACTGATGCTTATTTTTCCATAATCCACAGATATTCTGTGGTTTATGTAATCTGCCAAAAAGTATTCCATACTTACACAAAAAAATGCTTTTTGAAATTCCATGGAATTGCAAATGAAATCCCAAAACGCATTTCTTTAGAGGAAGTGCCATTCCATACCAATTCCGACAGCAGAATTCTGCATTCTGCATAGCTTTGTATGAGACCTCAGACAGATCAGGCTACAGCTACACAAATGTAAACATTTCCAAATACAGTAGTATTAGAAAAAAAAGTAAAGCGAGGTTTAGATTTCTTTTAAATGTTATAGCATAGACATAGAACACAGAAACAAGAGGTATTGTTAACAAAAAAGAAATCGCTTTATCTACCTTTGTGGTGTTTGTCTCTAATTGGTCTTCAATGAATTCACCTTCTTTTCCATCTTCTTCTTCTTCACTTTCTACAAATCAAGGGAGATTATAAGTAGTCTAAATCTTATCATTAAAGTACAGTATATTCTGTATGCATACTACTAAAAATTAGGCAGCTTCACAAAGATAGATAAGGTTCTTTTTAAAAGGTCAATTTTTATATTATTTATGCATGTGATCCCCACATTCTCCTAGCCATATCATATTATAGTAATACAAAGCCTAAACTGCTGACATTCCCACTTTAATATCATTTTACAACACAGCTTTTATAATTTTTTTTTATTGCAGCCACTCCTGAAAGAGTTAATGCTGATCAACTGTGGGTGGGGGCTATTACTGTAGTTTCTCTATGACTCAGACTGGATTTGGTTTCTGGACTGTGCTCCCTTAGGCCACATTGACCCTGAAAAGAGTCACATCCTCTTTCACAAACCCACCTGTTTGGAAAACATGCAAGCAATCTCATCACCAACTCAGTCTGAGTATGTTTAAGAGCTGATTTAATATAATCTCTGATCATGCATTGCAGAACAGTGATATGTATTTGTTTAAGCCTGCCACTTCTGTGTTCTAATAGAACTATGTTTTTCCCCCTCTTAATGAGAGGCCACGCATAAAAGTTTGAAGGTTGGTCAGCATTTGAAAATTAAAAAGCTTTCATCAACTTACAAATCCATTACCAAGTTGATGACATGCAGTATACTTGTTGATGAATCACCATGACTAAGCAAGTCAGTCCATAATCAGAATGCAATATACAGTCTGACAAAAAAAGTAAGCAGCTATTTTTTTGTAAATTTCTTACCTGAGCTGTCTCCAGAACCTGACCATTCATCATCCTCTTCTGAGCTTACAAGTAAACTATCTTCATCATCAGCAGGGAACCCTGAGCTCATGTTCAAATCCATTTCTGAGGGATGCAGAACCTCTGTTGCTCTCACCTGTTGATCAAAATGTGGCATGTAATTCAGCAGCAATTACAGACTGGTATGCATTAAAGTGTAGACAGTATAAGAATGCTAAATACAGATACACAAATAAACAGAATAGTGGATGGGCTCTGATGCACAAGTGTGATATCCCATCGAGGGGTTCTGATGAAAGCAGTGACCACGAGAATAAAGTTTGAGTAGTCATCACTTTCATCAAAACTCTGAGAAACAACACAGTGCTTTTTGTGGATCAGAGAGCCCATCTGCTATTTTTTTTAATAGTATATGAATTTTTTTCTATTTGAAACTGTCACACAGTGCACATTCCTCTCATGGCTGCTGCATTTGTACTATCGATCTGACATCAGACCAAAGGTACAACAGCATATTGACATCAGAACGATGGTACAACTTTCTGGTTGACATCGAATTCCATGCATAACAAAGGCAAACCATATACTATATGCATATTAAAGTATAATAATGTGGGCAATAACCTGAAAAGGTTAGCATTTTTGTGGAGGTAAAAGCACTCCTCCAATATATGCCGAAACGAGGCCACAGGCAGAATGCTCCATAGCAAACACCACAGTGCCTATATCACAAATGAATGCAGTACCCTGGGGTGTGTTATCACACTCAAACAATGGCATGGAGTGCCCCCAACACGTACTTAAATTAAACTGCTTTTATGATTTTACTGGTTAGAACTCGTGTTTTCAATTGTCCTTGTTGATGTCCCTTTGAAATTTCCAGCTGGCTGTGACTAGTCTAGTTCAAATCACAACAGGCTTGCTCTGTTTTTATTCACTATATCCTGCTGACTAGTGCAAAAATTTACTGCCACCCCTGCTGTAATGTCTCTTTAAACACCTCTGTCACATGGTATTAACAGGTCTGTAATTTTACAGCAGTGATCCATATACATACAATCAAACTAAGTTTTGAAATCAAGTGAATGCCACCTCATAATGAATTTAACTCAACTACACCTCGGCAGCCATTTTGTATCAAGGTTAAGCAATGGAAAACTCTGACTTCAAAAAGTGCTCCAGGTGGCAATGAGTTTTAAACACAGTAGTAATTGCATTGATAGTAAGCTCCCAAAATATAAAGATTAGCTAACATCACATATCTGGGACTAAATGTCAGCACTACTGCGCGCAAGTGCTTCTGGAGTATTCTGAATGTATTTCTGATGTCTGCTGGGTACTTTTTCAGACGTCTTTTCTTTTGTAGACTTGTGGCAAACTAGCACTCAACTTTGAACATCATGAATAATAAGTTTTCCCTAAAGTGAGCTCTTATGGTGTCAGTCTGAATATACTATATGTAAATGACTAAGCGGCATTTCACTGTAGGTCTGTAAGGCGAGGTATGGCAAGGCAAATTAATTTGTTAAGACTTCATTTCCCTGATGCTCAAGGCACCATACAGGCAATAAAACAGCAAGGAGTGAAGTAAATACATTTACATAAAAACAAATAAAAAAAATATAGTCCAGACTTTAGACATGTAGAAATAAAACTGTCTAGTTCAGGGGAAGGCCTGTTGAAATAAATAAAATTTCAAAGCAGCCCTAATGCGTCCTCTGAGCAGTCTGAGTGAATCTGGGGTGGCAGAGAATATCAGAGAAGGGGCAGCCACTCCAAATGCTCTGTCCCCAGATGACTTTGGCCTTGACCAGGGAACTACCAAGCAGGCATGCTTCAGAGAAGTGGAGCGGTCAGACAGAGGTGTGCGGTGACAAGAGGTCTTTTAGATAACCAAGAACCAAATCATGCAGGACCTTGTAAGTTAAACAAACTCTCTTGAAAGTGATATACCAATGAATCAACAGCCAGTGGATTGTAGGATGTGGGCTCACATATTAAAGGTGAAGTAGACAAAGAAATACATATGTAGCATAAATACGGATATGCAAAGTTGCTGAAACTTCACAAAGGTCGAAGTTCCAACTTGGCCAGGTGAAGCTGTAACTTTACCAACATTTTCGCCCATGAAGTTGTAACTTCACATCAAACTTCACCTCATAAATGGGTGAGGCTGGCGAAGTTGGCAACTTGGCAAGTTCCCACAAAGGTGGTGTTAGCTTCTTCATTTGAACTTTGCTGGCAAAGTTAAACTTCACTGCATCTCTGGTGAAGTTAAACTTCACTGTATCTCTGGTGAAGTTAAAGCAGCAGTACTATGTAAAAAAAAAATCTGTGCTTTTTTGACAGTTTATTCCCTGTGCTCTGCTGAGCATGTACCTGGTAATCTTTCCCGCCGGCATTGTACTATCACCCCATAACTTGCTCAGTTATCCTTTGTTTTTGTTTACATTTCTGCCACCTGCCACATTGAAAGCAGCAGTATTATATGTAGCCGCTATATTTACTGTAGTGCTACAACTGAAAATGTATCACTTCCTGATTAGGTAGTACTGCTGCTTTAAACTTCACTGCATCTCTGGTGAAGTTAAACTTCACGCATCTTTAAACACAAACCATTATGAGGCCTCAAAGAAGATTTCAAGGTTTAAAAGGACAGCACCCATGTCTAAACAAGGTATGCATAGCACACTTCTTACAGGTTCCTCAGTTCTCACATTACTAACATAATGCCACCTACAAGGGATCAGGTAGGTCAAAAGGAGATGTGGGATCTCCAATTGTCTACATTACTCCATCAGGATTCCCTGTACTATCATTAACAGACCAGGATCTGGTAGATAGACTTCCTTTTAAATAAAACACAAGTCAAAGAAATGGTTACTAGCCCAGTCCAAGAGTCAGTCTTTACATTAATTTACTTGTCTAAGACATGGTGCAAATTGCTCCAGCCTAGTAAAGTTAGTCTAATACCTATCCATACTGGCTAGAGTGGAGGAGTGTCCTGAAGCTAATGAACTTCTGAGAGCAGCACGGGTACTTCTAAAGGCAGCAGGTACTGCTAAGGTATGAAAATTAAACTGCTTAAAGAATTTTTGCTTGCATTTGTCCTTGTATGACCATTACATCAAATCCCCAGTTGGCGATGACTATGGCTTAGTGCAAGGCTCTGTGACTAGTGGAATTTTTAATTAACTTGTCCTGCAGCCTAGTGCAAAAAAAGTTAAAGAGCTGGTAGCACCCATAGCAGGCAGAAAAAATGTTATTCATTTTTAAAAGTAGCCAACTTTTACGTTTTATTTCTGAAGTATTCTAATTTTATCTTTTGCTCATTAGGAAGTTTTGTACCAGAAAGTATTAGATGTACTGTGAAAGGCAGTACTTTATTCAGATGATAGCATGTCTAGTTATGTTCCCCTCTGGACATCATGAGCACTGCAATCTCATGCTTCATGGCATCACTGGTGACCCATCTTGCAGAAGATGAATTTTCTTCTTGGTATACGTAATGGTGAGGTCAGAATGCTGATGATGTATGAAGTGAAACAAGAACTAGATAGGTCTGCCTCTAGATAGAATACATAGAAGTTAGTACTGTAAGGTGAAAACAAAAGCATTAAATGAGAAAAAGAAAACAAAGATTCAGATATTTAAAACGTTCTGTAACCATCGACTACTTTTGAAAGCAAATACTAATTTCTGGCAGTGTACTAAAAAGCCAAAACCCTACAGTCAAGGTTCTTACTTAACCACATTTTTTATTTCACACTTCTAGATGGTCATAATTTTATATATACCAGGGATCAAAATTAAATTTAAGTTTTGTAGCCACTAGCCAGCAGGGCTACTGACTGAAAATCCACTAGCCCATAGACTTCTTTACTGGCCCAGCTAGTGTACTGGAATATACTGTATTGCTTTCTCCAGTATAAGCTCACAGGGCTACTTAAAGGAAAATGTTGCTAGCACAATATAAAATCTACCAGCATTTGACTAGTGAGCTTGTGCCAGTTTTGACCCCTGCATACTTGCCAGCCATTAGCATGTCACATATTTGACTGGGCAAACTCAGTACTAGGCCACTGTCAAGGATGTCCCATATTTACTTCCACATTTGGACTGTATTTAAAAAGTTTTCTCCCCACCCCTGACATTTCTGCCCCAACCAGGTTTGCCTGCAGGCCATCAGAGATGATAAAAAATGTAAACATGCCTGTTGCGTTCATATATTAACTAGTAGTTTTTCAAAATGTAACTCTTGCAACTTTAAACCCTACCTAATGACTGCTGCAACTATACATGTTCTTGTAAAGCCAAATAATACCAAGAATGAAAGAAAGAAAGCAGTAACACACCACAGGGTGTTAAAGCTTTTTAATGCACAGTCATGTGACATGTTGTAGCAAATCACGTTAGTGGATTTTTCATTCTATTTTATAACAATATATAATTAATATTGTTGAGTTGTTCAAAAAAAATAACACTAACATATTACTGTCCTTCAGCTTCATTAAATTATTCTTACAACCCAATACACAGACAACTGAGAACGAGTTTTCCAGATGGATTTCCAAGTACGTAGAAATTTTGACCAATTTAAGTACACACAACTCCCTGCATGAAGTGCTGTCACAGTTATTCCAGTATGGTATGCTCAGTAGCTAGTCTGACAAATCTTCCAGAGGAACTGTCTTAAGTTGAAATATTTTAGTTGCTATGTGAATGTACTACATAACTGCTAAAACCTGAGGAACTTAAGGTCAGTACAGATCAAGCTGAAGCAGGAAGCTATCAGAGTAACCTTTACTTCTAAGTCTGTTCTAACGTGATAGTATACTCAGGAAACCGGAAACCATTTGACTTATTAGGTAGGTGATGGGAATACTACACAGTGGAAGTGATAAAACTCATTAAATAAAATAGCCAGTATGTTTAACAGCATTTAAAGCTGCAGTAAACAGGTATAATGAAGTGTAAAGCAACTAGAAATCAGGCACTCTGAGTATGGCTGGGCCACATACCAAACAAACACAATGCCAACAAGCACTCAGGTCTAAGCTGTCAAAGCCACACCTCTTGCAATACACCAACCAGTATACCTGTGATAGAATGAGATGCATTCTTATTGTTTATATCATATATAAAGTGTGTTGATACCTACAAGCAGTAGCAATACCAAAGGTGCTAATATTCTGCACAGAAAGCTTTGTCAAAGCATGCTTTGGCAAAGCATTCCAAGTGAAATGTTGGCAACTTTGATATTGCTACTGCTACTGCTTGCAAGTATCAACACACTTTATATGACACATGCAGTAAAAATGCACCTTATTCTAAGTGCGTGAGTACTGCTTAATGTACTGTGAGTAGTGTGGCTTTGAAAGATCCGAGCACTGGCATTATACTAAAATGATCACTATGGTCTACTTTGCCTTTCTTCTAAAACCTATAGTTCGCTGGTTGCATTTGATGTGAAGCTCACCTTTAGTGCAGCCTCTCATACTATTCTTCACAGATCGTTTTGTTTATTACAATGAGGTGCATGTTATTAAGGAGTATGTTGTAATGTGGCTTAACAACAATGGAGGCCTAATAGGGAGGCATCTGTGGAGAAGCTTCAACACTAGTTATAAGATAGATGCAATTCCGGAAAATATAGCAATAATTTTAAAACTGTCAAAACAAGTTATATATCTGAGTGACTCCCCCACCTCATACTGACAGCATGTATTTGTACATCTATTTTGCACAAATTACAATGATTCATGACAACGATTAAAACAGCACTCCCTTATGCATTATTGTTCAATTAGTCTGCCTTTCATTTTGCCGAATCAGTTACTTTCAATATTCTATGCCTTTCAGACAGATGTCTAATGTTCACATCTCAAGAGATATACAGCAGACTTATATCATTAGTTGACAGTAGTCCTGGCAAAGAACACATCACATTAGAGGATTACCAACAGCATAATAACACTGTGCCACATAAAGTCACAATATGAAAATTAAGAAAAGTGCAGGAAAAGAACCAGCCATTCTTAGATTGAATTCTGTACAGAAAGCTAACATTTTACTTGATTTGGTGCATTCAAACATTGCACCCATACAAGAGAACAAATTAAAAAATTTTCCTATAGAATACCAAGGATGCTATCCTGCAGTGATACACAACTATTGGGTACATGGGTTCGTTTTTAAAAATGATCTAGTTTAATGGTGGCATTTATCAATTTGGGCCTCAATGGATTATGAAGAAATGTAATTAGAGGACCTGGGTGCCCGAGCCCATACTTTATGCTCCTATACGTTGCAGCCCTTCACACAACAGTTTTCTTAATGCTGTATTAAAGAAACATGCAGTGTTCCTGACTCCAGGCCTCCCAGTCAATGTCAACAAACAAATCAATACTAAAGAAATACAGATGACTAAAGATGTCACTTTGGGCAGTTTGCCTGCAGTCACTGCCAATTTACATTTTACCACTGCCTGTCACTGACTGCACTCTTGTCATCAGGCAGCACTACAATAATATTGCAAGTTGACTCACAAGTACCACCAGCCGTGAAACTTGTATGTCAATGATGATGAAGCGCTCATCATGACAAGCACCCTTTCTTCCTTCATTAAGACTTTAATACAACAAAATATTTGCCAGGAGGTAAGTAGGTAATAAATGATCACACCCAAGCTAATCACACAGTTCAGATGCTTACTTTGGGCTACAGTGAGACAGCTGGATGAGTGTACTGCAGCAGTGATTTGTCACTGGAGTAAAGGATAGACATAAAGCTATTGTAGTTCTGTTTCCTGTGATTCATAAAATTACAGAGCAGAGAGGCATCACTACAACTTACTTAATAATGGGACAGGGCAGTTTGCTCATCTTCTCTCATGGCTCTATTAAGATCCCATAAAAGTTCACAAAAACAAATCTTAATTTTAGGACCTTACTTTCTTTATTACTGAAGAAGTCTTCACGAAAACATATTCTCTGCCCTCTAAACGTTATCTGTTCCTGCTGCATTTCCTGCCATTAAGTCATAGCCTTCTGCTTGGGACACTGCAGTCCTTTAACTTGTCAGTGCTCCAGTCCATCCAGCTGTGGTAATGGGTGGAAGCAGGACCCCCACTGGGAATGAGATGGATACATCTCATCTGGGATATCCTGGGTAAATAAGTTATAAAATGCCATAAGTGAAGGGTTATGACTTCATGACATGTACAAGTAATGTGAACAGCTGAAGCCTGTTTATTTATATACTTAGCATGTAGTGCCACATGGATATCCCTATTTAAGCTTACCTCAAGTTTTCTAGAGGGTTCCAGGACGGCAACTACAGAAGCCGGCATGCTTAAAAATCACAAGACTAGCTTAATATAAAGTTAATAAACAGAAAGTAAATGGCTACAACAGTTACAAGATATGCATGTTTATGCTTTTATTATGTGACAGACAAGTGAGAGTATGCAGAGGTTAAGGATAGATGGCTGGGTGATTCGAGGATCAGAAGAATGGGGGATTGCAGCAGATCCAGGGGGTATGGAGGTATGCAAACATGGCTCCTATGAAAGCAGTGGCACTGATGACTTCTTTACCATGTCTGGACAGAACGTTCCAAGTGGTAGGAGTGGCTACCACAAAGGCCTTCATTCCAATGGCTTTGTGCACTCTGGCCATATGAAACAGGTCCCTATTGTGTGATCTGAGTGCACAGGGTTGAGATGATCTAGTCTGGAGGTTATTAAGATTGGCTGGACACTGGGAATAGAGGCATTTGTATACTGTGGTTGTCAACATGAGGTTACATCTCTTCTCTACAGATAGGAGGCCAAGACTGTGATACGGCACACAATGATGTGTTCTTTTATCACAACCCAGGGATGCTGTGTTAATGAAAATGTCTTCCATTATAAGAAATGGAAGATCCTGAAATTTAAATTTGAGAGGATTTTTGAGTAACTGAGTTCTGTTGATGATAACTGAAAATGTTATGCTGGAAACCAGAAATTCTCTTTAAAACTCACAGTAGAAACTTGTGAAATAAAAATAATTGTAGTCCACAGGCTTGGCCATCTCATATTTGACTGAAATTTGGATAGAAAACAGGGAAGAACATTTGTATTTTTAAGTCATGATAATGGTGATTTGGGGACATATCAGGAAGTACTTTGGTTTGCAGCAACATAATGGGATCACCTTGAGTCCATCAGAGAAATAGCCTGACTGTCACGTGACCTATAATGAAATGATCACTGCTGACACTCTGAGTAACAGGAGTCCATTTCTGGTTCTTCTTACATATTATGTACAGACTAGCATCTGCTGCCAAGCTGGTAATGCAGCTGCCAGAATCATTACTTTTTAAAAGTGGTTGTACTTTTCCATGGCAATGCTTGCTAAGTGAAGCTTTTTGATAGAGGAAAAACTACATCCAAAATACCAACATTCTGGTTATAAGAAAGAAGCATACCTATCAAAAGTCAACAGTATCCTTTGTTTAAAGTATTCAGTGATTTATCCTTATTGAAACACATGCTGCAAGACAGTATGGTGGGGTGGGGGGGCATCTGTGAGGTAGCAAATTTAAAAGTATTTTGAACAGTTGCAGGTAGTTTGCTGATGTGAATGTGGTGGAAGAGCCTTCATTTCATTTTGCTTTACAAAATGCAGTACAAGTTATAATTCCTCAGCACTGGCCACATTATATATAGGAAGATATGCAATTGGGACCTATGCAATACATTATTTATCTATACAAGAGCAGTTTGGTCTTGGGTAACCTCACAAGCTTCATAAGCCATGAATGATGTGCCCATGGTCAAGCTGCTACTGTGTGTATTGTATAAATAATGCATCACACAGGTCCACATTTCATGCGCTGTTTATACAATAGGCTGGTGTTTTTTGAGGGGAGACGATTGACAGGTTCTGTTTATCCAACTTACATGTGATAAATTCCAGGTTTTAAAATTTATCACACACATATGTGGAGGTAAAATTTTTATGACTTTGTTTTTGTGTCCACACAAACTGTATAAAAATTAGCACATGTTTTACACAGCATACTTGGTCCATATGAAGCGGGAGGAGGGGAGATGGGGGAGGGGACTTGCAGGACCAGGTGTCTCCTCTGATTACAAATTATTATAGGCAGGATTTTTGAAACAGGTCTGTCATGGAACCACCAGCCCTATTTTCAAAGTGGACTTACGCCCACACCATTAGACCATCTGGTCTAACTGCTTCTGGACATCAGACACAGTAACATCTGAAATGCCAGCACTAGTGGCAAAATAATGACACAACCTGTGGCAAATGTTGGGTAGTGTTGCAAACTGCCAACAGCATCTGAAAATGGCATGCAACTTTTCTGAAGCAGATATGGATGGATCTCACTCCATTTGTGGTGGGCCTCTTGAAGCTCTGGCCCAAAGTTGTTATGTAACATACTAGTGCTCTAATTACTAGAGGGGAACACATCAACTGGCAATCATATTTTGTGTAAGACAAATAAAACATCTAGATTCTCCAGCTAGGTCTATATTAGGAGAAGGAGTATTTGTTACCTGAGCTGGCCAGGGATGAATTTAAAACAGATTCCTCAAGAGTTATGTACCAGGACAGCTCCCACTGCCTTTTTGATCAAATAGGAAGAGATTTTGATCCTCGTGCAGCATAGCATGACAATGTCACTGGTGGCACTAAATGGCTGCAGCAACCACTTAGTGCCATGAACTGTTACTGTGAATGGGGCCATCTAGGTATCTGAAGAATCATTTATAAAAATGTATCATGAGAATCATCCTGTAACCTGATTGGTAGAAATATGTCACATGATCATTGATTATTTTTCAGACAACTGCACACCTCACCTGAACTACATTTTTTTTTCTACCTAGCAAAATCCTATGTATAAGTAGAATAACATCATCTATGGTGTGAGGTCATAAGGGGATAATTAACTTCTTGGCTGGTTGCAGCTCAGTGTGTTACACTGTGTACTTAAACAACCACACAAGGTATGGATTATTCCCTTATAATCGCACATCCTGTCATAGGTCATCCATTACTTAACAGCTTCAATAATCACATACGTGTTTGTTTGTTCTAACTGCTAAAATGCACAATTCAGCTTTTATAAATAAGTCGACTGACAATCCTAGCAAAAAGTATATGCATGGGAAGTCTTTCTGAACAGAAAAAACAAAGCATTTTTTCCTAGTATTCATTAACATTTGCAACAAGAGTAATGTGGCAAGAGTAAAATGTGACTACTGTATATTCAAAAGGCAAGAGAGTTTTAGGAACAGAGTTATTAAGAGATCATCTTGTTGCCTGCGGTATGGGTGGATCTGGTACAACCACATTCCTAACTCACACACCTGCAGTGAACATGAAATGTCAGCCATTTTAAAAACTTGGTATCAACTGTTTCCTCCCAGATGCACTGTCCCCTTTTCATATTATCTAAAAGGATTAGCTTCCTTATAAATTCTAAGAAAAAGGTTTTTTATATATATTTTATACACACACACACACACACACAGGTTCACAGTTGCATGAGGCCTGATATAAACAGTTGCACATGAGATTTGGCTACTCATATAAATCTTGAAACATGTTTTTGGAAGAAAAAGTACTGCCCAGAGTCTCCAGGGGCAGCACCACACTTTATAACTGTTGTGATCCATGTGTGCTTACTATTAGTGAAAGGGCTATGGATTCTGAATGAAGAACTGGGAAGACATTTGCAATGGTTTTATTCTGCCATGGCAATGTTTTCTGATTGTATTGGACTACCCCATCCCAAAAAGAATATTTTTAAAAGAACAACAGTGAAATAAGTCTTCCATACAAAACAATATGATTTTGCTAGTCTAGCTACAGTATATAAAGGTACTACTTATTTATCTTTTAAAATTAGTCAATAGTGTTCCTGGTTTATGTACTAAAAAGGGGGAACTTGGCACCTTGTCTTCTCCCCTCCCTGAAGTCATATGCCTATTATCTCAAGGCAAATTCAAGTGCTTTACTTAATGTGGTTAGACCAGTGCATTGTTCTTACTCACTGGGAAAATGTTTACTTTTCTACATCAGTCAAATGTGAACACAGGATGGGGGGTGGGGCTAATAACACATTTCCCTTCATTAAGCAGCATTTGCTAACTGTGCATTTGATTTGTGTGGCTTTCCTTGGAGGAAATGAAAAGTTGATAGAAAGGTAAATTCTGAGACAAAGAATTACCCACATAAACTCCTTCCTGCTGTGCTAACCAATCTGATCATTCAGAAAGTCACTAAATTACAATAACAGCCTAACCACGGTAGTTACAGCTCGACTCTTGTTAAATTCCTTTGTGCTTCCCCCACCTCTCAGCTTCCTGCAAAACTGCTGTCAAAGGTATGCCATTTCCCAAGTGTGGGTGTATATTCACACCAAAATTTATGGTTATAAGTCTCAAGCTCCAAATCAGAAAAGGCCTTTTTTTTTGGTTTGTTTACAAGAAACATGACATTCATATTTGGATCAGATGTCTAAAGTTCATATGAACAAAACACATTGCACACTACTAAATCTGACCTCATACTAAAATCCCCCAACCCCACAGAGGAATGAAAGACTAAACTGACTCCACCCTATATACCTTGTACCTCAAAAATCCCTGTATCACACACACACAATAATGCATTCCAAAGGTCAACATCTTATCTCTTCAGAACAATAAGAATGGTCAGTTATGCTCATCTGCAAAAGGTTTTGCCAGTTTCAATTTCCAAATAAACTAAAATACTCAAGAGTATATCCCAGCCAGGGGGTAGTTGGTTTTATTAAAAAAAAAGAAGAAGAAGAAAGAAAAAAAAAAACAAGACAATCTCAGATCACAATTTAAGCTTGAATCAAGGCTATGACAAAAAAATTGAACTATTTAAGAAACTAAAATGCCTCTGCTGTGCAGTTCATATTTTCACGACGTTTTCATAACAGGATTTTTGCTAAACTGATGCATTTCACTTTTGTGAATAGGAACCCACTTTCATAAGACAAAATTCCTGCTTTTGTGTGTCTAAGTGGTCATGAAAATGGAAAAACAAAAAACTTATGACCACTAAAAACAAGAAATTTTGTTGGAAGTAGGGTCTAAACATTATATAGTTGATGGTGTAATGGTGTGTGATCGTGTAAGGATTGGTTCTTCAAGCATTTTTTCTAAAGACATTTTTTGTAATATTAATAAAATTAGGCTGATATGTGTTGTGAAAATAGGCCCTGCTTTCATCAATTATGAGAATGCTTTTG
The DNA here is from genome assembly GCA_016271365.2 of Neoceratodus forsteri. NCBI lineage: Eukaryota > Metazoa > Chordata > Ceratodontiformes > Ceratodontidae > Neoceratodus > Neoceratodus forsteri. The sequence continues at coordinate 221,096,087 of JADMNL010000028.1, forward strand.
TGACGCCAAAAACCACTTTCATGAGATACAGCCTCACTTTTGAGACAAACAGTCTCAAAATGAGAAAAACCTAATCAGCTTTGTAGTGCCATGTCTGGGTATAAACATGCAGCTGAAGTCTGATACATATTCAGCTGCTTCATGAGTGGCCCACAGTGCCACTCATGAAAAAAAGCTACAAGTCCAATGCAGTGCAAGTCATTACACAGCTAATTCATCAATGCAAGCTACACGTCTGGCGCAGTGCACACCACTATGAATCAGTTTCATGTGTGACACACAGGGAAACTCATGAAGCAAGTTACAGATCTAGTGCAGTGTGTGTCACTATGGGCCACTTGTGAAGCAAACTACAGGTCTGCCACAGTAAGCATCATTATGCCGCTACTTCACGAGTACCCCACAGGACAAATCACAAAGCAAGCTACAGGACTGTTACAGTACGTGTTACTATGATAAAGGTGTCAGTTGTTATATATGTTTTTCAACAAGTAAGAAAATTAACTGCAAAAAAACTATGTTAATGCATCTATTAGGGCTGAAGCGCAAAGTGTGCATAGTAGGGAAATGAAAAATTAGGGTCAAACGTCTATGGAAGCTTAGTAAACTGGTAGCATGGTGTTCCTCAGGGTTTGAACAATCATGTGATACAGTGCTGGTGTTACCCCAATATCAGCACTGTCTTCTCTAAGTAAATAAAATAGCAATAAAAGCACAGAAAGCGCCTATATTATGGCAATGCCAGCATGGAGTTGCATGATCATTCAAACCCTGAGTAACACCACACCACCACTTTGTCAAGATTCCATGGATGTTTGACCCTAATTTTTCATTTCCCTACTTTGAACACTTCATGCTTTTACTCTGATAGATGCATTAAAAAGTAGTATGCTATGCGTATATATATACACACAGACACACACACACACAGAAAAACAGACAGATGTATGTAAGGCTTGCCTCCTGTTACTGGCTTCACAGCAATGAATGGTTTCCAGTGCAAAAGCATATTTTCCCAACTGCCTCCCAATCAGAGATGTGGTGAAGTTTAAATTCACCAGCGAAGTTTGCGCGTAGTGATGAACATTCGCACTTTGCAGAGCTTTGTGAAGTTTTCCCAGACCTGAGAAACTTTGACTTCACCCAAATCGCAAAGTTTTTGCTGTGAAGTCCAGAATCTTGCCATGAAGTGAGGAATTTCACCCATGAAATTCTGCACTTCATGGCAAAACTTCACACTTCGGGGTCGATCTGCACTCTGCGAATAGCACTTTGCGATTTGTGCGACATTTGCGAATTTGAGGAGGGAAGTTTGCCAACTTCACCCATCTCTACTCCCAATCATGTACATTACTATCACACATTCATGAAAAACAACTGGTGAAGGATTTATCAGATGGGTTTTCATGAATGTATGTATGTAGAAAAGTGGGGGGAGTATGGAAACGAAATGCCTGAATATACATTAGAATACTCTAAATACAAAGATTGTCTTTTTTTCCTGGCATTAATGTAGAAAAGTTGATTTCTACCTTTACTGTTATTATTTTTTTATTTATTATTTATTTGCTGCTACTTTTAAATTATCTGCATTTAAATCACTGTTCAAAAATAGTTTTCAATGCATATTACACAACTTTTTCTTACTTTCTTTGGGAAGAGTGAGTCCCCTATTTATGAAAGAATAGAGAGTCTTAAATACTGAACTGATGCAGAACATAAAATACAGAAGCAAAAGAAGTACCAACTCAATGTCAAAGGCCAATCACAAAGGCAAGCACTAAGGAAAACCATCCCTGTTGAGTTTATGGTGAGCAAATCAACTTTGAAATGAAGGCTGTTTTTATGTCCAGGGAAAGATGCTTTTTGTTTAATGCCTCCATGCTGCCAATGAACTGAAAAGTAAATAACATAAGGAGAAAGTTGTTCTTCTGTGTACAAAAAGAACACAAATATAGGCCAGACTTGACTAGAACAACAACTGCTAGCAAACATGTTAATGAACTGTCTACTAACCAACCAAACAGGTGAAATGGAAGAGGGGCAGGAATTAGAAATCAGAAACTGAAACATTGGAAACTGAACATCAAGGAGGCTTTATAAAAGCTTTAAGGAGGCCAATAATGAGAAATATTTTATATTAAATTATTCAGATGTGCTACATGCATGAAATGAGAATGTGATATTTGTTTTTCTCATTAAGATAGTGTGCTAAATTAAAGTTCTATCCATGTTTAGAGACAAAAGAGCACCCTAGAACAAAATTAGAAAAAGGACATTACCGATCCATAGAGGTATTCCTGGTTAAATAGTTTAAACAAAATTAAACATTGTGCATTCTCTATCATAAAGCTTCAAAATGTTGATTGAGATATGCATATTCCTGCAATATATATGCTTTTAATTTTTAACAAATGCTTGGCTCCCTGTGGTAGCATTATAGAAACATAGAAAACATGACGGTAGATAAACACAACATAGATACAAGACTGCATTTGTCAGCAGCATTCATCGCAAAAGTAGTTAACAGATACTGTATCATCAAAGATCAAGGCTGACTTCACTGTAGGGTAGCCAATGTGTCATGAAATGGAGAGGCTGGACATTTTAACACCCACCAATTCTCAGCCACTGCTGCCTCCCCGGGACACTCCCACAAACTGGACGCTGCATCTCAGAGGTGTCTTCCTCTTCCTGGTTTAAAAATGTTCATAATGGAGAAAAGTGGCCAGTTTTATTTCAATGGTAAAACAGGAAACAAGCAGGCTCCCAAAAGAATGCCCTTGCTTCGAAGCTCCAGAATCCATGGGTGGTAAACAATGCTCTACGGTGAAGCTGAAAAACCCAGGTGTTCAGATTTTCAGATCCTGGCTTGAAAAAGGTACACTTGCATCCTCTAATTTTAGGATTAGAACCTGCAGTCTTTCACATACCCAAAGGTGGGCCATGAATGCTTAAACTGTCTAGTGGAGTATACCCTTCACAGTGGAGATGCTGAAGTTTTTTTAAATTGTATCCTCTTGTATAAAGGAGATGGCTATTTTCACAAAAACAAAAGAAGGGCAGTAAAAACATTTTATAACAAGCAAAGTGGCAAGAGGGTACTCTTGGGACACCAGAGCTACACCCAGAAAACTATAAATTAATTTTAATCCTTTTTTGAATGGTTTCTGTGTATTTGATTGTGGCTCCATTTAACTTTTTGGGAAGAATATTTTCATCAACTGCTGGCTTAGTAAATCCAGCTGTACGCAATATGTGACATGGGGTATGGCAGTCTCTATATTGGCGGTTAACATCTGCAGGAAAATATCTGTGATTTTTTTATTTATGCAAGGGTGTCTTTGGCAGGGAAAGTTGGGTCTAATTGAATTCCCTTGATGGAGTCTTGAACATGTGATTCAATCTGTATCCTTGAGAGGGAAAGTCTTACAGAAGGAGGCAGTGAGGGTCTAGCGGTCACAGCAGGCATTCAGCTTGGAACTCAGGAGATCACAGGGTCAAACCTGATCACAGCCAAATACTTACGTGTGACCTTGGGAAAGTCACTTAACCTCCTTGTGTTGCATGCCACCTAGCTGCAGAAATGGATAGAAGCAGGACCCCACTGGAAATAAGATGTACCTGGACTATCCTGGATAAATAAACTGTGAAGTAAAATAGCTTTTATATTCACATGTATTTATTTGAAATTTGCATCAAAGAGATGGCAGGATGCCCGGAAGGGTACACCATCTCATTCTTGTATATATAAAATGCTTAGTTTATAGTGCAGCTAAGGGTTTCACAGTATGAAAGTTTTCATGGTAAGATTTTTTTTTTCAAAAGTTATCACAGTTATATTATTACAATATTATGGTGTCTACTGTAGTTTGGGTTTGTGGGGGAGGGCACTCCGCACCTTAAATTGAGTCAAAAATAGGGTAGACAACTCCGGAACTGAATTTGTTATCTATATTGTCATATATAATGGTATATCATAAAAATGGTTATCGCGATCTAGGAAACAGACATAATATTGGTATTGTTAATTAAAATTATTGTGATTGTCACAAAACATGGTTATCATGACATCCCTTGTGCAGTACAATTGGATACACAAGTGCTAGTTCCAAAATGATATACTAATACATGTCATTTATGGTACAATCATATTTATGGCATTAGAGGAGAACAATTACTGTTATAACATGTAGGGTATAATAGAGCCAATATTGTTGAAGGTTGTCACTTTATATATACATGGGTACTTGTGAGAGCTGAAAGTGAGGTTAGTGCCACTATGCCATACAAATCAGTAACTACTGGGGGGATTCAGGTGGGAGTGTATCTTTATGGATCCTTGAAATGGCTCAGCCTTCAGATGATGAGTTAGGGGAGGTTGTCAAAGGGTAAGGGGGTTGATAAGCTTTTGTGGGTAAACAGAGTTTGAAACTAGCACTGGCCAAGTGACAAAATGCTGGTAGATTTTGTATTGGGCTAGTAAATCTGCCCTGCTGGCTTGTGCTAGCCTAGATAACAATTCAATGGGTACAACAGCTTGGCCAGTCTAGTGTCAGTGGGGCCAGCAGAATTACTCATCCACTATCCTTAATGGCTGTAAAACCTGATTGTGACCTTTGGTAAGCACGATCTACTATTTCCACTGAGCTTAAGACTCAGATATAAAGTATTTTCCTTGCTGTTCTCCCAATGGTAGCATTAACTGAGCTATTAAATATTATAGCTACCAAAAACTGCTGCATGAGTTACAGTGTAAAACAATCCAGTTTTCAGTAGGGTCCTGTTTCAACTGTAAACAAGGCTGTAATTCTACCAGCGCATTATGACAACATCATGAACTTGGGCAGTAAATGCTCAGGTGGTTAATTAGTGTCACCACAACCCCAGTATGCAATTGCCCCCCCCCCACATCTGTGGAGGAAATTGGGAGGGACAAAACAAAAACACTATTTTGATTTGCTGGACTGTAAACGACACAGAATCCTAAATATTAAAATAGTAAAAAAGAATTCCATTACTATGACAATGTGAAACAGTAAAACTTAAAAATTTGCAGTTGTGAACTATAAAATGACAGCTTTTCTAACTATAGTAGAGACCTCTCATTTCCTAGTCCTGACATCAGAACTGGGAAAAGATACAAAGCTTTGGAATTTGCATGGGGTTTGAACCTTTACCACATATTCAGATACTTTATTCTGGTTTCATAGCATGAGTCTAGCAGGTTCACTTTAATCACAATACTTGAAAAAAGAAACAGACAAGCAGCATACCAAAAGTGTGGCTGAAACCATGATTTTAAGCAGCATGACTAACGAGAGTGGGAAACTTCCATGGCTGTGATAAACATATTTCTAGCACTTTATCTGCTCCTACTGTAGAAACACACACACACACACACACACACACACACACACACCACATGCTTAGAGTATTAAAGTGCCACATTCATGGAAGGGTGACAAATCTAGACAACAGTATTAGCTATTAATCCAGAAGAGTTCCCTCACATGCTGTTTTCAGCAAAGAAAGTTCTGTTCAAAAAGAGCACAGAAAGTCTCAAGATTCCTGACAATGCTTAGACACAGTTGTGATCACACAAAACTCTCCTCCATCTGCCTTTAAAACTCTCAATATCTGTTCCTTGAGGAGTGTGAACTCTGTCCTCTTAATCCAGGCTATGCTATTGCTGTGTATACATGGAGAATAAGCTAACACTGATTAAGAGTCTCACCCATTCTATGATGCACTTAAATATCCTAAATCTTGATGGGCTGCATAGGGATTCAGTAGTTGTGTTCCTCTAGGTATCTAGCACGACATAAAATAAATGTTATCTCAGCCCTGACAGTTTGTAACAACACATCTTCAAGTTTTTGTGGGTTTTAAAGAACAGGTTGTGTGTTTTAAGAAACAGGCACCCAAACAAATCCAAAACGTGAATTTGGCGGCTTCTTATCAATTCAGGTTGTGCCTGAAAATAGGTATTTTTATGCTGATAAATATAAACAAACACTACAAACAAAATAAGGATTTATGTGTTCCCCAATTTGTACAGGACAAAAATATTCAAAGACAAAACTCCTGCATTCCACCAAGCAAAGTAAATACCTCTGTCAATCCAGACCACATTCAAACTACACATCTGGGCCCTGCAGCCCCTGTGCCACTGGAATCAGTCAGATTTAGTATGCATATTTTATCAGGGATGTGATCTTCAACAGATCACAGTGGACTTTCACAATACATATTTTGTTCATATAGTCTCTGCTTGGTAGCCACTTGACCATTTAGAATTACTTAAGAGCAGTGGTAGCACTAAAGCTCAAGGTGCCGGCAACACAAGTTCGGGAATGAGCTGGGATCATTAGAGGCCAGCCCGAGAGAGGAGGATTGAGCATCCCCGTGGACGCTCACCTTCTCCAGGGAGGGAGGGTTCTGTCTGCCATGATACTGCCACCTGGGTGACCACAGGTGGTAGTGCGCCTGTAGGACAAAAAAGGAAAGCGGGGTAATGTCGCTGACATTGGCATACAGACACATGCACAGTGTGTCAGGCATGCCTTGATGTTTGTGTATGTGACATCTCAGAGGGCTGGAGAACAGAAAAAAAATGCACTGACCCCACACCTTCACAATGACAGACTTCAGCATGTCCAGATCCCCGCCTCCCCAGCACTGCACCACCTGATGCAACCAGATTGTTCTTTTCTTATTTCTATATATAGGCTTTCTAAATCACATGCATTTTCTCATATGGAAGCCAGGCCAGAAAGCAAGGATGAAATATGTTTTCACATACATACGTATCTAAATGGGGCCCTTTCTCTCCTCTCCTCTCCTCTCTCTCCTCTCCTCTCCTCTCCTCTCCTCTCCTCCTCTCCTCTCCTCTCCTCTCCTCTCTCTCTTCTCTTCTCCTCTCCTCTCCTCTCCTCTCTCTAGCCATACACATCTTTACCAAAGATGTACTATGGATCCTAGCAAGATATTCCAGGCTGAGCTTACTGTCTGAGCTTTCTCTCTCTCCAGCTATAATCTGGTAAAGCCGGCTCAGACAATGCATCGGATAAGCAAGACTGGCACAGAGTGGCAGGTCAACACTCTGTCCAAGTTTTCACTGATCTACTGCATTCACAGAGGGGTCAGAGGGTTTGTTGAAACAGCTCTCTAACCGTATCTAAATGGGGCCCTTGATAAATCAGAGCTGCGTTAGTGAAAAGCTTCACGCAGCAGGCCCAACATACTAACACTCCTAAGATTCCATTGGCAGGGTCAATTGAAAAGAAGTCCTGTTGCCAAAGCTGACGAACAACTGTATGAAAACAGTCTCTGCCCCCCCTGTCCTTGGCGAAGTCATCTGAGCATGCTGAATACTGACTGCCAAGTACCGTGGGCACCCGCAGCCAACCCTGATTCCACAACTGAACACTGCTTTAGCTCCAGTATCCCCGCTGCTGTGGAGCTCACCTGGGCAAATATTTGATAAAAGAACAAAATAGTAAAAAAAATGTTTGTTCCCAACTCTTAGGTATAGACCTATTAAATGAATGTCATGTCAGCTGTTTGTGATATTTTTAAAGAAATTTACAGCAGAATTAGAATTATGAAAGTAATAAGAATTGCCAAGTGCTTAACAGTCACTGTAGTTGGTGTCCTTTTAAACTAGTTAATCATGCCTTCTGCTACAGTGTAAGCAGAAATAATATTCTAACCTCAATAAACAGCTTTGTAACATGGCTATGTAGCAGACCCTCTTGTTATTGGGCAACACAGGTCAGCTGACCATGGATAATAATTCTCAATTAATCCATGGCTGACCTTCAGAGCAAGCATGTAGGAGTCAGCTAGTGGGAGTGCGCTCAGTCTGTTATCTGTAGTGCCAAAAAGAATAACAGTGAATGAGGGAGAGAGAGAGAGAGACTGACAGAGAGAGAGAGAGACACCCACGGAGCAAGCCCCACCCCCGCAGCTCAACCGCATTACCAGCAGCTGTCCCCATTACAATCCCTCTACTCTCTCAGTATCTGTTTGTAGGAGCACATGTATAGCAAGTACTGGCCTTCAGAGACCTGGGGGAGTGGAAGGAAGCAAGTAAGCATTAACCTACAATGGTCTTTCTTGTTGCTTCACAGTTTTTTCACGGCTCCCGCTTGCAGATCACTCAGTTATCGCAGGATGTGTCACAGGCTCACAGATTACACAGTCACTGCACAATGTGTCACAGGTGCTGCTTGTCCTTTGAGGGGCTGTGCTTGTCGTCTTACATGCTGCTTGTACTTTGAGGGTTTGCGCTTGTAACATGTTACAAGCGCATTAACCCACTTGACAGCATGGGTCTGCTGGATAACTAATCCATGCCTGGGTGGCTGGAGTAGACCCATGCTGTTGAGTGAGTTAATGCTTACTTCTTTACCAAAAAGCCCTTTACTGTACAAATACACAAGCAAAGGTGTGTAAAAATGTGTGTGCGCTGCACATATGACCCGAGTTCTAAAACCTATAACCCTGGTTTAAGTTCCACAACACTCGCATGTAAAATGTAGGACCTTTGTTTTAGTTTTTTTTCCACTTGAAGTTTTTTTTTCTTCTTCTTCTTCTTCTAGCCAAGGGGAGTGGCTCATTGCATCAGTATAACATCGGTGTAGTAAACCTGCTGTTAAGGATTCTAGATTTTGGACATTTTGAATCTCAGTGATACAACATCAGTACTCCAAACATTTGAGGGTAATAGCCAGATTTGGATCTGCCAAGGAGGAGAGCCTCAGTTGTGGTGGCTGTAGAGCAGCAAGGAAATGTGAGACCATTCCCCCTTCCCCCAGATCACACCTGAAAATTAGCCTCAGACTAGAGTGCTTTTCCCGGTTACAAATTTTAAGTTAAAAATAATAATAATTTCAAAGACCTGTTGTGTTACTGTGCTCTCCAGTACAAGGGGTGTGAAGTGATACTTCCTATCAAGTTGTATCCCCATTTTGTTTACTGATACTGTTGCATGCCAGGCAAACAATGTCTGCCACCATGCTTGTTTTTTTTTTGTTTTTTTTTTTTAAGTTCTTTGGTAACTGGGTAAGGTCCACTAGGCACAAGTGTTTGCTGTCAGGGGTGATCTAGGAGCACCAGGAAGGTTAAGTGACTTGCTCAGAGTCACAAAGTCTGCAAGTGGAGGCTGTGGGAATCAAATCCAGGTCTGCTGGATGTATGAAGCTCATTCACAGCTCTAACCTCCAGGCTATGCTGCCAGCTCCCAATCTTACTTATACAAATTATTTCAATCAATCAAAATCTTTATTTACCCAGGTGGACATCATTGAACACAGCTCAGTTGCAAGATGGACCTGGGGATAACAAGGTCAGGTACACATGGAAAATCATCATATATAAAAAATATATATACACATACACAAATGTGTATATATATATATACACACACACACACACACACACACACACACAATGTACAAAATACATATGTATACAGAGGCAATAATGATACATAGGAGTAAGGTACAATACATGAAGGACATGCACAGGAGAACATACTACAAGGGGAACCATATACAGTTGCAAAGCGATAAGTGATGTGCCATTCACAAGATAACGTATTGCAGGAGAACCATGTAAGGATTGCCGCCCCCATGTGCAGTTATGTACTGGCGCTTAAACTTGGAGAGCCAAATTAAAAACTGCCAGGAAATACAGCAGCGAGCAGGGAAGGGAAGAACCAGGTGGGGGTAGGAATCCAGATAAGTGTATAATATTAGGATCCAGAGGTCAATTTTCAGGAATCAAGGTAAGGGAGTAAAAAGGTGGTAGAAGCGCTGGGATAGGGACTGGGTTGCCACAGAAGGAAGAGAATGGATACTAGGAACTTTGAGAGGTAGCAGTAAGGACAAGAGAATGTTAATGGGCCATGAATACATAGAGGAAGGCAGAGGATAGGAATAAGATCCACATGATGAATGAGATTTCCAAAGATTAAGGGTTAAAAGTAGGTAGGATAAAAAAGACCAACGCTATGATTATAGAAAGCAGTTGCAAGGCTCCTTGATGAGGACAGTTCTTCCAACAGTGCCATCTATATGATATGATCTCTCATGTCTCAATTTAAGAGGTATTATCGTAATGCTATAGGAGTTATGTTAGCAAGATCGTCGTTCACAGTAAAGCCTGCAGTACCACCTTGGAGACAGATCTCAGAAGCTAGGCAAGGTCCATCCTAGTCAGTAGTAGGATGGGAGACCTCCAGTGAACACCAGGTGCTGCAGGAAGTGATGTTAGTAACTCTGCAAGGGGCCCTCTCCCCTTGGTTAACAGTAACCATACTGATGCCCCAGAATAGTGTTTGTGAGACCCTGCTGTTGGAGGTGCCATCTTTTGCATGAGACACTAAACTGATGTCCTATTGGTCTGTTCTGGTGGTTGTTAGGTGGACATTAAGAGAGTCCATGGCACTTCTGAAATGAGTAAATGGACTTTCCCCAGGTGTCCTGACCAAATGTACCCCATCATTAAAAACCAAAAAGAGATTAACCTTAGTTTAGTATCAGTCAGTTTGCTGTATCACCTCACTCATGACGCTGAAGACAGGAAGTATTTCCTATCCCTCCTTTCACAGTCAACAAAAACAAAATACATAAAGAAAGGCTGGGAGATGCACAAGTACAATGAACAAGACCATCTTATCAGTGCTGGTATTCCAGCCAAGAAAGGTTTTCCCACTGCCCAAACTCCACCTCATGTGAAACTTCTCTGAAAACTACCAGAAAAAACTCTACACTGGACCTGTTTAAACATGGAAATTAATAAACATTATTTCAAAAAGAAACTCTCATACTCAGCCTGGAGACTGACCACCTCTTAAATTGCTGGGGTGTGGCTGACTGCTGCTGTAGGAGCTGACAGACCGAACACATACAACTGAAAAACAACTTAAAACTGAATAAAGAATAACCAAATGGCTTCATTTTGGTTGCAGACCCAATAATTGTTGTATTAAACTAATAACATCAGGGTTGATATTGTATTATTTTCTGATGCCTTCATAAGCTGCAAAAGCAATGAAGATTAGGGGGTGCTAGAACGAACAGTGAGGTCACATCAATGATATTACAAGATGCGGTCACAACAATGGTATGCAGGGTCTGAAGTTCAGTGTTTCCTTATGAGGCAAAAAAGTGACCATCCATATATTACAATACAGTATCGTCTCATGCTTTAAGCTCAGTTAGTGGGCCAGCTAACCAACCAGCCAGCCAAACCAAGATGTTTTAATACTTCACCTGCCAAATGCAGTGACACAGCAGGACATGTGCATCTTGCTTTCTTCCACTGTACAGTCATAGAATCTCATAGCAGTAACCCAAGACACATACAGCAGTTATTTCCTATGCCAAAATACACATTCCTGTGCTCCTTGCACGCTGTTAGGATGTGCTTTTCCTGCCCTGTAGCAACTTGTATCTCCAGGAGTCAACTTGGCATGCTACTAATACAAGTTTGCCTTATCAGTACTTCCTCCTCAAAAGGTACCATGGCTAGGCTTCCTCCCATGGCTTGATTATAGTGGTCTTAGAGGCATACTGTTTGTACTATAGACCACTGGATGACTTTTTAAAACATGGTTTTGTGGCACTGGTACACTGAGGCGTCCTCTTCTAGATAAGTTCAAGAAAAGAACGTCACCAGAAATGTAACCAGTTTCAACTACTCTTGCACCTCTTAGTACCCAGGACATTTAAAAATATGTGCATTGATGGGGGTATCATTTCATGAACCACTGCACTAAAACAGTCAAATTTTGTGCAAACTGATCGTTTCCCTAAGTACTTTTGTGCCGTGCTGGGTTAAAATGTGAGTTCAAGCCCCGCTTTATATAAACAGAGTCATGAAAACTGAGATGATCTTGAATGAGAGTATCAGTCACTGATCTCTTCATGTTACAAGGAGGAGAAACAACTGTAAAGATTAACTTGGTTTATATTCTGTTCCGTTTCCCATTCGTGTGAACTGCAATTAAAGCAACAGGAGGGAAAAGAATCAATAAGCCAACATAACAGATTGTCTAATGCCATCTCTCCATATTCAGAGAGGGCAAGGCCCACCTCAGCAGTAGCACAGACTGCTATCAGAACCAGCTGTATACTTAGGTGAATCTTTTGGAGCTAATGGCTAGTCAGCCACTGCTTTAGCAACCTCACTTTGTTATTAATTTTCAAAATTTGAATATATGCTGCATATTTTTTCTGTTAAGATCCACTACCGTCAAAAGCATAATATTCCTCAATAAAATTCAGCAAAAATGCATGCAATATTCAACTCACTTAAGAAGCTTTCTGCTGGTGTTTTTAATATGCCGGTACTGTATAACACAGAATGTATCAAGATCCCATGTAGTTTAATTCCCATTCCCTCCCCCACACACAAGAACAAAAAATGCTTTTACCAAAACTGGCAGGCTTGGCCCTAATAGGATTTTTATAGCTCAGCAGATAGCAATGCAGCAGCCATTATTACATCCTGGTGAAAAGTATTTATCAGGCTGTTCCTGTCCCATTCACTGGCATTGAACTCCGTCCAGCCAGCACAACATAGTCTCATTCTAGTGCAAATTATTTCACGCTTTAATCTAAAGGGCTTGCATTCCATGGAGGCTCAACGAATAGCAGAGCACTCACTGATAGCAACAGTCAACAGCTTGGAGGTCAAAGAGACAGAAAAGGGACTTCCTATGTAGTAGAGGGATGTGTGCAGTCAAAGAAATTAGAAAAAGAAGAGATTTTTGGAGACGTAAGTGTGCAGGGAGAATGCAGCTGCAACAAGTAAAAACAAATGGAGGCATGGAACCATGACGAAGCATTTAAACATTCTGCCAATTACCTATTGATTGCTACCCAAGTGTAGTGAGAACTCAAAGATTATTAAATTGGTCTGCTTCTCTGGGCATTTTTCTACTCCATTCAACCTTGTCCCATCTCTATCGCACATTGGCCCATTACAAATCAAGAGCAAGTGCTATCATTCCTCCAGAGTGTCAAACCCCCCCCCCCCAACAAAGAGATGTTCAACCACAGCTCTAGTGACTGACATGGTCTGGGCTTTTTTTTGTGTGCATGTGTGTGTGTGTGGGGGGGGTGCTACTCATGGGAATGGTCTGAGATCAGCAATCTAAGACATATATATATATATATATATATATATATATATATATATATATATATACAAAAAAGGGTCCAGCTACCCACTTACTCACCATTTGGGCAGCTTATTTTATAAGACACACACTCTATAATCTTTCTTTTTTCATCAAATGGTTTCACGTATTTAAATCTGTTCATTTGTGTTAAATCTCTAGTTAAAGGTCGACAAGGGTCACATTCCACAGGAGAATGCAAAAAAACAAAGAATGAAAGAAAGAAAGGGGAAATGAAAATGCTGCATGCTTCGAAAGAATGTGGCAAGCCCTGGTCTTGGCATGCAGACCCTTGAATGATCAGGGCTCTGCTTTTGATGTACACAAAGCTGACCTTTTGTGCGGAAGATGCAGAGCAAGCTTCAGAAGGTCTCATTTACATGGAAATGTCAGTCACTATAGCCTTCACAAATACAGAGATCACCTTTGATTTTTCTTGTTCCATGGCCATACTGAATAGCTCTGCTTTACTCTGAGAAGGGGTATTCGTGGTTAGAGGGTACAAAATCTCTCAAACAACCTAGCTGGTAAACTACAATAAGTTGTATAGATGAAAGCCAGAATGGCACGTCATCTTGTCCTTTCAAAAGCAGCTTTTCATCAGCCCATTTCAGCTATGGTGCTCATTTTCAAATCAAGCACATTATTTTATTTTAAAAATGTAATCTTAATGCATGAATCAGAAGTCACTGGTAGAAATAAGCAAACTGGACAAAATTCACTTTGTGAAGTTTTTACCATGTGAAGTGGCCCTTATTCTATGAGAATTGACCTCATTTTCATGGAACTTCCTACTTCACCATAACTTTACCTGAAAAAAGTACGCATTTGCCAGGAAAACTCACTGCAAAATGGCAGAGTGGTGAAGTGGGAACTTTGCAAAGCAATTTGCGGGGACACATTTTGCAACTTTGCCAAAACTTCACCAGTGAGGTAAAACTTTAAGATATCTCTAGTTACAGGTGACACATTAAAAATGTATATTCTGTCATCCCTTGCTCCAATTGCATGAGTTAGAGGATTTACTGAGGTGCTTCTGTTTGACTTTTGCCTAAATGGTAGCAAAAATTACACAGAAAGACAAATTATGGTGGAGCCTCTTAAAAGCAGATATTCATCTTCAAAAAATGTTTTGTATGCTTCATTATGCACTGCTTTTCAACTTCCAATGTTGAACACTAATGTTCCTTTGTTTCCAAATCTATCTGTCTAGATGGTGCTACATTTCATTTTCTGTTCACCAAGTTATAAATTTATAGGGGCACTAGGAGGGCCTCTTATGGATACAAGTATGATGCTTCACATGTTTTTAGGGGGAAGAGAACTGCAAATCAAGGGTAAGCCATTCTGGTGCCCTAAGGATGAAAGAGGCAACACTCACTCCCATAAGAGGCCCTCCAAGCACCCCCATAAACTTATTACAGATTGTGGCACCATTAAAAAAAAACTTTGGGGAGTCTGTTTCTCCAGTGCAAGCAGCAGTTATCAAAAAGCCAGTGTGAGTGCATGACATACTCTTAGGGCGCTAACAGTACCTCATACGCAACTGAAGGAAGTGCTGTGATTGGTCAGGGAGCATCACATGATGCTCCCATGATTTATAATAAGCTTTAGGTGGTGTGGCCTGAAGTTTATACTGATGTCCGGTAGTTGCATGCTAGTTAATCTTAATTGCAAGGAAAATTATGTTAAGCCATTTCTGTTCAAAAACAGCTGAGAATACTGATCACAACCATGTGGTAGCCATATTTAATGATGTACCATTAATTATTTCTACTCCAAAATAATAACCTGCTAAAGTAAACATATAATGGGTGGGGGGTTGATCTTACATGGCAGATGAAAAAGGGCACTCTAGTATGAAACAAAAAGCAATATGTTCAATATTGTTTCTGTAACATGAGCTGCTGCTTTAAGAAAATAACTGTTGGAGGCCCTCAGTGTGGGTGCTGAAAATCGAGCAGACTCGAGAGGCCATTAGGCCTATTCTGCTGGCATTTTAATATGTTAGTATGTAAGTGATGTACTATTTATATATACAAAAGTTGGTAGCCAGGAAAGTGTGACTCAGGGACGGGGCTGTAGGGAGAACAACTTACAATACAAAACAGAGGCAGCATAATATTATAGGATAACAGGTGCACACAGAGGCAACAGTAAATGTGCTTACATAATATAATAACAGTTTATATACAGCAGTGAGCAGTAAACAATCGTGTGAGGCAAAGTGCACAGTGCATGTTGGGGTAGAGGAAAAAGACTAAAACACTGAGCAGGTACGGGTTAAGAGACAGGATATGGGGTTAAAGAGGGGGTACCATGCATCCCAAGTGCATCTTAGCTGAGAAAATAATGGTTGCGTATAATAGACTGTCGATAGACAGACAGAATACAATGTAGGTGAGAGTCAGACCTTACAGATAAGTTATTTTAGCCACTAAAGCTTTTTAAATGAAGATAAATGTTCTATTTTAATTTTGGACATTTATCTCCACTTCAAAAGATCAAAAAGGTGCCCTTAGCCAATGGGTGAGCAGCTTGAGCAATGCCTGATGATATCACAATGTCATATGCTACAGTCAAAACAGAACAGAGAAAGCCAATAGAAATAGTTAAATCTAAATTTTTTTCTTCTTTTGAAGAAGTCTCACAAATTGAAATATTTAAATTGGACACACTTGGGATGACTCAGACTGTGCTGCGTTTCACACGTGAGGGGCAGAACTTAGGTAATTCACAAGTGGCTCTGCCATGCGTGCATTATTGCTGTACCCCCCCCCCCCCCACACACACACTCATATAAACCACACACTGTGAGTCAGGCCACTATGTATTGCATGGTTATACACACCTTCTTCCTGTGGACAGACTTGTCAAAACAATACTAACAATCTGTCCAACATTCCAAGCATAAATGTTAGAAGCTGTGGACCATGTGACAGCACCTTTTTGACCTCCACCATTTCCCCCAAAATAAATGGTCTGTAATGGTTGCAGTGCTGCTCTTGCTTTATTCTGTATTACATGCTCCTCTTCTTTCAATCAGCTTGCCAGATCATTTCATTTAAAATGCATTGTGCTGGCCAAGCCAATGAAGGCCACTGTAAAGCCTGTAGTGTTGGTGTTGAATGTGAAGGAAAGTTCATTATATCCAAAGTGACAACATAATGAATTCCCCCTGTATAACAGGTTTGTGAAGTACAACAGCTTTTGTTAGGTTATGGAAGGTATAAGATCTTTTCTGCCTTTCTCTCAAAATAGTGTTGCATCATATATTGCAAACTGAAGTCTTATAGACCAATATGTCAGAAAACCACTGTAGAATTCAATGTTTTCTAAAATGAAACCATTAGTTGATCAATGGGTGCTAATTAAGTGTTCTGAATACAGTCCTAAGTCTGCTGAACTAATTGTAACGATGACATATTCTTCTGCACGACGACTAAGGAAGGAGGAAGAACCAAATATGGGCAATAACAGTTGCGTCATCGTGTTTATGTAATCTGAGGCCAATCCAAGCAGTCGGTGTATGGAATATGCAAATTAAGAGGGGATCGGATGCTGGGGCAACATTTCGTTCCAAAATGGAATGAAATTGGACAGAGGTGGAACTTGGAAACAAAGAAAACCTTTTGTGTGTGTTCCTCCTGGGTATAACACACACATTAAGGTTCCGTGACGCGAAAGAGGAGGATAACCACGTCAGAGCAGCGCTGGAATATTCTTGCGCACAAAAGGCTACAATATAGTAGATATACCATATATATATATACATCGCGTTTCAATTAAAGAAACGATGTAGACTCCATTTCCTAGAACATTAACACACTTTATAGGTAGCCAATGCTCCAGTTGTGCCATTTCCCATTCTCATCTCTTTGATAACTACATCCACAGCCAGACAGCAATACATCTGTTGTAATAGAATGGGACTGTGCTATTCGGTTAAAAATTGTGACCCCCAAAAAAAAAAAAAAACATTAATAAAGATGGTGTACACTATGATGAGGGTATTGCACCTAGCTGTGAACAGCAGTAAAATGCACCAGTTTCACTATGCAGTGTAGGATCGGGTCCCTCCAGGAACAGAAGTTAATTATCTAGCCAGCTCATTAAACGTTTCTCAGAGATCAAACGGGACCTAAAGTTTCTAAACTCAGCAGATTCTATATTACCCTTTCTAGACACTAAAAATACAGCACACCCATCTGAAACCGAACCCAAGACATAGAGATTGCACAAGAAGTTGTCCCTCCTGACCTGAAAGGTACGTAAAAACAATGAGGTTGGCTTTTTCGTAAGTTTCCTGCCTGGAACCCATGCTGAGAGTGGAGACTGCAAACAAAAATGTGCTCCTTCCGGGCTAACAGCGTTGGTAGTGGGGGGTACCAGCCAAAGTCACCTTGTTTTGATCAGCGGATCAAACATCCAGAAACAGGGCTGCTTGTACACTTGGGGGCCGGGGCAGAACACAAGGAGACCTTCACATTCCCAGGCATGGCCAACTTGTTCCAATGGCTTAAGCCAACAGACAGCTCCTGTCACCACAGTAAGCAAACAGGGAAACTTCCCTGTCCCACTGGGAAATCTAGCTGCTATGATAGCTGCGGTCTTAGTGGCACTTGGCTTACACCCCTTCTTCCATTAACCACGATATATAATGGACCAAGCGAGCAGTCCCAGATCCAAGAGTACACTAGCAGTGACAAGTCTTGCACCCATGGTTCAGTACTAGTACGGCCTGTCTCCTACAGGTACACTAAAATGTGTACTTCAAGTCTGCAAAGGTTTAGGCTCTTTTTCCCCACAGGACAAGTCGAATAAATGTAAACAACTTCAATTCGAGTGGGCTGAAAGTCAATAAATACGCATGACTAGCTTTGGCGTTTCACTTAGTACCTTTCAGGACATCGGTAGCCGTGCGCCCTTGACCTATTTGTTTTCGACTCCAGAGGCGCCCCTTCATATAATGTTGTAGATCAGCAAGCATCCACGATGAACCTAGTTCAAACAGGATATTCACCCCCGCCGCACAATTCGGGATTAGTTTAAAACAAATCAAATTCAACACAGCGCTACAACGTTTTAAAATTAAACTCACCGACTCGGCAGCTACAGCTGAGATTAACATAACAGCCAAAAATCCCCAGATCTTCCACATGTTCTTACAGCGAGTGAGCACGTTCAACTAGGGTGAAAAAAAAATTCAAAGCACACACAAAAGGGTAGAGTTGGTTGATCTGTCGCTCGGTGTCACGTATTTCTTCGTGCAAGAACTGTGGTTGTCGGGCTCTGCTGCTGCCTGGATTTCCTGTCGCCCGGTGATCAGTTGTTTATTATTATTAATAAAAAAAAAGTTGTGCTTGTTCTCCCAACTTTGCCGACTCGTTCCCTCCAGTTGTAACAATGAAGTGTTGGCGAGCGTCGGTGCTGCCTGTCGCTAGTACTTCGAGCAGCCTTTAGAGCCCCGCCCCGGCCGCCTCCGCCGCCACTCCCCCTGGAATTTCCTACCCGGAGAGCTGAGCTGAGGCCTCTGGCTACTATCACGGGGAAGATGATGACACACGGTGGTGATTTGGGGCTTTCTGACGATCGCTCCATCGCCGGTTTCTGTTTTGTCATTCCCCGAACTTGCAGAATGGGGAAAAAACCCCGGGATAGGATGCTACTTCTCTTTTCACTTTATTAGCAACATACCAGCGATGGCTTGAACATATTCCGATCGAGGTGATTCTGAAACGTGAGGGCAGTGGTGGAGCCAGGTTTGGGGCGCAGCAAGTAAACGACACAGTCTGATACACTATAATCACAATGTGGTTACGTACAGAATGGATTTCAGCAGATAGGGTTTGCTGGGACCCCATTTCAAGACCTGGAGAACCCGAGTGTCAAAATGGTGCCCATTCTGTTTTGAAAGTATTCAACCTAAACTACCATCAGAGATGGGCAAATGAGCGCTTATCAGCCCCCAAAAAAAAAACCGCAGCTGCCACAGTGCAACACTTCCTAGAATTGGACTGCAATGTCATTACTGAGTATATGCGTGGCCTTTTCAGAGTTCTAAAGACTCCTGCCCATGTCATTCTAAGGAATAACTGCCCCCCCATACACACAGTTTGGAGCTTCTTTTTTTTCTGTGTTTTACTCGTGGACCGTCCCTCTACCCTTATCACTCTGGCTCTCTCTTTCCTGTGGGCTCCCTTCACAGTTTGGACACATTTTCACTCGTTTACAGTTTACTTAGATACCTCTAACTCATCACTTTGGATTCTAGAACACATTTCCCAGACTTGGACAAAACTGTGTGTTCCAGTAATCCCCACCTTCTTGGTACTAAAAGTCCAGTTTTTGAACATTTAACTTTTAGGGGCCAGTAAACAGAAAGATCAAACATGCACAAATGGAATGCATCTTTTTATTACATTACCATTATTTCCTGCAAGGCCAGATTACTGACTGCATGCCAGGCTGTCTGTTCCCAATAACAAGGCATTGGCATTATCCTCAATATTTAGGCTCTGTCAAGTAACTTCAGCAAATATGAGTGGCTGGACAGGCAATAAACGTATACACCTTAGAAATGCCGCCCCCCCCCCCAAAAAAAAAAACAACAAAACACAGAGTTTAGTAAAAGGAGCTCTTTAAAATAAAGTACTCACATAATTGAAGATAAATTTGGACTAATTTTAGTTAAAAAGGCATATTTGGTTTCCGGTAAACCCAGGTTTGAATTCCACAACTGCCACTTACTGTGTCACCATGAACATAAAAACACAGAAATATAGGTATTGACGGCGGATAAGGACCGCTTGGCCCACCTAATTTGCCCAGTTTGGAAGACACAGCGATCCCATGGGCAGAAGAACAAGAGGTCACTGCCTTGCAAACTGAAACACTTGTTCCATTATGAGAAACTCAGTGCACCCTGGAATACCACCACAGTGACTGAGAGTACGGCCCCTATACTCATGGAGATGATGCAGCAGGACTATGACTATGGACCACCCGACTTGGCTCCCCCATGCACCAATAAATCTGATACCAGCACCACCTTCACATGGCAAGGTCAACGAAAGTACTTTTTTAATAGCAATTAAAACATTCTTGAACTTACAAACAGCAGGAGGGATGGACCAGGTATCCCAGGATGCACCGTTGTTGAAGGCAACAGTGCCAGCAGGATTCCTACAGGATAAATGTATTGTCCTAGTCCTCACAGTCCCACTAAAGGATCCAGGGAGAGGAAGGCTGTTGGTGGATGGAGGGGAGAGGGGGACACTTCCCCAGGACCCTAGGTCAGGAGGGAGTAAGGTAGTATAATATGATCAGACTCGATGGACCATCAGTCTCTTTCTGATGACAGATTCTGTGTTTGTCACCTCTCTTCTATGTCAGCAAATGAACCAGAGAGCTGGAGAGGAGTGGGGGGTACTTTTTTTTATTCTTTGGTAACCAGGTGAAGCCCACTAGGCACAAGTGCTTGTTTTCAGGATTGATCCGGGAGCACTGGCGGGTTTAAGTGACTTGTTCAGAGTCACGCAGTATGCAAGTGGAGGTTGTGGGACTCAAACCCAGGTCTGCTGCATACACCAAGATCATTCACAACTCTTTACTCTACCCTCTAGGCTATAGAGACAGCCCCAATCTTTGCACTACAATTTGCAATAAAAAAATTTTTTTGTAGACAAGCCGACTGAACTGGGAGCAGCAGTGATCATAGAGATAGGCAGAGGGACCAGAGACAAAAACAGTACTAGCAGTCACCTGAGTGAAGTAGGCAACAGCACAGTCACAGTTGACAACTCTCTTTTCACCAGTCAGGTAAGTCAGGCCCAGAGATGGCACCAGAGGCTGAACAAACACCAGCTGCAGCAGGGCGGACCCAGTGGGCAAAAGAGGAACCCTAGGCCAGGCGGGCAAAATTTGTTGGAGGAGGCAGTATAGTGCAGTGGGTTAAGGCTCTGAGCTGCAGATCTGGAGACCTGGGTTTGAATCCCACAGCTGTCTAGGTGCATACTGTGTGATTCTGAGCAAGTCACTTAACTTTCTTGGGCTCCCAGGTCGCATCTGGAAACAAGCTTCGGCTCAGTGTGCTACTCATGGTTAAACAATGTTCCCTGTTCCCTGTTGGGATGGTCAGTATGGCAGCAATCAGGAATGGGCACCAGTCATGGAAGGCTGGGCAAGAAAGTTTAAAAACAGTGCCACACTGGCAATTAGAGGTATTTGTATCTACTTTCTCTTCCCACACATTTAGTAATTACCCCCCCCCCCCCAAAATAATCTACCTTTATAAGAAAATTCTGACTTCTGAGATTATTACAATATGCATTATTCACCATGATCTTTGTAAGAAAGACTTTGAAAGTGCTTTGGGACTTTGTGCTCCTCTGCCTATCCAAGATTAGGCTCTGGAGTTGAGTACTGATTATTTTGAGATGTGCACCCTCTGACTTCCTCCAGTTACCAAAGGGACTAGAGAAAGTCAGAATCTCTGTATCACTAGTCTCGCCCTCTCAGAATTCAATCCATCTTTCATTCATTCATTTCTTTGTGGCTTCATCAGTAGGTTGAACTATTATGCTGCTTTCTTAGACTTTCATCTGCAGCTGCTGCTTTCCAGTCCTCCTCTCTGTTTCTTCAAGGGAAAGGGAAAGGGGAAATTGTTTAACCAGGAAAGGCACACTAAGCCGGAGCCTGTTTCCAGGTGCGACCTGGGAGCACAAGGAAGTTAAGTGAGTTGCTCAGAGTCACACAGTATGCAAGTGGAAGCTGTAGGATTCAAACCCAGGTCTCGTCTGCTGGATGTCACCAGATTTGCAGGTCAGAGCCTTAGACCACTGTACTATACTGCCTCCAAGGGAAAGGGAAAGACTTCAGATGCTTCTGCTCTGCCTCTCTCAGCCATCACCAGAACTACTCCTCTTTCACTGATTCCTGGCAGGCTTCTTTTAAACATAAAAATAATTGAACAAACCATTTATCTATTTTCTGCCCCCCCCCCAATACATGCTGTCAGTGCTGACGCTAACACATCAAGCTTCAGACCAGCCTAGCCCCCTGCCCTGTTCACTGCTTTCCTGAGAGCTCTGCAGGAGAACTTGATCTGGTAAGTTAATTGCAATGTGTGAAATGAACAAAAAGAAAGCTTTCTGGGGTTGAAAAGAGAATAATGTGGTGGGGTGGGGCTACCTTTATGTTCTTTTAAGAACTGGCCCCTTTGTTTGTTCCTGGCTGCTTGCTTGTATATAACCATGCGTGCTCTTATTCCATCTACTGTAGGTAGAATACTGCCATCCCATCTAGATGCTTTGCTGACACTGAACCTCACCTCTTCAAGACTGCAGCAATTTATGTTTTTTTTTTTTACTGTTTAAAACTTTAAAATTTACAAAAAAAGATGCTTAATTAATATTATAAAATATACCCCCACTCCTCCCTTTAGATCTACTTCTGAGTAAGGGACAAACAGACATTGGCAGGTGTTTCATATTGTAGTCTGTTGCGGGCATATTTCTCAACCTTCTGTCACTGAAATGAGGAATGCTGACATTCAAAATGAGGGACAACACGGCACACTGGTCCTCAAAATGAGGGATGCCATCAAATGTAAGGATGCAAGCTCAAGAGGCAAACTAGTGTGGAAACCAGTGCTTTTATTTGCTCATTAAAGGTTAATTTTGCTTTAGCATCACATACTGTTGGGAAGTTCTGCTTTAAATTCAGAGTTTACAGCATCTCCTCTCTGTGTGCCACACCTTTTTTCAATGTGGTAAGATGATATGAACCAGACAAAGCATTTCTGATGGGTTAAATGAGGAACGGTTGAGCGATATTGCTGTGGGTGATTCTGTTTGGTTTTCAGCTGAGACTTACTGTACTTCCAGTTTCAACACACAGCTGGTAAAATTGATGATAAAACACTGACCACATACTGTAGTTCACCTAGTTTTCTATTACAGGCTGAACATACAACATCCTGCCTTATACTTTGTAGAGTGATTTTCCCATAACCAGGAGAATCTTTTTTTTTTTATTTACAATATTCACACACAATTTGGCTTATGTTTAATGGTCTGAATTAATTTTTTTTCTCATTCTGTATTACTGAGGACATTTATATGACAACAGATCCCTGTGCCTCAGACGTCATCTCATTCTTCAGCATTTTACTTTGCTGAAGTCATAATCCTCTGTTTATAACATTATATTCTGTTGTGGATAGAATTATGATGTAATGAGCAGGATTATGACATCCATGGAGGAGGGGGATCCTTTGGAACAGAGATCCTGTTTTCATGCAGACATCCTCGGGAATAACTAATGATGGGAAATCTATACAGAAAATCAACAGCAGACACAATTTTGACAACAACCCTTTGCAGATACTTAGCTGGCATGCTTTGTCAAGACCTACGCAATCACAATTTCATAGTTTATATACAATCTTGCCTTGACCTTGTTGATCATCCTATTCTGCTCGACAGTCTCTTAGCCCTTGGTTTCTCTCCTAACGCAACTGCCTGGTTTAAAAGCTATCGGTCAAATAGGACTCAGCTTGTTAGGTTCAATACTGCGTTATCTAGCCCTAGGGCTATCAATCTAGGTGTTCCCCAGGGATCAATATTAGGACCACTTCTCTTCTCTATTTTCATTAACAATATCTCTCCGAATATCCCCGGCTGCATGGCTATCCTTTATGCAGATGACCTGGTCTTGTACTGTAGTGATAAGAATATTCAACATATAAACCAAACCCTTACTACTGCTTTTAAGTCCACCCAATCCTGGCTCCTCCACCACAAGCTAATCTTGAATGCTGATAAAATGCATACTATGCTGCTTGGCTCCACAGTCAAACTAAGTAAAAAACGTGACAAAACGTGGCTAAAATAAGTACATTCTATATTTTGGCTGACATCTTATTGGAAATACTGAAAGATCAGAGTGTGTTGTTAACTGGAGATTTTAACGTGGACTGGAGACATACTAGAGGTAAAAAACTTAAATCTAGTTTTAAAGTACTGGGATTACAACAATTGATTCACCACCCAACAAGAAGTCTAAACAATAGAGCTACTGGATCTATATTAGATCTATTTTTTGTTTCACAAGATTTGAAGGTTGAGATATGCAAAGTGTTACCATTGAATCTGGGGGATCATAACCCTATTCAATGCCATCTGTATATGCAAAAAATTTGGAATAATGGCAATTATGATTTTTGGGTACGTGACCTAAGGCGATTTAATTTATCATCATTTAGGGATTGCCTTAAAAATTTTGATTGATCAAGAGTATTTTTGATTCCAGATTTGAATTTGGCTATTCAAGAATTTATGGATTCTTTTTTACATATAATTCAAATCCATGCCCCTAAAATAAAAAAGAGTAATAATGCTAAAAGTCCATTATGGCTTAATGAAAAATTGAAAACTCATTTACGCATTAGGAATAGAATGTGGAAAAAAGCCAAGAAAACAAAATCAGAGGGTAATTGGGATCTTTTCAAATGATAGCAGAATAAATGTAAACAACTAGTAATTCTAGCAAAAAAAAAAGATTCTATCAGAATTCTTTTAGCAACATGCATGATCCAAATAAATTTTGAAAGGTTATTTCTAACCTAAAAAGCCCAGTGAAAACTCAAACTTCTATCAACTTAATAATGAGAAAAAATATGATAGATAACCCTTTAAAGGTAGCTGATTTGTTAAATCATTATTTTAAAGACTTACCAGATTTAGAGATACCGAAACTTGGGATTGATGATCCTAAATATACACATTCTGTTGCTTCTGTAGAAAATAATAGGGGATTTAATTTAAAAAATATTAAGGTACAGGATGTAGCCAAATAATTAAAGAACTTGAAAATATCAAAGCGAGCAGGTACAGATGGTATTGATCCCAGATTTTTGAAATTAGGCTCTGATATCATAGCCCCCATAGTCGCTTACTTTTATAATTGGAGTATACAATCTTCTTTTGTTCCTGATTATTGGAAAACAGGTGAAATTATTGCTATTCATAAGGCTGGTGACCTCACAGCTCCCTCCAATTATAAACCTATTACTTTGCTCCCAATTTTGTCAAAGGTATTGGAAAAGCTGATAAATAATCAACTTGGATACTACCTTGACCAAATGAGGCTATTAACTAATTGTCAGCATGGATTCAGAGAAGATAGGTCCACAAGTACCGCCCTATTTGACTTTGGTAATCTGGTGTCAACATCACTGAACCAGGGTAGACATACTGGGGTGGTATTTGTGGACCTAAGTAAAGCCTTTGATTTGGTTCATCATGAAACCCTTTTGCTTAGATTACAGAATATAGGGATACATCAAAAGACTTTGCAATGGTTTAGATCTTATTTATCAAATCATAAGCAAAGGGTGGTCTGAGGTGCCACTGTCTCAGGTCTCCTGGATTTACATCGAGGTGTACCCCAGGGCTCTATTTTGGGCCCTGTGTTATTTAATATCTACATAAATAGTCTTCCAAATCATGTAACCAACACTGATGTCAGACTTTACGCGGATGACATAGTACTGGTTGAATCTCCAAATGATCCCGGAGACCTGAGACAGCGGCTCCAAACATATTTCTCCAATACTGAGACTTGGATAAGAGACTCTGGACTCTTAAAGAGTACTGGGAAGACACAGAGTATGATTTTTTCTGTGGAACCACATGTAAAAAAGATCTTATTGACTTGCAGATTAACTTTTTGGACGGGGCAATGGTTCAGGAAGTAAATACTTATAAATACTTGGGGGTTCTTGTTGATTATCGTTTTTCTTTTTCTGAACATATTTTATCACAGATAAAAAAAGTGAACCAAAGACTGGGAGCTTTAAGAAGGGTGTCAGGGTGTCTGACTAAGGAAATTAAGATCAAATTGGTAAAACAATTGTTGTTGCCTGTACTAGATTATGGATTCCCATTATACATGCATTCCTATCAAAATTTTTTAAATGAATTAGATCAGACTTACTATAGATTGGGGAATTACATCCTAAAAAATAAATTTCAAGTTCATCGATGTTTAGTTTACCAGGAACTTGACTGGTTACATCCGATAGCTCGAAGAAAGTACTTATGATTAGTGATATGTCATGGTTTAATTCATTCTAAAACACATTCTTTAAATTATTTAATATGTTTGAACTCTAACTCAACATATTTGGATAGGTTAAGGAAAACAACTAGAAAATTGCCTATGACTAGAATTTTTAATCGTATGGGGGATATAGTTCTCCAGAATAGTTTAGCAAAGTCTTGGAATGAATTATCTTTTCATATAACTGAGATTTCTGATTTGCACATGTTTAAACTTGAATATGTGATTATTTAAATGTTTGTTGTTGTTGTTTTTAGGTTAATGTGATTTTGTATTGTGTGTATTCATTGTTTTGTTTTGTTGATGTATTTATGTTTCGCAGGAATTTGTTGTAAACAGGGATTTAATTCTCCAACAAACTAACCTGTTTAAAAATAAACTTTTAAACAAACAAACAAATTTGCAGTCTCTGGTCAAGATGGAAAGGTCCTTGAACCAGTTCGCTCCTTCAAGTATCTAGGTGTACTCCTTGACGAGAATCTAAATTTTGGTCAGCATATTACATCCACCTGTAAATCGGTAAATGCCAAAATAGGAGTAGCATATAAAACCAGCTCTGTCTTTACACAGTCAGCAAGACTAGCCGTAGCCCATGGGATTCTGCTCCCGTCACTATCCTGTGGGGTGACCACCTATCTCAGTGCACCAAAAACTCTCCTTAGAATGTGGGACACTACCTATAACAGCATATGCAGGTATGCATCGGCCTCTCCCTGGTCAAAACACCATTGCAAACTCTATGCAGATCTGAACTGGCTCCCCCCAACTTCGGCTCAAACTCTTGCCCTTGGCTTCTTGACTGATAATATCACTAGAGTAGGCTCCTGAATCTCGCTGGCATCCCTACTCACTCCACTGACCTCCTCTCATGATCTACAATCAGCTGATAAGTCATTGCTGCAAATACCCAGATGTAGATCAGACAAAGGAAATCTTGCCTTCTCTCATTCGGCACCTAAACTCTGGAACTCTCTGCCTCCTGATGTCCGCTTAGCCCCCAGTCATGCCCAGTTCAAAAACAGGTATTGTTCTTTCCTCTTCAGTCAGATCTCCTGTGCCTGCTTCAAACCACCCTGAATTTCTGCTTCCTACTTCACCCACATCCCCAGCCACTGTAAACTGATCTCCACCTATCCTGACTTTCCAGCTTATTACTCTAGGCACTTGTTGTCTCATCTTGTTGTGCTATAGCTACCCTTACCCAATCAACTGCCAGCTGTATGTGACTTTTCACTGATTCTGCCAATTAATATAAACTATTGAACTTTTATTTTCCACCTAATTATGTGATTATAAAACCTTCTTTTAGCTCTGTATGTATTATGTCTCTACCCCAAATCAAATTGTATTCCACTGTTCACCCTGCTTATTGTAATCTCCCGGGTCTCGCCTGAAAATAGTCATGTTTTGGCTAATGGCACTTACCCGGTTAACAAAAACTAAATATATAAACTTAAAGTCCCAGATAAACTATTCTTTACTTGAAATGTTACATTGCTTAATGGACAGACATTTCTTTTTGATCTTATATATAGGTGGGCATCCTATTTATTAATGTCCAAATAGCTCTGATGCCAGGAAATTCTTTAAAGTGTCATTTTTAAAAGTCATGGACAAACATGTTCCAGTACTGTACATTTAAAATGAGTTAGGAGCAAATATTACCCAAGGTTTAATAAGGAAATAAATACAGCCAAAACAAAATAAAATCAGAAAATGGCAACAACGTGTTGCTCTAAATCAGAGCAAGACTTGAGGCTGGATTTTCTAACACTCCAGAAATTGGTACAGGTGCAGGAAAAACTTGTGCAAGTGGGTTTTTACTTGTGGAGCTGCAGTTTTTACCACATCTGTTGCATTTTCAAAGAGGGAGCCATTTTACAGCAGGTTCCATGATTTACAGCAGGCTCCATGATTTACAGCAGGCTCCATGATTTACAGCTGGCTCCATGATTTACAGCTGCTTGTGGACGTTTTTTGGTGCAGCTGTGCCAAAATGCTATGCTTGGTTGGACTAGGTGTAACCTCCTCTGCAGCTGCACAAGCCACCCATATGGAGCATGGACTGAAAATGGGAATGTCCATAGGTGTAGAGATTTTTTTCCACACCGGCAGCTGCGAGTGGGAATTAGTCCCAGAACAGCTAAAAATCCGGCCCCAGTGGTGCTTTCATTATCTTAGAAAAAATTGCACATAAGAAGGTAAGAAAAGCGTTGGCAGATGGGGACCATGTGACCATCTAGTCTGCCCTAGAAACTACCCCCTCCCTATGTAGCCTTTGTCCTAACTTGTCCTTTATGTCTGTCCCATGTGAGTTTGAACTCCCTGATTCTCTTTGATGCTACCACCTCCTGGGGCAGACTGTTCCACAGGTCTATCACTCTCTCTTTGTAAAGAAGTACTTCCTGAGGTTGCTTTTGAACCTTCCTCCTACCATAGAAACATAGAATTTGACAGCAGATAAGGACCACTTGGCCCACCTAGTCTGCCCATTTTCCTACCTAACTGATAAGCTGCAGATGTGTGTGTGTATATATATATATATCAGAGATAGATCAGTGAAGCTCAGCAGACAGTAAGGCTAGGGGCTGGACCACACTTGGCATATGCCACTTAGGTTTACCCTTTGTGTCTGAACTGTTGCTTCTGGTTGTTTCTGGCTGAGAGCTTTCTCAGAAAGGACTAAGAATAAAGTTTCCAATCCAGTCTTGTTGCAGTAAAAACATCTACTAGGAAATTTTGGTATAGCATAAAAAAATCATCAGTCCAAATCCATAAACAAAAACTGTAATTTGTCACTAATTCAGGATGAAAAGTTAATCACAGATTAGAGGCTACTGGTCATTTTTTTCAATAATCACTTTGGTCACAGTGGCCCCTATGCATGAAGGGGGAGGGTAATATGTGCTGGAGGTGCGTATCCCGGCACGCAGATCTGCACCCATGGGAGATCTGCAAGTGGCCACATTCACTAACAGTGGACACTGCACATCTCTCATATGTGGCCCACCCCCCTGGTGCACAGGCCCATGGGGTGATCAGGTGTGGGGCTGCAGATCTGGGTGGGTGGCCAATCAGCTGCTCAGCCCAGATCCTGTAGTGGATCACTTGCACTCGTGGGCGCTCACAAGAATACCATTGTGTAGTGCACCAAAAGCAATGTGGGGTCAAGTGCCCAGCTGACTGCCCACTGGCCTCTCAGCGTGCCACACATGGTGGTGCAATGGACCCTGCCTTGTAGCCACAGCCTGTGGTTGTTACTCTTGGGAGGGCATATAACAGGCCCTCTGCAGTTATGACTGCCCTGACCTGGTGGAGGCACTGACACCTGCGCCCGGGTCGCTGCAAATTTGTACATCCTGCAGAGTGCCTGAACACCCCTTGCACCAACCCCAGTCTGCCCCCCATGCATAGGGCCACATGTTGCCGGTATCTGGCGCGGACGGGGGGGGTGGCCATCTGGTACTACATGCCATGCAGGAGGCTTAGTGGGTCCGGGCAGGTGTGGAGTGGGCTATGCGCCAGAGTTACGCAGTGTGTACCCACTTTGCACTTTTGTGCATAGGGCCCAATATGAGACATGCAGTCTTGAAAGTAGTTGACAATATCATGTTTTCATTTGACATTAATCAGTCATGTCCTGAAGTTTTTCTGGACTTATCTAAAGCACTTAGCTCCATCAACAACAATATTTTGATAGACAGACTGACTGAGGGAAAAGGGTTTAATTTGATCAGCTCTGCTATGCCTTAAGGCCTATTTAACTAATTGGCTACACTATGTCTGTTTATCTGATGCTGTGTCTGACTTTGTGTATATAAACAAAGGAATACCAAACTGGTCTTCTTTTTACAATTTACTTTGATGATTTTCCAAATCCCATTGTTAACTTATATATGTTACTTTGTAGAGATGGCACTATTCTTTACATATCATCCAGTTACAGTATACTTCTTCTGCAATTTCAAACTTAACTGACATACATCACATAGACTAATTCTATTTATTTTATTTATTTAAAAATTGGTAACTGGGAAAGGCACACTGAGCTGAGGCTCATTTCTAGGTGCCACCCAGGGGAGGGGGGAAGGGAGTACAGACAGAATAAAAATGTCAAAACATCAGATTGCGTATACATAGGCAAACATCACAGCTGTAAGAGCAAATGTGGAGAAGCAAGTAAATTAACAACAGAACAGAATAATGCAAAGACATGTGAGTAAACATGCAAGAATACAATAAAGTGTGCAGTGCCTGTTGGGTAGGGTCACAGTGCTAATCTGGGGACAGAAAAAGACTGTGGGCAAGAACACAACTAGCCTTCATTTTGGGGAGTCCTAAAAGGGGGCGGTGGGTCAGATGAGCAAGGAAGAAAAGTCAGGAAGGGGGCTGACTGGTACAAGGGAGAGAAGGAAGATGACTTTGTAGGCATCTAAAGACAGAGAAAGAGGGGAAGAAGCAGAGAGAAGAGGGGAGCAGGTTCCAGAGAGAAGGGAGGCAGTGGTAGAAAGCAGCTTGACCAGCACAGGAGTGAGGGTGGGGATTGGAGAAGGTATGGGAATCCTTGGAATGGAGAGCATAAGAAGATGAGAGCATGGTGGGTAGGTGTGAGTAAAGATAGAAGGGAAGGGACGCAAACCAGTATATAGCAATGAAGGCAGCACAGTGGGACTGGCGATATGATGGTATTGAGGGGATGGATTCACTTACCAAGAAGGACATCAAGGCCTCACAGGTAGACCAATGTACTAATCATACTTTGGATAATACTGAACATTGAAAAGGTTTCCAATTACAAGAAAAATACTTGGGATCTATTTGGACCATGCATTGAGAGGACACATTCATGCCGAGTGTCCATTCATAGTTTGAACGCCCATAGAAAGCTCTTTCAAACAAGGTATTGGGCTCATCTACACCTGGAAGCACTTCAAAGATATACTGATAGGTGCTGGAACCTATGGACATGGGGAGCTGTAGCACCCCCACTTTAGCACATGAGCATTCAAAGGCCCCCTTTGCTTGCACAAACTGCTTTTTTACCCTGTGCCCTTTCGGACTTTAGCACCCCCACTTTTTCCCATGTTCCGACACCATGGATATACTATAGATGACTGAGTGTTCAACATTAATACTATATTGCGGCCATTTTTAGAACATTGTGATGTCATTGAGTAACAAGCTGTGCCACCTATACCGAGTTATGCACAGCTTATTCCTTGATGACATCATCATGTTCTATGGGTGGCTGCAATGTGGTATTATTATTGAATGGACTTGGTCTTCTATATCTCCGGAGTATGTCCTGCTACGGGTGAGCCCAGTACCTCATTTGAAAATTATTTTCATGGGCTTTTAATTTAAACTATGTTACTCACTGTATTTCCCTTTAAGATATAAACTCATGTTCACAAGTGGATCCAGCTATGTAGCGAAGTGACACTCACTACCTTCGTAGGCCAGCAAAAAGTGTCCATTTCAACCTAATCCGATCTCTAAAAGGGAACATTTTACATTTTAGGGAGAAAGTGCTACCCCTTAACAAAACCTCTACCTCCTTGGCAAAATGCTAGATCTGCTTGTGCTCATGTTGCTTCCTTGATAAAGTACCTGAAACTTAAATTACAATTTCATTCTTTATATAGCTGATCTCAATTATCATGTAAAAATACAAAAACTCATGATTATTACTATTTTTTCTATCTTTGCTGGATTATGAGGATATAATCTATAAATTAATGTCAGATTCAGTCATTGCTCAACTGGATCCTATGTGTCATAGTGCAATTCTCTTTATTACTGTTGCTGATTATTCTACCTACCACTGCACTCTGTCCTCTCAAATTGGTTGTCTTGGCTTAAAATTGAAGGTTACAATATTTACATTATTTTTGTTATAATGTGATCCTTGGTAAAGTATCACAATGAATTATAAATCTGATAACTGTTAATCTGGTACAATTACTTTGCTCTGCTGATATTTTTTTATTGTGCACCCCCCTCAAAAAAAAAGGTAAGATCAAGCTTTGGTTCCATATCTTTATATCATGTGACTGCTATTACCTGAGATTCACGATGTACAAATAAAAAAAAGTTTTAACTTTTTGACTTCTATACATGTAATATGAATGGTACAGTATATGTAAACTTTACTTCTCATTATGAAATGGGTAGAAAGAATGCTGAATTCTGATTGGCCAAGAGCTGCTTTCATCTGGGCTGTTATTCCAGCACAACAGCCCAGCTGAAAATATTATGTTTAAAAAATGCATACAATTTAATCCAAGACAGACTTCACTTAATGCAATTCCATATCCTTCATAATCTTTACTACTCCTTGGACAAACTGGCCGAGCTTAATATCATGATGCCCACCCTCTGTACAAGATGCCACCAGGCAGTTTGAACTCTGATTCATATTTTCTGGGACTGCCCTAAAATGGCCCCTTTATGGGCTGGCATCAAGAAAAAGGCAGACCCACTGTTAGGGCTTGAGGATTTATTTACAGCAAAATATGCCTCCTAGGAGGTTTCACAGAGGTTGGTGTCTGTAACCGGAAATATCACGTGTATCTCATAGCCACGTCTGTCAAGAAACTTGTGCTAAAACACTGGAAAGATGCCGACACAATTACCTACTCTGAGCGGTTGAACACACTTTTAGCCAACCTCAGAACAGAAAAGATGATTGCCAGCCTTCACAATCAACTAGCCAGATTTGAGAAAACTTGGGGCCTCCTATATGCTTTGTATTCCCTTTAACTTTTTATGGTGCAAACATCTCTCACAGCCATCCTACTAATTCATAAAGCATTCACCGTGCTAGGTCTGGAGTGGGATTGGGTGGGTGGGAGAGGTGGGGCATGGGATGGGTTTTGGGGAGGGAGAGCTGTGACGAGGGCAGGGCCCTCATTTATCTTGATCATGACATGTGTATCAAATATTGGTGTGGATCGTCTGTTTTGTTTGTATTGCATTGTAAAATGGTTAATAAACTTTTAATTTTAAACAAAAAAAAAAATGGATACAATTTACTAAAAATTACCCATTTTATAATTACAATGAGGCACTCCAGGGGATGTGTTATGGTGGGCTAACAGCCCTTCTCAGGTGGTGGAAGCTCTCGGCTACACTTTGTGCTTCAACCCACCCCAAGGTGAGCCGTTATCCCACCATAACACCCCCTCCATCATGCCTTATTGCTTAAATAGTTACATATTCTTTGTATTTATATATTAATCTTTTTAACTAAAACTTCTGTGTACTGTCATTTTGTGAATGGATGCAACTATAAATAAGAATATAGTTTCTCAACTTGCTTTCCAGTAAATTAGATTTTTTATACAATGCTGGCCTCCCTAAATACAACGGTGAATCCAAGTTACTGTGATAAAAGGGGTGCTAGACCGGGGGGCCGTTTCAGCTTTCAACGGTGGGGGCAACAATTGGTCAGAGGGGTTGTGGGGTGGAGCCAGGGTTGAAAACAAAAAACACAGTGGTTTGTAATACGGGGGGAGGGTAACCGCCCCCCCCAAATAGCACCCCTGGTGCTGGATCCTCACATCTCACTCTTCTCACATATGCCAGTGAATTGCTCTGTTGTACACCACAGCCCACATCCTCCATCCACTGCACACAGCAGTATGCCCTGATACTGACATGTATATTAGTGCATAATGACATGGTAAGAAGGTGTTAGGGTTTTATATGTTGAGTAAGGTCATGCGCTGAACTACTAATGGATTTGGGCCTCACAAACTGTCCAACTTGCTTAGAGTGAAAAGATGCTTAGCACAAGTGGACACCGCTGTAGTTCACGTTCACAAATAGAGTAGTGCTTTGTGCAATGCTTTCAGGAGGTATATTGGACACCCGTTAGCACTGTACAGAGCTTTAGTGCAGGGATTCCAATACACCTTTTTTCTCATGCATGCAGTTTTGCAGGCACACCACCATTTGCACATCACTTAGCACAACCTTCCAATATGAGGCCTAACTCTAATTCTGAGCGGAAGTGAAGTTGGGTAAAATGGGTGCACCCAGCTGCTCCTTTGTGCTGCCATCTGATATCAACATATTTTTTTTTTTCCTTTTTCATAACGCATTTTACTTCACCGCTGCCACCTTCTGTCATCCTTGGACCCTTAGCCCAGATGCACCCAGTCCCGTCAGCCTCCCCCCCATCATCCAACTGGTGGGGATCTGCAAAGTGCAGGATCTGGGAATGCTGAGTGTCTGTCATGCTCAGCAGTGGAGAGACATAGTGTTTTCTATGTTTTTACTCCTTCCCTAAGTCCTGAAGCTGTGGCGGCATGGCGGGCACATATGTGCGATGAGGCACATGAGCTCCCAGAACTATAGCTCCATATACCCTTCCAATGTCAAGTCAGCCCCCCAATCTCTGCTCTGACACTAGGCCTCCACCTGGTGTCAGCCAAGAGCAAGGAATCCTCACCACCCCACTTTGGGAGAGAGAGAGAACAGGCAAGTGGCCAATTAATCCTGTCCCAGACCTTCCCCCTGCTGACCACCGGCGACCCAAGCTCATTCTCAAAGTTGGGTCACTGGCTTTACTTGAGGTAAGGTGCATTACAGCACCTCAGCTCTCTGTGTCACCAGGTCAACTGTGATATCAACATACCCAACAGCAGCCATGCAGTTCAAGGGGAGGAGTCTCTCCATTTGAGTGTGATACATTGAAAATCACTGACCCACATGCTAGAAGGCAGTATCAGGAATAGTTCAAATTAACATCACAAGGGTAGTGCCATATAAGCATTGTGACATGCACTAGTGCAGTTGCAGTGCTACACACTGTAGTGCCACATCTGTGGCACTGAGCCCCCTAATCCAACCCTGTCTTAGGCTTGTCCTGGTGCATCTTGGTTTCCATCTCAGTCATTTATCATCCCTCTCCCACTTGTTGACCATGCAGTTCAGGTTCTCTAGTGTCCAGTTTTTCCTCAACATCCATTGCAGTTCTCCCACTCCTTATGATGCCATCCCACAATCATCTAATGAATTTCTCCCTCCACTCCCCGAAATTTGATGCAGTCTCCTCCAACATGTAGCCTCTTCCTACTCGTTCCTTAACCTAACTGTTAACTCTTAACTCCTGGGAATCCAGTGGTACATCATGCAGCCATCAACCCATCCCAGTTCCTCCCTGCTCATACAGTTTTGAGCAGCTGAGAGAAGTTACTACCTGCCTTTAATAAGCAATAATTCATTGAGACCACTTCAACCTGCAGTCCATCTTTTTAAGGGCTGCAGTACACTGAAAATAGTCCTGTAGGCTTATTAACATTTGGCTTCCTCCCCTTCCTAGTTGCTTGAAAATGACTTTGCAGACATTCAAGAAGCATTTACTGTCCCCTGGAATATATATCCATGATTTGACAAATGTTGTGTCCCCATCATGTAACAAAGAGGCTAACCAAATGTTTAATTTAAACACAACTGCATCAATGTAAGTCCAAAATTGCAAGCAACAATACTTCTACATTTCAAGATGCATAAGCAGTTACTTGCTTAAATGTAACATTATTTTAAATGGATTTGCATAATGAATCAAGCTTTAAACCTGGTTCTATTTTTTGAAAAAAAAAACATTTTGAAGTGTGTTACATGTGATTCAAAGCTGACTGCAATGAAGAAACAGGAAATGCAAGAACCATATTAAAATAAAATCATATCTGAACAAAATGAGTTACTGTATCCTTTATTGCATTCTGCATCCACAAAATCATTACCATTCAAAAACAATATAAGTGCATTATCAAACCCTGAGGAAGTCCCTTCAATAACTCAGACACAGCAGCAACACTATTATCTGTAACAACCTGCATTTATGGCTTAAAATTTGTTCTAGGTCCAAAGCACATTCTTAAACCCAATTTCAGGCAAACTACAGAGAACATTTGTGTCAAACGGAACTTTGTTCAGATCAATAAACAAAGGAACTTGCTTTTTTATTTTTCTCCAAAGCATTTATTATTCTTGGCACTGCTAAACAGGAGCATAGTTGTCTCAAGAAAGCAGATTAACAGATTAATTTGCAGATAAAAGATAATGCAGGATAATTGTCAAGATGGTAATTTAAATATTTTGTTTTTCCATCAGTTTAGAGCAGTTATCCAACCAAGCTGGCTGAGGAGAGAAATGGGTCCATGGTCTTCTTTCTTTTATAAATTTATAGCTGCAGTAACTTTTAAATTATTTGGTTAAATGTGGGACATATCACCTTACAACATGGGTTGACAAAAACGCACAACCCTATTGGTGCAGTCACTCTGCATGCCTGTGGATTATATACCCTATTTAATCCATGGTTCCGCAAAGCGACTCTGAAGATCTGTCGCCAGATCTCGTTATCTGCAGGAGAATGAAAGTTGAGCAGCAGCCATGTAAACTCCCAAGACAGCAAGTGGAAGTGCAGAATTTGTCCTGTGCTCTGTATGCGTCTGAATCTGTCTGTGTGTCTCTGTGTCAGCAGTATTCCTTGGGTGAGGTGGGATTGCTGGCAAATGGATTTGTTTTGTCTAGAGTCAGACTTACTGGGTTGAAGTGCAAATTGTCTTGATGACTAGGCATACTGTTTGCTATAAAATATCCTAAATGAATTTAGGTTTCTTAAAAGCTAGCAAGTGCAACTTATTTGGCTCTAGCTAAGTCAGAGAAAGGAAATCAATATGACTCACTTGGCAAGGAGGAAATAGATATCATAAGCTCTCTTACAAGAAGGATGTTCTGCAAGGTGGCAGGATACAGTACCCTTTTTGGTCTTTCAGGAGGAAAAACCCCTCTCTGTGGGTTTTCCCATGTTTTGGACATAACCCACATTATAAGTGCAATAACCCACTCCAGGGTATGGTGTTACTGGGGATTAATCAACACCCTGAGTGCTGTGAAGACACTTGGCCGGTGGCCTCATGCCTCACTACGCAGTCAGGGTGTTGATTAATCCTCAATAAAACCATATTCTGTCGTGGGTTACTGTTTATACAGTATATCACAGAGATAGAAGCTGTAAGCATTGTTGACATTAGGAATTTCATGTTTTCCAAATTTGGTGTTGACTGAGTTAAAACAGATTCATGTGATTTTCATGCTTACAATCTCCAGACATTGAAGGGCAGTACTTTCCCCATGTGGGACAGATGACTTCTGACTGTTAAAAGTAGGGACATTCTTCATAAAGTGTGGCAGTTGAGAGATGGGTAAACACCACAAGAGGAACTACTAACACAGAAAGATCAGAAACACAAATAAATGAACATCACTGGTTATTACTGCACACCTATCAGTCCACTTTCCAATGTGTCATTCGCTGGACAGTCTTAAAGATACAGCACCGAAAATAAGCTACACTAATGCCTATGATTTGCATACCCATGGTGCCTTGCGCTGGGACTGGGGCTTTACAGTAACTGTGTGGTTTGGAGAGTTACACAAAAGCGAAACAATTTAAGTATTTCCTCACTCCTAGCATCCACACCATACTACTCTTCCTGGAAATGGCTAGTTTATTAGGCTCACTTCAGTTGTTTTAAATGTCTAATTCCCTGGACTTTTGACTGAGTATCTGACTCAGACATTGACTAAACTACACTGAGGAGTCCCAACAGGTTGAAGCACAAGTCTGTAGTTTGCCATTCTCAGCCTCTAATGAATCCGATGTCCAAGCCTGTTTAAATGCTGATGTCTATTCTGGTAAAGACTTGTCAGCCTGACTTGCCTAAGGATTTGCATTTCCATAATGCCTTGCACACGGATTGCTGCTTTAAAGCATGTATGTGGTTTGGAGAGGTGCACCACAAACAAGCCCTTAGGAAAGGCTATACTAAATTAAATTCATAAGGCACTTCAGAGCAGACAAATCTGGAGCAGGTTACAAAACTCACAATATATCTTTACCTATTATCTTTTAAGTCGTTGACTGATGTATAACTAAGGTATTCCTTCCTTTCACTACTATCTTCAAAGCTTTTGCTTAGATATAACTTGTATATCAAAGGAACCTTCTACCGACTACCCTGGTACACAGATGCCTGTTGGCAAATGTGATCATTCTCTGTAGCACTGTATAGTGACAACACTGGAAGACATTGTCACTCACAAATAGGAAAGACTATATGGGATTATATTCATAAGGCTCTTTAGACCTTATTAGTCTGAAATAAATAGTTCTTAAGTGGTTCTACTCACTACAACATCCCTGACTGATAACTTTTCTCTCTCTGACATCATTGTACACTATGACTAAGGTATTCCTGCACTTCATTATTATCTTCAGAGAATTTACTTTCTTGCTACCCTGCCCCCTTATTTAAGCACCCCCAAATCACACTTTAACAGTATGGCACCCATTTGATGAAATATTCCTGTCTGCAGATCTGGCTCCAATGCAAACTGCAACTTAAAGAGAAACTACCTAGAAATGACTCATTTTGCGTTATATGTGTTTTTGTCTCACAATTCACTGAAATACAGTATACAGCTTGCATAGATTCTCACATGCTAGTGAGTTACAAGGCCACCTGAGAAATATACCATAACCATTGCTGAAGCTTGTTTCACCAACTCTGTTAGTTTTGTTATGATAGACATTTTGTGGTACACCATTCAGTCACCCCAAAACATAATGTGACATCACTTATGTCAACTGTTACCACCAACCATGCAATGTTTCCCTTCACAAGGATTTATACCTTCACCTACACTCTTGATTTCTAATGTTCAGGAGAGTGTCACATCTGTATGTGGAAGTAAACTCAAAATACCACTTACCCATGTAACTGGAAATATCTTTCTTTATTGGAGATAGTACTACAAAGGAAAGGAAACATTCAAAGTCTCCAGACTGAGCATGCAGCAGTTCTTTAAAGTAGCAGGTAGCCAAGTATAGTGTAATTGCAAAATCCAGTGATGCACATCTTTGCCAGGTAATTCTTTAGCCAAGATGGAATGTTGTATTGCACCCAGGAATTGATTAATTTACAGTATTAATTACATTAACTGGTTGAGCTTGCTGTAACAGCATCCATTTTACAGCTGTGACCCAGACATACATATAATGTATGATAGAATGCTGTTATAGGTAGAAATCTACCTTTTTATAACAACATTTTACCATCGATGTGGTGTAACAATGTTGTTAACCCATTGATGGTATGTCACATCAATGGGTTAACAACCGGGAACAGTCTGGGCATGCATGCAAATGGATCAGACAACCTTGAAACGGCTGAGGCAGTGACAGCAGAGCAGTGGCAATATAAAAAAAAAAACTGCAGTAAGGAACTGCTTTCTTTTGTAAAAAAACTCAGTTGTAGCATACACTATAAAATATAATGTACGGTACATCAATGGGTAACCGGTTTTTTAACTCATCTCAAGGTTGCCATGGTGATCTAAACCTCTCGAGCTTCGCTCTCAAGGTCTACATGGTCGCCTGGCAACCTCTTGATGGTTAACAAACCAGTTAACCATCGATGACCATAAATTATCCTTTATGTGACAAACAAAAAAGTAACACAAGCAACGTACAAATTGTGGTGAGGTACATAGCATGTCAGAGACAGTTACAGATGTTTACTGAGAGATATTTATTTACTCTTGCTTTGTATTTAGAAGCACCATAGATTTATTTTTAACCTTCCTGAGTCACACTCCCAAACGCTCTCTTTGCTGTCCTTTCCTCTGATTTCAGGTTATATGCCCTTATAAAACAGTTTCTGAATAGTGCTGTGTGAAAATGACATTCCGTTGGTGGAAATGCTGCAAAAGGCAGAATTTCACTCATAATGTCGGAATGCTTGATGGCAACTTTTGCATAATCCTGACTTAGAACCACTGAATGAATCTAAGTATTGTGGGTTGATGCTTTACATTGTGCATTAGAATGCTGCAGAACCAACCACTCTATTATCTAAAAAACTTCAGAATGTTTGCATGTGTTGGAGATCGATGCATTACATTGTGGACTGGAATTCTGCAGAACTGGGATTCATGTGTGTCATTCCATAATTCAGACACAAAATTTCACAGAACAGGGTGAAAATTCATGGAATACATTTAGAAGATTAGGATTTCGCCAAAGTCAGAAGTTTGGAAAATGTCACATTTGTGACATTTCGCAACATTTTCTGGAAACCAAAATTTGCATTTTCTGCCCAGCACTAGTTCTGAAAATCCTGAAATCTGATAGGTTGACAATCATTGTTTAATCTTGCACAAGCACACACTTTAGTTGGGGTTCACTGAAAGTTTCAAGAAAACCCAACTAAAGTACAGGGTTCCTTCAAAGTTTCACGGCACCCCAACAAAAGTACACTTTAAAGCACTTTATCTGTGCCACTGTTTCAAGACCCCAGAACCCCAGCAACAGAAAAAAAATGTTTATTTTTATGTTTAAAACAGTAATAGTCTCTATTTTTTTTCACTTTTTGTCACTTTTCTAACCATTTACATGTAAACAGCAATACCTAGTATAAAACCTACATTATTAGTGACTCAAAACCCACTCTCAAGGGTAGATTAGATAAATATATTCTTACAAATCCCACTATTAAATATTATTTACTATAGGAGTATTATGGGCTTACAAGGTCCCTAGCTCCTTATCTACCTAGTATGAAACCTATTTTATTATAAGCATAACTAGGCAATTACAGCATTTGCGGGTCATGCTGGAATAAACTCTGGAGATGGGCTCTTGAAGCCCCTCGGCTTCACCTTGTGGCCCTGGCATTCATATCCATGATTTATTCCAGCACAACCAATACCCTGTTGTGTGTTATCGCATACTTATTAGCCACCCCCATTTAATAACTCCTGTGTACCCGACTAGCTTGTAAAATAATCTTTATCACCTATTAATTTTCCTGGCACAGCCCCTTTAATAATTAATGAGTCAAGTAGTTTGGCATTTAATATTGAAAGCCCTGTCCTCTTTTGAGGCCACCAAACTTTGAGGCCACCACGGCTAAAGAGAGAAATTTAAGGCAGGCCATGCCCTACTGTGAAGCGAAGTCACCGAAGCATTCAGTGGAGCCTAGGAGACTGGTTTGTAGACTAACAGGAATCAGATTTGATCACTAATCTTGACCAACATGAATAGTGAATTAAATAGAGATCGTTGGAATGTCCCAGGCCTCAGTAATCAGAAACAAAATACTCATAGCAAAATGTTACTCAGCTGAATTTCCTTTCTAAACCTACAAGGGTGCATAAAACAAAAATGAAAGAATAAAAGAATGTGATGAAGAGTGTTTCGCCACAAATCAGATAAAGTGCATTACTCAAAATGGTGTAGTGTATTTTCCAGTAACACAGCATGCAGATCTAAAGTGTATTTCTTGAATTGTATGTTTGTCTTTGAGACTTACATGCATACATACTATATTTGGGGGAAGAAGACCAGCAGTGCCCCAAGCCCCTCCCAACAGCTGTGTGAGAATACTGCCAACTCATTTTTGTTGAGTCAGAACTTAAAGAATATTTCAGTATCAGCTGATACATGTTCTGGTAGTCTAGTATTCACTGCTCATTCTATGAAGTAGTTTTTTGTGATGTTTCCCCATGAATCTTCCTCCTATCATATGAACATATGAAATTTGGCAGCAGATAAAGGCCTAGAGGTCTATCAAGTCTGCTCAGATGTGCAGCTACCCCTCCCTTCCATCCTTCCCCTTCATTGACCCTCCCCCTTGTCCTGTCCCATCCCCTTTTGAAGCAGTCCACTGTTCTACTGGATACCACTTCTGCAGGTAACGCATTCCACCCAGCCACCACCCTCTCTGTAAAAAAGTGTCTCCTCATCTCCCTCCTGAACCTTCCTCCCTCCGTCCCGTCTTATATCATGGCCCCTGGTGTCCCTCCCCTCCCTTACTTTGAACAGCCCCTCTGTACCTGTCTTGTTTATTCCTTTCATGTACTTAGAGGTTTCAATCATGTCCCCCCTTCTCTTTTCTCCTTCAGTGAGTACATGTTCAACTCCCTCAGCCTCCTCTCATATGATAAGTTCCCCAGCCCCTTGATCATCTCTGTCACCCTGCACTGCACCCCCTCCAGTAACTTAATGTCCCTTTTCAGTTACTGGCACCAGTACTGCACGCAGTACTCCAGGTGTGGTCTAACTAATGACCTATAAAGTGGCAGAATCACCTCCTCCCTCCTCGAGGATATACCCCTTGCAATACAATCCAGCATTTTGTTGGCCTTTGCATTTGCCTTTCCTACATTGTGCCGAGTTGTTCATTGACCCTGTAATGAGCACCCCCCCCCAGATCCTTCTCCTCCTCTGTCTGGGGTAGCTGCACTCACCCCAGCTGGTAACTCCTCCTTG
The DNA here is from genome assembly GCA_016271365.2 of Neoceratodus forsteri. Lineage (NCBI taxonomy): Eukaryota > Metazoa > Chordata > Ceratodontiformes > Ceratodontidae > Neoceratodus > Neoceratodus forsteri. The sequence goes on from JADMNL010000028.1 coordinate 221,138,752, forward strand.
GGTTCTTCATCCCAAAATGCAGCACCTTGCACTTTTTGGCATTAAACCCCAGTTGCCAGGTGTCTGACCAGGTTTCAAGCTTTGCCAGATCATCCAGCAACCCCTGCCATCCTCCTAGTTCATCCACCACTGCTTCTACCTTGGTATCATCAGCAAACAGACTGATCTTGCTCTTGATGTCCAATGATATGTCTGCAATAAATATCCCAAACAACACTGGTCCCAACACCGAGCCCTGTGGAACACCGCTCAACACTACCCTTGGGTGTGAGAGCTCCCCACCCAACACCACCCTCTGTTGCCTTCCCTGAAGCCAGTTCCCTACCCATCTCACCAGCTTTGCACCTGCCCCTATGCCTACTAACTTACTTCCCAGCCTTCCATGCAGCACCGAGTCGAATGTCTTATTGAAGTCCAGATACAGGACATCCACTGCATGGCCCCTGTCCAGTTGCCTAGTTACCCAGTCATAGAACTCCACCAGGTTGGTTTGGCAGGATCTGCCCCGTATGAAGCCATGCTGTCTGCTGTCCAGTAGTCCTCTGGCCTCTAGGAGGGCCACCAGCCTTTCCTTCAGGTTAGTCTCCATTAGCTTACCCACGATGGATGTGAGGCTCACTGGTCTGTAGTTTCCCGGTTCATCCTTGGAGCCACTCTTATGGAGGGGCACCACATGAGCCATCCTCCCGTCCTGAGGTACTCACCCCGAATGTAGTGAGGCATTAAATAGGTCTGCCAAAGGTCCTGCAAGGACCTCTGCCAGCTCCTTCAGTACCCTGGGGTGGATACCATCTGGGCCTGGCGCCTTATCCACCCTCAGTGCCTTCAAACCCTCCCGAACTCTGCCCTCCATGATTTCCCATCTGTCACCCCTCCCCCATTTCTGCCATTTCTCCCCTTGGGTGTCACCCCTCTCTTTGTAAATACTGAGCAGAAGTACTCATTTAGTGCTTCTGCCTCATCGCACCCTGCTTCCACCCAACCCCCCTCCTTCCTAATCCTTACTATGTGGTCCTTACAGCTCCTTTTCTCCCTGATGTACCTAGAGAAGTCCTTCTTTCCCTACTTAATGCCTTGTGCCAGCCGTAGATGCCTTGGCTCCCCTTACTACCCTTGTCACCTCCTTCGATTCCGTCAAGTACTAATCCCTGTCCTCCCCTCTCCCTGTTTTCTTGTACTTCCTAAAGGCAGCTCTTTTCCTCCTTACCTTTTCCATGACCTCCTTGCTCAACAAGCTTGGTTTCTTAGCCCTAGCCTTCTTGCTCTGGGCTTTGCAGCAGGTTTTGGTTACCTCCACTATCTCCAGCTTTATGAGCTCCCACCTCTGGTTAGTGTCCATACTAGATTGAATTCTGGCCAGGTACCCTTTTACCACTTCCCCCATCCTCCCAAAGTCATCCCTCCTGAAGTTCTACACTCTTGTGCCAGATTCCACTCCTTTCTTGCCCATATCCAATGTGAGCCATACTGAGTGGTGGTCATTCCCTGACAGTGGTTCCTCCACTGTAAGTTCTCTCACAAAGTCCCCATTTGCCAGGACAAGGTAAAGGATATTCCCTAACCTGGTTGGTTCACTGACCATTTGCAGCAGGAAGCTGTCCTGGAAGGCATCCAGCAGTACCTGCTCCCTTCTGTTCCTGGTTGTTGGGGTACTCCAGTCCACTCCTGGCATGTTGAAGTCCCCCACAATCACCACACTACCCTTCTCGCAGGTCCTCCTGATCTGTCCCACTAGTTCCCTGTCTAACTCCTCTGTCTGAGATGGTGGCCTGTACACCACTCACATTCTAAGAATCCTATTCCTGGAATCCTGGATTTGCATCCAAATTGACTCAGACTACCCTCCTCCCCTTCCTCCCTTACACACTTCAGTCCTTCCTTCACATATAGTGCCACACACCTCCTTTTCCCAATCACCCTGTCCCTATGAAATAACCTGCACCCTGGTACAGACAGGTCCCAGTCATTTATTGGGTGGCCCATGTTTCTGTGATGGCTGCAATGTCCACCTCTCCTCGATGAGCACCTGTAACTCTGCAGTTTTCCTCCCAAGGCTCCTAGCATTAAGGTAACCACCTTCCACCTTCCCCATCCTGCCCTCCTTTACTAGCATCACCAATAGTACTTGCCATTTGTCCTTTGTCACTGTTATGGGGTAAGCTCATATGGTTTCCCAACCTGTGGTCTCTGCATGTCTCTTGCCCAATTGCCACATCCCGCCTCTAGTTTAAATTCCTACTTCCTCTATGTACTCCTCCATCCTCTGTTTCAACATCTCTTCCCTCCTCACTCAAGTGTAGTCTGTCCTGGCATAGAGACTACTGTTCTCCCAGGTCCCTCCCACCCCCAACAACCCATACCCTTTAGCACAACACCAGGTTCTTAGCCATCCGTTAAATTCCTCTATTCTCAGCTTTGTTGTGTTTGCCTTGGGCACTGGAAGTATCTCTGAAAAGTTACTGATCTTCCTGCCCCCTCACATAATTGTCCTAGTTCCTCAAACCTCCTCTGGACTATATCCACTGTCTTGTCAACCAGGTCATTCGTCCCAAGATGTATAATTAAATGAGGCTTGTCCCTACCCCTTCTAGCATATTTCAGAACAGATTGTCCCACCCTTTCTACTGTCATTCCTGGCATGGCCTCCACCCAAATGCGACTATGCCTCTCTCCCTTGTTACTCCACCTGACTCCTCTTAGTATTGAGTCCCCCAGCACTAAGATTCCACCACTCTTACTCCCTGCTTGCTTCCATTCATCTCCCCCTCTCATTTCCGGCTTCTCTTCTTCCTCCTCCTGCACATTATTTCCCCTTTTTGCCCCTGTTGCAATTCTCCCAACAGAACTTCCCCCCACTCTGGTTTGGTCCAGGCATTTACCAATTACTCCTCTAATTTCAGCATTTCCCTCCTCCACCTTCTTCCTCTCTAGCAGTGCAAAACTATTTTCTGAACATCCTTCACAAATGGCCACTCCCTCTCTCTTCATAGTAACCTGTTCTCTCCTTTCCACTTCATGACTTTTGCCACTTCTTCACCTCCCCCTCACAAGTCCCACTCTCCTCCTTCCATTTGTCTTTTGTCTCCTGACCTGGTTTCCCCGGCAATCGTTCTTCCTGGTCTGGGCCCTCTTGTCCCTGCTTCCCTTCTTCTGACCCTTTCCTCACCACTGTTGGCTTAAATCACCCTCCCTCATCTCCCATTCTTCCTCCATCCAGTATTGGGCTAAACCCACCCCCAGTCTGCCTTGCCTGTCTTAGTTCCTCCTGCAGACCCTCAATCTCCTTTCTGAGTTTCTCTATGTGGTTGCACACTAAACATCCTCCCACACTCCAGGCAATTTTTAGAAAGACTGGTGCACCACAGTTGTTGCAGCCTACCACTCTATCCATTGCTGTCGTTGCCCACCAGTGACCCCCTCACCCATCCAGATGCAGGATACCAAACACTCCCTCAAGTCTCCCCTCTTCCCCATCTATCAGTGCAAAACATTATTTTCTTAATTTTACTTACCCCCTTTGTTGTACACTTTTAGATAGATTGAGCAACTGCTTTTTATATTCCTAACCTTCCTATCCAAACTCAAAAAGAGACTTTAAGTAGCTATTGCACAACCTTCTTCAAACTCCTACTTTTCCTTTCCACAATGCAATAGCAATGCAAAGAAGTAACAATGAAAGCTCCTAGATTTGCAGTTACTTCCCTTCCACTGACATAGCAGTCACCTCTTCACTTGCTGCTGTTCCTTTCCTGGATGTCTGCTTCTGCTATGACAGATGCATATCCTTTGCCCGTTTGAGGAAGTGATGTCAAAAACCCTGGTATAAAGGAAATTATGGACCAGGGGCAGGTGGGGTGAGGGGTTGGGGGTGGGACCAACCCAAGTCTTCCAGAAACAATCAGGTAGCTGAGGACCCTGGTCAGACCATTAGCACCCTTCCCCCACTATGCACTAACCTTTGCAGCTAGTGAAGCCAGCAAAAATGAATCACAGTTCTACTCAAAGCCCCCCAAATAGGTTTGCTACCAAAATAAACAGGTCTCCAATTCAAACAGCTTCACTAAAAACACATCAAAATAGGCTTGAAATTAGAAGATATAGGTCTCTGATTCAAAGAAACAGCCCCAGTTAAATCACACCAAATAGGTTTTAAATCAAAAGAAATAGGCCTCTACAAATGCAGCCTGCTACACAGTGAAACATCAAACAGATGAGCCCACTTATAGCCACCAAAACAGTTTTCAAAATTCCAACAGCCCCAAAACAATAGCCTGCTAGCCCCTTAGAAGTAGTAAGAAAGAAAAGAAATAACCTTCTACCAAGTAAAATTCACAAGAAACAATGTAAAAACAACAAGAAGCTACTGTACTGTAACAAATCTGATCCTTTTCCTTCTAGTTCCTTCTGAGAAGCCAACGCAACTCAATACCATTGATTGTTTGTCCTTTTACCCAAGTGTACGTTTTCTTTTTCATATATTGATTTTCCTTGTCACTGATGATGCCCACATCTGCCAGGCCACCTCCCAGCCTCATTTACCACCCTTCTCTGCCACTTTCCTGCTCTCAATGGTGGTTTCTACTGGGAACATTAGCCATGATCTCCATCAGGTCCATTTAATGTATGGGAGACCAGAGGGCAGTGACATCTGAGAGTGCTGGCATGCTGTTGCACACTGGGAGCTCCCACCTAGTTTCACCCAGCCCTCAGGATGCAGCTGGCAAGGGCTGTATGATGGGCACCCAGTTGCATGGTCATGCTCCAGAGCCAGGTTTCATGCCCTCCATCTATGAGACTCTTGAGCTGCATCACCTCCTGCGCTCACTCTAGTGGTGGTATTGTGGTGGAGAATGCTATCTTTCCTCTGCGGAGAAGGAGAAAATCCTATGGAATGCTCAGTCTTCCTCCCTCGGCTGGCCTTCCAATCTATGCGAATTTTTGAAGAGTTGCATTTGGTCTAATACTGTTCTCTCATTTTGATACTTGAATACTGTAATCGTGTCTCCCCTGAATCTTCTCCTTTCCATCCATAGAGAACAATCTCAGTTCTACCAGTTGGTCCTCAAAGCCCACATCTAGGGTTACCAGATGTCCTCTTTTAGGAGGACATGTCCTCTTTTCCAGCTGCCACACATTCTTCATGTACCTTCTCTATCCTGTTGTATTATTATTATTTTAATATTTTTTTTTACTCTCTCCTACTCAGGACATCCTTATAAATTAGCTGTGAAGGCAGTGGAGAGTTTAAACCTATTTAGTCTGGGTCTGGCACAAGGGCTCATCGGGGGAGGGACTAAGTGTTCTCTTTTTGGCATACCAAAATCTGGTACCCCATCCTTCAAGCCATTAACCATTTTTGTTACTCTACTTTGTACTTTTCAAACTGTGCCAGTATCCTTCCTCTGATATGGAGACCTGAACTGCATACTGTACTCAAAATAGGACTGGACCAAGGATCTATAAGGACATAATAACATCTCTAGATCTAGTTATGATGTTAGCTGCTGCATCACACTGCTTCTCTCACTTCAAGCTGCTGTTGCTCTGAAGTTCCAGATCCTTTCCCTGCTTGCATTCAGTAAGCTCAATGCCACCGAGCTAGCATCTTACATTCATGTTCTTTTTTTCTGGATGCGTCACCTTGCATTCTTAATGTTAAATTTCATGTGCTATTTTGTCACTCATTTCTTAAGCATCTGTTATTGTCCGCAGACTGCCTTTGAAAATCAGTAAATCAGAGCCGCTGCACTCAACTGTATTGTTGATCATAAACTCCAAGCATACAACCCATTTTGAGTTTGCCATTATGATTGTGACCTATATTGAGCTTGTTGTTGTGTTCTACTGTTGTTTTACTACCCTATACCCTGCACTATATCTCCCAGTTATTATATTTTGTATTTGTGTTCCTCTGGGTATTTCTATGCTTAATGATAAGCAATTGTATATGTCACCCTCTATCATGTACAATGTTTCCGATTACCTCCTGTTTTGGCATTCTCCCAGGTCATGCCTGAAAATAAGCAAATGACTTGTCCAGTGCACCTACCTGATATATAAAAACTAAATAAATAAAAATTATCTAGATCCTTCTGCATTTCAGTTATTTCCTGCTGTAACCACTCTTTCCATCTTGGTGTCTTCAGCAAACTTGGTAATCCAGCTAATGGCACCTTCGACACACAGAGGATAAATATCAGCCCTATTTAGGGGCATTACTAGGGATGGGCATGTAATACCCCAAAAAAATAGTACCCAAGTGTCCCCAGTACAGCCCAGCTACCCCAGTTAGGTGCCAACATAGACCAAGGTGTAATATATACAGAGGAAGAGGGTACAGACAGTAACATGGTGCCCCACATAGATAAACTGCTGCCTGCAGTTTCAAACTTTTTTCCTTCTCTCCCATCAGCAGTTTCCCACCCAAGCCAGAGTGGCATGAGCCAGTGCCAGTAATTTGAATGTCCAGCTCATCACTGGACCATCGGCTGACCCCCACATTGCCAAGGACTTGGCATCCCAAATATTGGGGGGGTTATACATGTTTCAGTGCAGCAAGAACCCAAGGAGTCAAATCCATTGGTCATTGTGCAGTCCTCTAGCATGCTCAGGTGCTGAAAAGAGTCAGCGGTTGAGCCTAAGGGAGATATGAAGGGCATATGTGAGAAGTGGTCCTTTTTCTCTGTCTCCATTTAGCAGTGTTGGTAGTCTTCCCTTCTGTGCGGTTGTCCCCCTTGAAAGCAGCAGCAGTACAGTCGGTGGTCACCCAGTGTGTGCAGGGAGAAAGGAGCCCAGTTGGAGAGAGCATCAGTGGTGGCGGAAGAGAGTTGGTTGGCTGCAATGTGGGCCCAGTTCAGGTCCATTTTTACTTTTTGGTTAACAGTTCAGTCTTCAATCCCTTATTGTCAGCAGACAGAAGCAGAGCCATGGTGGTGAGACAGCTGAGTGGGATGAGCTGTGGCAGTGAGAGACGAGGGTCGAGGGCATAACAGCAAAGCCCCATCTGCAAGACCACTGACAGTGAGGCCCTGGGAAGCATCCAGAAGCCAGCGTTCCCAACCACCTCAGCAGCTTCACCCCAGGTTAGGGAGGTGAGTTGGCAGCAGCACCAAAGGGCAAGTGGTGCTCGACAGAACCATTTATTAAAAATGACAAATTCAATATTTAAAAGTGCTGGATGGTGCAATGCAGATGGCCATGGCCATGGGGTGGAGGGGCAGGGCAAGGCCCAGCTTCTAAGAGAGACACCCAGAGGGTGAGGGCAAGGACATAGCAGGCCAATTTTAACTAAAGTAACCACCAGGATGTGGCAAAAAGGACAGGACAGGCCCTTAATAGAGAAACACCCAGGAGGGGTAGGGAAATGGCAAGAAAATACCATATTTTAGTTTTTTTTCTTGTATTCATTGAGCACCTGGTGGGTGGGGAATGGGTAGGCAGGTCCTTATTTAATAAATTAAAGTGACTTCCCAGGTGGGCAAAGCAAGTTTAGGGCAGGCCCTTTTTAACTTAAGGACAACAGTACTGGGCTAGTAACCCACACAGCCATTAGCAAGCCCAAGCAAAGGACTACTGTAACTTAAATAATTTATGTGACTGTGACACCAGCTCTAGCCAAGAGTGAGCGGAAGAAGCATGCAGTACCCCTAGCTAGCCATCCCAGCAGCATAACTGCCACAGTCCTAGCCAAGGGCTAGTAACTTTTTGTTTAAAAATATTTAACTGATCCCGAGCCCCCAGTCAAGGAAGGGACAGTTAGCATGGGACCCTGAGTACACAAGTGATTGGTCCTAAGCCAATAGGGCAGGACTGCTGTTTTACTCTAAATTGAAAGTGTATGTCTGTAGGAGTGAGGGCACAGCCCTGATCCCTGCGTACTTTTGTAAGTAGGTATATCATAGCCAGTTAACCCAGGTCCCCCCCCCCCATTTAGCATCTGCCCTGGTGTAGTGTACCTCTCCATTACCAGAATGAACATTTAAATGCAACTGTTACCCAGAGTAACTCTGTTGAATCCTGAACAAACTTTTTAAAGTGAAAGTGTCAATGCATTTAAAGTAACAGTTCCAAATTGTCTATGCACAGTGGTGAAGGGCAAGAATTGTTTTGTCCAAGACTGCTCATTTAAAAGGACAGTGACCAAAGTAAATGTATGCTTTGAGACTGTGAAACTGCCTTGCATGCACCAGATTTGTCCTATGTTTGCCCTGTTTTGACCCAAGACTGTTAAATTACCCTCAGTTGCCCTGAATGGTCACTACACGCTCCAAGAGTGTGACAGTGACCTCGCATGCTGTGAATCCTCTTCAAAATAGATAGCACTTGCTCAAAATTTGCGAATTGCCTGCACATTTCCAGTTGCTTTTTGACAGTTGCTTGATCCAAAGACTGCCGAAACCACCAAGTACAAAGACAGTACGCTTTGGAAACTCAACTGTACTTCTGCCCAACTGCATTTTCTCAATTTCTCCTGCATGATCCAGTGACTGTTCCATCACACTGCATCCTGAAAATTTGGGTCCAGTCATCAGAATAGGAATAGCGTAGTAAGATAAGGAACTCTTTCTCACCTGCTTCCTTCAGAGTCTTCAGATCAATCTTCCCTAACAGTGAGCCAGGCAGTGTAGAGAGCAGCATCGGTTCACAGATAAGGATCTGATATCCAGTGGGATCTGGTGTTTTGTTTCAGGTTCTTCAGAGATTCTCTCAAGGTCAACAGCCCAAAGGTGTTCCAGATCTTCAGTTTTGTCTAGTTATATCAATTTGTCAGATTTGTTCCTGGGGTCAATGGTGATGGCACAGAGGTTCTTCAAGGTTTCGTCCACTTCCTCAGTTCTTCAAATTTCTTCCCAGGGTCTGTGATGATGGCCTACAGATTCTTCAAGGTTTCATCCAGTTCTTCAGTTCAGATTTCTTCCCGGGGTCCGTGGTGATGGCTTGGAAGCTCTTCAGTCTCTTACAGGTCAGTGGAAATACAAGTATTCTGTTTCTTTTCCAGGAATCCATTGCAACAGCCAGGTGGTTCTCTGTGGAATTCAAGTGGTTGTTCAAATCCCTAGTTGTCTATGCCCAATGACTCAGATCCTTGTTCTTAATCAGTTCTATAAGCTGGCAAATAAAAAGCATGAGGCTTGGAGATTCCTCGGTTCGCATTCTTCTTCATTGCATTATCTACGACACTCAGACTCATATGAACTCTGGGGTAAAACTGTACAAATGTACAGTTACAGAGAATTTTACAGCTGCAGCATACAATACAGTTATACAGTGACAGAGTGTTTTTAGCAGTTACATTTATAGAAATGGTTTTAAGAAGTTTAGCAGCAACAATAGAGTGGTGGTTCGAAAGTGAAAATGTTGTTCTCACCCATTTTCTTATCCTGACCTCTGTGGTTCAGTTGCTCAATAAACTGGTCCCTGTTTCTGAGCTGAGTCTCCTGCCTCTCTATTTTGGTGAAAAACTTCCATCCTGTAGGCAAAGAACTGCCTTACTCATGAACTGACCAAGATAGCACCTTTTACCAGCATCCAGGTGGACAGCTTGGTTCATTTCATTCTATCTAGACCCTCTGGGGCATTTCAGGCATTATGGGCTATTGTTCTAAATTTCTATCCATTAGCCCCTAATAAAAGATTCCTAAAACGGATGCCCAGTTCATCTGTTTTTTCACTGGGCGGAGGGTGGGGCTCAAGCCCCCAATCTTTCTAGATTCTAGAAATGCCACTAAGGATTGCTGAATCATTTTCAAAGATTGAGAGGCCTAACCCATTTTTAAATGGTATGTGTAAGTGTCCATGGTGCAGATCTTAACCCCACTTTGTGACTGAAGAGCTGAAAGAAGCTACAAAGTAGGTGTGAAGTAGAAGTAGACGCAGATAGCTACATTAAGAGTTAAAGTCAGAGTAGATAACTGTTTTGAGAATATGTAGCTCAGGGACACAAGATTAGTTGAACTGTATAGACATCAGGTTCCACTTACATAATACTAGAGCTCACTACTGGCTTTCCCCCAGTGTACTGTCACTTCCCACTCCCCTCCTCTGTCCCTTCCCCCCTAACTCTGTCCCTCCTACTCCCCCCTTCCCTCATCACTTTGTCCCTCTACTGAACCCTTGACAAAGCCTCCTCTGGCTGTAAATATACTCAATGCCTTATACTTTTGGTAACCCAGGAATGTCCTGACCCAAGTTGAATACTGAACCTGCTCAATCATTGTACCTCACTCCTTGAGTGCTATTGTTATTTTTCCTAGCACTTCTGTAACTGGAATCTACACGTAACCTTGTCTGTAATTTCTGTTTTGCATGCCGTGTAATATCTGCAACAAATGTATTGTCTTGTATGTTTGATCTGGAACCTTTGTAATGGAGCCCCTCGGCACAAAGGTATTAATCCAATGCTGAAATAAATGAATAAATAAATTGTCCACCTGTGGATAGGGAACTAAGCATTTCTGTAACCAATGTATACATCTGTACTACTGTATGCAGGCTTAGATTAGGTGTTTCTCCTAACTCTTCTTATATCCAGGCTATACTGCCCCTATCAAACCAACTTTCTTCATAACCTTCCATTTGTTTAGCATGCCTCGCAGAAGCCAACAGACCCATTTACATTAAGAATTCCCATGGTTTAAAACCTCATACATCCACCTCCTCCTTTATTTATTTAGTTTTTATTTGCAAGGTATGTACACTAAACAATCAAATGCCTATTCTCAGGCATGACCTGGGAGATTACAAACAAATGTCAGTAAAGTGTTGCATGTACAGTGAGTACAAAGAGATAAGTGCCATCAATAAATAGCCGTTTAATAGTCACAGACAATATCAAGAATGACATAAAATAATATATAACATATACATTTTACAAAGGTCAAATGAGAACATTGATAGAGGTGTTTATGACACATCACTTATGTGTGAGACAGTGCCAATAAACCCAAAGGGCAAGAGCAATAATCATCTTAAGCAGATACTCACAATAGCTGCTGTGAAATGAGGAAACAGAGGGGCACTGACAAAGTTCAGAAGGGTCTGTGTTCCATAACCTTAGAGCTGCATTAGCAAATTAAGTTTTACCTGTCTTCTTGCGAAGTTTTGAGACAGACAAGAGGGCATGCTCACCAGACCCCAGCAGGTATGTACTATGAGCAGACTTAAGCAGTTATCCTCATGGCCAAAGTGTGGACTTGGAAATTGGTGAACCATACCAGAGAATGTCCAGAGGACTACTAGAACTAAGGTATGCTAAACCAAAAAATCCACTCACAGCTTTCATCCTCTACCTACTCAGAGTAGCAGTAAGGAGCTATTTATAGTCTGAGCAGCTACCTATCTCTAGTGTACATTGCAAGCTGACTTCCACTAAGGTGGCTAAATTTGGTCAATATATTTCTTCACAGTATCCCCCATCCCAGATGATTCAGGTTTAAATATTGATCCATTTCCATGCCCACATCTCAGATATTACACAGACATGGCTCTACTTAAGTATTCCTGACTCCCAGCAGATCTCACTCTGCAACAATACCCTCCACACAGTCAACAAGTCTAAGAGCAGAGGTGGGGTAGTAATTTTACAGTACCTCCCACCTCATAGCTATACTGACCCATATCTTCCTTCCACAAGGTAAGCAGATTCCCTTTTCATCTAGGTCAGGCTTAACCAAGCCAAATCATTACAGGTAAGTTGTGTCTACCAGCTACTCTTAAAAGAGTTCTACCCTGAGAATCTAGCCTCATCCATAACAGATGTAGTCAGTGGATGCCGACTCTAAGCAGTCATACCTGACAATATGAATCTTAACTTGGTTAGGAATACTGCCCAACACTCCAGAACCCTGAAGGACAGATCTCTCCCAAATCAACATATCACCCCACCACCAGAATGACATAACAGCCAAGTACTCTTTTCTTTCTTTGGATCCGAGTCAGTTTGTCAGACCAAGTGACTGCAGAAGATGCCCTGCCTACTTCTGCAATGGCCACCCAACTATCTTCAGTGTTTGGAAAATCTAGAACTTAACCTCGGAAACATATCATGGACTGGTCAGAGAGGCACCAGAGTATGGAGTGCTCCCTGAATAATCTCATCTGTATCCCTTGAGATCCCACTGTACATGTCCATGCTTGTGCCTTTTTCTGTAATAAGTTCAAGTCCCATCTGTGGGTCCAGCAGCCACTGCCCTGCCCTATCACCTGACCCTTACCCCAGAGGCCCCAATCACCTAGTCCCTTATGGTATACCTCCCATTGTGAGATCTTCAGGGTGGCACACCCTCCAATATCCAAATCCATTTGGTGAGTGGGTCCTTAATGCTGGAAGAATGGTCAGCATGGGACCAGAGTCTGCTGCTGAGTTCATCATACTGTTGGACTGGTTTTGCCTCAGTACTCCCTCACTATGATGCTGGCATAAACTTGTGATGCATGTAATAGGCATACATAATGCTAAGCCTTCGTGTTTTTACTCCCACTTCCTTTCCCTGCTGGCCTACACCATCAGTGGGTCCCGAGGTTTCATCACCACAGCAGGGAGCCAATGACCTCCTAATCCATGTAAACAAATGTCCTATGGGATGCTCAAATGTCCAGCCCCCCAAACTGGCCCTCCAGAACCCTTGGAACATTCTCATACCAAGGTCACCTGCATTATAAGTGGCAATCCGGACATTGCTGGGTACTGGGGATTGCTAGGAAGAGGCGCAGGGCTGGGGGCTGTGGACCTGGAGGGGGAGTGGAGCTGGGTGGATGGATTGGGTTGGTTAGGCCCAGGGGTTGCCCTGGGGAAAAATGGGTTCCAAAGAGGGGTTCTACCTGTCTGATCCCCATACCCAAGGGCTTCACTGTGGGTGGGCAGATAGCGCGGCAGACCTCGGCAGACCATCCTTCTCGAGTGGTGTCATGCAATGACAGGTCCATTAAAAACAAGATAGCAGTGATTGCTGATCTTGTTGAGTCATCAGACCTTGCTTGCATTACTCCGATCTGGCTGGACAAGAATGCTGGCTCAGTTTTGGAGTCAGCTGTTCCAGCTGGTTCTCAGTGATACACCGCCTGAGGATGGATCACAGGGGCGGGGTGTAGCCATCTGTTTTAGAATGGAATTGGGCCTTGTAGATGTACCAGTGAGGGAGGCCAGGTCTTTTGAGTGTATCATTGGCACAGGTGCGGGGTGCAGGATTCCTCTTGTCTGTTGTCCACCCGGGGACGAGAAGTTGTTCCTGTAGGAAGTCATGGACGTTATCATCGATATGGTGTTATAATCCCCCAGATGGATGGTGCTGGGGAATTTCAATGCCTGGGTCAATGATGAACTCTCGCAATTTGGTTAGGGCTTCCTCCAACTGATGAATTTGTTGGGCTTCACACAGGTTATTACCTCTGTGACCCATATTCATGGTCACTCATTGGACCTGGTCTTCACGCTGGGGATGGAGACCTCCAACCTGGTGGTGGAGTCGGTCAGTTGGTCTGACCATCACACTATAAGTTTCAATTTCCAGGCTCCCCCAATAGACCTACCCATGTGGAGATGGTCCAGTACCGCCCTTTGAGGGGTTTGACTCCAGATGGCCTTGCAGCGGGGCTGAACCTATCAGGCATACTGAGTGTAAGCACGGATCAGGAGAATCTAGTACAGGCTTATAGTAGGGCCATGGTGGAGGCTCTGGATTCCATTTCTCCTGTCCAGGTTCACCCACTCATTCTTTGCCCTTGGTCCCTCTGGTTTGAAGGGACCTTGAGGGAGTTGAGGCGAGTTGGACAAAGACTGGAACAATGCTGGTGGAAATCCGGCCTTGATGCTGACAGGCTTAGATTGATGACTCATTATATGGATTGTGCATGATCCTTACTTAATGGTGGAATTAGGGCTGGAGTTTAAAGATTGTTCCTACAACTTGAGGGGGCCATCCCTTGCAATTAGTTGGTAGAAAGTTTACCCACATTAGCAGGAAATATTTTTTCACCTTGAGAGCTATTAACCCCTGGAACTGCTTGCCACTTGAAGTTGTGATTAGTGAAACTAAGTCCATATTTAAAAAGCATCTCAACTCCTTTTTGCTCTCTGGAAATACTCTTAAATGTTACTTGTAGACTTTGATTAGATGCACCTATGAGCTCACATGCCTTCTTGCTCCTTACATACCTTTAGTATGAACCTTTTTACTAGGAGTATCAATCAGTCATCTCCTACAAGAAGGCAGAGTTCCTGTTCAGGGGAGATTGCTGCTGCACAGAACCAACCAGCTTAGCTCTTTCAGACTGTGGACAGACTGTGCAATCCAGCCTGTCTACAGACTCAGACAGCATTATCACAAGAGAAATGTGATGAGTTTGCTCGATTCTTTGTGGATAAGATTGCCGACATCAGGTCTGACATCTGTGTGGCTCATTCCAATGAGGATTTTCATTGGTTGGTGGGAGGTAGCTGAGCCTTGTTTTGTGTGGTCTGACTTCAACTGGTTGGCGATCATGGATGTTGTAAGGATCATCCAGAATTTGCGACTGACCTACTGTAGTTTGGAGCCAGGCCAAACTCACCTCCTTGTGGGGTGTGTTGAAGTTATTGGCCCGGTCCTGGCAGAGATAGTCAGATGTTCATTAGAGACAAGTATGTTTCCAGACACCCTGAAGGAGGTGGTAGTAATACCTCTCCTTAAGAAACCCACTCTTGACCCCGATTGTCTAGCTAACTACAGGTCTGTCTCTAACCTTCCTTTTGTGGGTAAGGTTGTTGAGAAGGTGGTCGTGCTGCAGCTGGAGGTTCATCTTACCATCCACGATATCTATGATCCTCTCCAGTCGGGTTTTCGGAAGAGGCATAGTACCGAGATGGCCCTGGTTCTGGTCCTCAATGATCTCCTGATAGCGAGAGATGGAAGGACTCATTTCATCTTGGTTCTCCTTGATCTCTGTGGCATTTGATACCATGGACCATGGTGTGTTACTACAGTGCCTATGGTTCATCTGTGGACTGTTGGGTATGGACCTCAGACAGTTCCATTCTTTCCTCATGGGCAGGTCACAGAGAGTGGTGTCTGGGATTTTTTTCTCAGATCCGGCCTCTCTGCCATGTGAGGTCCCGCAGGTCTCTGTGTTGTCACCCATGTTGTTTGTGGTATATGTGCTGCCATTGGGAGACATTGTGAGGTGGTATGGGCTGAGTTTTCATTGCTATGCAGATGATACTCAGCTCTATATGTCCTTTGTGCCTGACCAGGATGATACTGTCTTAGTATTTAACAACTGCCTTGCTGAAATACAGGACTGGATGAGTGCCAGCTGGCTGAAGTTGAACTCTGACAAGACCTAGGTGTTGGTTGTGGACCAGAGTCATCGGGCTGAGGGGGTCATTGGCTGGGCAGGCTTCAGGGCTTTGACTCGGGGGCAGTCAGCTATTGACCTCTGACTGGGTGCGTAATCTGGGTGTTATTTTTGATGACAGACTAGCCCTTAAATCTCAGGTATTGGCCATCATTAAATCCTCATTTTACCATCTAAGGATTATCACTTGGATTAAACACCTGGTCCCGCCTGAAAACCTTCCAACACTGGTCCATGCCTTTGTGACCTACCGCCTTGACTATTGCAACTCTCTGTACCCAGGGCTCCCTGGGGTTGATATCTGATGCTTGCAGCTGGCCAGGCTGTTGACTGGCATATCTCGATTGTGCCATGTCACGCCTGTGCTCCGCAGACTGCAATGGCTGCTGGTACAGTGATGGGTCACCTTCAAGTTCAGTTTGCTGACGTATAAAGCCCTACATGGACAGGGACCATGCTACCTGCAAGAACTTCTCTGCCTCTGCCCACTCCGCTCCACTGATGAGGCATTTCTGGAGGTTCCCAGGGTCTGTTTAAAGACCTCTGGTGCTAGGGTCTTTACGGCCTCTACCCTGTGGAACTCTCTACCTCATCAGATAAGGGAGTGCCTGATTGTGGAGAGCTTTAAATCTGCCTTAAAAATGCATTTATTGAAGCTCACCTTCTTGGAGTGTGAATGAATTATGGATTATCGAATACTGTGATACTGATGTTTTTAATTGTTATTGATGGTTTTATCTGCTGAAGTTTTCTTTTGTTTTTACACAAGCAATTAGATATTTGTTTGATTTGCACTTTTTATAAATAAAATTTGAGTTGAGCTGAGAATCCTGTCTGTAACCACCCAGTCCCCTTGGGTTACTAGAATCCTAACAGATTTAATGTTAAGCAGGCAGCTGGTAGGGAGCTCATTGGGACTTCTTACATAACGGTAACGTTGTTTACTCAGCTAGCCTGAGAGAAGTATGATTATGTCAGTTGGAGCTCTCGCAGTACCATAACACCTTTATAATGTATGGTAGAACGCAGTTATATAGCAAAAACCATCATTTCCCAGACTTGTTAAACCATTGATCAGATGTCACAATGTTGTTATACTATCGTTCAGCCATCACATCAAAGGTGTAACAAAAAAGAACCCTCATGAGCTGCCTCTCCCTATGTTACTGTGTGAACGTTCACAAGATTTAAAACAGTCTTCTCAGCATACGCACATACTCCTCATGTAAGCAGTGTTTTTAGGCAGCAGTAAATGACAGTCTATCTCAGAATGGCAGCAAGTGTGTACTCTAAGCCTGAGTGTAGTGACCGTCAGTTTGTGTGTCAAAATGAATAAATTTTGAGCTGCTCACACTTGATCTTGGATTAACTTCTTATGTAAGGTAAGAGAAAATAGAAGTAGTTTCGTGTCAGGGTTACAGCGTTTCATGCATGCAGCTAAATTTCCTGCAATAGTTCAGCAACCATGCACTATAAAAGATAAAGTATGATCGTCGATAAACAACAACACATATGCTTACCATCTCGTGGATACCATGGCAACTCAGAGAAACCTTTCGAGTTACGCTCTCGAGGTTTAACTGAGTTGCCATGGTTTTATTTATTTATTTATTGAAATGTTTCACCAGGAAGGGTACACTAAGTAACTTAATGCTCATCCCATGATACATCCTGGGGGAAGGGGGAGTGGGAAATTTCAACATATTTAAATGATACAAAAACAAAGCATAGTACAGTACAGTACAGAGACAGGAGCATATAATATATGACAGTCAGTACGTTCAAGTAATACAGCGCAATCATACAGGGGATGCTTGATGATTCAATACAACAAGGGAAGGAAGCATGAGTAGCAAGACACATTAAGTAAGTGTTAGGTAATTTAGAGTGAATAGGTGGGGGAGAGGGGGAGGGGGTAGGAGTGGTTATCCACTCGATGCAAGCATGGCGTTGTTGTTCATCGTCGAACATATATAATCCTCTATGTGTGTACAGCTGTTCTGGGGAGTCTTAGAATGTTGAGTTAGTTGTCAGTTGTTGTTGAGTGTGGAGGCGAGAGTGGCAGGAGGTCTGCCAGTGCCAGCTGCAAATCTGTGGACTTTAAATACAGTGTTTTCTAAGGGCCCAGAAAGTTTCATGTGTGCACAGTGAAAATTGGGGGAGTCGATAAGGAAAACGCACCAGAACTAAGTGAAAATGCCTTAAAAATGCTTGCCCCACTGAAACTGCCAGCTGAGAAAAAAAGTGACAGTTTGCATTTTAAATTTTCCTTCTCGATGATAGCCACACAGGAGTGTGGCTGAGAGAGAAAAAGAGAGAGTGAGAGAGCTCATTTGCATGGTGTCATGTGATTGGTTCAGTGAACTTATGCCCCACCCGCTGCCTGAGTTTCAGAGTTGTGGAGAATTTGAGGAGGAGCAGCCAGCAGTGTGCGAGCAGTGTGGCAGTTTGTGCAACAGCAGGAGGAAGTGTTAACAGCAGAAAGCATTTCTAAACCAGCAGTTTTTCTAACTTTTTGCAGTAAAACTGGGCTCAACCCATATTCCAACCAACTGGAGAGTGATTGAGGCAATCGTGGCTACAATTGGCAGGCCCGCCAGCCCATTTCACCCCAGAGACATTCCTTGAGTTGGCAGCAGGCCGTATTACATCAACAGTGGGAACCAGCTACTGCCTAGTAAGTACCCTGTGCAAAAGTAAATGGACTTTGTGAAGGTCGGAAAACTGAGTAAGAACTGTAATAGCAATGCAGCAAATGTAATTGAAAAGGAGAGTTTTTTGAACATTAAAATCTTGGACTGTGTGTGTGAAAGTACTGTTTCAAAGAGAGTGACCTGCAATCCTTCTGGGCCAAGACAATTGTAGCACTGGTACAAGTAGCAGTAAAGTTGTGCTTTGAGAAAATCAGTTAAAATGTAAAAGGTCCTACAAGATTTCTAGCAATTTTAAACTGAGTGTAATGGAAAAAACTGCAGTCACCATTTTGGGGTGTAGTCAGCAATGTAAACAATGCAGTGCCATTTTGGACAGAGTTCCAGATCCAAACAAAGTTTCAAGTGGTTTTGCTAATTGTTGCGGAATACAAATGCAACAGCCAGTTGGCGAACTGTACCAGTGTGTTAAAGCCAAATCGTAATGTGATTGCAACAGTAGCAATTTGGGATTTGTGTGTTTGTTTGCAGAAAATGGTGCATCAGCATCCACATTACTCACTCCATGTCAGGGCATTGGTTTCCCAGCAAGAACAAATTAATTCTGAGCATCTGTATCACTGTGAGTCAGCACCATCTGAGGTGGCTTTGCGGAACTTTCCAGTTGATGTGTGTGTTGTGTGCTTGAAGACAGGGAGAAATGTTTTGCCAATTCCACATTTCACAGACTGCTGAAAGCATTTTGGAATGAGCAAGTCAGGCAGCACGATGGTAGCTAAAAAAAAAAAAAAACATCCATTTAGCTCCAGATTGGACATTGGCAGGGGACCCTGTCAGATCACAGCAGCAACAGGCTGGGTGCAGTCAGCAAGACCCCACAGAATTTGTCAGGGAGTTCTTGGAAAATGTCTGTGCAGATTCTTTGCAAGGCCAGGAGGAAGTAAAATTTTCCACACCACAAAGGATGGATTTGGATGCTGTAGCTGGAGGTTCAGCAGATCCTTGGGTGGAAGGACTAAGCCTCATGAAGAATCTGAGGTGGAAGAAGCATTTTGTTGGGAGGCAAGGGCCTCTGAGGGCAGTGAAGAATGGACAATTTTGGGAGTTGGTGCAACTATCAGCTCCTGGGCAGAATGTGTGGAAGAAGAAGAAGCTAAAATGGCTATGGTGGGAACCCAGTGGGTCGCCGTTAGCATTGGCTTCAGTGGAGCCTCCGGTGCCCAGGATGGAGGAAGGCTCTAGAGATGTGCCAACAAGTGCAGGGGTGGACTGCTTGTACTCTACACTGTGTGCTCATAGCTGGCTCAACCAGGACTGGCCACCTCCAAGCCGTGCCTCTGGTTTGGAGTTGGTCAAAAGCAGCAAAGAAGAGAGAATTGTTCGTAGACAAGCTGTGGCTGAGTATGGACTGCATCCTTTTCTCTCACCAAATCTGAGAAGAAATTGAGGAAAACAGGTATGCCTGGCTGTGGGAGGAAGCTTGTGCCAACCTGCACCCTAGAGTAAACAAGTGGGTCTGAATTAAAGTGTGTAATGAAAGACTGCAATTCTGGAAGTGTGGCAGGACTTTGTTGATTGATGCAGTGAGACTTGTGGACAAGTCTGGCCAAGAGACATTCTACAATGTTCCTATGATGCGTCCAGATGGGGAAACAGTCTATGTCCCACATCCTATGGGGTACTACCCTTGAATGGTGCCACTCATTAGTAATTGTGCCCACTTGCCAAGAAAATGCAATGATGCTAGCCCAGCAATCTGCCACCGAAGAGGCAGCAACCCAGGATGGCGGTGTCTTTCTTCTGGTGATTCAGGTTCATCTGCAACAGCATCCAGGTTTGGCTCCAGCAGCATCCAGGTTCGTCCGCAACAACATCCAGGTCTGTCAGCCCAGCAGTCAGAGAAGATTTCCAGTCCAGGACCAGTAGGAAGTCCTGGAAGCATCTGATCTGAAGATTTCGTCTGTCCAGCAGCTGAAGATTATCCGGCCACAGGTCCAGAGATGTGATGCTGACATTCATTTGTTGCCTAGAAACTGGTAAGGTACTTTTCTCATTTTAATTTGACTGTTTTCCTGCAACTGAGGATGACCTTGGAACTTTATTCACCATTTAGACTTTCTTGAACTGGACTGCAGTGCTAGAAGGCCTTGTGTCTGCCCAAGAACTGTGCTTCAGCAGGCTCCAGCCTAGGAGAGACTCTATTTGTAGTGCCTTGGCACTCTGGACTTCTCCCTAGTTTTAGGACTTGCAGGCCCCCCAAATGATTCTGTGTTTTCTATTTTTGTACTTTTATAGAAAATCTTTTTAAAATGCTTTTTTGGGCTTGTGCAGTATTTAGTGGGAGGGCTTTGGTCACTGTTTTGGTTTTACAGGTTGTATTATGTGCAGAATGTGTATTTGCAGTGCTTTCTTTTGCAGCTGTTCCTGAAAGAAGACAAGAAGACCAGAAGAGGAATTTTGGGACTCATCGGAGTCCTTTGTTTTGTAGGGTTGTTAGACTTTGTGTAACTGTGGTACAATGTCTAACCATGTTTTGCTTTGCAGGAGTAAAGTGTTTTGTAGTTTGTAGATTTTAGGAAATGTAATGTTCTGCATGTTTCTAAAGTGGGCTACAATTTGGCCTAAAATGGGTTTTGGGTTTGGGCATCTGGTAGGTAGCATAGGTCAGATAGTTTTCCCTAGAGGGCTAGGGGAGAAGGCAGGTTGGTGGTACTGAGTCCGGATGGGGGGTCACAAATGCTGTCTGTTAGGACATGCTTCAGGCAGTTTCTTGGAGCCACTGAGAAGCCATAGATAGTACAGTAGTAGGGTAGAAGCTGAAGTTTCTTCAGCGTGTCTCTGTCCTTTAGTGTTACCTGCCTGTGCCTAGCACATGGTAGGGGAGGACTTGCGCAACCTCTCCGTAGGGAGCACAGATGTAGGATGGACTAGTACTAGGCTATGTTCTGGCTGTGGACAGCCAGTGGTCTGGTTGCAGTGAGTGTAACCACCCAGTCCCCTGGGGTAACTAGAATCCTAACAGAGTTAGTGTTAAGCAGGTAGCAGGCAGCTGGTAGGGAGCTGATTTGGGGCATCTTACACAATGACATAATTGTTTACTCAGCTAGCCTGAGAGAAGAATGATTATGTCATTTGGAACTCTCGAAGTAGCATAACCCTTTTGTGTGTACAGCTGCTCTGGGGAGACTTAGAATGTTGAGTTAGTTGTCAGTTGTTGCTGAGTGTGGAGGTGAGAGTGGCAGAGGTCTGCCAATGGGCTGTGAGTTGAGGGCCCAGGATTTCTCACCCTAGTGTGGATTACAATTTCCAGCTTCCAGTGAAGTGGTGGAGACCTTTCATCAGCAGAATTTCCTTATTTCTACTCCAAGTGTAGTGGAAGGAACTGCTATCTCAGTGGGTCCAAGGGGCAATCCCCTTAAGATCCTTGTTTGTTTTCAGCTGCCTTTGGAAAGGAATAGTGAGAGACTGGTTCTGACATGCTACCCAGGAAAAGGTGTCCTTTAGTTGCTCCCTGCTCAGTGGAAGGAACAACTGGTCAGTAAATACTGTTTTAGGAGACAAGTTCTCCAACATTAGGGGATTTATTTCTGGTGTGTGTGTGTGCCCTTAGAGAAGGCTAGATCACACCTGTCAGTGCCCCTTAGTTCATCCAAGTGAGTGAAAGAAATGCCTAGTTCACCCAAGTGTGTGAAAGGGATTCAGTGCTTCACCTCAGTGTGTGAAGGAAATGCTTAATGTTCACCCGTGTGTGAAGGAAGTGCTCGATGTTCACCCAAGTGAGTGAAAGAAATGCCTAATTCACCCAAGTGTGTGAAAGGGATTCAGTGCTTCATACAAGTGCGTGAAGGAAACATTTAATGTTCACCCAAGTGCATGAAGGAAATGTTTAATGTTCACCCTAGTGTGTAAAGGAAATGTTCGATGTTCACTCAAGAGAGTGAAATGGTTCGGATTGTGTGGCTAGATCCACGTATATGCACTCATGGAAAGAAGAAGTGTTCGGGTGTGTGGCTAGATCTACGTATGTGCACCATTAGGAATGGGGAAGATGTTTTTGTTTCTCAAACTGTGCTGCATGCAAGGAGAGTTCATGAAAGATGTACCTGTTTTGCCTTGACCAACCCATGCGGGTCCACTACTTGCTCTAAGTTGCCATCTGTTAAATAAAGACATACTGCATAATCCCAGTTCCTGTTCTGGACATTCTGAGTCTTGCTTCTGGTGTGGAATTACTGGGGCCCCCCCTCAGTAGTTTAGATCCAGCATATGCCTAGCAGCCTCTTCCCTGGACCTGGTTGTAATTTACAAAGGTTCATGTATTTCGTTCTTGTACCTCCACCCCTCTTCCTCTAGAAATAAGCCTGGTATACATCCTAATGCCAAGGGTGGTATCAATCTTTGAAGTTTCTGCTAAAAATAAATGGTATGCTATATGTGGGTCCTAGTGCCAGATTTTATGGGGGGGTCCTACTTCTTATCTGTGAATGGGTGCGGGACCTGGGGGTGATTCTTGACAATGGACTGACACTGTGGTCTCAGGTGTTGGCAGTCATCAAGTCCTCCTTTTACCATCTGAGGAGCGTCGCTGGGGTCAAGCACCTAGTTCCATCCAGCGACCTTCCCACGCTGATCCACGCCTTTGTGATCTTGTGCCTTTATTACTGCAACTCACTGTACCTAGGACTACTGGGGGTTGATATCTGCTACTTGCAGCTGGTGCAGAACGCTGCGGCCCAGTTGTTGACAGGGACCTCTCGGGCATGTCACATCACACCAGTGCTGCACGAACTGCACTTGCTGCTCATTCAGTTGCAGATCACCTTTAAGGTTGGGCTTCTGACCTATAAAGCCCTACATGCACAGGGCCAGGCCTACCTGAAAGAGCTTCTGTCCCCCTACTACCCCAGGCGACCACTCCACTTGGCTGACGAGGGGTTGCTAGAGACTCCAAGGGTATTTTTAAAGTCATCAGCGGCCAATGCATTCATGTATGCAGCCCCTGCCCTGTGGAATTCTCTACCCAGTCAGCTATGGGAGTGCACAACCATGGAGGGCTTCAAGAAGGTCCTAAAGGCCCATCTGTGGTGCCAAGCCTACCCGAATTGATTTTAGCTAAATTGTATTCTGTTTTATTGTACTATTTATTCCGTATGTTAAGCGTCTTGACATTATGAAAGGCACTCTATAAATAAAGATTATTATTAGTATGTAAGCAATAATGCCCGACAGGGTGGGCGGTATTGGGCAATACTGACTGGCCAGGCGTAATGAGGCCCAACGCCGCAGGCGAGGCCTTATAGCCCAGGTCGTCCAGTATTGCCCATACCGCCACCCTGGAGGGCATTATTGCACTTAGAAAATGGGCATCTGTGTCAAGTTTAATTAAAAAGTAAAATAACAGAGGAAAGTAGTTTAAAATTAATAGAAAAACTAGAAGAAAAAGTGTTGTTGGTAAAGTAGTCCCTCTGATTCCTTATGGTGTTGATTCATGTGTTGCTCCCCCCTCCGCGAGAGCCATTCTCTTGAAGTGATCCCCCCCAACCCGAGGACACATTGCAGTGGAACAGATGAACTTAGTATGGCATCGTTTTTTGTTTATTTGTAATAGTTCTGGATTTTTTTTTTTTTTGCTCAAAAGTAACTCTGTATTACAGAGTGGGTGTTGTCTGTGACAGAAAGATCAGCGGCGACAAGTGGGCTAATCAGTAGCGGCGCTCAGCGAGACAACTGGGAAGTACTGCTGTGCTCAGTGAGACAACTGGGAAGTACTGCTCAGTCCACAGACATGCCAGTTTGGTTGTCATAGTAACACCCCCCCACACGCGCACCAGCGTAGACACACATGGCTTCAAACAAGTAAGCAGGCTTAAAATAGAAGACGAGCTGTTAGGTGCGTGACCTTGCGTTAGGCTGCAGTTGTGAAAATAATCACTATCTTCCTTGTGTGGTAAGAGTGGGTGGAGGCCGGACAGAGTGTTAAATGTGGCGTACAGTTAGTGTGTTTGTGGTTGTTTCAGTTACTTTTTGTAAAACGACGCGGTATCTTTCGCTTTTTTTTTTTCATCACTCAGCTGTACCATCTGAACTGAGGCATTATGGCTAAACCGGGAAAAGTACAACAATTACAGAGGTAACGATTTTGTTTTAAATGATATTCACAGTGTTGCTGTTGAAAGTTCCGTTCCTATAGTGCTGGGTATACTGTGTCTGGGCTAAGGACAGATGGCTGGTGGGGGCTCTCTCACTAAGTGAGGGAAGAAAATGGCGGCATTTTTAAATTTTTAATTAGGTGTTGCAGCCAATTAGGAAGCAGGGTGAGCACCAGGAGACATCCTGGGTGAAGGGGCACTGTAGACTGGTACTTTTTGTTTCCTAGGCATCTATTGAAAGTTAATGTACCCCTCTGGCAAGGGTACTAGCCAATCAGATGCCAGGAAATAAAAAGCCCATTTTCTAATACTTGCTATAAAAGGCATGGGGGTTACATGTCACTGTAGACAGGCGATCTAAGTAAGGACTTTGCAACATCACTGCTCCTTCCAAACTAAAAGGATAAAAGCAAGTGCCATGCCTGTCTCAACAGAACTCCTTAACCTCTGTGGATGCAGAGATGCTGCCTGGACTATATTCAGGAGAACTACACATGACACTGATGGCAACACCTATAGGCAGTTACATATTCACTTAAAGTCAGCCACTAGATCTGTAAAAGCCAACTACTACCTCAGGGTCTGGCATGACCATGCCCCCAGCCCTAGATACTTTTGGGATGGCAGCAGAAAGCTTCCTGGTAGTTCCCATAGTGACATCATCACCTATATCCAGTTCCCCTCTGGCCTAGGCCAACCCTGGATGACCTATCCAATACAGAAAATGCCCTAAACCACCACTGTACTAACCCACCCCAACCAAGCCAATCGCCAATCCACAGGATAGGGGCACGTCTTCGAATTTGTTCAGATGTCCAGACAGATCATGATTTGCAAATATTTTTATTAAAATGGTAAAGTATTTCTTAAGAATGCAAATATTCAAACAGCTATTTTTACAAACTTTTTTGAGAAAACATCCACGTGTTTTATCTGAAAACTACAAATCAGTCATGGAATTTGACAGTCTGGAAGGGTGTCAACTAATTAAAAACCTTTTGACTCTTTCTTCAACATGTGCCAGTTTTCAGACATTAACATTTAAAAGCCCATCTAAAGGTCCAGAAAACATAAGTGCAATAGAAACTTTTTTTAACTGACTGTTAAAAAATGTGCAAAAAAACCTTTATTTTTTGGACAGTTTGAGTTAAGGAACATACATTTTTATTTAGATTTTAAAAATAGTTTAGCTGCCACTTTTCTGGACTATGTGTTAATGACTGAGAAAATATTATGGACAGTTTATTAGCCCCATGAGCCATGAACCATAAACACAAAAGGAAAAGGTTAGTTATGAGATCTGCCTGTGTCTGCATCCACTCACTTGCATCTGACTTTCCCCATTCTGATTTTCAAAGGGTTGACTCATTTATGACACATGGAGATGAAAACTGGATGGACATGCTGAACTGCAGACCATCTAACAGTTACAGAAGTCTAACAGTTCCAAAAGATGCAGACAGAAGCAGGTTATTCTCTCAGATGACCTGTCATCAGCATTTATGCTACACATGTGGTATGCTACCAACAGGGCACTTAGCACAATGCAAAGTCATACAGCACACTAACGTATACAGTTATAAGTAAAGTATCAAATCAACCCAGCGCTGTGTAAAAATCTTAATTAATATTAGCACTAGCATAACGACATTACTGCTATCACAAATCTGAACTAATTAACTGAGACAGATCCTAAGTACCTTTAGTACTCTCTGTATTTAGGGGTTCACTGTATTTCTTTATATATGATGCTTTATGTTTGATACCTGTGATTTTTCCCTGTATCTGTACTTGTTGAACTTCATTATATGTAATGCTTTTTGTTTGATGCTTGTGACATTTTCATGTATTTGTAACAGTATTGCTGTTGTGATGTAATTTCAACTGTCCTACCCAGGACCTACTTGTAAATGAGCTTGCTCAGCTGAACTTTTTTCCTGGTAAAATAATAAATTGAATTGAATTTATTACCTCAGTTGACCTGTCTTTATTTATAAAAAAAAAAAAAAAATTCCAAACTTGATTTGGAACCAGCTATTCTAATAAAGCCCTGTTTACACTGACCATTTACACACCAGTGTAGGTGGCTTGAGGAGCCACACCAGTGTACATTTGCGAGTGTAAACTGTGAAGGCATCAAACTGGTGTAGCCCTTCTGTTCCTCTCACAAGCCGTGTACACATGGCATCGGTGCTGTGTAGATCGATGTGGCCATGCTCGCTGAAACACTGTGGATCAGCATTCAGACGGCATGGCCAGGGGAGTGCTGTATAGGCTCTCAGTGAAGTTCTGGCAGTTTGAGGAGTGCTCTGGCCAGGACGGGGGTGTGGTTGTGGATTGGGCTCCCAATAACAGCGGCCAAGGATCGGGGATCGGTTTTCCAACCCGAGTTCAGCTAAACTTTTTTTCTGTGCCTATCAATAAAGCTGAACTCAGGGAAGTGTTTTTTATTCTAAACTGAGGGCTAAACAGTGAAAGAAACACAGGCTCTGAGTCGAACCATGACACCAGGCATGCCCTTATGCATATGCACATGCCCAGTGTCATAGCTGAACTCTAAGCCCGTGTTTCTTTCACTATTTAGCCCTTGGTTTAGAATAAAAACACTTCCCCGAGTTCAGCTTTATTGACAGGCACAGAGAAAGTTTAGCTGAACTTGGGTCCAAAAAAAATGGTAAACGCAGCATTTAGGCTGCCTTGCCAGCCACAGATGTAGGCTGGAAAAAGCCTGTCACAGCATTGTTGGTGGTGAGGGTGGTTCACATGGCCAAATAAAATGCTGCAAACCCCCTTCGCCACTATGCAATCCCACAAAAAGAGGGATCACAACCACAATTAAATGGAACCCAAAACGGCCAAACTGCGGCATTCAGACATGCACAGCAGCAACAATCTTGCTGCTGTGCACCTCTAATAACACAGAACTGGCCATGTGAATGAGGCAACAGACAGAGGAGCTGAACTAATGTGGGTATTTTCAATTGTAGTGCAAATGGTGGCCACTTCACACATCACTGCCAAAAGGTAAGTTAATATCACAACACACAGGGCATTCCTTGCAGGTTGGGTCCCACAATGCAGTTTGCAAGATACCAGTGTGACCCCAGTGTGTAAGCTGGTGTCCTTAAAGGAAATTTCCGATAGAAGGTGTTGGCGCATAGCCCAATACCTTATAAATCTGAGTTCACCCTGCAAAAGTTTAATTTAAAAGTTAGTAATTTTTAGCAGGAAGGAATCATAACTGGCATCAAACCCTCGACCAGCAGATCCTTCCAGCTTTCTGGTGCCCCACTCTGCCCTGTGCTCTGAAACTGTGACGTGTGGCCAGGGAGGCGCAGGGCAAACCTCCTCTAAGTCTATGAGGCTATTTTTAAAGCCGTTTTTTTATCAGTCCTAGAGTAAAATTAAAAGCAGCCACTAAACTAGTAGGGCCCCTACTAGTTAAGCAACTGCTTTAGTTTTACTCTAGGACTGGTAAAAATTACTAAAAAAATGGTTTTAAAAGTAACCCTCACAGACTTGTATGAGGTTCATCTCCGCACTCTCCCTGGCCACATGTCACAGTTTCAGAGAAAACGGGGGCAGAGTTGGGGTGGAGCGGGGGCACCAGGAAGCTGGAAGGGATCAGCTGGCCGAGGGTTCGGCACCAGTTACGATCCCTTCCCCTACTAAAATTACGAACCTTAATAAAATTTTTGCAGGGGTGAAGACTGATATAAGGTATTGGGCTATGAAGCCCAATACCTTATAGCAAGTATGTCAGAAATTCACTTTAAGTTGTGTGCACCGCTAGCTTTATAAATAACCAGGTGCAGACACACCAGTGTGTAACAGCTCATCAGTGTAAACAGGGCAAGTCATTCACAAGCTGATCCTGGACCCCATATTCAAGTGCTTAGCACAACACTAATAAGATTAGCAACACAAGCCATGCGAAAAAAAACTGGGAATTGTATGTACTTTCACTAATTAATAACCTCCACACTACTAAACTGATTTATACAAAACTTACCAAAACAAAGTAACTTCAGGACTGGGAAGGTGCATGCCAAACTTCATAGTACTAGTGGCTAAGGTCATCAAGACATATGAGGTGAAAACCCCGTTTTGACAAAAATGAACTAAACTCCAACGTCAAGGCACTATGCGCCTGTAGATGCATATTTCTAGAGAAGCGAGAGAGAGAGAGAGAGAGAGAGAGAGAGAACAAATGATGGCAGAGTGTGCTATACAAGGAAATAATACCATCAAGAGATTGAACAAGCCATAAATCCATGAGCCCAAAGGGTGAGTGGCTTTTATGAACTTGTCTGACCCTTACATGGTATTATTCACAAGTATACTGGACTTTTCCATTGTTTACTTTTTATAATATATCTATACAGGCCCTTTTTTTGGCTGTTTGCATTTTGTTCCTGGTGCCTTTTTTTGGTGTCAGGACTTTAGTGTTTTCCTGAAGTATAGTGTTTTTCTATAATGTAGTAGTGTGCCCTGCTTGTGTTTTTTCGTATTTTATAGTGTTTTTTTTTTAAGTAGTAGGGAGGGCAAGCACATTTTTCTGATGCATGCCTGTTCAAGTACTCCCCCTATAAGAGGCAGTAGTTTGGTGGGATTTTGTTTTCAGGATGGCCTGTGAATAGCTTTGGCATGTCTGTGTGTGTGTGTGTGTGTGTGTGTGTGTGTGGTCAGGAGTGGCACCTGGCTTGCTTAGTGGTTGGGAGTGAAAGTTGTGAAAAATGGTGCAGAGTGAGGAGTGTCATGGGGGAGTGGACATGTGGAGCTATGTGGTCAGTGTTGCAACAGTGGTCGGGGTGAGGAGTATTGTGGAAGAAGAGCTGGGAACTGGCCAGCAGCAGTATGGAGGGCTTGGTGGCTAACGTGGGTCCTGGAGCATTGAGGGACATGGCTGTATGGTAACTGACATGGGAAGAAGCCGTTGTGTGTTAGGTTACAGAATTTGTTTTTTAGGTTGTGAGTGTGTGTCACAGGGGATGCAGTTGTGAGGCTGTTAGGGCTGTGAAGTGATTGGTTAGGTTGTTATTAAGGTGGTTGTTACATGTGTTCATATAGTGGCTGTTAAAGGTGCTATTAAGGTGGTTGTTACATGTTATTAAAGTGGTTATTTATATGTGTTATTAAGGAATAATATGATGGGTTGTTGTTTTTTTTTGGGGGGTGTACCAGTGCTGCTACTGAAGGTGCTGTATTTTCCAGGTGTTTAGCTTTGTGCTAAACTCGATTAGAGTTTGCAGCATTTTTTCATGTGATTACAAGGTATGTGGGGATGACAGGCACCTATCAGACTAGAGGTAGTCTGTTTATATTAACGCAAGAAGTTAAAATACAGTTGAAAAAAAGACAAGGTATTACCTTCTGTACCAGTGCTTGCTTTATTAAAGATGTGTCTCCAACATGAAGCTTCAGGCAATACAGAAGAGAAAAGGCATTTTTGTAAGCATGTTTTGCAAAAGCCAGACCTTGTCATTCAACAAACATTGCCTGGTCCCCCTCTACTCCATGATGTCATCAGATCACCAACGTCGCTACGCCTGATGCGTTTCGCATATGGGTGCTTTGCCAAATGCTCCTAGGTGTGGCTCCCACCCCCAAGACTGTGCTTGTCATGTGATTGCAGGGTCCAAAACTTTTTCTAAAACAAGTGTTTTTTATGTAGGTGTACTTGCGAAGGTGCAGCTAACATCTTGCGCTAGTAGCAGATTTGGAGGCGCGGTCACTGTTGGACGAATGCAGGACACACATCAGGAGGTGTGTTCTTCATTCCCCAATCAGCCTACATGCCGATGCCACACCATGCATACTAATGTGGTGATCACATCAAAGGAAAGGTCCGCTGCAATGCGAACAAAGCTCGTCATATGCATCGGACCACCTGACGTGCTTGCCCTGGTGTAAAAAAAATAATAAACAAGGCAGCATACTGTCTGCCATAATGCCGACTTCAGGGGTGCCGAGTCCCCCTGTCAGCATGCCCTGTTACAGCGTATGTGCCGACAGGAGAGCCCACTCCCTATCGGCATCATGCACCCCCCCATTTGTTATGTGCCGAGGGGGTGCCCAATCCCTCTCGGCTCTTACGCCCCCCCCCGCTTTCGTTGTTTGCGATGGGGGTGCCCAAAATCCTGTCGGCTACAGCATCCCCCACCCAAAACACTTAGGTGGCACGCTGGGAGCCCACCCCAGCGTGCCAAATAACCCTGAAAAATAAAAACCATCCTGTGAGTTTTTTTTATTTCTAAACCCTGTGAAAAAAGAAAACGGTCCCTCACAGTCTCACTGCCCCCCTCCCACAACCCTCGACCACCCTCTGTGGACCCTGCCTCTCCACCACCCCTCAGCCCATACTTACCTCCGGAGCTGGCACGACGATCTTCGGTGGACCTGGAACACGTCTGCACTCTTCAAAGCTGACCACGCACTGAGGAAATGCCGGTAAGCTGTATAATGGTATAAATAGGGTACCTTCAACTTTGGTGCATATCTCGGGCATTTTTGGGAATTTGTGCACCAAATGTTCAACATGGGGTTATTGGGACCCCTCCTCATGAATTCTGTCACTGTCATGGTGTTATTCGGTCCTGAAAGGTGATTTTGCAGTCACTGCATGGAATCACCTTTTGGGTCTGAGTAACGAAACAACAATGTCACTGTTCATAAGGGGGGCTCTCAAAAAGCCTATGTTGCAAATTTGGTGAAAAACAAATTGCCAAAATGGCTGTTTTACGAGTATGCATAGCACAGTTTCCACGCACGCTCATAACTTCGTGAATTTGTAATATTTTCACTCCAGATTTTCAAAATTGGCATTTTTCCAGACCTCCTTATGAATAGTGCAGCTGTCATTTTACATATCCTGGCCGAAATGTGTTTTTGCACTTCTGACGCAGAATAGCGTGGTCGCTGTGTGAAATCCATTTTTGGGACAGTTTGGGAAAATGACAGTGACACTGTTCATGAGAAGAGGTCCTAAAATGCCTATATTGAAAATTTGGTGCTGAAAGTCCATAAAATGACTGTGTTACAAGCATGCGTTGCGCAGTTTCCACGCGCCCTTGTAACTTTGCAAATTTGCAATATTTTCATGCCAGATTTTCAACACTGGCATTTTTTCACACCTCCTTATCAACAGTACAGCTGTCATTTTTCAAAGCCTGCCAAAAATGTGTTTCCACACCTATAGCACACAATGGCACGGTCGCTGTGGGGAATCAACTTTTGGGACAGATTAACAAAATCACAATGTCACTGTTCATGAGGAGAGGTCCCAAAATGCCTATGTTAAAAAGGTGGCTAACAAACTCCCAAAAACAATTGGGTTACGGATGTGTGTTGCGTAGTTTCTATGCATGCTCATGACTTCACCAATTTTTCATATTTGCACTCCAGATTTTCAACGTTGACATTTTTGAACATATCCTCATGAACAATACAGTTATCATTTTCCACATCCTGCTGAAAATGTGTTTTCATCCCTGTGTCACCAAATGGCATAGCTGCTGTGCAAAACCACCTTTCAGCTACCACACTCATAGTGCCGCTCTTCATGAGGTGGGCTCACACAAAGCCCATGTTGAAAATTTGGAGTGAAAATACCAACACACGCCTATGGTGTTAGGGTTCCCAACTGTAGCACCCCACTCTTTACAGACTGACAGGTGTCAGGGTTGTGACTTGGGTCATCAGCTGTACTGCTCATGCCATTCCACCCCACCCCACCCCTACCCTACGGCCAGTGACAGGCACTGTGGTGTGCCTTGCAGTGTTTGCCCATAAAGTTCACCCCATTCTCCTATACTGCACCCACCTCAGTGTATTTCGTTATGGAATGGGGGTAAGTATAACACCCAAAACCCTCAAAGCACACCACAACACTTGTCAGTATCTACAGGGTAGGGTGAGGTACAATGGCATAAGCGTTATAGCTGACAGCCCAAAAGCACACCCCAATGCCTGTCACTGTTTGCAGGGTGGAGATGGGGTTGGCGTCACTTCAATACTTCACTGCCATTCCTATTATGCATCTCTAACTCTAGTACTGCCAATGCCAATGCAACGACATTCGGCATTGACAAATGTTTGTTTTGTGGTGGTGTTTGTTATGGATTTGGAGTTTACTGTATGAGGTTTAGATGCAGTGAGTTTTTTTTTTCTGTTGTAGGTTTATGTTAGAAAGGGTCCTCTTGAGTTTGTATTTCTTTTAATGTTCTGTTATTTTTTATTGCTGTGGTATTCAGTATTAATTACCATTGTACATATTTTTGATTGCTGTGGTATATACTTGCAGTTGCTGGTGTATATACCTTCAATTACTGTGGTACACAGTATTTGTAAGAACACAGATGCATGAATGAAGTGAGAAGCAAAATCTTTGTCAAGACTCAAGCAATGATTCTAATCAAACAATTAAAAAAGTAATAGTTACCATACATTAAGTTTTCACCAAAACATTAGAACATTTTTTTTTTGGGGGGGGTCCATTTGTTTTCTTTCTGGTAAATGACAGTAAGAAACTGCTCACTTTGTATATAGTTTTTGATCATTCTACTCCCACCCCCAGACTAAAACGATCACACAAAACAAGTGGCTGGAGATTCATTTGTGGTTAGCATAAGGTCTGGGGTGACGAAAGTGCTGTAAACAACCTTCAGGGTTGTCTGCTGCATAACAAGAACTATTCAACTGTGAACTGTCTTTAAACTGTACTGGTAGTTTTGCATCACTGCATATTGCATTAGGATCTGATAATCATCTATAGAGTTCTATTGGGCTCTCTTTGTTTTTCTGTTATCTCTTTTTCCTTTTAATTGAGAATGATGAATGCCCCCATTGTCAAAATGTGGACAGTGAGATATCATATTATATTCAATGAATAGGTCACTATCACTTGGATATGATCTGCTGTGATTATTTTTGGGATTCCAAAATATATGCATGTTGGTAGTTTCAAAGTCATTAAATGTGAACATTTACACTTTCATGAATTGATCCTGCTATGACAAAAAAAAAAAAACAGTAAGTGAAAGGGGAACATTTAGAATACAGATTTTATTACAGTCTTTTTGCTGCTTCTAAGGGGCAGCTGGATGATTTTTGAGTCTCAGATGAAGACACATGCCTGAAAACCCAGCTAGTCATCATCTGACCTTTAAAATACCAGAGTGGGGGCTGCTTATGTCTGCATTATAAACTATTTGTGAGATGACTCTTTTACAAAGAATGCATTTTTACAAACATCTCTGGTCAGTTTCAGGAGAACATTGATATGTAACTGGTCAATCATAATAGTGCCTTCTTGTTTATAACACCTGACATAAGGTGTAGCATACTGTTTATCTTGCACATACTGTATATAGGCATCTATACAGCAGTCCAGTTTCCACTACTGGGCTTAGATTTTCCATGTTTTCCTGCTTTTAACTTTTGTCTCAGTTCTATACATTTTTTCCATATAGGTATTTTTTCCACCCACATCTGGAAGGGTGACCATTCAGACCAGTCCCCAGTCCCCCCCCACACTGGCTACCCACTAGCCAGTCACCTACTCAGTCAGAGGTTTCCCCACGAGCTTCCCCCTCATGTCAGGGCCATCCTCCCCCCCCAACCATGCAATAAATCCAAGGCAGACCAGTATAAGGGCCAGTGGTGGTATGGGAATGGCCAAGCTGGCCTTCATTAAGCCCCTCCAATGCCCTTTTTCCTCCTTTTACTCCTTTTCCCCATCATGAAGCACCATACATGTGTGTGGAGGTGCACTTTTCTGATGTTCCCTCATGGTTACTGCCCATATGTGCCTCCCCGACACTGCTCTGCCTTCAGACCTCCACCTGGGGGCAGCCCAGGCTGGGCCAACAGACCTGCCTTCCTCAGAGGATGAGAGCTGTCCCTCAGATGCTCAATTCTCTTCCTCCCTGCCCAACCGCTGACAACCCGAGTCCATTCCCATACCCAGGTTGCCAGCATGGGAAGGGGTAAGGCACAAGACACCTCAGCCCTCTTCACCAATGGGTTGGTTCTCTCATTTTTAGTTTTTTTAAGCTCATTTTTATAAAGGAGAGTCCATCAGGGGAGTTGTCAGCATGGTATTCAAATACTTGAAAGGGATAAACCCACCAGACCAAATAAAGCTCTTCAGAATACCAAAAAATTAGAGAACAAGAATTTACATGATGTCACTGAAAGGAGAAACTTTCAAGGGAAAAGGAAAGAATTGGGAACAGAATCCCAGAGCAGATGGTATTAACCTGTAGTGAAACTACTGTAAAACTTGTTATTTTCAGGCAAAGTAATTTTAATGCAAACAGAAATGTAAACATAACTGTGTTGATTTAATTTAGCACTACATCATTAGCACTACATTCACTATAACAGAAAAAGTGCTAATAGCACTAATTACTGCAATTTTTTTCACGCAAATTAGTGCCTCAGTGAAAAAAGCTTAAATTATTTGAGAGTGAAAAGTTCAAGTTTTAGTATCTTTAAACTTTAGATTTGAAGGGCACTTTGAAGGAAAAAGGTGACAGGGTAGTTCCACTACAGGTCCTATTTGAAGCAGGAGATGAGTCATAACTTTTCTTTGTGCAGGAGATGGGCCATGGTTTTCTTTGTGCAGGAAACTAGTTATAACTTTCCTCCTGCAGGATTCTGCAAGCACTGCCTGAGGCAGGAGAGGAGTCGCAATTTTCTTCCTGCAGGGTCCCAGAACTCTAGCTTCAAGCAGCAGACCAGTAGGTCATGGCTCTAGGTTGGTAGCTTGGCCTTGGGTTATGATACAGGGAATCAGGAGTGGGGTGTTAGGGTTGAAAGAACCCTAACATCACATTTCTCTGTTTTTGTGGCTTTGGAACCCTAACAGTGCATTTAGTTCTCTGCAATGAATTTCCTTGCTTTTTGAAATCTAGATTTAGTATTTGCCATATTGGTCCTTGTAAGAACAGATCCAGAAGCAAATGATTTGATACCTTTTAATGGACCAACATACATGTAACAACTTGCTTTTCAAGAAAGTTTATTTGTAACTTGCTTCACACAAGGTTCTTTGGGCCATGTGCAAACCACAAGTTGAGTTGAAACTTGCTTTGGCAGGAGAGTCCTACATTTCTGTCACATATGACTTTAACTGTAGTGTAAATTTCACCCAGTTGTTTTTTCCATTGTGTTTAACAATTTTTCAAATTTTGTGCCTTTAAACATTTTCTCAGGCAGGACTTAGAAAAAGTTTGATGAGTGTTGTTGCAATTCCCATAGAAACAAATGAACAAAAAAATTGTTTTGCTTCTCTATTTTCAGTCATGTTCTTAACTGTTTTTATACTGTTTTTTTTTTGCTGTTTTTGTTGTGTCTCACAAAGTAGACATGCTATCTCTTGTGTACATGCCAAGTTCATTAAAGTCCATCTCTACAGCTTTTTGAGGCAATTACAAACATGTGGTGTTGTAATTAAAATACTGTGTGCTTAATTTTTTTTAAAGTCTGCTGAGATTTTCATTAGATTGTCTTTTAATGAACCATACAACTGTCAACTGTGAAGTTAAGTATTTTTTTTAGCTTTTAAAATTTTTGTTCATGCCCAACTTTAACTCAGAAATGAGTTTGCCTTTTTCAGCTATCTTGTCAAGTGATCTGGCAAACACAAGGGTTTAAAACCTTACAACTTAAAAATGAAAAAGACTGCGTTTTCAAACCATGGAAAGGCCCTGTTGTGAGACAAACTCCAATGAACCTGTACATTTTATAATTTAAACTGGTGTCATTTTTTCACTATCTGATGGCAAATACAGGTTTTTAATTTGGGATTTTTTAATGTACATTCCTTAATTAATAACATTTTTACTGCCGAACTGATTTTCACAAAACCTGTCAAAATATAAGCTCGTGGGACTGAGACTAAGCACTCAAAATTTCACAATCCTAGGGTCTAAGATTGCCAAAATATAATCTCTCAAACCCCCCAATTTTGACACAAACACTAACTCAATTCTAATGCACCAAATATATCTTATTTTTAGTTTATTATGTACAGTATAATAATAATGTGTTTATCTTTAAATAACTAAAGCACATCACTTTAAAAGAAACAACACTACAAAATGTGTGACAGTTTAGATTCAATGTAAAGAAGTGCAAAGTAATGCACCTGGGAAACAAAAACCCGGGGGAAGAGTACATAATGGGGGGTTGAGATACTGACAACAACAAAAATGGAAAGGGACCTGGGGGTAGTCATATCAGATGACCTAAAGGTGGGTAAGCAATGTGAGAAGGCAGTAAGGAGGGCTGGGGGGATACTGGGATGCATAGGGAGAGGCATCACCAGTAGAAAACAGGAAGTTATTATCCATCTGTACAGACAGTTGGTGAGATCCCATCTGGAGTAATGCATGAAGTTCTGGAGATCCCATCTCTGCAAAGACATAGACAGGGTGGAGGATGTCCAGAGGAGGGCAACCAAAATGGTGCAGGATCTGCACCAGAAGACATGTGAAGAGAGACGAAAGGAGCTTAATATGTATACCCTCGAGGAAAGGAGGGGGGGGGACATGACAGAAACGTTCAAGTATCTCAAGAGAATCAACAAAGTCCAAGAGGATAGCATCTTTCAGAAAAAGAGATGTGCAAGAACAAGGGGGCACAATTTGAAGATAGAGGGGGATGGCTCAGAGGTAATGTGAGGAAGTATTTTTTCACAGAGAAGGCTGTGGATGAATGGATCAGCCTTCCTGAAGAGGTTATGGACTCAAACACAGTGGGGGAATTCAAGAATGCTTGGGACAGACATTAGGCAATTCTAGTGGGGGGGGGTAGGCTGTTGGTTAACTAGGATCTGCAGCTTATCCATTAGGTAGGGAAATGGGCAGATGACGTGGGCCAAGCGGTCCTTATCTGCCATTAAATTCTATGTTTCTATGTAACTCACCAAGCACAGAAACTTGAGGAATGAAAAACTTGCAAACCACAGACACGGACAGCAACCATCTTCACCACCCTCACAATCACACAGTCCAAATGTCATATGACTAACTACCTGTTTCACCAAGAAATACAATCAGCTGGATCCATAAAACCGAATCCTCTGATCTTTCCGAACTCATTAAGAAATTAACTTTTGCACTACTGGGCAGTTTCTAAAAATCTCTTTAAGAAGTTACAGTAAATGAAGGCTGTTTTTGACTAATTACATAAACCTGGCTGGTGACAATATAGCCTAGTGGTTAGAGTAAAGAACTGTGAATGATATTGGTACATCCAGTAGATCTGGGTTTGATTCCCACAACCTCCACTTGCATACTGTGTGACTCTGAGCAAGTCACATGACCACTCCAGTGCTCCTAGGTCACCCCTGAAAACAGGCACATGTGACTAGTGGGCCTTACTTAGTTACCAAAAGAATAAAATTTTAAAAAATGAACAACAGAGAAGTGTACAGTACTCATGAAATAATACCCTATCAGAAGTTTAAACAAACAGTAATTCCACCTTCCCTTTTGGCTCATGGTGTATCAACTCATTAGCCTTCTGTAATTTCATTGTGTCTTTGTATAATACACTTTTCTGTCATGTAATATAGCTAAACAAACAGAAGGCTACACTTCTGATTTATGGGAATAAATACATTGTTCCACTACAGATGCTATATACCACATCTGTAATGTTTTAATGTTTATGCACATATAGCTGGAACCTTTGTGTTATTTTTTGGCTGCGGTTCTCTTCACCTCTTGGCCAAATCACCATTAGAAATGAGACATTGCTCACAACAGGCTCTCATCTCACTAGGTGAAATAACAGAATAATGCCTTTTCGTTATGATTTACAAACAAGGACACATGCTATCCCAGTTTGTAAAAGCTGTATGTTATTATTTTATGATTGAGCGACTTTTTCTGAGTCTGTAATGGGCAAGAAACTATGTAGTCAGGCAAGTACCAGCTTTTGCTCTAGACTATAATTTTTGTGTTGTAGCTAACCGCAGCATTTTGCCTCCATTCTCTCTGGCACTCAATTTGTGAAAGCCAAACAACAGTTACAGTTATCTTTGAACTCCTATGCGATGGACATCATTCTCAAAACACTGTTAAACACTACATTCATCAGTGACAGGCATTTTGCATGGGTCTGGCATGCAGTCAAGTGCTGCTGAGTAAAATTTGTGCTTTTGGTGTTCCCACAACAACAGGCAACATTACTCATAAGGCTTATGTGGGTTTAGAAGCAGCACTGTTGGTGAAACCACTTCAGAGACAAGAGGTGGGTGGAATTGGATAAAGCCAACAATGGTTGCATGGGCATTAGCATAACATGTATTTTTTGTATTTATTGTATTAGTCTGATGTAAGTGTGTATTAAGTTGTAGTGAACTGAAAGGCAGTATGAATGTTATGCCCAGCACTCATACTATCTTTCAGTTTTGTATGTCACCCCACAATTACACCACAATAATACAACAAATAAAATAAAGCCTTTTATATCAAGTTAATAAGACCCTGATGCTTGTGAATACAGACACACAGATTAACCCTAATGCACGAATGCCCACAAAGAGCTCCAACATGCACACACAGACACACCCCACTACATAGGTAAACAGTGTTCATGCACACACACAAAGTAAGTCATCACTCATATATGCACACACAGACTCTGATGCATGCTCCCACACAGACCATGATGGTGAGTGTTCTCACAAATCATGACAGGCATGTACACAGACCATGACACACACACAAATAGACCCAAATGCAAGCAAACACAAACCACACACACACCCATACAGACCAGGATGCAAACAAATACAAACCTTGATGCACACATACATGTAGGCCCTGATGCACCCACATACCTCTAACACTTACACACACACACCGCAACATGCTCTCACAGACTCACAGACCCTGACACACTCGCACCTACACAGAAACCCTGATGGGCACACACACACACACACATACACACACACACACACACATATATATTCACCAGGACGCATACAAATACAAAACCCTAATGCACACATACGCGCAGGCCCTGATGTACCCACATACCTCTAACACTTACACACACACCCTGACATGCTCTCACACACTTATAGACCCTGACACACTCATACCTACACACAAACCCTGATGGGCATGCACACACACACACACACACACACACTCACACCACCACCATGCTCACACAGACCCCAGTGCATGCAGAAACACTAATACATACCACATTTCACATATACACATAAATATACTTATGTATTCAGATTGTAATAAATTAAAAAATAATAAATTATAAATTTGTGGATAAACAGAGAGAAATAAACTTGGGAGGGGGGCAGAGATAGACAGAAAGGGTGGCCCGCTGGTACAGTGGTAGCATTTCTGCCTTTGACACCAATGACCCGAGTTCGGGAACAAGCCTGGGACATCGGAGGGCCAGCCAAGGGAGGATGGCTGAGAGTCCCATGGACGCTCACCTCCTCAAGATGGAAGGGAGTTTGGTCTCTGCTGCAACACAATCACCTGGGTGACCACAGGTGGTGGTGTAGCCGGATCCAAGGATCGATTGAGGGAAACATTGGCAGCATGAGGCTACGTGTCACCTACGGCCTTCCTGACATCAAGGGGTGGGACTGAAAATGAGAAAAACTCCTGACTGACGCAGGATGCCATCCACTGCCAGTTGCAGGCCCCGCACCACCAAATGGGTTTTCCACCTCACCAACCAACGCTTCAACTTTGTCCATGGGAAGCGAGCCTGGCTGCCCTGCAGCCCTTCACATAGGAGGTCATACATAGGGGAATTTCAAGATGGAGGAAAGTCCCAGAGATGGTGGGTGGCAGGGCTGGGAGGAGTCGCAGAACTAATAGAGGTTGGTCAGGCTACAGGGGGATAAAAGTACAGCAAATTCAAAAAAAAAAAAAAACAGAGAGAGAGAGAAAGTTATTTTGTGCGTTATAGTCACTTGACTATGGGGCACGTTCACATTTTTCAGACTCTTCCTCTTGAGACTATCCTGTTCCAGAACAAGCACAAATAAAGGATTTTATCCTCAGTTTAGCCTCCAATTTTATTTATTCCTTTTTCCCTATACGGCACTGCTTCCATGTGTCAGTAACAGCCTGCTGTTTTAATGTTGTTTTATGGCTGGGATAGGAGTGATGATTTTTAATTCTTTTTGTAACCACCCTTATGCGATCAGCCTGTCAGGACTTCCAGCTGCCTCTGAACTCCCAGATTGTGCAGAGACTCTGTAATTGCGACCGGACAGCCATTTGCCTGGTGCAGTGGAATTTCCTTATGTGTGACTGTGCTGTGTGCTTATAGTGGGTCGTGATTTGGTTCCCCACTGTGTGTCTAAACTGTGTTTTGCTTGCTGGAGGTTGTATCCCGCTCCATGGACTGAATCCATATCCATTTCTGTTTGCCCAGGCCCTGCTACACTGGCCCAGCCAGAATACTTGCTACGTAGAGAAAGTCATCAATGAGAGACCGGCCTGTGGATCAGCCCCCTGCTCAATGCCTTGAACAGGAACAATGCCTGTGATTTGTGTGCGCCCTGCTACTCCGGGCACTCCAGCTCAACAGCCTGCAGTCTCAATTTCATCCTGCCTGTGTCCAGTATTGGGTATTATGAGTAAACATCAGGGTAGCTCCCTACAACAACAGCTAAATCTAAAAGTGTTGTTATCCGATTGCCTTGTTGCCTTTTCTTTCATGAACTGAGCCCTCCGGCTCTGGATTACAAATAGTGTGTGTTGTGCATGTTGCTTTCTTCCATCACAGGGCCCCAACCAGCTGCAACATTCCTGGCTAGCCCACCATTTTCCTACCTGGGTACCCAGAGTGTGTGACTGTGTAGGGACTCTGGACTGCATGCATAACTGTCTGATTAATATAGCTTTTAAGCAAATCAACCTGATTACACCCCTCCCTTGTTCAAGTCCCCTGAATAAATCAGATTTAACTTTGTTTGCATTTAACCTGACTGTAGTTCCAGTTTGTGTCAAAGGTATTGTGCTGTTGATATTTGCTGTGCTTAACCTTGTTTTACAGGGGTCCCCAGGGTCAAGCTAGAGGAACCAGCCCTGGTGGTAAGTGCAAACAGTGTGGGTAATTGCCTGGTGAATAATGGTCATTGTGAAAGTAATTATTGTATATTGTTCAGGCCACTAGAAGGGAAAGAGGGGGTTACAGTGTCCCAGAGGACAGTGCCCAGGTTAGCTAGACCACTAACAACCCTGACCTCTGGGTGGAGGCACCCATTTCATTACCCAGGCCCCTTAACCTGCTACTAGCCAAGCAGGCAGGGGTAGTAGCCCTTGGGATAGCGACACCTAGGGGTTACATTTTTAAAAGGAGCAGAGGTGTAGGTTTGCAATGGTTTATACTTAGATTGGAGTCACATATAGAAATTTAAGGAAGAACGGGGGTTATTGATGCTGTATACGTCTCTTGTGAGACCCCATTTGGAGTACTGTACACA
This sequence comes from Neoceratodus forsteri, assembly GCA_016271365.2. NCBI lineage: Eukaryota > Metazoa > Chordata > Ceratodontiformes > Ceratodontidae > Neoceratodus > Neoceratodus forsteri. The sequence goes on from JADMNL010000028.1 coordinate 221,180,373, forward strand.
ACTATGGTAGCCCAATACAGTGGCAGAGACCACTGCACTGGGAAAAGTACAGAGAAATGCAACTAAATATATTACTAATATGAGAAATTTGAATTATGAAAGCTGTCTCAGGGCTCTAGATTTGTTTTCTCTGCAGTACAGAAGGCTCAGAGGAGACCTTTGTTTGTTCTTTGGAGCACTTACCAGTGATGACCTATGGGATTTTTAGGCTGCGAGTAAAGGTACAGAATTATAATACAAGAGCACATGGCTTGCAGCTCATAGGGGAAGCTTGTAACACCCAGTGCAGAACTCACTGGTACAACCAGAGAATAGTTGCAGTTTGGAATGGTCTTCCCCTTGGTGTGGTGGGTAGTAAAGATGTGGAGACCTTTAAAGTCAAGTTAGATGCTTATGTTGCATCCCAAACCTCAGCATTCCCCCTTGTGTGAAGGGGCAAGCAGTTTATAGGCCTTTTTGCCTTTTTTGCTTGTAACATTCTATGAGAACTATGAATATATGGAATGGTTTACTCAGATTGGTGCAGGTTTTTTTTCAGCTATCTTGTGAAGTAATCTGGTATACACAAGGGTTTAAAACCTTACAACTTAAAAATTAAAAAAGGATTGCATTTTCAAACCATGAAAAGGCCCTGCTGTGAGACAAGATCTAATGAACCTGTACATTTTATCATTTAAACTGGTGTCAATTTTTTCTCTATCTAATGGCAAATACAGGCTTTTAATTTGGCATTTTTAATGTCAATTCCCTAATTAATAACATCTGAACTTCATAACCAATTTCCTCAAAACTTGTCAAAATATTAGCCTATGGGACTGAGACTAAGCACTCCAAATTTTACAGTCCTAGGGGCTATGACTACCAAAATATAAGCTATCAAAACCCCCATTTTTTGACACAAACACTAACTCAACCCTAACACGTCAGTCAAACAAAAAAAATATATATAATTATTAGTTTATTATGTCAGTATAATAATAATAATGTGTTAATCTTTAAATAACTAAAGCACATCACTTTAAAGAAAACTCACCAAGCACAGAAACTGAGGAATGAAAAATTCACACACCACAGACACTGACAGCAGCCATCTTCCCCACCCTCACAATCATACAATCCAAATGTCATATGACTAGCTACCTGTTTCACCAAGAAACACAATCAGCTGGGGCCATAAAATCGATTCCTCTGATCTTTTCACACTTAAGAAATTAACTTTTGCACTACTGGGCAGTTTCTAAATATCTCATTAAAAAGTTAAATTAAAGCTGTTTTGACTAACTAATTACATAAATCAAACAACAGGGAAGTGTACTGTGTACTCATGAAATTATACCCTATCTGGGGTCTAAACAAACAGCAATTTCACCTTCCCTTTTGGCTCACATGTTATCAGCTCATTAGCCCACTGCAACTTATTTTAAAGGTGAGCAGAGATTGTTGTCTAGTAGGGTTTATTTAGATAGGTATGGCGCCTTTTTTAAAGAGAAGCAGAGGTTTGGGCCTGGGAAGATTTGCTGCGATGGGAACAGTTTTTATTTTCTGTAATTTAAACTGACAAATTTGTTTTGTGAGGATTTGATGAGATGTGAGCAGAGGTTTGTTTTAAATACAGGAGCAAAGATTTGCATCTGAAAGGATTTACTATGCTGGGAGTGAGTGGATTTTGCTTTACAGAAGGTTTGATGAGATTTTTTTTTTAAGTGGAAAAGTGATTTTGGTCTGGCATTGTTTGATAAGATAGGATGGGGTGGGTGTTTTGAAGCAGAGCAGAGGCTTGGGTCTGGGAGGTTTTGATGAGAGGGAAGAGGGTTTTGTTTTAGAAAGGAACAGATGCTTGGGTCTGTGAGGGTTTGATGAATGTGGTCTGTTTTTATCATAGAAACAGAAAACATCTAGGTTATCAGTACTGTATTGTTATGGGGAAAGTAAATGTCTACATTAAGAAATGGATAACTAACACTGATAATAGAAAGAAACATTTTCTACATGTACATATTACTGATATGTAGATTTCCACTGGTTTATTTATTTAGTTAGTTTTTGTTAACCGGGTAGGTACCCTAGACAGCATAGCTGTCTATTTTCAGGTACGACCCAGGAGATTACAACAAAGGGTACACAGACAACAGTAGATACAAGAAAACATCATAGGAACACGTAGAAGTCAAACATAGTACACTTATACAAAATTGTCAGCAATGACAGTACATTTGCAGGAATCTATATGTAGTAACAAAACAGAAATATAAGTGCAAATAACTAACAGTTATAAGTCATACAACTAATGAGTAAGTGCTAGAAAAGAGGCAATAACAAGATTTCCAGGCAGGTTTGAGAGTAGTAGAGGTTGGAGCTGGTAGGCAACTAGGAGGAACCAGTACAGGAGAGGGTGGTTAGAGGACAGGAGCAGGGTTCAGAGCTTAGAAGAGCCTTCCGAAGCCCCTGTTTGAAGCTGTGTGGAGAAGGGGAGATTCTTAGACTCAGTGGAAGGGAGTTCCACAGTTTAGGGGCCCAGCTAAAGAAAGTATTCTCCCCCATTTTGGTTTTGGTAGTTAGTTGTTCGTAGATTAGCTTCTATTCAAATGTGAAAGATTCTTTCATGATGCTGCTGTCTGTAATTGGTTTTTAAAACAAGAGATTATGCATGCCATGGCAATCCAGTTATAAACAGTGTAATAAGCAGCTGGCAGGAGTTCACTTTCAATTACCAGATGTGGTTCATGTACTGTAGGATCAGCTGATACCCAGTCTCTAAAAAAGACCCTTCCCTCAGCTCCCTTTCCATGCTTTACACTTGTCCACCCTCCAATCTTGCTTGTATTGAGGTATTTAAAAAAGAAATACTCTTTCTCTCCCCCGCAGCTTTCTACATGCCCAACCTCCAGTCCCCCCAGTACTGGGTCTCTAAAAAAGAAAATCTTCCATCCATCCTTCTTTGTGCTAGCCTCTTTCCTCCCTCCATTCAAGCTGGTTCCCGGTCTATAAAATAGAAAACCTCCCATCCCATACCTCTGAGTGCTTTCTACCTCCCCCACTGCTACCAAGTATTTAAAGTGATGTGTACTGGAGAATATGGTGGCATGTACAGCCCTCCTCTCACCACCTCAGCTGGCCACCATCTGAATGCATGAGCGTGGCTGAATCAGTAGTAAAACTGAACAGCTGATTACTAGTGATACTGCTGTGCTCATTTTTTCAGACAGTGAGTAGCCAAGGTGGTGAAAGGAGGGCTGCGCCGGTCACCAACGCAATCTTCTACCATATACTTCATCTTAAATTACCTTAGTCCCTCTATTGGGTGGGGGCAATATAGGGAGACAGCACAAGTTATTCTTTTTGAGAGACTGGGTACTTGCAGGACTGGAGCAGCAAGAAAGGTGGAAAGCAAACAGAGAGAAGAAGTGGGTGAAGCTTTCCTTTTCTGAACACTAGGCTTGGAGGGTGTATGTGTAGAATGCATACAAATGGAGGGAGTGAGAGTTTTTCCTTTTTTCTTGAGGCTGTTCCCCAGTTACCATTACCAGAGAGCATGCATGTTATTACTGCTGTTAATAGTATATGGCATGAAAGTAGTCCTCGCACAGTAGCTGTTGTAGTTACATGAGTAAAATGCCTCTTCTAGTTCCAGTAACACCAAATTGGTCCCAACAAGTCTGTCCTCACTACATCAGACAGCTTTAAAAAGAAGGTTTCTGCCATAATGAGCTCACCTCAATACAGGTATGTTAAATACCTCTACAGTAGGAATATTTTGAGGTGTGGGTTCAAAATCACGAAATGTCCATGCACACATAGGTCACTGAGAACATGTGGAAATGACTGTGCAACAGAAGATAACCACTGGCAAATAAATGCCACTGTATTTATTGGGATTGCATCCCAGTGAAAAGTATGTGGTAGTGAATACTTCTTGCCTTAGTGCATTAAAAGTGGGAGCTGTCTGCCAGTGAAATTATTTTAATGCAAACTGCCTGAGATGTTCAAAACTGTGCTATATAAGGTTTATATAAAGAAATATCACACCATTTTAAACCCAGGGCATGTGAGTATAACCCTTCTCTAAACATGCTGTACTGTATCGCTGTCTCTCTTTTAGATACATGGTTGCACTTACAAACCTCTCAAGGGCTTTCAGGAAGCTGCTCTTCAGATAAGAAATTAAAGAATCAGACATACCAAACCACATCCTTCTGTAGCTCTTTAAAATCATGATGCTTTGCATTACATTGTAATGATCGGGGCCTTCCTTTTAAGGTCAGAGCATTAAAATGAGTATGATGAGGTGAACAGAAAGTGTCCCATTGAAATGAATTAACTAATTCAGCCCTGGAGCATATATATGAGTCGAAAGGTTCTGTGCTTAACTTTATTTAAAATGGCCTCCTGATTAGTTAAGAATCATTTGATTATGGGAGTGAGACAGTAATCAGCTCTTGCTTTATCAGTTGCTAAAAACTGCTCTGCTGGAAATCTGCCACCTCTCCCGGGGTGGACATTTGGTATAAAGCTCTCACTGCTCTACTCCCCCACAAGTATATTTGCTTTGCTCAGTGTTCTAAGGCTCTTTAGATACCATGGAAGTCTATTTTCATATCTGGTTTGCTCTCCAGCTCTGATATTCTGGAGGCGTGGTGCATGCAGGAAGCCCTGTCTCCATCTGTAGTGAGAGGAGCTCGCGAATTGGAAGTTGAACCTATGCTTATATAGGCCTCTCTTTTCATGGTGGTGGTGATGGGGGGGGGGTTCACAAGTCATGGTACTTTTTGAGGACTCCCCAGTCTTGGGCTCTTCTGGATTGCTTTCTTCCTGGAGCTTCCTGGTAGTAATGACTGTGCAGCTATGGATACTCGCTAGAGTGCCTACTTTCATATGAAACAGCACAGTTCTCATTATTATTTTGCTGTTCTTTAAGACTGCTAGGAATAAAAAATGTCTGTGCACTGGTTGTATCACAATCTTTAATAGCCCAATGAATTATAAGAATATCAAGTGAGACATACTGATTTGTATTATTACTTGGTTCTGAAAGAATAAGTTGCTAGCACTGGTTACTGCTGTTCAACGGTTAAATGTTTGAAATGTAGACATTAGTGATAAGACACAATAGGTTGTGCCACAGTCCTGAGATATAGAAATTCCTCAAATGCATTGGCATGAGGCCAAAGGACAAGTGATATCAGCACACTTAAAATTTGTATATATCTATGACCACACATCATGGAGTATCTTATACCACTTATAAAGTGAATATCCTTTGTGGTTCCATAACTGAATCAGCAAAAAGTATAATAAGTGTTTAAACATAGTTTGTACTGTTCAAATATTTCAGTGTGTTTCATTCCAAGTAGGGGAGATTGAAATCTGATTCATGAAATTGGATACCTCTGATTCTGAACTTCTGAAAGTCAAAGCTCCTAATTCTGACAAAAAGTGAGATTTGGAATCAGAATCAGAGTTTCAATTGCACACCTGACTGCATGTTAAAACCTCCCCCACCTGGTACGCAGTAAAAATGGACGCGTGTAGCTGAATAAAAGATCCCCCCTTCCCCTACCCTTGTGTCTCTACTTCCAGACCATCTTGCCTTAAGTCTGATGCTTCTGAAAACCAGGGTCCCTTCCATTCAGCTAGGTGGGTATTGAGAATGGGGACAGTAGAGGTAGGTGACACCTGGGTCAGAGAGGAACTGATGCTGCTAGTGTCAGTGGTACTGATGGAAATAACGAATCCAGCACCACTGCCTAAAAACACCCATCTCACCAGCAACCCACCACCGATAATGCTCCCACCACCAGGTTGTCCCTAACTAGCCAGCTACTGGCCCATCCTGGATCTGGCACAAATTGAGTCATTAATATAAAACCATCCCAACTGAGGGACTCCTGTGAAATCTGACTCCTCCAGGAGATACACAAAAATTAAGCCCCAGCCCTGTCATTACCTGAAGTAAAGTCCAACCCCTCCCTGAGTGACCTGGGAACAAAAATCCTGAGGAGCTGAGGAAGTGGTCAACTTAAACAAGCCCTGAGTTTTAGACACTATGCCAGAAGCTGTACTGAATAAGGCATCTGATGGTAACTTAGGGTTCTGTTCAGGTCAGCCACCTCCTCACCTACTCAGTCACTCTTCTCAGATCACTCAGGGGAGGAGTGGACTTCACGTTAGGTGATGGCTTGGCTGGGGCTCAGTTTTCTTTTATCTCCTAGAGATGTCAGACAGTCATGGGAGTTCCACAGTTGGTATGATTGGGTAATGGTTGAATTGGTCTAGGACTGGGATAAGGGAGTAGCTAGCTAGCTGGGGACAACTGAGTGGTGGGTGTATGATTGGTAGCTGGTTGCTGGGGAGGGGGGTCTATTTAGACCACAGTGGTGGGCTCCTCACTTCTTTGTATACTGGAGCAGGACCCTCAGTGCCTCCACCAGTGCCAATGGTACCAGCAGTACCAAACTTTCTCTGACCCAGGTGGCACCTTTCTGTACCATCCAAACTCCATAGCACACTTAGCTAAACAGAGGGAACCCACAGTTTTCCACTACACCCTTAAGGTCAGGGAGCCTGGGAGGATATAAGGGTAAGGAAAAGTCTATCTCAGCTATGGGAGCCGTTTTGTACTGTGTGCTGGATGGGGATGGGGGATTCTAGCATGTAATTAGGAATTACAAGTTCAACTCCAAATCTGATGCCTTAACTGCATCGGAACAAAATCAGACTTGTAAATTATTGTAATCAGAATTTCTGATAATCCGATGGATGCCCAACAGAACTGGTAGATTCTGGTCATCCCTAATTCTGAATGCAACAGAGCTGGATTTCGATGCCATCAAGCATTGTTACAGCTGCCTTGACATTGGCTAGTGACAACACAGATACACAACTGAGTGAGGTGTGTGGTCTTTAGGGATTATAATATGCTTATGCAGTCTCATTAATCACATGACTAAAACCACTGCACATTCCTGGAACAGTTTTATAATGTAGGATAACGCTGCTGTGGAGGCCACTGTAAGAGTGGTCTGATGATGATTCTTAGAGTACGAGACGTGAATCGAAGATGAGCATTTCTGGTATCCTAAGAATGTATGTAAGGCACTATTACAACTGTAAAAGTGGCCTCTACAGCCCTATTAAGATACCATTGATCGAAGCTGATCAATAATATAAAAAGGACGTTCAATAAAAATATATTAACATTTTTTTAAACTTCTCAGAACATGTCCATTTTAAGGGTACCTGAGCATAACACACTCTTTACAGAATATGAGTGTCTCACAGGCAGGAAAAAGGATTGCTCTGATTGGTTGAGAGAGCTCTATTACCCCATTTACATGCAGTGTAAAAATGGAGTAAACAGTTACTTTTTAATGAGACCCTACCCTGCATGTAAACTCTGAGATCAAAGGCCTGAGGATTGATCCTGAGATCCATCCAAGGGCACCGAACAAGTACAGCAATGATTACTTGTGCAAGTTGTGCATCGAAGATAAATCGTCACATAAATGGCATTGATGCTAGCTTCGAATCCATGTGCATGCCTAGTTGGACAGATCTGTTTGCTGTAACCTGTTCAGCAGCATATAAAACTGCTGCTGAAGAAACTGATTACTGAACAACATGTAAACAGAAAAGGATTCTGACCCTTTTACCTGGAATTGAAGACCAGGTAATTGGTCAGTCCTCAGACAAACCTAGTACAGTATATAATAACCAGGCATACTGTAGTGCAAGTACTTTCCTACGAAAGTGTGAAATTACACCATGTCGCAGTGATGTGCTGCCAAATATTTAACAGGCTCTCAGGCATTAACAACTGGATCCCTTCTCTTCCTCTACTATTCATTTTAATAGGGGACAACATTTAACAACCAGCTCTATAAAGCTTGTGACAGCCTTCTCCAGCACATCACTGCTCTGCTTGCTTCATAACTCATTAAACGAGAATTCCTACAATATTATATCACTGTTGATAGGGTTGGGAAAAAAGCTGTACTTGAAAAGCTCTCAAGGGCACTTAATGAGTCTACTCTAAAGATAAGAAATGAGGGAATGCGAACATTCAAAAACCACATCTGTAGCTTATGCATTATACAGCATTACCTAACATACCTCTCAGAAATAATATTCAAAGCACTGTTTTTCAAAATTTGGGGAAAATGGCCAGAATGTGTAGCACTTTCTTAAAGAATGTCTACAAACAGTGGGTCTCATTATTTTATGTTAAGGAATGTTTCTATCAAGTCAGTTCAATGATTTAATAGTTTGTGTGTCTAGAAGCAGCTCTAATATTATAGTGTATAGTGACCCTTTGTTCTGCATAGAAATCAACTGCAGACAAAATGTTGTTGTACCAGTTCAAAGTTCATGGAATGTGGTGACACCAAACTGTGGTACAACATCTTGGCTATTTTTGAGAGCACAGGAGCCAGCAGTTTAACTAAAGGAAAACCCACAGTGTGCATATCTCAGAATTCAAACAGTAATTTTTTTGACAGGATGGCAGCGGTGTTTTTGTTTAAAGTGGCAGAGGAGCGTAATAAATTCAAAATCAGTTCAAGTATATTTTTTTCTATTTTATTGTTTTTGTTATGGGGTCACTATACACTATAAAAAAAAATACTGGCTGGGCAACTGTGCCCAACCATTCTGAGCTACCACCTTGGGGTTCTGATTTTGTGTGATCTCTCGAACTTCACGCTCGAGGTCTAACAAAATCAGAACCCCTTGGGCATACCTCTCAACTGTCCATGATTTTGCCTCACAATTTTCCTCTGTCCCTCATAACATTTGTGTTTTTATGACTTAACAGTGGAAATTGTATGCACAAAATATTGTCAAACATTCCTTGATCTATTGAATGACCATAGTGCCACTGCAGGACTGGCCTTTGACTCTTTGCCGGCCAGTCACCTTCGTACTCAATCCCTAGCACAGGTAGCATCTAACTCTTACCATACCCCTTCCGCCTCCACTTTCTCTTTTCACCCCATCTCCCTCAAGGAGGTAGAGAATCTGCTACTGCATCTGGACACCAGGAAAAGTGCTGGTGCTGACCTCACTGAGCTGTACTTCTTAAAGATCAGTTACCATGTATTGGCTGTACCAGTTACGCACCTTTTCATCTCATTTCTTTCACTGAGTGTACTTCTTACAGTTTGGAAGACAGCTCAAGTGATACCCTTGTTCAGATCTGGTGACCTAACTGACCCCAATAATTACAGACCTATCTTGTTACTCCCTATCCTCTCCAAATTGCTTGAAAAAGTAGTAAACTTGCAACTTAGAGATTACTTAGACTCTGCTAAACTGCTCAACCCAGCTCAGTCTGGTTTTAGGCCCTGCCATAGTACAATCACTGCTCTCGCAAAGGTAACGAATGACTGGCAGAAAGCCACTGATGATAAACTATCTGTGTGTGCAGTCTTCATTGACCTAAGTAAGGCCTTTGACACCATTGATCATGACCTACTTCTGGCTACCCTTCGCACTATTGGTATGGACAAGGCATCTCTGAACTGGTCCTCCTGCTACCACTCTGGGCACACTCAGCAGGTAAAAGCTGTGGGTGAACTCTCCCCTCTGAAACCTATCAATAGAGGTGTACCTCAGGGTTCAATAATGGGTCCCTTGCTTTTTGCTCTTTACATCAATAACACTGACCTTGGGATCACTTCTTCTGACATTCATCTTTTTGCAGATGATACTGTTCTATATACGTCTAGACCTACTCTTGAGCAGGCATGCACAGATTTGCAGAATAATTTTAATATCCTGCAGCACAACTTACTCAAACAAAAATTGCCATTAAATGCTAAAAAAACTAAGGCTATGCTTCTGACCCCGAATAGCTCTGCTTTTATGTCATTCATGGCAGGCATTGTGCATCCTATTACCACATTGCTTGACGAATGTCTCGACTATGTTGATGAATTCAAATACCTTGGGATGTGGATCGACTGCCACCTGTCCTGCATGGATCATGCAGAGAAACTCGAAAAAAAGCTGAAACAGAGGCTCAGCTTATTCTACAGAATCAAGCATCTCCTTACCCACGAGGCCAAGACGAGGCTGGTTCAAGTTACTTTTCTATCACTAATGGATTATGCTGACTTCATCCACAGCCATGTTCAAGGGACAGCCTTAGCCAAGCTTGATGTTCTGTACCACAGGGCCTTGCGCTTTGTTTCTGGGGCAGCTTATTCTACTCACCACTGTGACCTGTACTTGGCAGTGGGCTGGCCATCTTTCACATTCAGGAGACAAAGGAATGCTGCCCTTTGGACATACAGACTAATTGTCAAGATGCTGCCACAGTATATCTCTGACTGCTTTCCCCTATGTGTTTTGGGTAACTATGCCCTGAGAAGTCATTTTTATATCTCCTTAGTGATACCCAAGGTAAAAACCCACTGTGGCAGATTGTCCTTTAGCTTTGCCCGATCCTAGTAATGGAACAGGCTTCAAAAAACTCTAAAATTAGCAAACCCCATAAAAGTCCTAGAATTTAAAAATCTCTATGCAAGAACTTTCTCCGAGCATCATGTTACTCCAGATGTGCCCTGCCTGGTTCTGACCTCCTGTGATCAACCTTTACTGCCTCATTGCTCTCTTTATATCTATCCTTTCCTGTCTTATACTTCCCGCCTTTTCTGGGTTTTCCTCTACCTTTACTGCTCTTCAATCTGCCATGGTATAAAAACATCATGGTCATTACAGACATTACATGTGTGAATATTATATATTCTGCTTGATTAACCTTCTCATGATGTAGCTTTGTATACATTATTTGTTCTTACATTTGTGCTGCTCTATAATCGGAGTAGCCATGTTGTACCTGTATATGTATAATTTATCTGTAGGCATTTCTGTATGACCGACCATGCCCACCTTGGAAATGAGGTTGCTCAACGGTGTTCCACCTGGTAAAAAAAAAATTGGTTGATTGATTGATTGATTAGTTACAGACTTGTTCTTCAGAAAATGCATTTTACGCTAATCCCTATAATCTAACAGCTTTCTGGATGAATATTACCAATTTTTAAGATGTGTCCCTAATCTGGGGTCTTTGTCCCTGATTTTTATGTTTGCTTGCACGTATGCGTAAGAAACATTATGCAGCAGCTTAGGAGAGAAGCGGGTTCTGGAGGTGCAGCAGCGTGGCTGCCAATGCCAGCACTGCATTTGTGGGCTTGGCAGTGTGCACCCAATGCAGGCCCAGTGTCCTAATGACACTGGTTCTGCAGAAGTGCCACCAACTTGAAACAATTTAGCCACTGCAATGAGGAGCCACCTCGTCATTGCAGCATCAGCAATTCCGCTGTAGTGAGGGAGCGACCCATCGTTGCAGGGTGGTACCTTGCCTGCTGTAACATTACCAGGAACAAGGCGGCTCTATGCAGCCACCTCAGAGCCCAATGAAATCTAACAGGGGTGCCTAATCTCCCTGTCGGCATGCCCCCAACCCACTTCATTTGCTAACGGGGGAGCCTACTCCCTGTCAGCATAATGTCCCCACCAGAATTTCTGTTGTGTGCTGAGGGGGTGCCCAATCCCCTCAGCATCATCGCCCAGTCTTTCTTTGCAAGGGCCAATCCCGTCGGCTGATCCCCTTCCCAGTTCAATTTGCCAATGGGAGCCTACTCCCGTTGGCATAATATCCCACCCCAAGTTTTTGTTGTGTGCCGAGGTGTCCAATCCCTGGCATCATGCACTCCAACTGCTTTGGTTTATCGGGGGCTCAGTCCTCATCGGGCTTTGGTCCCTCCCCCACAAATGCAGGTGGCACACTGGGAGCCCACCCCAGTGTACCAAACACCTCTGTGAAAGAAGAAAACTGCGTTATCTTGTTTTTTTTTTACCTGTAAAATGAGAAAATGGTCCCTCGTTGTGTCTGGTGCCCCTCCCCCAACCTGCACCCACTCTCTGCGTACCCCACCTCCTCACATCCCCCTCACCCCACACTTACCTCCAGAGCCTGATGCAATGATCTTCAGTGGACTGGGAACACGTCTGCACTCTTCAAAGCCTACCGCAAACTGAAGAAATGCCAGTAAGCTGTTAAATGGCATAAATAGGGTTTTTTCAACTTTGGTGCATATCTCGGGTATTTTTGGGAATTTTGCCACCAAATTTTCAACATGGGGTTATTGATACCCCTCCTCATGAATTCAGTCACTGTCATGGCATTATTCAGTCCTGAAAGGTGATTTCGTGGTCAGTGCACAAAATCACCTTTCAGGACTGATTAATGAAACAACAGTGCCACTGCTCATGAGGTGGGCTCTCAAAAAGCCTATGTTGCAATTTTGAGGGAGAAAAATCCAAAAAATGACTTTTATAAGCGTGCATTGTGCAATTTGCACGCACGCTCGTAACTTTGCAAACTTGTAATATTTTTACTCCAGATTTTCAACACTGACATTTTTCCACATCTCCTTATGAACAGTACAGCTGTCATTTTACACAACCTAGGCAAAATGTGTTTTTGAACTTCCAGCGCAGAATAGCATGGTCGCTGTGGGAAATCAGTTTTCGGGAGAGCTTAAAACAATGATAGTGACACTGTTCATGAGCAGAGGCCCTAAAATATCTATGTTGAAAATTTGGTGACAAAAGTCCAGAAAATGATTGTGTTACAAGCGTGTGTTGTGCAGTTTCCACACACCCTTGTAATTTCTCAAATCTGCAATATTTTCATGCCAGATTTTCAACACTGGCAGTTTTCACACCTCCTTATGAACAGTACAGCTATCATTTTTCACATCCTGTCCAAAATGTGTTTTCGCCCTTCCAGCACAGAATAGCACTGTCACAGTGGGAAATCAGTGTTTGGAACAGATTAAGAACAAGAGAGTGAGAGAGGGGGAGTGATCGAGCTCAAAGGAGCTCTGTTGGGACTGCTGCAGATTTCTTTGTGGGCAGAAAAAGGCGCCAATGCAGGCAGGAGCCCAGTACAAACAGGCAGCCTGCAGCGCTGGGAGAAACAGAATGAGCAAGTGAGAGAGGGGGAGTGAGCGAGCTCAATGGAGCTCTGTTGGGACTGCTGCAGATTTCTTTGTGGGCAGAAAAAGGCACCAATGTAGGCAGGAGCCCAGTACAAAAGGGCAGCCTGCAGCGCTGGGAGAAACAGAATGAGTGAGTGAGAGAGGGGGAGTGAGTGAGCTCAACAGAGCTCTGTCAGGACTGCTGCAGATTTCTTTGTGGGCAGAAAAAGGCGCCAATGCAGGCAGGAGCCCAGTACAAAAGGGCAGCCTGCAGCGCCGGGAGAAACAGAACAAGCGACTAAGAGGGGGGAGTGAGCGAGCTCAACGGAGCTCTGTTGGGACTGCTGCGGATTTCATTGTGGGCAGAAAAAGGCATCAACACAGGCAGGAGCCCAATACAAAAGGGCAGCCTGCAGCACTGGGAGAAACAGAACAAGCAAGTGAGAGAGGGGGAGTGAGCGAGCTCAACGGGGCTCTGTCAAGACTACTTGGATTTCTTTGTGGGCAGAAAAAAGCACCAACGCAGGCAGAAGCCCAGTACAAAAGGGCAGCCTGCAGTGCCAGGAGAAACAGAATGAGCGAGTGAGGCGGGGGGGGGGGAGTGAGTGAGCTCAATGGAACTCTGTTGGGACTGCTGTGGATTTCTTTGTGGGCAGATAAAGATGCCAACGCAGGCAGGAGCCCAGTACAAAAGGGCAGCCTACAACACCAGTGGAAACAGAATGAGCGAGTGAGAGAGAGGGAGTGAACGAGCTCAACGGAGCTCTGTCAGGACTTTAGAGTTGCCCACTCAACCACCGAGGGTGCTGTGTGGTCCTATATTACAGTAGGGTCTCTGTGGTGGAGACAAAGCAATGATTGGATACTTTTAGGATTGCTGTAATTATACAGATTTAGTTGTTCTGTTTATTTCTCTAACTGAGCTAAGTACTGAGCTATACTGTTATGTATTATTACAGCAATCCTATTTATTTGTTCTGTTTATATCTCTGACTGAGCTGAGTAATACCTGTAGTGCAATATGATTTCTAACTGGGCAAAGTGAAACTATGAGAGCTGAGAACAAAAAGTATGGTAGCTGAGGGGTGAAAAACTGACAAGGAGGCTTTAGGATTGCTACAGTAATATAGTATCTAACGAATGAGATTTGAGACTGAATTAATCCAGTTGGCAAGGTGTCAGTAGGGGGACTAGTGCGGGAGGGAACAGAAATTTGAGTAAATAGGGTCCAAACAGTTTTAGTAGGGTACAGAAACCAGGAGTAAGAGCCGGTAACATAAAATGGGGGCCAAAATGGGGCAGATGCCGCATGTCAATAGAGCGGGCATCTTTGGAAGGGTGGTGGGATGTACAGGGTGTGGGTCTGCCATGATCCTGGACTGTTCTTGGAGAATGGGGGGGGGTGTATGGTCTGTAGGCAACTGGCGAGTTTGAGGGAGGAACTGTACAGGTTAGGGAGGAGTCTAAGTGGCAGGGCAGATGAGTATGGTAGACATCCTGGCTGGGGGAATAGAGGATGGCAAGGGGCTGGGAAGAATTAGGCACTGAAACCGACCCCAGTATCAAGACACTAGCAGAAGAGAGGAGATGGGAGGGGTGCCCAAGGCGAGGGGGCCTGCTGATGGGGAGGAAGAGACCACAAGGAGTACCAGGGGTGAGAGCAGATGGCTACGGTAGAGGGACCAGGGTGGGACATGGGGGCAGGGAGGAAACAAGTAGGAGGGGAAACAATAGGGAGAGAGGAGAGCAGGAACATACTAAGAGGGGAGGACAAGCAGGGCATGAGAGGGATGGCAACAGGTAGGGGAAGAGATAGTGAGGATGAAAGGGTAGAGGGGGGCTAGTAGGGAAGGAGGGGATGACTGGAGGAGAGAAGGCTATGGGAAGGGGGAAGGATGGGAGGGGCATCACTATAGGGCGAAGGGAATGGGGGCTCTAAATTGACAACAACAGGGATAGGAAAGGGGTTGGAAATCAGCAGGGGAAGAGGGGAGGTCAACATAGGAAGCCCAGTAGAAAGTATTCAGGCTGGGGAGGGGTTCAAAGGGAATGGGAGGAATAAGGCAGAGAAAAGGGGCGAGGCAGAAGTAGGGGGTGCAGATACAGAAGTCACAGAGGGTGCAGCTGGCGGGCATACGGGGCAGGGAAGAACGAATACTGGGGTGGTGGAAGGGGTATTAGAAGTGAAGGGGGTAAGAGACAGAGGGGTACTCACCCTGGGGGATTCTATACTGAAAGGGGTGAGATGGTGCAGAAGGGGGGAAAGGCACAGCTGTATTAGGGTTGAAGCTATCCCCGGGTTGACTGCAGGAAGGGCAAGGCAGGCATTGCTCAATTGTGCAATGAGGGGGAGGAAGAAACCTCATTTAGTGTTGCATGTGAGTACAAACAACTTGGCGGGGGAGACTGTGGAAGTAGTGAGGGGGAGGTTCTATATAAGTCCACCTTGTAAATGAGCTTGCTCAATGGTGATCGCCTGGATAAATAAAGATTTGATTGATTGATTAATTGATTGAGGAGTTAGGCAGGCAGTGTGAGGGGGTGGGAGAGTCGGTGGCATTCTCGGAGGTACTCCCGGTACCATGTGCAAGCATGGGGAGGAAGGGTAGGATTGAGGAGTTCAACGAGTGGCTAAGGGATTGGTGCCACACCAAAAATTATGGGTTAGTGACTAACTGGAGTAGGGTCTTGGGGAATAGTGACTTGTATGCAGGGGACAGGCTACACTTGAGCAGGGAGGGAGTATTAAAGGTGGGATTAGAGGGGTATATCTCTACTAAGGTGGATTTAAACTAGTGGGGGGTGGCAAAAAGACTGAGGTTGGTAAAAAGGTCTGGACAGGGAAGCCTAATGAGCTCACCCCCCCCCCAGCTATAGGTAAAGGAGGAGGGAGGCGTAGTAACCCTGGGAGGGGGTGGGCAGAGTGGTCTGAGAGTAATACAGAAGGCACCACCAACTGATAAGAATAACAAGGAGAAAGGATGCGGACTACTGGGAGGAAGGACACAGGCCAAGAAGAAGAGTGAGTAGAAAGAGGGGTATGGGTGGAAGGTGGTCTCTCTCAATGCAAGAAGCCTGGGGAACAAAACTGCAGAGCTTCAGG
The DNA here is from genome assembly GCA_016271365.2 of Neoceratodus forsteri. Lineage (NCBI taxonomy): Eukaryota > Metazoa > Chordata > Ceratodontiformes > Ceratodontidae > Neoceratodus > Neoceratodus forsteri. The sequence goes on from JADMNL010000028.1 coordinate 221,196,459, forward strand.
TGCTCCTTTCAAATGGGAAGGTGGACACTGCTGCAGTGACAGAGACTTGGGCCACAGAGTACTATGATTGGGACTTTGCAATCCTGGGATACAGGATATGCAGCAGGGAGTGGGGGGTTGGAAGTGGGGGTGCACTCTATGTAAGGGAAGGGATCAAATGCATAACAGACGAGGAAGAAGAGGAGAGGACAGAGACACTTTGGGTGCAGCTCCTGGACTCCAAGGGCAGAAAGCTGAGGCTGGGAGTGGTGTACAGACCACCAGCCCAGTCTGGGGAACTGGATGGGGAGTTGGCAGAGCAGATAAGGAGAGTGTGTAGAAGGGGAAGTGTGGTGATAGTGGGGGATTTTAACCTACTAGGGTTGACTGGAGCACCCCAGCCACTAGCAGAACCAGGGAGCAGGTGCTCCTTGATGCATTCCAGGATGGCCTTCTGACAGAATGGGTAAGTGGGCCTACAAGGCTTGGTAGCACTCTGGACCTAGTACTGGCAAATGGGGAGGCAGTGATGAAGGTAAAGGTGGAGGACCCACTAGTGGGTAGCGATCACCAAACAGTGTGGCTCATTCTCACGCTGGGCAGGGAGACAGGAGGCACGGGCACTAAGGTGGTGGACTTTAGTAGGGTGGACTTTGGGACAATGGGAGCAGTACTGCGAGGGAGACTCCAGGATATAAGGCCGAGATGGATGCAGAACAAAAGTGGGGAGTCATAAAGACTGGGCTAACAGAGGCTACAGTAGCCTGAACCAGGGCCAGGAGTAAGAAGAGCAGAGCCAAGAAACCATGCTGGCTGAACAAGGAAGTGCTGCAAGGGGTGAGAGCATCGAGGGCTGCATACCAGAAGTACAGGAGAACAGGGAAGAGAGAGGATAAGGAGGCTTATGGGAGCTGGTCAAGGGAGGTGGCCAGGAGGGTGAAAAAAGCTAAGGCCTCCAGGGAATTAAGGTCCGTACAAGGCATAAAAGGAGGGGAAGAGGACTTTTTTAGGTATGTCAGGGAAAAGAGGAAGTGCAAGAAACATATTGTGAGGATAAAGCGGGGCACGTATTGGGTGGAAAAGGGGGAGGAGCAAGTGGAAATTCTAAATGAGTACTTCTGTTCCGTTTTCACTAAGGAGAGAAATGGCCCACTACCAGCATGGGCTGGGGGTGGGGAAGGGGGAGGAGGTGATGGACAAAGTGATCACAGGGAGTAGGGTGCTAGAGGGGCTCAGGGCAGTAAGGGTGGACAAGGCACCAGGTCCCTATGGCATCCACTCCAGACTGCTGAGGGAGATGGCAGAGCTGTTGGCTGAGACGCTGGCAGATATGTTCAACACCTCCCTGGAAACAGGGTGTGCGTGCTCCAGGACTGGAGGGTGGCCCATGTGGAGCCCATACACAAGGGTGGGCCTAGGGAGGAGCCAGGAAATTATGAGACACTCCGTCTCACGTCCATAGTGGGTAAGCTTATGGAGGTGATACTGAAGCAGAGGCTGGTGGCATTCCTAGAGAATAATGGCCTCCAAGATGGCCGGCAACATGGGTTCGTCTCAGGGAGGTCTTGTCAAACCAACCGAATAGAGTATTATGACTGGGTGACAAGGGAGTTGGACAGGGGCCAAGTGGTACATGTCCTGTACTTGGACTTCAGCAAGGCCTTTGATACAGTGCCTCATGGGAGACTGGGGGGATGCTGACGGCAGTGAGGGTGGGAAAAAAGCTGACTAAATGGATAGATAACTGGTTACAAGGAAGGGTACAGAGGGTGGTGGCGGTGGGGAGCTCTCAGCACCTAGAGCAGTGACAAGTTGGGTGCCGCAGGGGTCAGTGCTGGGCCCGGCGCTATTTGGGTTCTTTATCTAAGATATAGCACATGGAGTGGGGAGCAGGGTTAGTCTCTTCACAGATGATACCAAATTGGGGGCAATGGTGGACAAAGAGGATGGATGGGAAAAAGTGCAGGGGGACCTACCCAAATAGAGACATGGTCGGTGGAGTGGCAGCTAGGATTCAATGCAAAGAAGTGTAAGGTGATGCACTTCGGGGCTATGAACCAGAAGAGGGACTGTTATTTGGGGGGGTGAGGTTGGGGATCACAGAGGAGAAGGACCTAGAGGTGTTGATAACTGGGAGCATGAACAACTCGGCCCAGTGCAGGACAGCAGCAGTGAAGGCAAACAAGATGCTCGGGTGCATTACAAGGGGGGTTCTCATCCAGACACAGGGATGTGATCCTATCTCTCTACAGATCACTGGTCAGACTGCACCTAGTGTACTGTGTGCAATACTGGAGGCCATACCTGAGGAGAGATATAAAGTTACTGGAGGGGGTGCAAAGGAGGGCAACAAAAATGTTAAAGGGGATGGAAGGAAAGGAATATGAAGTTAGGCTGATGGAACTGAACATGTACACACTGGAGAAAAGGAGGGATGGGGGTATGACTGAAGCATTTAAATATCTGAGAGGGGGTAAATAAACCTAGCACCGAGGGGGTATTTAAACTGAGGAGCGGAAGAGAGACGAGGGGGCATGGACTAAGGTTGGAAGGGGGACGTTTCAAAAGGGAAATTAGGAGGCACTACTTCACTGAGAGGGTGGTGTTGGAATGCGCTGCCAGAGGGGGTGGTAACATGTAGAACAGTCAATAACTTTAAGAAGGAGTGGGATAAACCAAGAGGAAGAGTCACGGGGGAGAAGGGGCTGGGACAAGCAGGGAGGAACCGAGGTGGAGGATGCTGGGGCAGTTGCAATCTAGGGTGCTAGCTGCACACTCAGGCAGACTTAGATCGATTGCTCTGTTCTGATAGCAGATTTGTATGTTCGTATATATGTTCATATGTAAAATCACAGTGACTCTGTTCATAAGCAGAGATCCTAAAATGGCTATGTTGAAAATTTGGTGACAAACGTCCATAAAATAACTGTGTTACAAGCGTTGAGCAGTTTCTATGCACCCTCGTAACTTCGCAAATTTGTAGTACTTTCACTCCAGATTTTCAGCACTGGAATTTTATCAGACCTCCTTAAGAACAGTATAGCTGTTATTTTTTCGCATCCTGCCCGAAATATGCATTTACTCATCTGGCGCAGAATAGCACGGTTGCTGTGGGAAATCAATGTTCGGTACAGATTAAGAAAATCATAGTGACAGTGTTCATGAACAGAGGTCACAAAATGCCCATGTTAAAAATTTGGTGAAATAAATCCACTGAATGACTGTATTGCGTGTATGCGTTGCACAGTTTCTATGTACGCTCGGAGGTTCGAGCATTTTTAATATTTTCTCTACAGATTTTCAACATTGCTATCTCTTCACACCTCCCTATGAATGGTGCAGCTGTCATTCTTCACATCCTGCCCGATCTGTGTTTTCGTACATCTGGCGCACAATGGCACGGTCGCTGTGGGAACTCAAAGTTCGGGATTCATTGACAAAAATCACAGTGCCACTATTCATGAGAAGAGGTCCCAAAATGCTTTCATGAGGTGGGGGTAACAAAAAGGCTATGTTGAACATTTTTAGTGTAAATACCAACAAACGCCTGGGGCGTTAGGGGTTCTAACCATAACGTCCCACCCTGTACAGACTGACAGGCATCAGGGGTGTGCCTTTGGATTGCCGACTGTAATGTTCATGCTGTTCCACCCCCACCCTGCAGCCAGCGACAGACATCGAGGTGTGCCTTGAACTCTTCGGCCCCAGAGTTTACCCCATTCTCCTATAATGCACCCATTTCAGTGTATGTCCTTATCAAGTGGGGTGACTGTAAAGACATACACCCCAAGGCACACCTCAACACTTGTCGGTGTCTGCAGGATAGGGTGAGGTGAAAAGGCATGAAGGTTATGGGCAACAACCCAAACGCATAACCCAATGCCTGTCCCTCTCTGCAGGGTGGAGGTGGGGTTGGTGTGAAGTTCAGAACTTCACCCAATTCCTACTCTGCATCCCTCTCACTCCTGCATTTCCAATGCTAATACCAGCAAGCAAATATTCGGCATTGACAAATGCTTTGTTCTGTTGCTGATTTATGAGGCAAGAGGTTGAGAGGTACGTCTCGGTGGCGCACAGTTGCCCAGCCAGTATATTCTCTATATTAAGAACATCAGTAACTGCGGGACAAAAGTAAATTTAAGAGTAAAAAATCCTAGCCCTATGAAAAATTCATAGCAGTTGAGAGGTATGCTACCTAACCATGCTAAGGAGTTTGCAGAGCTGATAAAACGCAGCTAAAGCGAAAAGCATACAGCTGAGAGGGGGTAAGCCGCGTAAGGGGGAGGCGGTTGATTTCCTTTCTCGCCCCTGCTGTGAACAACCCCAGCTCTTTCTATACAAAGAGCCCGCAGCTACCACCTACCAAGGGAAAAACCCTCACGAACTCGAGAAAGAGAAAAGGTCGTGAACACTATCCACGTCCAGAAAGGGAAGGTGGTAAAGAAACTTATTTTCCACCCACGTCATGCAGTGATGCAATGTTTCGAATCACAATGAGGAAAGGAAACTCCAGAGTTGAGCCAGCTGTCCGGAAACCGAGTGCTGCTCTGCCCGTCGCCCTGCAATGCCGTTTGTCTCTACGGACGTCTACTCCCTTATGAGGAAATGCCTGGTTTCCCCGTTTCTTTACTGAGTCTTGCATAATTATCAATTACATCTACACTCGCTTACTTTTGTTGTTAGTTATGTGCTGTTTTCGTTTCTTGGTTTTTCACTAAGCATAACTGATGACGTCTGGGGTGGGGGAGCGGGATTCCAGAGTTCCGCATTATCCATAAACAGAAGGGTCGTGAATAGTCTGGTGGAAGGTTAGAGGTGTCGCAGACGACCAAAACATTATAGGTGGAAAATGTTAATGTAAAACTCTCATCAGGGGGCCAGGACAAAACAAAACCTGTCGTACATTCTATTCTTTGGAGGGTTTATGGGTAGGTGATCTAGGGTTACCACCTGTCCTGAGTTTCGCAGGAGGGTCCTGATTTGGGCAGCTGTGTCCTGCAAAAAAACATGAAAAATACTACATGGTCTGACTTTTTAGTAGAAAAAAATATTTTTCTATCTTTCCACTAAATCTTGAAGAAAACTATAGTACTTTAACTAAAATACATTAAAGTGATTTATACAATGGGTTATGAAAATCCTGTAACCTCATTGGTCAAAACACATCACATGACCGTGGTATATTTAAGCAATAAGGCATGACAGGGTGTGGGTTACTGGGGTTTTACCCACACCTTGTGTGGTGTGCCGAGTGACTTAACCATACAAGAAGTGGGTAAATCTCCCAATAACCCACACCCTGGAGTGCCTTATTGTGATTATACAATGGACCCATGTGTAAAATAAACTTTAAATGTGTTTAAGTATGTTTTTTATAAATGCCATTTCTCAGCCATGGGTTATGGTGTGTGAAGATCCTGTAACCTCATTGGTCAAAACATGTCACAAATGATCGTTGGTAAATCCTGCATTACCAACGGCTGAGGAAATTCATTTATAAAACAACATAATTAAACACATTTTACATATGGATCCATTGTATTATCAAATAAGGTAGCATTTCAGGGTGGAGTTACTGGGGTTTACCTACTTCTGTGAAAGGTCACCGCTGCGCCTCGCGACACACCACACAAGGCATGGAAAACCCCAATAACCCACACTCTGTCGTGCCTTATTGCTTAAATAACCCACACCCTGTCATGCCTTATTACTTAAATGAAACCATAGAAGTAACCAAGAAACAACAATACTTAGCCTTAATTCTGGTTATATATAGAAAAGAAGTCTGTTGCACTGGTCGAGGTTACGTACTATCCTGCGAAAAATCATGTTTCAGTAAGAAGTGTCCCACTTTGGGCTTCTTAAAAGATGGTAACTCTAGGTGATGCTGATGGACAACAATTACAGGACATATTCTGAGTTTTGAGATTCTTAGTATTGTCAGTTGTAGCTATCTTGAGATTAATTCAATGTATACAGAATATTTTAAAGTGTACTTTGAGATCGAAGACATGTCATGAGAACCTTGCAGAACAATCAGTGACAAGTCGACGTCAGTCATGACCTACTTATCCACCTACTCCCCTTCCTCAATCTTGCCCCGGACACAATACTCTGGTTTAAGAACTATCTCACAGACCGGACACAAGAAGTCAAAATCAACACCACCCTATCCACCAAGAATCCAGTTTAGGTGGGCGTACCACAAGGGTCAATCCTAGGCCCTGTATTATTCACCCTTTTCCTAAACTCCATCCCAAAAGCATGCAATGGTAAACTTCTGCTCTATGCAGATGATGCAGTAGTTTACTGGAAAGAAAGCACCCCCAAGTCCCATCAACACAAGCTTCAAATTTACTTTCATGAACTAGAAGACTGGTTCACAGAGCACCGGTTAATACTAAACTATACCAAAACAAAATCCATGATCTTTGCGCACTGCCAAAACCCCTACAGTAGCTCCCACCTTAACATCTCCAACTACCAGGGCATTCAAATTGACCAGATCACACACTTCAAATACCTTGGCGTTACACTTGACGCTTTCCTTACCTATCACACACACATCAACCATCTCTCCTCCTCAGTAAACACCAGACTAGGGATCCCCTATAGGCACAGACAATGCCTTCCACCACAGGCCTTCTGTTTGGCAGTAACCAGCTCTGTCATATCATTGGTAGGCTATGGGATTATAATATACAGGACGGCTGACCTCACGGCCCTGAAACTAACAGTCTTGCCCTAAATAAAGCCTGCTGACTGGTCACAGAAAGTGACCGACTTACCCATACCTGCGACCTCTACAAAAAAGTGGACTGGCTGACCTTCAAAGAAACGCTAAAATACCATACTTGTCTCCAAGCCAAAAAAATGCTCTTGAAGCTTGCACCCTCTGGCCTTCACTCCCTCATCCAACCTAACCCCCACAGGAGCACCCCAAGGCACCAAGCAATCATGCCCATCCTTGTCCCCCACCGAAGGACCGCACTAGAAGAAAGGTCCTTTAGCTATCGGGCTCCCATCTGGCTTAATGAACTCCCTCCTCCCGTCTCCCTGGCCCCAAGACTAGGCCAGTTTAAAACTGGAATCAAGAGACACCTCATAGACTCCAAGACATGTAGCTGCAATGGATCAACCTACACCACATCGACCCAGGATTGATAGTCAACCCCCAGAGACTAACCAACTACCATAAATGTTTGATGCAATTACATAAAGCACCAACGTATTATCCTTATGAGACATGTTCAACCCGACCCAGGGTTATAATCAACCCTTAAGAGACTAACCAATTTCTGTAAATGTATGATTTAATTATGTAAGCACCAACGTGTAATCCTTAGTTATGAAGTATGTTTGTTCATTCACAAAGAAATCTGTATGTTTGTTTTGACATGGAGCCTTTGCAAAGGAGTCTCTGTCTCAAAGGTTGTAATTCTGAAACTTTAATAAATAAATAAAATAAACAAACTCTTTAAAACTTAGTTTTTTTATTGCTTTTAAATACAGTGCAGCAACTCACTTGGATAGGTTTTATATCTAACGTCATGTATTTGATAAGCATACTGAAAACAGTTTTTAGCCAATCAGAATGCAGAGTTACTGTCCTGGCGACACTGGTTCATCTTTCTGATTGGCTAACAATAATAGGACCATGGTTTTGCATCAGCTGCTGTGTGTGTACTTAGCCAGTCACATAGCAAGCCCAGTTTGGCATCTCACATCCACATGCAGCAGCCAGTCAGAAACATCAAGCAGCACTACAGCTCGTCTGTGGAAAACAGTTCCTGCTTTCTCACAGATGTGCTGTAGTGCGACAAATTTCAGCAGTTCTTACATTTAAAAAAAAAATCAGTATAATAGCAATAATACCAATAGTGGTTTCGGTTTCCTTGGTAATAACAGGACCAAAGGTGGGGTTAATAAACAACTAGGCCTTTAACCTTGGTGTTTATTATGCTTAGTCTGGTTATTACTTCTTAAACCCAAACCACTATGGTGCTATTATATTAGTGGGAAGAGACTGGTATACTGTAACTTTCTATCCTCCAAAGAGTTCTTCTCCCCGTTCTAGCCTGGCTTCTGGAAGCATCATTCCACTGTCTCCTTCCTGCTGTATGTAAGTGATTCTGTCTTGTCAAGGATGGATCAAGGGTGCAGCAAAGCTGCCATTTTCATCGATCTGGCCAAGACCTTTGACTCGGTGCCCCACCCTCTCCTCCAGGATAAGTTGAGTGCTGCTGGCCTCTCAGCTCCTGCTGTAGACTGGTTTCATTCTTAACTCTCTGGCCACCTGCAGTCAGTACAGGCTGGTAGTGCTCTGTCACCTCCACTTCCCCTCCAAGCCAGAGTCTTACAGCACTCCATCCTGGGGCCTATCCTTTCCTCCGTCTTCTGTAACGACCTCCTCACAGCTTGTGAAAACTCGCATATCCACAGATATGCAAGTGATGCAGTCATTTACACCTCCGGTCCCACCACTACAGCTGTGGAAGATCTGCTTCAGCAAAACTTCCACCACATCCTGTGCTGGTTTAAATCTAACCAACTCTGGGGTCAACAAAAACAAAACAAACCTGTGTCCATGACCTTTGGCACCAACCAAAATTGGTTGGACTCCCAACTCTGCCTATCTTCTCCACGTTGGATGGCACCCCTCTAGAAGTGGTTCATTCCTTTAGATGCCACAGTGTGTGGCTAGACAGCAGACTTGACTTCTGTACCCACATTGATGCTATCCATGCCAAGCTCCACCCTAAATTTGGTGCCTTGTATCGCAATAAAGACTGTCTTTGCAAGTACACCATGAGCTTGTCACCACAATGGTGCTGCCGTTCTTTGACTATGCAGATGTGGTCTCTGGCAGTGCTCCTTCTGCCTCCCTGGTTAGACTGGACACCTTCTGCAATGTCTTCTGTCATTTTGCTACCAAGTCCCCCTCTTGTACCTAGCATTGCTCACTCTACTCTGCTTTCTCCATTCTTTCTCTATCTCCATGTAGCCAGAACCACTGTGCCTCATTCATATCCAAATACTGGTTTGGGTCTCTTTCCTCTTACCTCTCCTCATTCCTCTTCTCTATTCCCTCTGCCTTCTGCTCCCTCTGCTCCAGGGATCCTCACACTTTGGCCATTGCTCACCTCCACTCCTTTGCTGGGCAATAAGCCTTTTCCTGTTGTCTCTTCACTCTGGAACCTACTCCCATCCTCCCTTCATTTCAGTACCCCCCGTTTCCCTCAGATACCAGCTAAAACTCCTTCTCTTCCCTCCCCACCTTGCTCCTGTTTCCCTCTACCTGACTGCCCTTTGCATTTGTCTCCCACTCTGGTGTAGCTGTGGCTGAATTGCCTGACCTTTGCTGCTTGATCTTATTGTATTTACTCCTGATTTAATCATGTACTGTATTCCACTTTACTGTAACTGTGAACTATGTCAATGCTATATAATTGCAAATTGCATTTTAACTGTGTACTGTGTCTGTACTATGTATTTGCCTTCCCTCTTTCCTTAATCCAGCCCCAGATCACACCTGGAAACAAGCCTTAGCTCGGTGTGCCTTTCCCAGTCATGGATTTTCAAATAAATAAATGAATATGTGCCACCACTCATTTACAATAACTTGGAACATTAAGTTATTCTATTCCCTTCCTTGAACTTTCATGCAGGGCGTTAGATCTGGTTGACCAGGGGACAGTACCAGGGAGGTCGTGGGTGGTGAGTGAACCCACAAGTTTAGCTTTCTGGCACTCCTTTCCTGGAACTTGTCTTTGCTCAGTGATGAGAAAGCTGCCTAGAGTACTTTTCATTGTGGAAATGGTTGGTTTCTTCTCTGGTGGGAGCAGAGACTTTTCAGACATTCTAGCTGAAAAACTAAAGCTTTGGGAGTGGGACACTGGATTTGATTATCTCTATGAACTTTATTTTGTACCAAGCTGCATATATTATTTGGGGGGTCTCTTACCTAATTATTTACTCATGTTAATTTGTGTAAGTTTTAGTTGAGGTGTTGTGGTTTGTATGAGTGGTTAGAGTAGAGGTGGATGGAGGTGTGAATGGTTTATATAGTGTTTTGTGTTAGTGGTGTGAGTATGTTTGATGATTGTTTAAGTGAGCTCAGTGGTTAGAGTTTTATGCATGGTACACTGTATTGGGTCTTGCTGTGTTTTTTTTTTTTATGGGAGGGTTTTAAGTCTGCGGCATCATGTGCTTAGGGTTTAGAATCCCCAGGCGTATCTGCTTCCTGACCTAGCTGCTAGACCTCTGCTCCTTTAATGACCCCCACACCCCCCACCATCAGTGGCATATAGTTGCTACAGTGAGAGGAGAATTGTAAGGAGGTGGGATGGTAGGTGGTGAGGGATGGGGAGTGTTATTGGGGGGGGGGTTATAGGGCTGGTAGGGATCAGAAGGTGCCCCAGGGTGAAATGGGACCTACAGAGAGGCCAGATGTGGTTCATACTGATACTTAGGGATCCCAACAGACTTGAGTGTGCAAGCATGCTAATGGGCCAGCTGCCTCCATTCATCCAGTGTTGTTCAATGTGTGATCAGTGAGGAACAAGACAGCCATTAAGGCAGATTTAATGTCTTGTTCTTTGCTAGAGCTGGCTTGCATCATGGAGATCTGACTGAGTGACAATGCCAGTCCTGTTTTGGAGGGGGCAGTCCCAGTAGGTTTCTCCATAGTTCACTGCCCACGGAGTTATCACAAGGGGGATGGTAATTATTATTATTATTTTTTTTACTATGGTTTTTGGCTTCTTGGTGACATCCCCCTCTGCCTCCACATCCTGCGAGCAGACACTCGGCATCCTCTGCCACAGTGCCCCCTAGATTACCCCTCAGAGCCCCTGGAGTTGCCCCTTTAATTCTTGGGGTGCCAGTTAACAGATGTGGTGGGGACCCAGGGCCAGCACCACGGTTGGGAGACGTGATTCAGTTTTTTTTTTATTATTGTTGCTGGGGGGAAGGGGCAGGTCCATTGGACACTGTGATATGCCCACATCATGCATCCGACCTGCCCCTCCTAATGAGACACTAGTCAGTGCTCTAGTAAATGATGTGTCCCTTTTTTCACCCAGAAACACCAAACTAGAGTCACACAGCCCCCCTTCCCCTCTTTGGTAGTGGAGAGAGTGCAATGGCTGCTCAATCCACCTCTGCCCCAGCCAGTCCTCGAGTGTCCTAGTCTTGTTCCTGAACTCATGGGGGTACTCACCTGTTTTAAATCTAAGTTAAACTTTGTTGTATGCCTAGTAGGGGATGCTTCATCATTTAAATGCATGGCCATGAGGGCTGGCCCACTGGTGCTGCAATATCTCTGCTACTCCTGACGCTGACAGCCTGAGTTTGGGAACGAGCCTGATTTGGCAGAGAGCTGGCTGAGGGAGGTGTGATGAGCATCCTGGTGGATTCTTTCCACCTCAGGTGAGGGTGGGTGTTTGAAATTCACTGCTGTGTCACCACCTGGGTGACCACAGGTGGCAGTGCACAGGAGCTGACAAGAAGGGGGGGGGGGAAACGCCGCCACGCTCAGATGTGAGTGAACACCATTGCATTCATGCATGTCATGTAGCTTCCTTAGTGAACTAGCAAGAAAGAAAGAAAAAGGAGCAAAACATCAGGTTGTGCAGGAGAACCTCCACCCCTACACTGCAGACCCCACACCACCCACAGAGGCACTTTACCCCCGGATCACTTATCAAGTCTCCATTCAGGGGTAGTGCCCCACCCTGAGAGGTAAGTCAGGGTACACTCCGGGAGGAACAGGGCAAGTCCCAGAGAAGGTGGATGATAGGGCTGGGTGGATGTAGTGGACCATGGGGTCCAGCCGGTAGCTCGGGGACAACAAAGTATACAAATATATATATATATATATATATATATATATATACATATATAAAAGAAAATGTGTGGCGCATGGGGGTCCATGTGTAGGCTGCAAGATCCTTGTTGTGTACTGGCTTCTGAGCATGAGAGGGAGTTTCTGCTGGAAAACTCAAACTTCATTGCTGAGAAGATGTTAGTCACCCAGGTGGTTAATCTTGAGCAACTTCAATGCTTGTGTGGACAATGAATTCTGACAGTTTGGGCAGGATTTCCTGCAACTGATGACATCTCTAAGCCTAGCGCAGGTTGTTACCACTATGATCCACCAACGCAGTCATGCCTTGGACATAGTTTTCTTGCTGGTGCTCAATATTAATAACCTTGAGATTGATCTGGTCATTTGGTTGGATCATGGTACAGTGAGGTTCTCGTTCGCGGCTCCCACTCGATGTCCTCTCCCTGTGGAGATGGTCTGCTGCTGTCCATTGAAGTGGTTGTCCCCAGAAGTACTCCATGGGGTGGTGGATCGATCAGATGTGATGGCTGCATGTGTAGCTGCATCAAGGAGCAGCAGTGGTGGTCTATAATAAGGTAATTGAACTGGTCCATATACGATCCCAGGCTTCACACTTGAAGGAGATAGGAAATGATGTTTACATAGTTAACTGCCCTTCCGCCTTCCTTTCCATGCCAGTTATGTATTCTGATATGTTTTGATGATTTTTTGATAAATAAATCATCTAGTTTTGGGGTGTCCTCAGATCTACACAGAGTTCCACTCTCACCAGTTACTGCTCTTGATTTTTATATTTCTAAGACATTCTAAGACATCAATAACTTCCATTCCATGCTGTTCATCTGAATGACCTGGAATTGTGTTATAGATGTCATAATAATGTTCAAGCAGTATGAAAAGAGGGAGCAGCAACTGCTGAGGAAACAGGGATTCAGGGTAGTTACAAAGGCAACAAAATTAGATTATTAATTTAACAAGAAAGGTCAAAAGCATATCAGAATACTGGGCAGCCAGTAAAAGAACAACTGGAGGGTATGTAGAGATGTAATAACTGCTTTCTATCACCTTTAAGACCCCTGTGGTTCGACAGGGAACTTAGAGAGCTGAAGTCTAGAGGTCAGAGATTTGAACATTGGAGAACACCATCTGAGAGAGAGAGAGACAAACTGACTCTGAGGACTCATTATAATGAGTACCAGAGGGCTGTGTCCCATAAGAAGGCCATATTCCTGCCCAGAGAAACTGCAGCAGGGAGGAATAAACCAGCTGAGCTCTTCTGGACTGTGGATAGACTACTTCATCCTATATGTGTGCAGCTGGTGAGAGCTAATTTGACCGCTTTTTATGAAAATGTTGCTTGGTTCTTCCCTGGCAGGGTGTCTTCTATTTGGTCCAGTATCTCTCCCCACCTGGGTTATCATGGCCCAACAGGGTCAAGCGGGTTGTTAGTGGATATCCTTTTCATGTTTGGGAGCAGTTTAGGCCAGTTTTGGTGAAAGAGATGTGTGCTGTTGTCTCAAAGCTGTTGCCCACCTTTTATGAGCTGGACCCAAGCCTGATGCACTTTTGGTGAGTTTTGTGGCATTTCTGGGTCCAGCGTTCGCAGAGTTAGTCCAGCATTCCCTTTCAGATGAGACCTTTCTGAGCACATAGAAAAATGCTCTGGTGAGGCCTCTTCACCGTCTTTGGACCTAGACTGCTTGGTGAATTGTAGACCAGTGTCTAACCTCCCCTTTTTGGGAAAGGTTGTAGGGAAGATAGTAGCTGTGTGAAACACCTCACAGCCTTTGACATCTATGAGCCTCTCCACTCCAGATGTAGGTCTGTGTACAGTACAGAGACTGCATTGGCCAGGGTGTAAAATGAACTTCTCAGGGTGAGAGATAAGAGGAGAGTGGTCATTTCTTGTCCTTCTAGATTTTCTTTCAGCTTTTGACCTCATGGACCATGGGTTATTGTTGAACTGCCTCAGGGAGTACTGTGGACTCGCTGGCATTGTCATCTTCAGGTTTGGGTCTTTCCTCAGAGATAGAATGCAGAGGGTTGTGATGGGGAGTTTCTCCATACTCTCGAAGCCCCTACTCTGTCGTGTACCCCAGGGTTCGACCCTCTCTGCCATGTTCCAGTGTATAAGCTACCCCTAGGAGGGATCATTAGATGGTACAGTTTGGGTTTTGCCTGCTATACAGATGATACCCAGTTTAACTTGTCTTTTGCATCTAGGACACTTGATGTGGCTGATGTGTTAAATTCGTGCCTGGTTGAGATTCAGGGCTAGATGTCATCAAGCTGGCTAAAACTAATTCTGAGGAAGATGTCCGTGCAGGTGACTGAGCCTGTTCAGAGATGGGGTGCAGAAACCACAAAGAGGATGACAGACCTAGTGCTTAGCTCTTTGAGTTTAATGGCCTCTGCTAAGGTGAAGAAGCTGGGTGTCCTTCTGGATGAAACAGAAATGTACAATTTGGCGGCAGATGAGGATCACTTGGCCCACCAAGTTTGCCCATTTATTTCCTACCTACTGTATCACCGCAGCCCTAATTGGTCTCCTACTCTTTTTCCCTCCCCCTCCTTTCCACTAAGATACCTTATGTCTACCGAATGCATTTTTGAACCACACCACTGTCTTTGCCTCCACCACCTCCAGTGGAAGGCCATTCCAGGCATCCACCACTCTTTCTGTGGAAAAGTACTTTCTCACATCTCTCCTGATTCTACCCCATTCCAGCTTCATAGCATGTCCCCTTATTCTTGAGATCCTTTTTTTTCTGAAAAATACATCCCTCCTGTACATTATTTACCCCTGTGAGGTATTTAAAGGTTTCTATCATATCCCCCTCTCCCTCATTTCTTCCAGGGTGTACATATTGAGTTTTTTTAGTCTCTTATTATAGGGCTTATAGTGTAGACCCTGCACCATTTTAGTTACTCTCCTGTGGACTGCCTCCACTCTGTCTACGTCATTCTTGAGATATGGTCTCCAGAACTGGACACCATAGTCCAGGTGGGGCCTTACCAGTAGAGGTGGGCAAAGTGTGCACAATCCGATTTGCGGAGCAAAGGCAGATTCGCGGAGTGCTTCGCATTATAATGAAGAACGAAAAATCCATTGGAAAGGAATGACTTTGCGTTACTCCACCTCCCCAGGCCACTACTCTGCCAAATTTAAGGTGAAGTACATTGCAGGCAGTGCACTTCACCTCACTTCGCCTTGTTTTTGAGCTCCAAAGGCAAATTTTGCAGTGATTCATGGGATTTCAGGTCACATAGACTCTATAATGATCTGCACAGCCTCAGTTTGGGGTAGTATGAGTAGGAAGGAGTATGAGACAGTGTGCTCTGATAGCTGTCTGTGATAGGAATCTTGTAAAAGCTGTTCAAAAAGCATTTTTGTGTTTTTTTTTGGGATCCAACTTTAGTTCATCGATTGTAGGAAACTCTCCTGTGCTCATATCATCGAACGTCTTTGTTTTTGTGTGGATTTTGAATGTTAATTTACAACATTGAGTGTGTGTGGTGAAAGACAATGAAAGTGTGCTTTGGGGGAGGGGTGTATCTGTGGTCTAGGTAGATTTTAAGTTGGAGAAATAGTGATTTCTTTGTTTTTTGGTTATATTTTGGTTATATAACTGACTGTGTTAATGTACACACAGTAATATTGTCAGTAACAGCAGAAATGGTCTTGCTGTTTGTTGTGTGGATGTGGTGCAGCAGTTCATAAGTTCAGGTTGTTCACAAATTTACAAAACGTAACGTGGCATAGTACTGAACTTTTGCATTTGCGACGCATTCCTCATTCAGCAGTGTACACAAACTGTTCTGTGCGTGAGTGTGCGTGCAGTGTTGCGTGCATCAAATTATACACCTTTTATTGTGCCACAGACTAGTGTAATTGCAAGCGCAGCAGTGTGAACCTGCTATCCACTGCAGCTGCCTGATTTTGTACTGTGATCATGGTATCTGTTCTTAGTTTTGCTGCTTGTAAAAGAGCCATAAAAATCAGCACTGTCTGCATTCAGTGCTCCCCCCACCCCCACGTTCAAAAGGTATTTTTTACCAGATTGGATTGTTTTTGTGACCTCATCAGCACCATTGGTTACTGAAGTTGTTTTAATTTCGTGACAGTCTCAGAGTAGTTTCTTATCTGTTGCTGAATCCACAGTTGTTTATTTGGCTTCACTTCCAACGTCCCTCCAATCAGAGAGTGAACGTATCAAAATCTGAATTTGGTTATAATATTTGTGGTTGATCCCCCAAAATGCCTGCAAAGAGACGTGCAAGCACAGCTATTTCTCACCATGGCAATGTTGGCAGTAAGATGGTCTGTGGGCGTGGTAGTAGTACGCAGATGCAGAAGTGCATTACTGATGTGAGGAAAGGTATTTCTCCTGCAATGTTTTTTTACAGCCCAATCAGTAGCTTCACTCATAATTGGTGGAGATGATGTTTTCCCAGCCAGTGGTGTTAGTGTTACTGGTGTTAGTTGTGGTGGAGGTAGTACAGGGATTTATTTAACTCCAAAAATTGATTAGCGTTTTGCTCATAAAAGTGCTAAAGCATTGTGAAAATGCATAGTACTTGCCTCACTGTGTTTAACAAACATAACACTTCTAGAAAACCTATATGAATACTTTCTGTACAGTTAGCATTGTCCCAAGAAAAAAACTGCTAATCAATTATTTAAAACCCTGTAGTATTAGTATTGTTGCCTCAAGTTCTAATTCCAACCAGTGTACCGTATCCAAAAATATTGTGTGTGAAGCAGTGCAAGTGAGTGGCAGCATAGATGATGTCATACTTCCCAGTAACTGAACCTGAGGATTCTGATGATTATATCAACGATAGCATACAATGTGATATTCCATCCACCATGGCACTTAACGTCACACATTTTCCATGCAGTGATTCACAGTGTGGTGAAAAAATATCAGGTGATGGTGGTGTAGATGCCGATGATGAATGTGATGATGATGATGATGATGTTGCTGTTGTTGCAACATGCAGTCCAGATGCTAGCATCCAAGCAGAAGATGTGGATGTGTGTGACGTTGATGAATATGATGATGATGTAATTGACCCCAGTTGGGAACCGGAGAAAAAGAAATTAAAAGTGGCTGTGTCTGAGTCTGTTTGCAGGAACCCCCCCCCCTGTAAAAACTTGTGATCTACCGGTTTTAGTTGATGGTGATGATGACCCATTAATCAATATGACAGGTAGTCATGGTGGTCAGTTGCAATCCAGGTGTGCAGTGCCCAAAACATCACGTGCCCCCCCCCCGCGTCAGTGCTTAAAATAATGGACTTAAATAAGCCACATCATGGACATGTTAAAAGCAGAGCACCACAATCCCTTGTTTGGGATTTTTTTGTTCAAGATGCAAATGATGATTCAGTTGCAATCTGCCAGGTTTGCCATGTGCGTGTGAGTCGAGGTAAAAAGGGGAGCCATCTGGGCTGGGAGGACAGCATACACATCTTAAGAATAGGCACTTGGCACTGTGGACCCAACACAA
This sequence comes from Neoceratodus forsteri, assembly GCA_016271365.2. NCBI lineage: Eukaryota > Metazoa > Chordata > Ceratodontiformes > Ceratodontidae > Neoceratodus > Neoceratodus forsteri. The sequence goes on from JADMNL010000028.1 coordinate 221,213,799, forward strand.
GCTGGCAGCTAATACCACAGTGGGGCAATCACCCACGTCACCGGCAACCATAGACAGCATGGTATCCCCTTCCATGACTGTTAAGCCCAGTAGGAAATTAAACGTGTGCAGTAGTGCAGTAATAAGAGCAGAGGATTACTACTAGCATGATGAGGTGGAGGACCATAATGACTTTAAAATGTTGTCCAGTGCTGGTGAGAGTAGCAGTTTTTGTGGTGGTGGTGGTGAATGCAGTATGTCTAGTGCAAGTGGTACCTCAACTCCGGTTGGCAAATCTGGCAAAATAACAGCATTTCTGGGTTTGTCATCATCACCTGTGCAACCGTCTTCATCAAATGTCCACATTCCACGCCCTGCCAATGCCATTCATTACAGAGCACAACCATTTGTGATCAGCACACCCCATGTAAAATGTTTAAGTTAGCCCACGTTACAGAGTGTTTTTGTGCAAAAGCTGAAATACCCCACCAATCATACAGTGTTACGTGAACTCAATGCTGCTGTAGCGGAAATGCTGGCAATTGATCTTTTCCCCTTCTCCTTTGTGAAGAATTCTGAGTTCTGGTGGTTTGCTGCACGTGCCTGTCCAAAATGGAAAGTCCCATCCAGGACATACTTTTCTACCCGTGCTGTCCCCGAGTTGTTCCGCACTGTGTCCAACTCAGCAAGACATGCCCTTCAACATTCCTCCTCTTCATTCATCCATTTAAGTATGGATATGTGGACAAGTGGGAAAACAGTGGGGAGTTCATATTTGTGTATAACTGCACAATTGGTGCAGGTGCCGGGGGTTGTTTGTGATGTTGGTAGTGTGAATAATCAGTGCAGTAAGGTGGATTGTCGCTGCAGCAATTTTCCAGGAATTCGACAACATGCAACAATTACTATGTGCAGTGTGACCTGTTCACACACTGGTGAGAGCATGTTGGATGTGGTACTGACTGAAATTGACAGATGGCTAAATCCTCTGTCCCTGAGAGCTGGGTTCATAGCAAGTGACAATGGGTCAAATGTGGTGAAATGCATTACGAATGGTGTTTTTTTTCATGTTCCATGCATGGCCCACTGTTTAAATCTTGTGGTTCAGGAGTTTCTGCAGCACCCTGATATAAAGGAAATGCTGACTGTTGCATGACGTATCTGCTCTCACATTTCAAGATCTGGAAAGGCCCGTGACCAACTCCGGCAGTTGCAGATACAAAACAGCCTGCCTCAGCACCACTTGAAGCTGGAAGTTGTCACCTGATGGAACTCCACTTTATACATGGTAGAGAGGTTGTATGAACAATACAAAGACATCTCAGAATATCTTGTTATGCACACTAGCCGTGACAATTCCGGGGCCTCCATGTCTATGATAACTGAACAGTGGCACCTCATGGACTCTGTAATAAAAATTTTGCGGCCTTTTGAACATGCCACACAGGTAGTGAGTGGTGAGTCTGCCTCCATTAGCCAATCAATTCCACTGCTGTGGGTGCTGAGGCAGACATTGGTGAATGTACAGCATAGCCTTGATGTTGCCGGAGACAGTGGTAGCAGTATGTTGCTGCAACACATGCTGACAGTATTCGACCAGAATTGTCACATTGTGAGCATTCAGCGTAGTGGAACTTTTCAAGAGGGATTTGAAAACTTATTTGTGGAAAATGGCTTTTTTAGATAATTAAGTTATTTATAAATGCTTGGATTTTATTATTAATACTCTATTTCATTGTATGTTGATTTTATGTACATGTTCTGTTTTTATGTAGTGTTTTGAACTGTTTTTAAAATTGTTCAGCACCTTGATACACTGAAAGGTGCTATATAAATAAAATTATTATTATTATTATTATTATTATTAGTGACAACTTTGCCATAGAACAATGCTGGACCCACGATACAAACGTGGAATTGCATCAGTAGTAGAGGGAGGGCCTGAACAGGTAAACAATATCAGTGGTCAACTAGTGTGCCTGGTTCATGGGGCACAGAAGTCACATGCCAAGGTCAGCAAACCTCAGCAGCATAATCCAGCTGAAGGTGTACCTGTAGCACTATCAAGCATATCCTGCAAGGAGAAGGGGACTGCAGTTCCAGGTGGTCTGTCATCCAAAGTGGCTGGTGTCAACCCACTTTGGGAGGCTTTGTCCCAAGTGGGTATTTGTGAAATAAATGATTCGGGAGAACAGGATGATGCATCAACAATTGAACTTAGTGCGGCACAGAGAATGGTTGAGTCATATTTGTCTGAAAACAGGCATCTGACAATAACTGAAGATCCTCTTTTGTACTGGAGTGGAAAGGTCAGTGAATGGCCAGAGCTGTCTGCAGTGGCACTGAAGTACCTCACATGCCCACCCTCCAGTGTAAGTGTTGAGAGGGTATTCAGGTCAGCAGGTGCAGTAGTCAGGGGTCGTCAGACAGACCTGTCTCCTGCAAATGTTAGCTTGCTAACATTCATTAAAATGAATGAGAGGCACATACCAGCAGAGACTGCAACCTCGGTATTTGTACCCCGGCCTAGTCATGGTGGTCTTGCTGATATGGAAATGGAGCATCCTGGTGGCACTGGCAGTGGCTGCCTGAAACGGACCACCACTGACGTAGATGACGACACAATGGAGAAAGAATTTCCCAGTGGTCAGACTTCAGACATCGGTGACTGTGAGGGCAGCTTTCTTTATGAGGATGATGATGCGGTTAATGTTGGCAGGTTTTAACTGAAGTTTTTAAAAGGCGGTGTGCCCCCCCCAGACCACCACCACTGGGACTGATGTTAACCACTGCCACCACTGCCATCATGAGTCTGTCTGCCCCCCGAACCACCACCACCACCACCACCGGGACTGACGTTAGCCACTGCCACCATGAGTCTGTCCATCCCCCGGGCCACCACCACGGGACTGATGTTAACCACTGCCACCATGAGTCTGTCTGACCCACGGACCACCACCACCGGGACTAATGTTAGCCACTGCCACCATGAGTCTGTCTGACCCCTGAACCACCACCACTAGGACTGATGTTAGCCATTGCTGCCACGAGTCTGACCCCTTGACCACCACCACCACCGGGACTGATGTTAGCCACTGCCACCATGAATCTGTCTGCCCCCCCAAACCACCACCACCACCGGGACTGATGTTAGCCACTGCCACCATGAGTCTGTCTGCCTCCTGGACCACCACCACCGGGACTAATGTTAGCCACTGCCACCATGAGTCTGTCTGACCCCCGGACCACCACTACCACCGGCACTGATGTTAGCAACTGCCACCATGAGTCTGTCTGTCCCCCCAGACCACCACCACCGGGACTGATGTTACCCACTGCCACCATGAGTCTGTCCAGACCACCACACCCATCAGCCAGAGACACAAAGCTTCCCAATATTTAAACCATAAAGTGAGTATGTGTACTCATGTTTGTTATGCTGCTTCACTTCCTTTAGTTGTACGTTTTGTTTTCTGTAACTTTTCAGAGCTGCAATGGTAAAACACATACAGTACACTTCTTTTGTTTCTTTTACAGGGTAACGAAAAAAGGCTCCATCACTAAAACTTGTTGGGAATGGTACTGTAGATGTACTGTACAGAGAGGAAGCGATGCAGTATCCATGTGAAATCCATTCTGGTAAGTATGAAGATTTTATTTCATCCATTTCATTGTTTTGTAAAGACTGCAGCAAATATTGCACACAGGTTGTGTTAGTTGACAAGCAGTGGTGGAGCTGGGGGCTGGGGGCGATCACCCCTCCTGGCTGCCCCAGTGTGAGTAGTGGCACCCTGCCACCATCTTTATTCACTGTTTAGTGCCCATTGTGGAGCCTGTGATTGACTGAATGGCCCCCCCCGGCTCCCAAACCTGACTCCGCCACTGTTGACAAGATGTGGGTTTGAAATGTGACTTGACTTTAGGGATTGAGATTTGAGAACCAGGGAGGGACACATAACAATTAAGTTGTAAGAAGTCATTCATTTCTTTTTTTAGGAAATTTCCAGATGCTTTGTTGTTCTGACAAAGTGGCCTTATCCAAACAAGTTCTTCAAAATCAGACCCACCCCCATGGGCTGGGGCACACATGCAACATGCAGAAGTCATTTCATTAGATGACCATGACCATATTTAATAACCAGACTCGAGAAGGATGCAGATGAAATCTGTGAAGAAGTAACAAAATAAGAAACCATTACAGACAAACCTGCAAATATGCTTCCCCCACCCCAAAAAAAAAAAAAAATACTTACCTTCATGTGTTTGAGAGTTATCCATTGCAAATTTCTACGCAAAAAGTTCTCATCAAGCACTGGAATGTGCACACTAACAGTATCTGTGACCTGTGATACAGAACAATACCATGAGTACATGTCCATGTCAACCCCCCCTCACCTACAAAATACAGAAATATATATATCTATATATATCAACTCACCAAGATACTATTAGTGTACAGACAAAGGGCACCCTTTCATCCAGTGGAGATGATCACATTGCATTGCTCGAATCGCAGCACACATTGGACCAGCAACAGTTCACTCACGGTCATCATTTTATTCTGGAGCACTGCGCGCATGAGTGACTGCGCAATAAATTCTAGGGGACTTTGCATGTGGCGTGATGATCCCATTTCACTTCCTTAGCACTTGTCAATTTTCTGGACACAAGGTGGATGCACTTTGGGCATTCAGAAAAAATCTGCTGACTCTGTGTGACCACTGCACGCATGAGTGACTATGCAACAAATTCTCGGGGACTTTGCATGTAGCATGACGATCCCATTTCACTTCCTTAGCACTTGTCAATTTTCTGGACACAAGGCGGATGCATTTTGGGCATGCAGAAAAAATCTGGGGACTCTGTGTGACCACTGTGCACGTGAGTGACTTCGCAATAAATTCTAGGGGACTTTGCATGTGGCGTGACGATCCCATTTCACTTCCTTAGCACTTGTCAATTTTCTGGACACAAGGCGGATGCATTTTGTGTGTTGTGATTGTGAGCACATAACGTCGTACTTAAATTATAAATTAAAGCAGCATTGCAACAGTGTGCTGGCAATTTTGACTTATAATTTTTTTATGCTATTTTACATTGACGCCATTGCCGGCCACTAGTTACCTCATGACTTGTATGATACCCTTGTTTTCACAATTTGTGTCTGCTTTACTACTTTTTTCTCATGTCTGAAAATAAAAAAGGAGCATGCCATTTAATATTGTTCTGACCAGGTTATTATCACTATTTGCAGCTGTTTTTGAACAACTATTGTTCTGTGAGGTCATGAAACACTGCGTACTGCATAATTGTTAATTTGACAACAGAAGTAATATATAACAATTGATGGAGAAAAACAGTGCAAAATACTGACGAAGACCTGGTCTGCACCATATTAAAAGGAGTGCTCCTTTTATTATCTCAGACATGAAAAAAAGTACTAAAGCAGACTCAAATACTGGAAAGAATAGTATCATACAAGTCAGGATGTAAGTAAAGTGGCAATGTAAAATAGCATAAAAAAAGTATAGGTCAAAATGTTCAACAGATTGTTGCACTGCTGCTTTAAAGAGATTCACCAAGTTACATAGTTATAGATGGTATTGCACCCAATATATTGGTGCCTAACCTCCAGCAGAATCTTTGTTGCTCCACATGTCCTTAAATAGTGCAATACTTTTCTGGCAAAAACATTCGTAATTTCAGTAAACTGGATCCGGACTTCCCATTCTGAAGAGCCGCCCAAGTTCCGCCCCCACACTCAGCAACGTTGTGGTGAAACATGGGCACGTTTCAACTAACAAGAGCCTTGTTAGTGTAAACGTGCCCACGTTCCACCACAAACTGACCATTGTAACATAAAGAAACATTCGGAAAGCTGCCGGCCATTCACTATAATAAACCACGCCTGCTTCCCCGGCATCATGTCTTAACATTGCTGAGCTGTGGCGGAACTTGGGCGGCTCTTCAGAACAGTGAAGTCCTCCGGGACCTGGTTTACTGAAATTATGAGCATTTTTGCCAGAAAAGTATTACACTATGGAATGTAAGGACATGTAGAGCAAGAAAGATTACCCTGCAGGTAAGGCACCCATATAAGGAGCATGTATGACTGTATGTGCATGTATATATTTAAAGGGAAGCAGTCAGCAACAGGAGCCCCTGCATCCTGCCCAGTGCAAGGCTTACCCTCCTGTTAAGCCTTTTAAGTATGTTGTAGCATTTTTCTCATGCCGCAACATACTTTTTTTAATACAGAAAGGTCAGCAACCCAGAAGGATGGCGGACGCTATGGTGGCCCCATTATGTGTAAAGGAAAGGTGCGGCAGAGACACACCATACGCTTCAAATACTTTTGTATTGATGCGCATGGTGCATCGCCGTTGCACCTTTACGCATAATGGAGCCCCCATAGCATCTGCCATACTTCAGGGTGGCTGACGTTTCTTTAGTACAATAAAGTATGTTGCGGCGTGAGAAAAATGCCACAACATACTTAAAAGGCTTCACCGGAGGGTAAACCTTGCAGGGGGCAGGATGCAGGCACTCCTGTTGCTGACTGCTTCCCTTTAAACTAATACTGTGGCCTTCTATCTGTCTGGTATTAAACAAACAAAACACAAAACAGTACAGCAGTGGGGGGGGGGTGCAGAAAACAAAACCTAATGCTCGATCCCATGATGTTACAGCAGCAGATGAAGCATTGCCACTATTTGCAACTGCTCTTGCTCGATCCGCTCCATCTGTTGCTGGACAACACCCATCTTCTGATTGTTTTCCCTCCATCGCAGCCCACAGCAGTGCTATTTCTGACTGTGTTGCAGGCATTGTGGCAGGGTCTACTGCTGCGGGAGGAAAGCCATTTAGTGGTGCTGGTGAGGGTGGTGCTGGTGGCAGTGGTGGGGGTAGTGGTGGAGCAGCAGCTGCTGCTGTGGCCCTCCACCTGCTCTGGTGACACACAGCAGCAGCACCCACTGTCACGGCCACAGATGGGCCAGCAGGTGGAGGCCTGGCCCGTTCTGTGGCAGCCTGCCACTCACCTTGTGGTGGTCAAGCATGTGTGTCTTCTGGACCCCACTCCCTAGATGTGTCCCCGGGGGCCCTGGCGCACCTACACACCACAGAGCAGGCACACCACAATGCTCCTGTCCCCCCCCCCAACACAGTTGAAAAACTGCCAGACTATCGAGCTGCGGGAGGGACCAGGCACAACAGGGGCAGATGTATTGCCGGCAGCACTGTCACACACCTGGGGGGCTCCACCTGCTGCTGTGGAGTGGGAGGCGGTACTGCTGGAGCTCCTGCAGCTGGTACTGGTGGTGGTGGTGGTGGGGGCAGACTTGCTGGATGTGGCGGTGGCACTGGTGGTGCTGCTGCTGCTGCTGCTTCCGGAGGGGCAGCAGGACCAAATAATCAGGAGCGATCCAGCGACACCAGCCCTCGTTGAACCCCACGTGTCCACACTTCCCTCTGGCCACAGACTGTCCCTGGTCCATAACCCAACAAAACTCTCCTTCCCTCTCCACTCCGATGCATCACGCGACGACGACGACCGACTTCACACATAGTCACAGACAGTCTCACACACACACACACACACACACACACACACACACACACACACACACACACACACACACACACACACTTACACAAAACAAAACTTATAAAACAAATAAATCAGTCACAAAAAAAGAACTCACAAAACAGTACAACAAAAACTAAAGAATTAGTTTTTAAAAAAGCTGTTGGTTTTTATTAAGTTTAAGAAAGCAACAAATAAACACTCCTCTCCTACACTATTCTTCCTCCTTCTGCCTCTGCAAAGGAGAAAGTGAAAGTATCTGCTGGTATGACTCACTTCCTTCCTGCCTGGCTAAAGCATGTGACTTACAGTACTGTAATCCATGTGATGTGTGTGTGTGTGTGTGGGGGGGGCTGCTTAAAGTGCCTATTGTTGTCATTCCGACTTACTTCACATTAAGGCAGAATAACAATGCAAAGTCAAGTCATAATCACAAGGCGAAGTGAGCACTCCTCAATGGCCACTTCGCACAGCATTGCACTAACGCAAAGTGGCCACTTCGTGTTCACTTCGCCTGTGTATTTTAAATTTGCTGCATCTCTACTTATCAGTGGTCTATACGGGGCAACACCACCTCCCTCTTTCTGCTGATGATACCCTTCCTTATGGACCCCAGCATCCCACTAGCAGTCCCAACTGCCTTATCGCATTGCCTGCCACCTTTAGGTCATCCAGTATGATTACCCCAGGTCTCATTCCTGCTTGGTGGTCATCAGTACTACTCCACCTATTTGCATTCTGCAGTCAGGTTTCTGCACCTTAAGTGCATTATTTTGCACTTTTTTGCATTGAAACTCAGCTGCCACACCCTTGAACACTCCTTTTCTCAGGTTTCTGTTCATCCTTTCCACCCTCCTGGAGTGTCCTCCCTGTTGCAGATTCTGGTGTCATCTGCAAAGAGGCAGATCTTCCCTTCCCTTCCAGTTCCTCTGCAGTGTCACTTATAAAGATGTTAAAAAGGACTGTCCCAGCACTGATCCCTGAGGCACCACACTGGTCACCCTCCCTTCCTCAGAGTGAATTCCGTTTACCACCACCCTCTGTCGCCTATCCCTAACCAGTTTCCTACCTACTGTAGTTTACTACCTTTGGACCATTTCTGAGCTACCCAGCTTGCCTGCCAGTCTCCTTTGCAGAATGATGTTGAAAACCTTAGTGAAATGTAAGTGTGCCACGTCCACCACTCCACCCTGATTTAATTCCTTGGTCACACAGTCAAATAAATCAATCAGATTAGTTTGATATGACCCCCCCCAAATGAATCCATGCCGGCTTGGGTCTTGTAGCCTGATGGATTCATGATATTCCATAATACTTTTCTGCTGCAGTGTTTCCATTAACCCCCCCCCCCACAAATGTCAGGCTGACTAGCCTATAATTGCCAGACTCCTACCTGCTACTACTTTTGTGAAGTGGGACTACATCTGCACTTCTCCAGTCTTCTGAAACCACTCCTGTGTCCAGTGAGCTGTTAAATAGGACTGTCAGAGGTGCAGCCAGTACCTCCCCGAGCTTCTTCAGTACTCTTGGATGTGCTCGGTCTGGTCCCATTGCCTTGTCCACTTTCAAATTAATGAGTCCCTTCAAGTCTCTCTCCACCAAAAAAGGACTAGTGTTCACCCCACCCCCCATAGCTTCTGTCACTTATTTGTGATACCACCTCTTCTTCTTCTTCTTCTTCCTCTGCGAACAGCAAGCAGCAGTATTTGTTCAGGATGTCCACCTTTTCCTGATCCCCCTCTGCACAGTCCCTCCTTCCCTTTTTAACCTCAAAATCCCTCCCATGGTCTTCATCTTTTCACTTACTAGTTTGATAGGTTGGTAAGACATAAGAAGGCCGGTGCACATCGAGTATGTCTCCTACCACAAGGTGGATGCATTATCCAGTGTTAGTAGTCCATTTAAGATGGTGGCCAAGTTTAATTTTAAATGATTCAGAACTGTTGGTATCCACAACCTCTTGTAGCCTGTTCTAAGCTTTGGCTGCCCTAATAGTAAAGAAGTTGTCCCTCTTTTTTGTGTTGGCCCTTGGTATTGCTAGTTGTTTAGTATGAAGTCTAAGACTGAGCCGTTTAGAAGCCAGTTGTAGTGAACATTCATTTGAAAGTTCCTTACTTAATAATATTGTGTAAATCAAAACAAGATCACCTCTGAGCCTTCGGTTTTCCAGGCTGGCCAGCCCTGTGGTTACAAATCTATCTAGATATGACATATTGGATTACCTGGAAATTATTTTAGTTGTCCTTCATTGTACTTTTTCTAATAGATTCATATTGTGTTTGGCATAAGGTCTCCAGAATGGCAATCCAAAATCCATGTGTAGGTGGATGTATAACCTATAAAGAGGCATAATACAGTACATATTTCTATATATGAAAGTTCTTTTAATGCTATTAAGTGTTCTTCTGGTCATAAGGGATATCTTTTTACAGTGAGCGGAACTAGACATTTTGTTATTAATAATTATTCTCAAGTCCCTTTCTTTGTTCACTTTAAAGTTTTATTGTTTCCAAGAAATACAAAATCACACATTCCCCCATAATGCAAAGCAGCTGGTTCTGCTTTAAGCAGGAATCCATTACATATATATCACATGATGCTCTGCATTATGGGTATGTCTGATTTTTTTAGCCTTAACTTTTTTCCCACCTCTTTCGAGCACCGTAGCAGTCTCTTTTCCTCTTGCTCTTGCTCACTTGCTTAATGCAGAAGTTTGTCACCTTAACTGTGCCCCCTTTTAGGTTCACACACTGTTGCTCTCCCCCAGGTCATACCCCACACCAAGGTATCCCTGAGGCATTCACCCATGTTTAGAAAGTCTGCCCTCCTGAAATCGAGGAACCTCATCCTTCTGTGGTTCAGTTCTGCAGCCATCCTTAGATTGAACCACACTGTATAATGAGCACTGGTCCCCAGGTAGCCCCCACCTTGACTTCTGCAACACTGTCCCTGTTAGTGAGTACCAGGTCCAGTATTGTCCCATCACAAGTGGGTTCACCGAATAGTTGCCTGAGGAATGCCCCCTGCAGGGTGTCCATAGAAACATAGACTTTGTCAGCAGATAAGGACCGCTTGGCCCACCTAGTCTGCCAATTTCCCTACCTATTGGATAAGCTGCAGATTCTAGATAACCAACAGCCTACTTCCTCCTACCTCCCACTATAATTGCCTTATGTCTGTCCCATGCATTCTTGAATTCCCCCACTGTTTTTGACCCCACAACCTCCGCAGGAAGGTTGTTCCATGTATCCACCACCTTCCATGAAAAATACTTTCATGTTGCTCCGAGCCATCCTCCTCTATTTTCAAATTGTGCCCCTTGTTCTTGCATCTCTTTTCTGAAATATGCTACCCCTTGGACTTTGTTGATTCCTCGAGGTACTTGAAAGTTTCTATCATGTCCCCCCTCTCCCTCCTTTCCTTGAGAGTATACATATTAAGCTCCTTTAGTCTCTCCTCATATGGCTTCTCTTGCAGACCCTACACCATTTTAGTTGCCCTCCTCTGTCCTGCCTCCATCCTGCCTATGTCCTTGTGGAGATGGAGTCTCCAGAACTGCACGCAGTACTCCAGATGGGGTCTCACCAATTGTCTGTACAGAGGGATAACAACTTCCCACTTTCTACTGATGATTCTATCCCTATGCATCCCAGAATCCCCCCAGCCCTCCTTACTGCCTTCTCACATTGCTTGCCTACCTTAAGGTCATCTGATATGAGTACCCCCAGGTCCCTTTCCACTTTTGTTGTTGTTAGTACTCCCCCTTCCCAAAAGTGGATGTCCCTACTTTTGAAGCTACAGCAGGGAGGCTTCAATCTACATCCAGTAGATTGATGTCCCCACCAGCAGCACCTCCCCTTTTTCTTCCATTTTGCTAATGGCCTCTGCCAGTACCTTACTTGAACTCTTCCCCCTGTGCCAGAGGTCTGTAGATCATGCCAGTGTGAATAGTGACTATGCTCCCTGTCTCTAGGGAAACCCACAGTACCTCTGTCCCTCTGTATTCCCTGTATATCTGTTGCTTTCATGCACCATTCCTTCACATAAAACACCACAAACCCTCCTTTCCTTCCCACCTTGTCTTTCCTGAACAAAGTATAGCCTGATGTGACCATGTCCAAGTCATAGTTTTCAGTGCAACATGACTTGGTAATGGCCACAATATCTAGTCCGGCCCCTGCCATGATGTCCTGTAGGTGTGGAATCTTGTTTCCTAGACTTCTAGTATTCACATGCATGGCCTTCCAGATTTTGTTAGCACTGCCTGTTATCCTCATTTTTTTCCTTTTTGTCCCCTCTTCCCCACTCTCTTTTTAATGCTCCCAATCCTATCCCCCTTTGTTTCTATCCCCCAGCTTCCTTTATTAATTTTTACCCTGGGGGATTCCTCTCCCCAGACAAGAGGCTGATGCTTGAGACTTGATCATCAGCTGCAGTTTTATCATCTCAGAAACAGTGTCTGGCTAAAAGCCCTGATTCCCCCTGAATACCTGCTCTCATTGGAACATGCAATCATTATTTGTGCTTTCCCAACTGAACTACTGCAATGCTCTGTATCTCAGGGTGAATGGGGGTGTCCTGTATCACCTCCGGTTGGTGCAGAATGCTATGGCCAGGTTATTAACAGGCCTTCCTAGGTCTTGTTATATAACCCCAGTCCTGTGAGAACCGCACTGGCTGCCAGTGAGGTGGCAAATTACCTTCAAGGTTGGTTTGCTGACCTACAAAGCCCTATATGGACTGGACCCAGGCTACCTGAGAGACCTACTGATTCCCTACCAGACTTCCCACCCCTACACTCCTCCTCAGAGCGCCTCCTAGCTTTTCCAAGGTTCAGGCTGAAATCCTCGGGTGTCCGTGCTTTTGCACTAGCTGGCCTGTGAAATGGAACAGGCTTCATTGATTTTTGGGGGAAGTTCCTTGGTGGAGACCCTCATGAGAGGCCTAAATACTTTCTCTTTTTAGAGACTTTTAGTTCTAATTATATTCCAACTATAGATACAGGACTAGGTACTAATGACAAGTACTGGTTAGGGAGAACTTTAAAGGCAGTTGCTAGGAGCTAGTCAGAGGAGGTACCCCTCAAGTTATTCAAGGGTTGTGTATTACAGGAGGTTTTGTAACTCCAGTCAGGGTAAGACTTCAGCCAGCGGATGAGAATTAGGATCAATGTCCAGTGAATTTGAGTCTGCATTCTAGGTAGATAGAGTGCTTGTCTGTATGTATGTAGGCATTTGGTGGTTGAACTAAGCTAGTGGAGGAGTGGGCAGAATACAATGGTAGGGACAGGCACAAGCCTTAGTAGATGGTACTAGGTTCAGTGGTTGCTGCCCTTTAAGAGGGAGGTGTATGGAACTCGATACTCTTTGTATGTGTTAGTGGGTGAGCGGAGCCAAAGTGTATTTTAATTAAGGTTGGGGGGGGTGAAAATTTCATCGAGCAAAAGGTTCAGAGCATTATGAGTCTGAGCCCAGTTTAAACATTGGAGCTGCAGGGCAGCCTAGCCAACTGGGGAACTCCTGGGTGCAGAGCATCCAATGAGGGTGAGGCCCTTGGTGGCACCAGAGTCTGAGTCAGCTCTCAAAGCCTAGGAGAGCCGTGGCCATACCTGGTGAATAGTCTTGGGGGACAGGTGTCAGAAGTTCTCCTTGCACTGTGGTGGCACTCTAAGCTTCAATTCTAGGCCGTGGGTTGCGGTGCAAGCCCAGAGGGCTGTGGAGAAGTACACCTGTGGGAGAGAGGGAATGGATACAAGGATTAGATAGCCCAATAAGAAGAGGAAGGGCACAGTAAAAACAAAAGAGGGCAATCAATCAGGCTGAAAGGGGCTAGATGGGGGGGTCCAGATGGTAGGCTTGGTGCCAGTAGAATTAGCAAAGTTAAATTCACAGACAAGGGGCTGTGATGGCCAGGGGGAGGGGGTGGGGAGAATTGCAGACACGTAGAACCAGTGGTAAACAGTCCAAGAGTGTCTTTGGACTAATCACTGTTTCTAAGGCAGCCACCATCTCAGTGTCCACACGGGCCACCCCAATAACTATCTGGAAGGTGCCTTGGGGCAGAACCACCCTGGCCCAGTGATCCTTCCCCTTAGAGCTCCATCCTGGTACAATGCCCTCCCACCGGTCATCACATCAATCACCAATCTAGGTCCTTTTAAAGCTGCCTTAAGAGTCCATTTCCTCTCCTCACATCAATGCCAGTGTAACTGGTAACCTGTTGATCCTGCACCATGCCACTAAGCCATGCACCTGCCCTTGGCCTGGCCGTGGAAAGCCCTCACTGCTTCTAGCCTACAGGCTCCTCACCTCCCTTGGTTACTATATAGTTGCATTGGACTATGAATGCATTGTATTATGTATAAGACCAGGCCTCCCTGAGGCAGCTTACTACCAACTCATATCATGCATTGCTTTAGCTACCAATTGTATAGGTCTTAACCATTCATTAGGTAAATATGTCAATAGCTCTGCCCTGTTTTAGCTATCAAATGTATAGGCATTAACCAGTGCTCATTGTACTTATACTCTGTATGATTGCTCATTCACATTTATTCTATGGCCCGGATATTCAAACTGCGCCAGGCTGTGGTGCAAGCCTGGGCGCAGCTCAACTTTGTTGCGCGGGGTGTGGCCTGGGCGATATTCAACGGAGCTGCGCTATGGCACAGCAGCTTTGAATATCACACCCTGACCACCCCCATGTGCATGGTGCAGTGGCACTGCGCCACCGCAAGTGGCCAGAGTGGAGCATGGAGATGCGCTAGCGCAAGTGCTATTGCACCATGCACAGCACCTGCGATATTCAAAAGGGGACATGCAAATGGGGCCATAATTTATGCAAGGCGCACAGGGGGCCATTTTCATCTCATTACGGCTCATTTGCATGCCATTAGCATGCAGGTGCGCCGATCCTGACGACTGCGCCTGGCGCCTGCCCGGCACCAGCAGTCGGGGACCGGCGCCCCTGCAGCCGATCGCGGGCATTAGGTCATCAATAAAAAAACCCTGTCCAATATCCCTGGTGGTCCAGTGGACCTCTTTGTGCCCGATCGTGGGCATCGGTATAGTCCCCCCCCCACGTCCAATATCCCTGGTGGTCCAGTGGACCTCTATGTGCCTGATCGCGGGCATCGGTATAGTCCCCTCCACGTCCAATATCCCTGGTGGTCCAGTGGACCGATCGCCATCCAATTGCGGGCATCTGTAACACATAACAGACCCCTACCACCCTGGTGGTCTAGGTACCCCTCCCACCTGCCCACTGAGCCCACTGCCTCCTCCCCATCAGCGGCGGGCGGCAGCACCCCACCCGCCTGCTGCCCGCTGCCCGCCGACTGACAGCTCGGAAGGCTGCACGCCCATTGGTTCTCGCGTGAGCCAATGGGTGCAGCCCTCATCGATCTATTCAGTCCAGATATATGAATGATTCATTCACATATCTGGACTAATATTGGTATGGGCTGCACGCCCATTGGCTCACGCCAGAACCACTGGGCGGCAGCCCTACTGAGCTGTCAGTCAGCGGGCGGGGGGCGGCAGGCGGGGTGTTGCCACCCGCTAGCTGACGGGGGGAGGGGCAGTGGGCCCAGTGGGTGGTGGGTGGAGGGGGTACAACCACCAGGGTGGTAGGGTCTGTTATGTGTTACAGATGCCCGTGATTGGCGGCATCGGTCCACTGGACCACCAGGATATTGGACGGGGGAACTATACCGATGCCCGCGATCGGCACATAGAGGTCCACTGGACCACCAGGGATATTGAATGGGGGGAATTTGCTCCAGGAATGCCCATGATGGGGCATGGGGGGGCGCCGCCAGGTGCGGCAGAAACTCGGGTGGACACCCACAGTTGGCAGCTGCCGTGTTGCGCCCTGCAATGCGGCAGCTCACCTGTGGGTGGCCATCACTTGTTCCTTTTTTGGCTTAACTTTGTGCAGGTGCAGGTAGGGGTTGCGCATGCATGACTCTGCACATCCCGGGCTGAATAACGGGATGTGCAGGTTGCATGAGCACGCCCCCACCTGTGCTCAGATACATTACTGATTCGAGCCAAGATCGGGATTTGTGCGGAGCACTTTTCCTTTTGAATATCAATGAGGTGCATCAGTGGGTTGCACATGGCGCAACACTGTTGTGTCATGCGTAACCCTTTTGAATATCTGGGCCAATGTATGTACTGTATGAATGTCTGTGTTTTATTCTGACGTGGATCCTTTGGAAACAAGTCTATGATTCAAAGGGTTGCAATTCCGATTTCCCAAATAAATAAATAATCTATAAATGCCTGGCCCTACTAGAGAACTTAAAATGCTCTAAATATAGCTGCAGTACAAGAATAATTCTGCGGGCTAGACCCAATTATTTAAACAAGAAAAAATCAGTCCCAACAGGTGATCTTAGTCCTCTAGATTAAACTGCAGTACATGATTATTGCTATGGGCTAAACAGTTACTTAAACAAGAAAGAATCTGCACCAGTATGAAATCTTTGTGCTCTAAGTAAGAACAACAATACATGCACTATTCTAGGGGCTGGGAGTAAACCCAGATAATACTGCTAAAATGAAAATTTCGCTGAGTGAAAGGTTCAGAGCACTATGAGTCCGAGCCCAGTTTAAAAATTGGAGATGCAGGGCAGCCTGGCCAACCGGGGATCTCCTGGGTGCAGAGCATCCAATGAGCGTGAGTCCCTTGGTGGCGCCAGAGTTTGAGTCAGCTCTCAAAGCCTAGGAGAGCCATGGCTGTACCTGGTGGATAGTGTTGGGGGCAGGTGGCAGCAGTTCTTCTCGTGCCATGGAGGCACTCCAAGCTTTAATTCCAGGTTGTGTGTTGCGGTGCAAGGCCAGAGGGCTGTGGAGAAGTATGTCTGTGGGAGAGAGGGAATGGATACAGGGATTAGATAGCCCAACAAGAAGAGGGAGGGCACAGTAAAAACAAAAGAGTGCGATCAATCAGGCTGAAAGTGGCTAGCTGGGGTGGGGGGTGGGTCCAGACAGCAGGTTTGGTGCCAGTAGAATTAGCAAAGTAAAATTTACAGACAAAGGGCTGTGATGGCCAGGGGGAGGGCATCAGGAGAATTGCAGACACGTAGAACCAGTAGTAAACAGTACAAGAGTGTCTTTGGACTAATCACTGTTTCTAGTCTATAAATGACTGGCCCTACTAGAGAACTTAAAATGCTCTATATATAGCTGCAGTACAAGAACAATTCTGTGGGCTAGACCCGATTATTTAAACAAGAAAATAATCAGTCCTAACAGGCGATCTTAGTCCTCTAGATTAAACTGCCGTACATGATCATTGCTACAGGCTAAACAATTACTTAAACAAGAAAGAATCTGCACTGATATGAGATCTTAGTGCTCTAAATAAGAACAACAATACATGCACAATTCTAGGGGCTGGGAGTAAACCCAGACAATACTGCTAAAATGAAAATGTCACCGATCAAAGGGTTCAGAGCACTACGAGTCCGAGCCCAGTTTAAAAATTCTCCTGGGTGCAGAGCATCCAATGAGGGCGAGTCCCTTGGTGGTGACAGAGTTTAAGTCATCTCTCAAAGCCTAGGAGAGCTGTGGCCATACCTGGTGGTTAGTCTTGGGGGGGCGGGTGGCAGCAGTTCTTCTCGCACTGTGGAGGTGCTTCGCGCTTCAATTCTGGGCCGCAGGTTGCGGTGCAAGCCCAGAGGGCTGTGGAGAAGTGTGCCTGGTGTATAGTCTTGGAGGGCAGGTGGCAGCAGTTCTCCTTGCGCTGTGGAGGCACTCCAAGCTTCAATTCTGGGCTGTGGGTTGCAGTGCAAACCCAGAGAGCTGTGGAGAAGTGCGCCTGGTGGATAGTCTTGGGGGGCAGGTGGCAGCAGTTCTCCTCACGCCGTGGAGGCGCTCCAAGCTTCAATTCTGGGCCGCGAGTTGTGGTGCAAGCCCAGAGAGCTGTGGAGAAGTGCACCTGTGGGAGAGAGGAAATGGATACAGTACCTAGTCCTGTATCTATAGCTGCCTTACTGTATAAGCGGACATCTGCAGCTTCCAACAAACACCTCAGGAACCTCAAGCAAAATCAAGCCTGCTTATCTTGGCTGCTCTCACCACGATCCCTCAGAAAACTGATCCTCCTATTGCTTATACTGTCTGGCAATGTGCACCCGAACCCAGGCCCTGGATATCCCCCAGCAGGAGACAACACTAGGCTGGGCCATCTAAGGACAGTATCCCTGAATATTGGAAGCCTCATGCCTAAGTTCCCGCAATACCAGGCATGGGTGGAATCAATCAAACTGGATGTTATTGCCCTCACCGAGACATGGCTGTCTCCTAAGATCCCTGATACTGCAGTAGCCCTTGATGGTTTTACCATATTCAGGTAGGAGAGGCTGTCCAAGAGGGGTGGTGGCTGCCCGGTCTACATCAAATCTGATATAAGGGGTCAAGTTCTACCGGCCAGTCTGCATAGCAAGGATGCGCAAATTCTCAGTATTAAACACTTTATTGGTCAACAAAATCAGGTCCTCATACTCTCAGCAGTATAGCTATCCCCTGATAAACAGGGGCCTGGACTGGAGACTTCGGTGTCAATTGGCAATCTCAAGATGCAGCAGCTAGAGACAAAATATCTAGCCTCTACCTCATGCAATTGGTCACACAAATCACAAGGATAAATTATAGGACCGGCTCGAGTACACTTATCGATTGGTTCCTATCCACCTGCCCCAACCATATCACAGAAGTCTCTGTTCTACCTGATTCCCTACGTGACGACTCCCAAGGTATGTGCACCTGGTCCAATAAGTTCACTAAGCATTCACCTCAGAATACCAGAACTCACATGCTAAGACCCAGTCTGCTGGAATATTTCCGACAGCACTTAAGGTTAATTGATTGGTCAACTCTCGACACCGCCAGAGATTAGTAACCAAGCCCTAGACTACTTCTGCTCAGTCTTCACAAATGCCTGTGATATTTTCGCCCCCAGAGCTCAACAAAAGTAAGAGGGATCAGTAACTGTTGGCTCTCTGGAACCCTAACTGACCTTATGCGACTCCAGGACAACCATAGAAACATAGAAGTTGACTGCAGATAAGGACCGCAAGGCCCATCCAGTCTGCCCATTTCTTTTTCTACCTTATAAATGTGCCATCGGCCTTTGCTCTGTCAGTGGCCTATCTATTCATAGTCATTTGTATTGCTCCCTTATGCCTATCCCATGCCTGTTTGAAGCCCTGCACTGTATTCATAGCCACCACTTCTTGTGGTAAGCCATTCCATGCATCCACCACCCTTTCTGTGAAAAAGAATTTCCTCACATTCCCCTTAATCGGCCTCCCTCTAATCTCATGCTGTGTCCTCTTGTCCTGCTATTTTTCTTATATTTAAACATGTTAGACTCTTTCACCTTGTTTATGCCCTTAAGGTGTTTGAATGCCTCGATCATATCACCTCTCTCTCTCTTTGCTCAAGGGTATACATATTGAGCTCTGTTAATCTGTCCTCATATGTCTTCTGATGCAGTCCCTGCACCATTTTGGTTGCCCTTCTCTGGACTACCTCAATTTGGTTAATGTCCTTGTGAAGGTGTGGCCTCCAATACTGCACGCAGTACTCCAGATGGGGCCTAACCAGTGTCTTGTACAGAGGGATTATTACCTCCCTCTTACGACTTGTGATACCCCTACTAATACACCCTAACACCCCCCTAGCCTTACCTACTGCTTTAGAGGTCTGCTTGGATGATTTTAGGTCATCAGTGATGATGGCATACCTGTGGCATAGGGCTAAAGCATCAGGGAATATGGCCGACCTCACTGCCTACAAAGCAGCCAGAAATAAATGCACAGCACTTATCAGGCAGGCCAAGGCCTCCTACTACAAAGACCTTCTAAACAGGAGTTGGGGAAATGGAAAGGAATTCCGGAACTCAGTGAAATCCCTTACAGGCAGGACCACCAAGTCACACCCTGATCTTCTAGTTACCCCATCAGGGACACTTCAGGATCCAAGTGACATTGTGAATGCATTTAATACTGCTTTCATGGAACTAAGTGCTGTGCTTCTCAGGGAATATGTCCCCTCCCCTTAGTCTGGACAGCCCCCTAACTTGAGCCCACCTCCTACTACACCCAATGGCCCACCGCCTTTCTACTTCAGACACCTCTCCAAGGCTGA
Source organism: Neoceratodus forsteri (assembly GCA_016271365.2). Taxonomy (NCBI): domain Eukaryota; kingdom Metazoa; phylum Chordata; order Ceratodontiformes; family Ceratodontidae; genus Neoceratodus; species Neoceratodus forsteri. The sequence goes on from JADMNL010000028.1 coordinate 221,233,521, forward strand.
GACCAAATGGTACATCAAGTGGGTACTGGGCAAGACCAGGATGGGAAGTGATGCCATCAACATGAAGCTAGTAGCCCTAACACTAAATGAGCTAGCTGGACCACTTACAAAAATCTTTAACACATCCCTATGAATGGGCGTATTCCCAGACAAGTGGAAGGCAGCACACATCACACCAGTCCACAAAAGTTGAGACCGAGCTTGCCTTTCCAACTATCACCCCATCTCGATTTTAGCACCTCTCTCCAACGCCCTGGAATGTGCAGTGTCTGACCAATTTGCTGAGCATTTAGAGAAATACAGCCTGCTAAGTACGCAGCAGCACAGCTTCTGTAAACATCACTCCATCCAAACAACCCTGATAGGCTACACTACACAGCTCTATGAGGCTCTGGATAATGGAAGGGCAGTAGGATCTATATTCATTGACCAAGGCGTTCAACACCATTAACCATCAACTCCTACTACAGTGTCTCCTCTCCATAGGCCTTTCACCTAGCACTGTTACCTGGTTCGAAAGCTACCTCTCACGTAGAATACAATGTGTGAAGATCCTTAACATTCTCTCTGAACCTAGGGAGGTCAGCCTTGGAGTCTCCCAAGGCTCCATACTGGGTCCACTCTTATTTAGTCTATTCATAAAATTCACTACCTCTTGTCTGCCCAGCAAAAATGGTGCTTTATGCTGATGATGCAGTCATTTCTGCATCTGGTAGGGACATCACCAGTATAGCCACTGACCTACAGGCCAGTTTTAAATGGCTAGAATCTTAGTTCTCCCATCATAAACTGTTACTCAACTACTAAAACAACAAGTGTATGCTCTTCATGGTGCCACAAAACAAGAAAAATCATGGGTACCTACACATAACAAGTCAAAAAGGTGAGCTGCTAGAGCAGGTCAGCACCTTCAGATATATTGGAGTATACCTTGATGACACGCTCTCCTTCACAACACACATTGAACACATCATATATCATCATATCATATCATACTTTATTTATAAAAAGCGCCTTTCTACGACCAAGGCACCTGTACATAGCACACCCAATACAATAAATGATTTCAAATTTATCAATAAAATCTCATACTTAAAATTCACACTTAAAATACTGTCAATTAAAACCGCCATATGCTGATTCAAATAAATAAGTTTTAAGTGCAGTTTTAAACTCCTGGATGTCATCAAAACAGCTAACACCAAACTGGGAGTTCTCTACTGACATAGACACTCTATGCTCCAGGAGGCTCTTAAACTGGTTACATGCAGCTCTATGCTATCTACCATTGACTATGGTCTAATGATCTATGATGCTGGCTCTGACACCACCCTGAAAAGGATCATAACCCTCCTCAACAAGGCCTGCTGCTTTGTTCTGGGTGCTGACTATCAGACACATGCATGTACCTTGTATTCGGACACCGGTTGGCTACCCCTCCATCACAGAATCAAATACCAGGCTTGTCTACTTGGTGGGGGGGGGGGCATTGCTTGGCCTTATGCCTGAGTCCACCTCCAGACTATACTACACCCAACCAACTGTGAACACCAGAAGTGCTACCAAAGGAGTGTTCCTAGTGCCTTTTAAGCATACCACACTTGCACAATGATCCCTCTCCTACAGGGGCCCTAAATGGCTTAATGACCTACCTACTGAACTCCTTGGGTCCAGCAAAATCAGCCATTTCAAATTCAGACTCCGCAACCTGCTGGTACGTGAGACCACCTGCAACTGATAGACCTTATCAGTGACACCCAAGGGCATTCCACATTCCCCAGCACCCCATACTGCCCTGAACAGCTCCCCCTATCCATTCTCCCATCCATCTCACTCACCCCCACCTTCCTGTCTGCACCCCTCCCAACTTATATTGTCCATGTCCTGGATCTGTCTAGACCCTCTAATTCCCCTACGTGGCAATTCCTCACTACCACTGACAAGTGGTAGCTTTGCCATGCACTCTCTAATTGCTCTGCCTGTTTCTGCTCAATTGCACTTAGAAACCTGTTCATTGCACTTAGTAACCTGTATTTTTTCTTATGTAGCCACTAGCTGTTTCACTTTTGTATGTTTACCGTTGTCTAGTGTCACCCTTGTTCATCTCTCTGTACAATGTTTTCACTGATGTAACTCAATGGATTTGTATTGTGTCACTTGACATGGAACCTTTGTAAACAAGCCTCTGGCTCAAAGGTATTAATCTGAATCTTAAATAAATAAATGAATAAATAAAATATACAGCCTCATTTTCTGATGCCACCTGTTTTATTAGCGTTGCTGTTTTAATGCTCTTAATATGCTATCTATTGCTTATTATTCTGAATTATAATATTTATTTTTATTTATGTTGATTATTATTGCCGTGAGGCACTCGGATCCCCAGGGAATGGAAGACTGAGGAATAAAGTTTACTATTACTACTACTTATCACTATAATCGGTACTCCTTATACTGCACTTCCTGCCTGGGCTACATTTTTCTGTGGTATAACTGAACACTGAATTAAGGATGCTTACTTACAAGAACAGCCCACTTAAATGAAAAGATTTGTCATTTCTTCTGTCTATTCACTTACGCGGGCTGCACTGTATTATAGCATATATGGGAAAGGGGAGCATGCATACAGATATATGTATGCATATGTTCACTAAGTTCACTGTGTATCCTTATAAAATAACAGCAAGTGATTAATATCTGTGCCTGCTGCTTTGAATGTGGTTTAGCAGAGGTTGTCGGTTTGTGGGTAGGCGATTAAGCAAAATAAATGTCACTTTTATAAAAATCTCAGACAAGCTGCAGTTTGGAAACAGAAACTATGAACCTTTATGACACTATAAAGAAGGTTCTAAAGCCCAGCAATAGCAGTGTAAATATTTGCTTGTACATGGAGACTAGAACTTTTACCCCTGATGTCATTGATGCCACTAATAGCACCTCCTCCCACAACAAATACTTAGACAATTACACACAACTGGGTGTGTTTTCTTGGAAGATATATAGACACTCCTCCAGGTCGTGCTCCTCAGCATGCATGTTAATGCCTGTATCTTTCAATGCATCACACTGGAGTGATTCTGAAAATATAGCAGCACCATGTAACCTGATTTTTCCAGTCAGAAAGCAGCGTTTACAGTGACCAGCTTGACCCATTTTATAAATGTTGTTTTCAAACCAACGTGCTCCTGTCGTCAATGTCAGGCACATAATTCTTATATGACATTTTTTGGCAACTTGCATGACTTGGGTCAATAAAGTAAAACTCCCAAACCAAACAAGTTGGAACCTGGATCGTGGGTAAAGGAAACTGGTTTTATATAATGTCTTCCGTACAGAATGTATCCCAAATTGCTTAGCAGTCAAGGGGAGAGAGGGAAGAGAATGTTGCTGCTGGTTTCAGGGCACATGGCTGCCAGTATTCAGAAGCAGCGATTCACGTCACACAAATCATAGCATCGTGCATGAAATAGTGCACACCTGGCAGGGAGGCCTATTCATGCTGGCAGCCCATCTGGTCCTGCCCAGGAAGCCTCTAAGGATATTGGGCTGTGGCGGAACTATGTATGGTGCAAATCTGTGCTGCACCACAGCCTCACTGCTGGAAACAGCCAGCCAGGAACAAAGGGAGATAGTGCATCCCAAGCAGGTTCGCACCTTTACTCCTGGGTGCCCTATTCTGAGGCTAGCATTATAACGAACACACAAGGCATGCAAGGTGCTATGAGGCTACTTATGTGTCATTATGGGCCATTAGTAGCACTGTGGAATGCCTCCATGTATTCATGCATAAAAGCATTGTGCAGAGTGACAACCATTGCTGTCATGGCATCACCTGATATTGTGCACATAAATACATCTCTGGTAGTCTAGTGGCACCCCCTGTCATCCTGATCCCTACAGAACATATGGAAATATCTCCAGTACTCTAGTGTTACCACACCCTACCCCTACCCCATCCCTGTGAATCATATGGAAATATCCCAGGTAGTGCAGTGTTACCCCCCCCCATCTATGTAGAGTATATGGAAATATACCTGGTGCTAGTGTTACCCCAATATCTATTTAAAGAAGAGGGTTATTTAGGTGGGATGGGTACCAGATGTGGGGAGGGGGGGTGCTGAGTGGGTAGGGGAGTAGTGTTTGTCTTTTTTTCATGGGGCTTGGGGTATCTCAAGCAAAGGTGATGCTGTGTTTCTTTGAATGGAGATGGGGTACCACTAGCTCCAGATATGCTGTGCTTATTTGAACAGGGATGGAAGGGTACCACTAGCTTGAGGGACACTCTGCTTATTCAGACATTGATGGGGGGTACACCACTAGCACCAGGGATATTTCCATATGATCTACAGAGATCGGGGTGGGAGAGTGGGTGTCAGTGGACTACCAGTGATATTTCCATATATTAAATGGGGGATTGAGTGGGATGGTGGTACCACTGGACTACCAGGGATATTTACATGTGTACAACAGGGATTAGGGTGGGAGGGGAACAGTTTTCTCATTGCCTGGCACCTGTCCTGCCAGTCGGTGGTGGCGTTGCACACTACTGTGCGTGTTAAGAGTAATGTCTTGGAAATAGTAAATAGCGCTGCCTCAGCAGCCTTTTAGCAGTAGTCTCAAGCTCTCAGCTGGCACAAAAACAGATGAACCACCAGAAAAGCCATAATGTTGATGTACACCTCTGTAATGTACAGCCAGGAGGTAGCGTGAGAGTAAGGTGAAATAAGGTTTCTAGTGGGACACTAAGGGGAAGATCCAAAAGTAGTAAATAGGAGAGGGCAGCAGGGAGAAATTTAAAGAAGATAGTAAACAGGAAAGCAAGGGTAAAAGGGAAAGTCAAGAGACACCCTATCTGGGATAGGGTGGCATAGAAAAGACTGCTAGGATGTTCAAGGGGGTAGACCCAAACATAGGGACAGAGTGCAGTATGGAGCAGGAGGAAGAACGTATGGCCAACAGTGGGAGTGGTGCTGTGCAGAGCAGCAATCTTCAGGGCGACATTCTGGAGACTGAGTAGTTGCTCCATATATACCTTCTCTGGGTTGAGGGAGGAGGTCACTAGAATCCAGGGACACCAAGACCACTGCCACTGCACTAAATGATGCCTAGAAGAAGGAGGGCCAGTTGGACAGTGGTGAGCTTCAGGGAGGGGTGGCAAGGTGGGGGCATATTCCTCCACCAGTGTCTCTATGCAACTCCTTCACTGTTTTGGCAGGATGGGACTGCTGGGAGGTGGCATCCATAGTAGTGGCAGGTGAGGATGTGGGGGTTCTACGCAGGTGGGAACCCAAAGTGGGTGGTAGCAGACCCCAGCAGAGGAAGAATCAACTTCAAGTGGAGGCCTTGACTGTTAGGGAAGTAGATTTGGGAGCAGGGAGGGGAGTGGTGAGGGAGCCTAGGTGCACGTCTGGCACAGTGGCTCAAAGGGATTGTCAGTGGATCCTAAGTATTGTTAGGATGGCAGGGTAGGGGAGAACTGGATGTCATTGTCCACAGGGGGAACCAATGACCTAGCTAGGGATGCAGCGGGGATCGTTCAGGGGGAGTTCAGGGATCTGGAGAAGGGCCTGAATCAGGTAGCATACATGGTGGCCTTCATTGAGGTGCTACCTGTATATGACCAAGGGGAAGACAGAGAACTCCACATCAGGAGTTTCAGCTCTTGGTTGAAGGAATGATGCAGAGAGAAGGGGTTCAGCTACACTGGGGACTGAGGACCGGCCTAGAAGGATATGGGCCTGTATAAAGTGATGGCCTGCATCCATCTAAGAGAGGAACTATAGTCCTCACTGGATGGTTTAAATGTTACTTTTATGAACATTTAAACTAGCCCACTCACTATGGGATAGTAGTAGACCTGGTGCTTACAAACAGGGGCAGTGTTTTGGATGTCAGGGTGGGTTGCCAGCTAAGGACCAGTGATCACCAGACAGTGTGGTTTAACATTAGGATGGCAGCGGAGGAGAACTACATGAGGACGAAGATCCTGGATTTCTGGAGGGCAGATTTTAAAAAAATGGCTGAATGCCCCAGAGACACTCAGGTGGGGGGGGGATTACCCTGCTGGGGTGGAGGGACAGTGTTCAGATTATAGGGTGGAACAGTGAAGGCAACAAACTTATGTGCAGAAGAGGTGAGCAAAAGCAAGAGGAAAAAGAGACAAATACAGTTCTCAAGGGAGGTGGCAACAAGGGTAAGAGCAAAAAGGGCAACGTTCAGGAGATACAAAGAAACACAGAAGAAAGAGGATAGAGGGGTGTACCAGCAAAAACAGAGGGAAGCCGGGAAAGCAGTGATGGGGCACTAAGGCACAAACTAAGGAAAGAATAGCTGAGGGATAACAAAGGGGGACTAGACCTTTTTTAGGTATATAAATGAAAAAAGAAAGACATGGGGAGGAATTGTGAGGCCGAGGGTACAGAGGATGATCAGAAAATAAAGCAGACATTCTGGAGAAATACATACGAGCATACGAAGAAGCCAGCAGAGGAAGGCCATTTGGTCTATCTAGTCTGCTCGTATTGTAGGGTCCACAGCTTGAGCTACTGTCCCTGCCCCTCCCCCCCAGTCCTCCCATCCTCCCTACCCATGATTTATTTATTTATTTATTTTATTTGAATTTTGGTAACCAGGTAAGGCCACTCCGACAATTACAGTCCCTTTTTCAGGGGCGACCCGGGAGAGAACAGCAATAAAAAGAACAATACAGTAGACAACTTATGAGATACAGAAGGCAATAGCATATACTTGGGAACTGACAGCAACTAGGAGTCAACTTGGAGCATGACAATTCACCTGAGGATAACTATAGCAAGTGCTCGAAGAGCCATTCTGTAAGAACAGTCATGTATGAGTACATAGATAGGGAGCTGATGCTAGCCATCCAAAGGATGGCAGACAAGGGTGAGGTAGTACTGGTTGGAGACTTCAATATTCCAGACGTGGACTGGAGCATCCCAGCAGCAGCATCAACTAGGAGCAGATTTATCCTGGACTCCCTTCAGGGTGCCTTCCTCAAGCAACTGGTCATGGAACCAACTCGGCAGAAGGCAATACTGGACCTTGTGCTCACAAACAGGGACAGTGTGATGGGGGTAACAGTGGGGAGCACCTGGGAAACAGTGACCACCAGTCATTGTGGTTTGAAATCAGAAAGAGCAGAACCAAAACCACACAAAAACACGATCCTGGATTTTAGGGGCAGACTTTGGAAAAATGGGAGATACTTGAAAGAGGCATTAAGGGAATGGGACAGAAATCAGGGTTGAGGAACAGTGGGAGTATTTAAAATGGGGATTACAAGAACAACAGAATTATGTATTAAGCAGGTTAGCAAGAGGAAAAGGAAGAGAGACCATTATGGTTTTCCAAAGAGGTAGCAAAGAAAGTGAAAGCCAAAAAGATTGCATTCAGGCAATACAAAAGACACAGGCAGAAGGGGATGAGGAGAAGTACCAGGATAAGCAAAGGGAGGCAGGGAGGTCAGTAAGGAAGCCAAAGCTCAGACAGAAGAACACATTGCAAAATCAGTGGGTAGAGGGGACAAAACCTTTTACAGGTACATAAGTGAAAAAAGAAAGACAAAGGGAGGGATAGTGAGGCTGAATGGGGAGGATGGGGGCCGCGTGGAGGATGACAACAGTAAAGCTGACATATTGAACAGGTATTTCTGCTCAGTCTTTACTGAGGAAGAGGAGGGTAATGGGTCTGAAGGGAGTACAAGGGGTGAGAATGGTGCAGAAATGGACACAAGTCCCTTTGCACGAAAGGTCCTGAAGGAACTGGAAGTAATAGAGTTGATAAAGCAATGGGGCGGATGGGGTGACCCAGAGTCCTTAAAGAACTAAGAGGTGGTGGCTGAACCTCTGGCTATCCTGTTTAGCGATCACTGGAAACAGGGAGGTACCCAAAGACTGAGGACAGCAGATGTAGTCCCTTATACAAAAGTGGGAACAAAGAGGAAGCAGGGAACTACAGACCAGTCAGCCTCACCTCAGTAGTGGGGAAGATCATGGAAGCACTACTGAAGGAGAGATTGGTGGAACATCTGGTTGTCAATGGACTACAGGACCCAAGGCAGCATGGTTTCACCAAGGGGAGGTCATGTCAGACCAACCTCGTTGAATTTTTTGACTGGGTGACTAGGGAGGTGGATCAGGGGAGGGCAGTGGACATGGCCTATCTGGACTTCAGCAAGGCCTTTGACACTGTGCCACATAGAAGACTATTACACAAACTGGGGAATATGGGTGTGGGCAGGACAGTAGTGTGGTGGGTAGGTAACTGGCTGGGTGGCAGAACACAGAGGGTGGTGGTAAATGGCTGTCACTCCACAGAGGAAGAGTGACCAGTGGGGCACCACAGGGATCAGTGCTGGGACGGTCCTATTCAACATCTTCATCAGTGACATGGCGCCTGGACCTAGAAGGCAGAATTTCACTGTTAGCTGATGACACAAGCTCTGTAACAGAGTAGACACACCAGAGGGTGTAGAAAGAATGAGAACGACCTGCAAAAACTTGAAGAATGGTCAGGGGTTTGGCAGTTGAAATTCAATGCAAAAGTGCAAGATAATGCATATGGGGCACAAAACCTGGCATAATATATCAGTTGGGGGTGAGGATATGCACCAAGCAGGAAAGGGATCTTGGGGTTATCATCTCTGATGACCTCAAGGTAGGAAACAGTGTGACAAGGCAGCAGGTAAAGCAAATAGGATGCTGGGATGTATAGGCAGGGCATCACCAGCAGGAAAAGGGAGGTCATAATTCCGCTTACAAGACACTAGTGAGGCCCCACCTGAGTACAGTGTACAGTTCTGGAGACCATACCTACGTAAGGATATAGACAGGGTAGAGAAGGTTCAGAGGAGGGCAACAAAGATGGTGCGTGGATTGCATCACAAGTCCTATGAAGACAGGTTGAAGGAACTGAACATGTACTCCCTGGAGGAGAGGAGGGAGAGAGAGGATATGATAGAGACATACAAGTATCTTACAGGGAGAAACAGGGTGCAGGAAAACACTATTTTTAAGCGAAAAAGATGTTCCAGGACTAGAGGGCATGGGATGAGGTTGGAGGAGGTCGATTCAGAGGAAACATGAGAAGAATTTCTTCACAGAATGGGTGGTGGACAAGTGGAACACCCTGCCAGAGGAAGTGGTGGGGGCTGAAACAATCACGGGATTTAAGAATGCATGGGATAGACATAAAGGAATTCTGGAGGTCAGGGGTAAGGGGCAACAGACTTCTAGGAAAACAAACTGAACTTACAAGAAGCTCAAATGGGCAGACTGGGTGGGCCATAGGCCCTTATCTGCCGACACTGTCTATGTATCTATGTATAGGGCAGAAACACATGTAAAACAGTGTGCAAAACGTAAAAAAAAAAAAAGATTTCAAAAAATATGTACCATACGATAGGAGCAAAACACTTGAGTACAATGATTATATACATATTATACTGAGGGTACAATGCCTTCCAGTGGGAAGCAATATTTGTATACATAGATATCAAATAAAATAAGTAAAAGGGGTGAATACAATCAGGTTACTTCATAAGATACCAGGGTATCAGGGTCAATACCCATAAACGATTCGGGGAGATAGAGTGGAAGAACACAAGTGTGGACAGATGTCTGTAGAGACAGAGCGAATGTAGGGAGTGAACATGGTGGGGAGGAGAGAGGGAGGAAGGAATAGAACCAGGTAAACAATGGACAGAGAAGAGGTGGGAGTACAGTCCAAGGAAGAGAGAGTGACAGGAAGGTAGAGGGGGGAGAGGACTTGGGGATATAGTAAAGGTGAGGGGAATGTGGAGCAAGAAAGTCACCGGAAACAGGTGCAGTTAGCAGAGGAGGAAAGGAAGACAAGTAAAGTGGTTTGGAACTTGGACAGAGATGTGCGGGAAAGGACGGGAGGAGGCAGAAAGTTCCAGTTAGTTATTGATGCGAAGGAGAAGGATTTACAGGTGACTGCGAGTCTCAGATTAGGCCGATCGAGGAGAGGTAGAGCAGAAGAATGGAGGACACGTGCTGGTTTCCTAAGGTGAATAATCTCTCTGAGGCAGGGAGGGGTAAATTTGTGAACAAGCTTATACACAGCCGGCCCAGTGGTGCTGAGAGTTGAGGTGCTGAACACCACACCTCGCGCCATGCCAGCGACCCAGGTTCAGGAGCGAGCATGGGGTGCTGGGGGCTTGGGGGATAGGAGAGGGATCGAGCGTCCAAGAGATGGCTGTTCCTCTCCGGGGAGGGGGGACCACAATGGTCGGTGTCCGACTGCCACCTGGCAGAGGCTGGAGGTCAGGAATGTGCGCCATACACTGGGGCCGAGTCGGGGCAGACACCTGGATGGGAGCGCATGTGGACGTGTACACGCTCACAACTGTTGGCATCATTGCACGTCCTACGACTCCGGGGAACAGAACAAGGGAGAAAGTGGCACCTACCGTGGCTTAATGGCTGTCCATGAGTATCGCTGGGCGCTGGCACCCGAACTGGATCCAGTGGTGTGGGGAGTTAGGGGGTCTTCCTGCCACCCCGCTGCGGGGGGTTAGCTGCAGGGGTTACTGGGTGCCACCGGTCCCGGTTGAGACAGACAGCGGACAGATCCCCCAATGGCAAGATGCGAAGTCTATGGGGGGGAGCAGTTAAGGTGGCCACAGGAGGATAAACAAATAATAAAAAAAAAAAAGAAAAACAAGCTTATACACAAAAATCAAGGTTGAGTACCTTGGTTTTGATTCATAAGGGAGCCAGCCAAGGAGAGGGAGAGGACATCACAGTGGTGATGGTGGCAATTGACCCCAAGTGCAAACCTACCCACCCTATGGTACACCTGGGCAAGCAGTGACATGTTAGACACGTTGGATGACAGCAATAATGGCGCACCGTAAGTAAGTAGAGGAAGAAGAGACATGGAAGCACTCCTGATACAAGAGACAGAAGTAAGGAAGGGGCAGATACGATAAAGGAGTCCCAACTTCTGGTTCAGTGTTTTGACCTGGGTAGAAACATGGGCAGAGAGGGATAAAGAGGTATCTAGGGTGACACCCAAATACTGAAATGTAGAGACAGACTCAAGAATGTCGCCATTATAGGAGAAGATACGTGGAGGTGAAAGGGGCAAAGAGGGGGGGAGGACGGTGAGAAAAGAGCATACATTTAGTTTTTTTTTTAGTATTGAGGACAATGTTGGTTACACCAGAACCAGTCTTCAAGGTCCTTGAAGTCAGAGGCAAGTTCCTCGCTAATCACGGAGGCATCATGAGAGGAACGATAAATAATGGCATCATCCGCATAGAGATGCACAGAGGCCCCTCCACAATGCCTAGGAAGATCATTTATAAATAGAGAGAACAACAGTGGGCCCATATAGAGCCTTGTGGGACACCATGTGTAATATGTTTGAAATCAGATAGAGCACCAGCCCATCTGACACCTTGAGAACGGCAGGAGAGATAGCTGTGGACCCAGAGTAGGGCAGTGGGATCCAAACCAGTTGACTGTAGCTGTTGTAGCAGGAGATCATGATTCACAAGGTTGAATGCTTTAGTCAGGTCAACAAAGATGGCACCAGTGGCAGAACCTTGATCCATGGCACGATAAATATCCGAAGTTACTTTCAACAAGGCTGTGAGGGTGCTGTGTCTTTTCCTAAATCCATGCTGATATGGATCCTTTCCTTCCTACTGTGGCTAACCCAGCTTCTCACTGTCTTCTACAGTATACACTATGCACTCATTGGTTGAATTTGACTCATTTGGCTGGAGTCCAGGTATCTGCATCAGAGGAGGAGAAGGACCTGGAAGTGATGATCACTAGTGACCCGAAGCACTCCATGTAATGCAAGAAAGCAGCAATGGAACCCTGCAAAAAGCCCATGCATGGAGAAAATGCTTTGTGAATGGGGCTGGGCCCATATGCAGGTCCCCTCCTCCTCATTTGCATTACGGACTCCTCAGACCTTTGCCCCATCGCAAACGGCTTTTTTGAATACCACATTGGGGCAAAACCCAATTTGCACAGCACAAACTGGGTCTGAGACAGGGCAGAGTTTTGTGAATCTAGCCCCAGAGGTTTCATTTTTACATAAATGCATAGGAGATGTGTAGTGGGGACCTGTGTGATTCTTTATTTATCTACACAGGAGCAGTTTGGCCACTAGTGACCTCACAAGTGGCATGAGCCACAAGTGATGTGCCCAAGGTCAAACTGCTCAAGTGTAGATAAATAATGTATCACACAAGTCCCCATTGCATGTCCTGTTTATACAATAGGCTGGTGTGTTTTTGAGGGGGAGATTGACAGGTAGTGTTCTCCAACATATGCGTAATAAATTCCAGGTTCTAAAATGTATCACGCTTATGTGGAGAAACCATTTTTTATGGCATTGGATTTGTGCCCATACATATTGTGTAAATAGACATTTATAGCAAGAAAAATACTTATGGCCTATCCAGTCTGTCCAGTTTCTACCTAGGCCCTCATCAGTCTAGAACTAGCTAGGCCTCTACTGTATCATTCATCCCATAGTTCTGCTTGAACAAAGCCCTCCCCAATTTGCTCCAGTCCCTCCCCCTTCAACCACACCAGTCCTATGTGCCTATCCCACTCCCTCTTAAAGCTTGCCTGGGTGTTACATTGACCCCAGCTCCACTGGCAGGTTTTTCTAGGACCCCAGGGAAAACTAGATGTTGCAATTCCCCGGGGCAATTTAGAGTAAATAAATGGTTGACCAAGTAATCTGGATCAGTGGTGAGGGCCCCCTACTGGAGTACTGTGCCCAGTTCTTGAAGTCATTACCTAAAGAAAGATAAGGAGAGGCTGAAGGCAGTGCAGTGTAGAGTGACCAGCGCAAGCAGCCCAGTTCTGTGAGGATCGTCTCAAGACACTCAACATGTACTCAGTGAAGACCACACGAGAGAGGGGAGATGTGACAGAAACCTTATAGTTCCTGAAAGAAATGAACAAGGTAATATGCAAAGAACTATTTAGCATAAGTAGCAGATTAAGATCACAACAGTGTAAGTGGAAGCTGACGGGTGGAGGTTCAAAAGAAAAGTAAGAACATTTTATTTTACACAAAGGGTGGTGGAGCATGGAACAATCTGCTAGCTGATGTGGTGGGTGCCAAAACTATCAAGGGTTTCAGACATGATTGGGACAGAATGAAGGCCTTAGTGGTTTCCCAGGGTGGTAGGGGTAGGGCAGGGAGCATAGAAGCATAGAAAGTTCGGCAGAAAAGGACCATTTGTCCCACCTAATCTGCCAAATTTTTTCCCTTCCTGTTCTGTACCAGCAGACCCTAATTGGTCTCCGGTGACACTCCCACCCTTTTTATTTACTAGCATTACCTTATGTCTATCCCATGCATGTTTAAAACCCACCATAATTTGTGCCCCTAGTACATTTTATGGCAGACTGTTCCAGGCGTTCACCATTCTTTCAGTGAAGTAGAATTTACTCACATTCCTCTTAAATTTAACCCCTTCTAGCTCTGTTTCATGCCTCCGTGTTCCGTTGTACTTTTTGATTTGAAACAGACTCCTCACCTGTACCCTGTTCACTCACATGAGGTACTTGTGGGTTTCCATCATGTCCTCTTTCTCTCGCCCCTCTCCCTCTCCCTCTCCCCCTCCCTCTCCTCCCCTCTCTCTCTCTCCTGCATATTTACATATTGAGATACTGCAATCTCTCATCATACAGCTTCGTGTAGCCCATGTACCATTTTAGTTGCTCTCCTCTGGACTGCCTTTACTCTGCCTGTGTCTTTTCTGAGATGTGACCTCCAGAACTGCACACAATATTCCAGGTGTGGTCTCACCAATGAGCTACAGACTGGTAATATCACCTCCCATCTTCTGCATGTGAAACCTCTCCCTGTGCACCCCAGCATTCCACTGGCCCTGCCCACTGCCTTGTCACACTGCCCTTTGACATTGAGGTAATCAGATAGTATAACCCCTAAGTCCCTTTCCTTCTTAGTGACCTACAGTAATCCCCCCCCCCCATTTCATACTCTGCCTATGGGTTTCTATGCTACAGGTGCATGATTTTACACTTTTTAGCATTGAACTCCAGCTGCCATACCCTTGACCACACCTCAAGTTTTCTAAGGTCCCTTCTCATTTTCTCCACCCTGTCTTGAGTATCCATCCTGTTATAGATCTTGGTGTCATCTGCAAAAAGGCATACCTTCCCTTCAAGCTGTTCTGCAATGTCACTTATGAAGATGTTAATGAGGACCGGCCCCAGTGCTGAACCCTGCGGTACCCTGCTGGTCACCCTCCTCTCATTAGAGTGAGCGCCATTTACCACCACCCTCGGCCACCTATCCATTAACCAGTTTTTTACCCATTTAACAACTTTAGCTCCCACTGCTAGTCTATTCAGTTTCAGTCTCCTTTGTGGTACCGTGTGAAAGGCTTTGCTGAAGTCCAAATAAGCCACATCCACTGCCCTTCCCTGATCTATTTCCCTGGTCACTCAGTCAAAAAATCTGTCAGATTTTTATATCATGATCTCCCCCTCATGAATCCATGCTGTCTGTGGTCTTGCAATCCCCTGGATTCACGATATTCCACTAGCCTTTCTTTTAATAGTGTTTTCCGTTAATTTCCCCACCACTGATGAAATACTGATCTATAGCTACTAGCCTCTTCCCAGCTATTGCTTTTATGGAGCGGAACTACATCAGCCCTCCTTCAGTCCCTTGGAACCTCTGCTGTTTCCAGTGATATGTTGAATATGGCTGCCAGTGGTGCAGCAAGTTCCTCCATGAGTTCCCTCAGTACCTTGGATGTAGCTTGCTTGGTCCCATGGCCTTGTCCACTTTCAGGTTTGCAAGTCTCTTCAAGACTCTTTCCTCTGTAATTGGAGTTGTGTTTACCGTCCATCTTCTTTGTTCTTGCTGCTTCATGTTGATCCATGTCTCTCCCTCAACACTGTGAAGACCAAACAGAAGTATCTGCTCATGATATCAGCCTTCTCCTGATGATCATCTATGCAGTCACCATCTATCGACTTCTTTATCCTCACTATCCCTGACCTTGTCTTCCTCCTCTTTCTTTTGTACCTGAAGAAAGGCTTATCCCTTTCTACCACCCCTTTGGCTATCATTTCTTCTCTTTGAGCTTTTGCTTGCCACACCACCCTCCCTGCTTCCCTCTGCTTTACCTAGTACTTCTCCCACTCCTTCCTCTTTGTTTCTTCATACTTCCTGGATGCCATCGTTTTTTCCTACACTTTCATTGCCATCTCCCTAGAGTACCTCAGTGGTCTTTTATTCCTCCTGTTTTTACTCACTTTCTTCCTTAGAGACTAGTTGTATTCACTATATGTCCCTTAATTTGTCTCCAGTATTCCTCTACCCCCACCCTAGCCATCCACTGCTACTAGGATGTTTCTAAGGCAGTGTCCCATTACCTTAATGTCTGCCCTTCTAAGTGCATGGGGTGGATAGTGGGTGTTAGAACCCTACATGAACAACAGGTCCCTGGTTTGTTATGGTGTATGGGCAGACTGGATGGACCAATGGTCTTTCTCTGCAGTCACTCTCTTTGTCTCTATGCAGTGGCAGATCTAGCATTACTAAAATTCCTGTGATAGCAGGGCCATTCTTTGATATTTAACCCTTAGGCTGCCGACAAAATTAGAACGTATAGGAATTCTGGACTGATATATCAGTCTGCAGCACAGCAAGGGTTAAATGGCAGAGAACCAGTCCAACATAATAAAATATATTTCCAACACAACAAAGATTTATTTTACCATGTCCCACAACCAAGCATTATCATATGCAGTAGAAGATAACAGAAATAGAGGTTTTCTGCCTGCTTGCTGACAGCCCATCCCCTTTTAGTCTGTCCCCATTCATTATTGCTGCAGGACCCTTTTTAAAATCCTGGATCTGACACTATTTCTGTGTAATACTGCTTTTGGAAGTCTACCAGTGACAGAGTACTCGACCTGGCAACTTTGGCATAGTCTTTTGTCTAGGACTGGCAGGAGGCCAGGCACATTGTGGAGTGATAAGGTGCTCAGCCTTGCCAGCGAGGGTGTGGACTGCGCATCAAGTGCACTGCCTCCAACTGGATGACCATGGAGTGGTATTGTCTGGGAAATTAGCTGCTGACCCACTTCCTCATCTGGAGGATAACATAAAACCACAATAATTCTGGTACTGTATTTCTTTTTTTTTTTTGGTGGGGGGTCTAAAGAAAATGGCATTTTGCATATAATATTTGAAACAAAAATGCATTCCATGGATGCATAATATCTTTTGAGTGACACTGAAGATTTTTTTGAGAGCAGTTTACATTTTGTGGTCTTTTATTATAGTCCAACATAGAAAAGCCTGAAAAGCTTATAGTTCATTGTTGTTATAATGTTTGTTAGTGAATGTTTGTTTGGTTTTAATTAGAAACATTTGTTTAGGAACAGAAAGTATCCAACATTATTTATCAATATTTTGCCAGAAAAGATTGTTTAATTTCCAAGCACATCCTGTTGAGCTAACAAAATGGCAATGACAAGATATTTATAATTATACACATCCACGAAGCATACAGTAAACTGCTTAACGGGCATTTATGTTTCAGAAAATCCAGAATGTTGCGACTTTGACTTATGAATATCAAAACTTTGAAATGCTTGCTTTTATTTACTTTACCACGAAGGATGGTCTACTCCTGTTTTTAGCTGCACCCTGGGAGTTACAGGAAAGATATATAAACAGTTACAAGTTACAGTGCACCTATATTGATACAATAAAACACAGTGCAACAAAATAAAGTAATTCAAGTAAGCATTAAGACAAAACAGGGTGTGTGAATGGGGAATAATTGCATGGCTTGAGTGTGTTGTTAGGCATGAGGCACTTGCTCCAAGTGCCTTTGAATACACACAAGCAAGTGCAGTTATTCCCCAGAATCACAAATCCCTAAAGTGCCTTGATGCACTTGTAACATGTGGAATACAATTCTTAAAAACTGGCGCGAACATTTTTTGTAATGTTTCAAAACAGACAACGTTTATGTTTTTTTAACATTTGGGACATAAAATAGTCCCTGTTGAGAATGTCTTTAAACTAGAATCAAGAACCATTTTTCCCCAACAATATTTAAGGTT
The DNA here is from genome assembly GCA_016271365.2 of Neoceratodus forsteri. Classification (NCBI taxonomy): domain Eukaryota; kingdom Metazoa; phylum Chordata; order Ceratodontiformes; family Ceratodontidae; genus Neoceratodus; species Neoceratodus forsteri. Next base: position 221,250,653 of record JADMNL010000028.1, read on the forward strand.
CATTTAGCATTTGTTCAGTTCACTTTTGATATTAAAAATGTTCCCTTCATGGTGCAGCTCTGCACCTTTTCCGAGCAAGGTAAATCTTTCATGTTCTTTCTATGTTTTGGTGTGTGGCAGTATGACTGGCAGGTATGTTAAACAGTGTAATTCTAGGGTGTACTGATTCTTTTGGCGTGGTGAGGTTGCCATGGAGAAAACTAGTACAGAAGTGCAGGGCCCTTGAGAGGGTGGGGGAGCAGGGAATAATTCCCGGGGCCCAGCGCCAAGAGGGCCCAGGCCTCCCAGCATACTGTATGCAGGAAAGGGGCTGCAAACTGATAGGGGCCCCAGTGTCTGAACTTTCCCCGGGGTCCAGGATTCCTCTCAAGGGGCCTGTATAAGTGTACTTATAGGCTAATAATCAAATGCTTTTTTTGTGGTTTAGTCAATTGTATTGCTTGGACTGTAGTAAAAGTTTCTCCATGTAAGTGCAAATAAGTTTAAAAGTAAAGTATAAGTATATCAAGCACACATAGCATTAGTTCACAGTGTATTCCTTATGTTAGTTTCCTCGGTGTTAGTGTGGCTCAGTTGGTAGGATGTCCACCTCTGGCCTAGAAGGTTGTGGATTCTAGTCCCATACCCCCAGGACTTGGACTAAGACCTTAAAAGCTAGCTCTCTGGTGCTGTACTAGGGCAGTGCTTTATTAACAGGATATGCTGTCTTTTTGATGAGATGTTAAACTGTGGTCCCTTCTGAACATCTCTGGGGCAGTCCTGCTGGGTGGCTAGACAGAAGTAAAAGAACCCAAGACACTTTTCATAAGAGCAGAGGATTTTGCCTGGTGTTCTGGCCAACATTCTGTTTCCCATAAAACCAGTTCAGGCAATTGTCCACGGCTGTGTCTGGGAGCTGATGAGTGGATTGTTTGCCTTACACCTCTACAGCCACTTCACTACCAGTCTCTAGTATTGCATCTAAAATGCTTTTAAATACAATGGGCCCAATTCTATAAGCACCCCTACGCATGTCGCAACTTGCGACATGCGAGGGGTGCAGTTGCGCTCAGGATCCTGCGCCTGATTCTGGAAGGGGCAGAGTCCCCATGGTTAAATCCTGGGCTTGCAGCATTCACACAGACATACCAAAGGAAGGGCATACCTGAGGAGCATGTCGTAAACTGCAACCCTGGATGATAAGGGTGCAAGTGCCCACCCCAGCCCCGATCCCTGATGCCAGCTGCCCACGAATTGGAGTTCCCATAATTATAGGAAAATGCCCCATATTCCCTGGTAATTCTGGTAATATTATAAAAACAAAACATAAGCCCTGGTAGTCCAGTGGCCCCCCCACCCACCAAGCCAGTTAGCAACTGGCACAGCCCACCTCTCCCCACTGTGGCCAGCATGGACTGAGCTTCATCTGGTCATTGTATATGCTCAATGAATGAACTGTCATTCATACATTGAGAGTGTATGTACAATACATGCTTAGATGGAGCTCAGTTGGAGGTTGGCCACGGTGGTGAGAGGTGGGCTGTGCCAGTCACAGGCTGACTTGTGGGAGTACAGGGTGGCTGACGATGCTGGATTGGGAGCCACTAGACTACCAGGAATTACGAGTAAGGATATGTCTATTTTGTAATATTTGTGCAGGACAGTAAAGTGCCATTTGTGGGCAGCTGGCATCAGGGCATGGGGGTGCGCATGTAGCCCCACGGGGCTGTAACTAACACATTTGGAGATAGGGGCCTGGGGTGGTGAATGTAGCCCTATGGGGCTATATTGCAAGTACTGGGGGTCGGGGGCATGCTGTTACCCTATTGGGCTATATTTCAAGTACTGGGGTATGAGGGCATGCTGCAGCCATGTGGGGCTTTGTGATATTGTAGGGGGGGCATGGATAGCCCTAGGGGCATTCGCATGCTGTTGCTGGTCAGGGCATTGGGGAGACAGAACTAGCCCTGTGGGGCTTGTTTTGTTGTTTGGTGTCAGGGCAGTGTTGGGGGCAATGGTGGCATACCATCAGGGGGATGGGCGGGCTGCACATACTGGCAACCTCCAGGGGTGTATGTACAGTTACGCTGGTGTAACTTACATTGACAGTACCCCCCCCCCCAGGGAGTTATTGGAGAATAGCGCCCTGGGGGACTTTGTTGCTGCCCTTGCAGAATAGGGCACAACTGCTGCCATAAACCCCCAGTGCCATGTCACGAGGGGTTTAAGGTGTAACTGGTGGTGTAAGTCCACTTTGGTGCAGGCCGCTTTGCAGAATACCGTCTGTCGCAACTGCTGGTGTAACTTGCTACTTGCACCATTTTTTTGGCATAAGTCAAGTTACACCAGATGTAACCTTTTGAGAATCAGGCCAATGTGTATGAAAAGTGCTATATAAATACCAGTTATTTTTCTTCTTCTAAGCAGTGAAAGTTTTCCTTTCAGTCCTAAACCCAGAGGTGATGTGTTCCAGACTGAGGGACTACATATGAAAAAGACCATTAACCTGCTTTGGATCTGATCACTGGAATGATGTAAGGTTCCGTTTTCAAGTGATCATAAAAAATTGTTGTAGGGCATAATTCCTCATAGGTAGGTAATTCTGTGGCAGTGATTATGTTTCTGGGGGCTGATAAAGCAAATCTACTTGCAGTGTAAAAAGCTGCAAGATACTTTAGTGAGCTCTTGGAAAAATATGCCGTAAGAATCCCCCTTCCCCACAACACCACCACTTTCTAAGGTTAACAGAACCTGACATGTTATGACCTTCTTCGGTTCATGACTAAGACCATTTGTAAGGTGACAGATCGCACATCTTACAGTTAACATTTTGGCAGTTGCACAGTGTTCTTGAAAAGATAGGTCTGAGTCATGCAGTACACACTGGTCCTTGTACAGTGCTACTGTTTCTAGACTATACCATTAGCATATCTCATACAAATTATACCAGCTGGTGGTTTCAGGTTTGGGCAAGTGCCAGATAGCATGATCTTAGTTTTAGTTTCATGCAACAGTAACAAATTATAAGCAAACTCCTGCACATTACTGCACCCATCCTGCACTGTAGTTCGTTTTGTACCTTAAATACTGTTTTACCATTTACGTAAAGTTTATATTATTTGCATATATTTGGCCTATTTTAATCTGAGTTGATGGAAAGTAAATAGTTGATTAATAGAAATAGCAGGAGTCTGAGGGCTAATCCTTGTGGAACACCTATTTAGATATTTTCAAGACTTGGCATGAAGTTGGTAATCTTTTTTTTTTTTTTTACCAGTCTATTTATTCACTGCTACTCGGGAACCTCTCTCAGACATCCACCTACCCCCAACTCTACCTCCTTACCTGAAACTCCTCCTTGTCCTGGCACCAGTCCGGCTATCCCCCCAGCTCTGAGCCCCCCGAGGTAGGGCCACCCTATCCACCCAGGTCGCTCTATCTACAATTTCGGGCCAGACTGGGCTCGGCCCAGGATGGGAGGAAGTTCGGCTATCCCCGATGGCAGGGTTTTTTCCTTTTTTTTCCCAAAGCTCTGAAGTGCAATGACATCCAGCTCAGCAGGCGCACGCTCCTGTGCACCCCAAAAGATGTCCACTGAGCTTCAATCCCCCAGCATTCTGTGGCCATGCACTCTGAACCTCCAGTCTCCACTAGAGGTCAGCTGTGCAGCAGCAGGTGGATCCCCCCCTTCCCAGAGAAGGAGAGCAGTCCATAGGATGCTTAATTCTTCCCTGTTCCTGCTGACCCCTGATGGCCCGAGCTCATTCCCGAACCTGGGTCGCCAGCATGGCGCAAGGTGTGGCGTCCAGCACCTCAACCCTCAGCGCCACTGGGTCAGCCAAGGTCAGCAATCTTAATCAAAAACCACAATAATGAAACCTGTATAGGCAACCTCCATTGGGACTGGCTCACTCCAAAGTCCAACAGCGTTAAAAAGAGTTGTGAATTATTTGTCCTGGTTCAACTAGTTCAAAAGCACACAAGGCCCAATCTAAGAACCCTGATCCCTTCTCTATGCGTGACATGTTTTTTGGGGTTTTTTTTTTTACTAATAGACCCCAGAAATATAATCCTACTCGTCTTTGACAGTGACACTAGTGATTATAATATTGTAGCCTGTGTGAGAGATGTAAAAAAAAAAAACCTAAACCTGCCCCTAGCTTTATCAGAAAAAGATGCTTCAAACATTTCGTCAAACAGACATGTTGTATGTGTATGATCTGACAGCTGCTGACTGGTCGCGCCTGAACTTGATATCTGTGGTGGAGGAATTAGCCACACATTTTATTCATCGGTTTTATTTGTATCGAGCAGAGCTGTGAGTGTGTTCTATTTTATATTTTGCTGTTTTTGTAATGGCACCCTGGGCCTCCAGACAAGGGTGCCACAAATAAATAAACCTACTACTACATTTAATGACCCTTTTCATTTCTGTAGTCAACAAAAATGCCCGTATCATTAAGCAAAAACGTAGGACCAAATCTTGTCCTTGGCTTATGCACAAACTAAAATGGCACCGCTTGAGAGGGATATGTGGTCCCAGCAGTGGGGAAAGCTAGTAGAATGCTAAGTAGAATGCTGGGGTGCCTAGGCAGAGGTATAACAAGTAGAAAGAATGAGGTGGTGCTACCCCGTTATAAGACACTGGTGTGGCCCCACCTGAAGTGCAGAGTCCAGTTCTGCTGGCCACATCTGAAGAAAGACATTGATTGGGTCGAGGTGGTACAGAGGAGGGCAACCAAGATGGTGAAGGGCATGCAGCAGAAAAACTACGAGGAAAGACTAAAGGAATTTAATATGTACTCTCTGGAGGACAGAAGGGAAAGGGGTGACATGATAAAAACTTGTAAATACCTCAGAGGCCTCATTAAAGTAATAATAATAAACTTTATTTTTATGGTGCCTTTCAAATACCAAGGTGCCTAACAGATTTAAAATCACAAATCAAGCATCAATAACATAAATCATGTAAAATTAATAGTATCAATTGCACCATCAAACACCAAATGCCTGGTGCCACAAAAAAGTTTTCAGGGCTTGCTTAAATCCCTCCACGGTTGTGCACTCCCGTAGCTGACGGGGTAGAGAATTCCAAAGGGCTGGGACCACATACATGAATGCTCTGGCCCCAGAATATTTCAAACACACCCTTGGAATCTCTAGCAACCCCTCGTCAGCTGAGCAGAGCAATCGCCCAGGGCAGTAAGGGACCAGGAGGGAAGCATGTTGCAGAAAAGGACATGCTCTAGGACAAGAAGACATGACATGAGGTTGGTGGAGTGGGAGAGGGCGAGACTCAGAGGAAATGTCAGGAAGTACTTCTTCACAGAAAGGGTGGTTGATGCAACAGACTGCCGATAGAAATAGTGGGTTCAAGCACTGTGGGGGATACAAACATGCATGGGATAGGCATGGTGGGGTCTTAGAAATAGAAAGGGAGGGAAGAAAAGAAGCAGATTAAACAGGATCTGCTGTGAAGGATGAGGGACTATAGGGCAGACTAGATGGACCCGAGGGTCTTTATCTGCTGACAAATAATATGTTAATAATTGCTATGGGCTACTGCTAGAGCCCCAGATGTGGATAATAACTGGATGCTCCTCAGACAGAAGAGGAATTTATGTACCCAGTTAATCAGGGACACAGAAGCAAACTTCTAACTGAAAACAGTAGACAAAATAAAAGGGACCCTGCTAAATTCTGAAGAACAGTAAAGATGCTCAAAGGAAAATCAAACTCATCAACAACCCCTGAACAATTAAAATCAATGATGAAGTTATCACTGTCAAGAACAAATTGATAGATGAATTTAATTCTCTTTTTTTCCTCTGCAAGAGTGGTATCCAATAAATCTGCTGGTGCTTCTGGACTAAAATGTATTAAAGGGCCAGAAACCGACAATTTTGAAGCTAGACTAACCTTAGACTTTATATTTTATTATTTAGTTGTTTAACCAGGAGTAGCACAGTAAGCTGAAAGATTTTTTTTACAGGAGCAGCGAGAAGCTAAGTGACTTGCTCAAGGTCACACAGTATGCAAGTGGAAGCTATAGGATTCAAACCCAGGTCTGGTTTGCTGCATGTTACCAGATTTAAAGCTCAGAACCTTAAACCAATGCGCTATACTGCCCCCTTAATCTATTTCAGAAAAACAAATCTTCAAACTCTGAAGTATACTAGTCACCAAAAAAGCAGCCAGCCATGCCCCTGTTGAAAAATTATTCCAAAAACTAGTCAGAAATATTATTGCAGCTCCTTTGGTACATCAGTTTAATCTGTCCCAGCAAGCAAATGCATTGCCAACTGCTGTATCTGTGAAGCTGTGTATGTGAGTTCCTTGTTTAAATCTTGATCCCAATCTGATCCGAACAATTATCTACCTGTTTTGCTTTCCATACATACTTTATGTTCCTCCGGGTGACCAGGGACAGTTTCTCAGCCCCATATCTTTGGCCCTGACCCCAGCCGCCACTTCCCCCTCCGAGACCCCCCACAGATTATCCCCCATGGCGGGACCAGGAAGGGAGCCCCCCTTCCTGGAGAGGAAGGGAGCCCCCCCCTTCCTGGAGCACAATCTAAATCCGGGGCAAGCGGCATGGAGGACCGGCAGCATGGAATCGGGCATCATGGAGCCCCTGGCCACCATCACTTTCCATTTTCTTGTGGTTCCCTCCAGCGTCTGCATGAGTACATATGTGTGGGGGCACCTGCACACCATACCTAGTGGCTATGTGCCGCCCAACCTGCATCACCCACCAGAGGGCAATCAGCAGGTGGAATGACAAAACCCTCCCTCCCTCCTTCCTCGAGAGAGGAAAGCAGTCCTCCAGATGGTCAATCCTCTCTCTCTCTCTCTCCCCCCTATTGATCCCCGGCAGCCCAGGCTCATTCCTGAACCCGGGTCGCCAGCATGACACAAGGTGTGGCATCCAGCACCTCAGCCTCCAGTGCCACAGGGCTATCTACCCATTTTCAACAAGTCAGTACTGGCACAAATTACTCAAAATTGGTGAACGATTAATATAGAGCCTAACTTGAGTCAAATGATGCTATTTATAATCCCCCAACAGTCTGGCTTAAGAGTCTAGCACCAGCACTGCATCCACACTGGTCAAGGTAACCAATGACTTACTGACTACTTTAGATTAAAAATCTAACTGTGGGGCAGTAGTAGATTCAGTATGGGTAAGGCTTCTACAGTAGCAGGACCATTCTTTGCTGCCCTATCTGCACACACCTCTCTGGGTTGAGGGAGGTGAGTAGATTCCAGGCTGAGTTGGCTGGGATTCAGGTGACCTCTTCCCCAACTGAGGGGCTACCAAGTCTGCCACCAGTACCTCAGAGGATGCCAGGGAGGGGGAAAAGACTGGTCTGTGGTGGGCTTGGGAAAGTTGTGGTGGTGATGGGTCAAAGGCACATTCCTCAACTATTAATTGCTGATCTAGTGAGGTGGGACTGCCAGGAAAAGGCACCCATGGTAGTGGCCAGGGAGGAGGATGGGGGGGTTCTCCATAGTGGAGACCCCAAGGAGGGTGGAAGAGAACCCCAGAGGAGGAGGAAGCAACTTCTGGTGGGGAACACAGTTGTGAGGGGGATAGATGTGGGAACAGAGAGGGGAGAGGGAGGGTATGTGCCTACATGGCACCACAGCCCAGAGAGATGGGAAGTGGATCCTAAGGATTGTTATGGCAGTAGGATGGGAGGGAGAGCTGGATATCATTGTCCACCTGGGGACTAATGATCTGGCTAGTGACAGGGCTAGGATAGTACTGGGGAGTTTAGGGAGCTGGGGAAGTGTCTTAGATAAGTACCATGCAGTAGCTTTTGATGAGGTGCTTCCTGTCTATGAGAGAGGTATGATAGGGATTTCTGCATCAGGAGCTTCATCTCATGGCTGAAGAAATGGTGCAGAGAGGAGGGGTTCAGCTACACTGGGGACTGGGGACCCACCTGGGGGGAAAAGGGCCTATACAGTGGTGATGGCCTGCATAAATCTGGGAGGGAAACAGCAGTCCTTGGAGGTCAATTTAAATGTTACTTTGATGAACATTTAAACTAGTCGGGGAAGGGGGCAGCAGAAGAGACCTGGGAGGCAAAAACTGCCCCCCCAACAGGCTGAAGTAGGGAGAACCCAACAGGAGTGAAATACCCCGGGATGCAGATTAATACAGGAAGCAAGGTAGAAGAAGTGAAGGGGGATGGGAGCAAGCATATTAAAAAGAGAAAGGGAAAGTGAAAGGGTAAAGGGGGGGTAACAAACAAAGCAGTAACAAATCCTGGAAATCCATGTGAGTGAATGCTAGAAGTCTAGGAAATAGCATTCTAGGTCCAGAGGCTACAGTGGCAGAGGACAGCCTGAATATTGTGGCCATTACCAAACCATGGTGCACTGAAAACCATGACTTGGACATGGCCATACCAGGCTATACTCTGTTCAGGAAGGACATGATGGGAAGGAAAGGAGGGGGTGTGATACTTTATGTGAGGGAGGACATTAATCAAGACAGAGAATACAGGGGGAAGAGGTACTGTGGGTCGCCCTAGAGATGGGGAATGACCTCTGTTTGCACTAGTGTGATCCACAGACCTCCAGCACAGATGGAGGAGTTAGATAAGGTATTGAAGAAAGCCATTAGCAAGATGGCAAAATGCTGTTGTTGGGACTTCAGGCTGCCACATGTAGACAGGAGCATTCCAGCTGCAGCTTCAGCTTGAAGCAGGGAAATCATGAACTTCTTGCAGGGGTGTTCCTCAGGCAACTAGTCAAGTGATCCCACTCGTGATGGGGCAATACTGGACCTGGTACTCACCAGCAGGGACAGTGTTGCAGATGTAAAGGTGGGTGGCCACCTGGGGACCAGTGATCACCATACAGTATGGCTCATAATAAGGATGGCTGCAGAAACAAACCACACAAAGGCGAGGGTCCTGGACATCAGGAGGGCATATTTTAAAAAGATTGACTACGGCAACTCATATTACATTGCTGTGCAATACTTAGCCAGCTCATGAGCAACCTTTATTAAATGGTTTGCAGCTCAACTGAATGCCTCTGCAGCTCTGCCACAGTGCAATGCAACAGTGGAATGTAACACTTAACAGTTTTTGCAAGGCTTTGCACTGAATCCTGCAATACATCTACAACATATTGAGGAATACAACATATCGAGAAATACAACATATTGAGAAATGCAAAGGCAGCTCACTGGTATGAGAGTTTAATGTGAAGTGTAATTTTTTTTTTGTCTAATATGTTTGTTTCTAGTTTTTATGAATTACAAGGCATTCTGAATGGACTTTGCTCAGAAAGGCATCAGTCAAATAAATATGATGATGATGACGATGATGTGCTGATGTTAACAAAGTAAGATAATCAGTTTATGATGATGATGATGCAAAATTAGCATCCATGACACCAGCACAGAACTGTCAACTTGACAAAGGAGTAATATAACCAGACTTTACAGTATCAAAGCTTCACTGCTAAATTTGGAAATGCGATGGAGACTTGCAAATTAGCATGGTTTCCGCTAGGGCTGCCCACACATCAAAAGATCTACACAGTGGAACGAATGAGACACCGTTTCCAGTTTCCAGAGGAAAACAGGTCCATGGAAATTATTTGCCTGGCAACTTATTTCATCTACATTATTACATTATGTTGATACGTACAAGTTATTAGCTGTCAAATGGTGATAAAACTAAACAATGGTAAACAAAAGAGTAAGCCGTCTCTACAGTCCCCACTCCAGAGATGAAGTGATGGCTTTATACTAATCAGGCATGTTATTTAAAGATGCAGGAGAGTTATGTTATTAATAAACATGGCTTCTGTAGAGTAGAGCGGTACAAATCAACACTCAAAAAGGACAGGCAATTAATGCTAATTTACAGCCGCTTCTAATGTTCCTGTTTACAGAAATTACATCCATATCACCAATTGATCCATGTTTAACTTGCCTGAACAACTGTTGATGTGAAAAATCTTGTTTTTTATTTGTTTTCTTTTTATGGACAACATTCTTTATAGTTCTCATCTTGGAAACTGTAATTTAAAGTTTTGACTAAGGTCAAGCTTTTTGCTTGTCTTACAAGTCAGCAGCTCATTCTGAGCATTCTGTGCCCAAACCATGACACAGTGAAACATCCATGTTATTTGGTTTTGGTATATCTGTCTAAAGTACATAGGATCCATAAAGGAAGCAAGGAGAAAGATAATTCTAAAATTGTTTAGTTTCTGTATGTATATATATATATATATATATGTATATTTATATATATATCTATATGGATCCTACACATTGCTCTTCTTCCAAACTGCCTCTCCGATATTATTTATTTTTATGAAAGTTTTACCAGAAAAGGCATACTGAGCTAAAATTTGCTCATTTCCAGATGCATCCTGGGGGAGGGGAAAAGAGAAAAGTAAACAGTAGAACTATTTACATGGCTTGTATTTACATGTCTATAAAATATATACAGAGAATAAAAACTCAAATACAGTGCATTTGTATGTTAGTACAACTTTATACATAAGGGGAGTGTGTATTAGATAAAATGAAAGTAAATTCATACCACAAGGCAGGAGCACAAGACACAAGGCAATGCAAGGAGCAGAAGAAGGCAGGAGGGAGGAACTGGAAGTTGGGATGAATGAGAATGTGAGTGGAGGGGAGGATAGGAAGGGGGAAATGGAGAGAGCAGTAGAGAAAGAGGCAGACCTACAACCCTCTTGGGTGAAAACCCCGCAAAGGCCAGACACGGTTGGATGCACACCCAGCCTGAGTCCTTGGTGCAAAGGCTGTGAAGGTATGGAAAAGAGTAAGAGTGGGAAAGGACAGAGAGCAGGGGAAAACAGGCGGAGGGAGTATGGTAGATGGTGTAAAACAGGCAGGTCTAACGACCCTCTGGGATGCAAACCCCACAAGGGCCTGACACAGTTAAAGAGAAGCAGAGGCAGACCTAATGACCCTCTGGGATGCAAAACCCCACAAGGGCCAGAAATGGTTGGGTGCACACCCAGCCCGTGTCTTGACCTAGGCCTACAAAGGCATGGAGAAAAATAGAAATAGGGAATGGACAAGGAGAGGGAGAAAGCCAGGCAGGAGGGAGAAAGATGGGAGGGGTAGGCTAACAATTATGAGCAGTTACAGGAGGAAACAGTGTAGGCTTTGAGTGGAGGGGAAGGAGAGTCTTTGGATGTTGCAGAGCGAATGGCCAGGGAGAGAAAGAGAGTTCCAGATCTTAGGAAGGCAGAAGAAGAAGGCAGCTTGACCAATGAGGGATGTATGAGAGGAGAGTGAGAGGGAACAATAGCCTGAGTTATGGAGGGAATAGGAGGAGGGGGGCAGAGGGGATAGTAAGGCTAGCCAGAATTTGAAGAGGACGGAGGCACAGAAGGTAGTACAGTGGTCAACCAGGGAAGGGAGGGAAAGGGCAGAGTACAGGGAGCAGTGGTAAGTGTGGTGAGGGAGGTATAAAGCAAAGCAGCAGAAGGAGTGAAACAGGGGATCCAGTCTGACCAGGGTGGACTTTGGGGCAGCACCGGAGACAAAATTGAAGGCTACACTCCTTGGGCTATGCATATGTATTGACACATGCCCAGTATCATGGCGTGGCTTTTCAGGGGTGATTTTTATAGGTTGTAGCCCTTAGTTTTTATTATCATACACTTTAAAACCTGCAGCATTATCCAAGCAGTGACTGTATGTGTATAGTTTGACTTGGAGTATGGAAGGCATGCACCAGCCACCTGGTGCTTCAGCGCCATTTCTTTACATGACCGATGGTGGGACTCTCCCCCGAAGCACTGTGAGCACTCTTATGTGTTTATATGGCTGCCCAGTCCATTCCACAACAATGCATGGAAACGGCGAACCCAGGAAAATAGAACACCGTTTCAGCGAGCACTCAATTTGGAATTAGTGTGTGTTGCCTGTACACACAAAAAAGGTAATGCTGCAGTTGCTCTGCACTGATCAATGTGGTGCATTGCCAGTCATGTAAAAGGGCCTTACAATTCACTGTGGAGTTCGAAGAGGAGAAAACATCTGTCTTTGTGTTAATATGTGTTAATGAGGCAGTATAGCGTAGTGGTCTAAGGCTCTGAGCTGCAAACCTGGTGACATCCAGCAGACCAGACCTGGGTTTAAATCCCACAGCTTCCACTTGCATACTGTGTGACCCTGAGCAAGTCACTTAGCCTCCTTGTGCTCCCAGGTCGCTCCTGTAAAAAAGCTTTCAGCTTAGTGTGCTATACCTGGTTAAACAACTAAATTAAAAAAAAAAAAATTAATGTCTCCTCTCACCAATTATTGTGGGATAAGAGTAGTTTCCTGCACATTTATCCCATGTGGGAACAGCAAAGCTGAGCTGTTTTAACACAGAAGTCCTACATCACCCCCATAACTGCACCTGCCAAAGCTGGAAAAGAATTATCCCATGAGGGAATGCTTGGTGAAGCAGCTAAAGAGTAACTAATGCCCTGAGAAGGACTTTGAAAAATATAATATTTAGACAAAATTCAGCTTATGTTTCACATTACTTTTGGAATTCTCTCCATCATTATTTAGTACTGAAGTAATTTGCATGAAAACAGGATCTTTGTCCCTTAATAGTTCATTCATTCCTGTTTCTTATTCCTTATCTGAAGTCACAATACCCTACCTGTGACATCACAATCATTCCCATGGTATCAGACTGTGATGTCACAGCAGAGGATTACGACTCCAAGTGGGGATTGAGTTGATGAAACAGATGAACTCTACAAGATAAAGATCCTGTGCTTGTGGAAATTATCGAAGCAAAAACTAATGGAGACAAATCTATAGAAGATATCTGAAATGCAGACTGAATTGGGTATAAATATTATCGTTTTCAACGTTTTCTAATGAGGTGCCAGTAGCTCCTGTAAAAGTTCTGCTATGTTACTGCGTCAGCATTCAGATTACTCTGAAGTTTTTTTCTGTTTTCTCCTCAATATTTTACACTGCTATGAGCTGATCTGAACACTGCAGAGGCCCCAGCTTGAGGGAGCTAGCATTATTGATTGCATGTCATAGCCTGGGGACAGGGAGTGCCACAATGTGTGGTATGTATTGTCCCTTGATGCTTTGTAGCTACTGTGCTGCCTTTTACTTTGTCTTTACAGATTTACCTTCCTTCACTGATTTTATAGGGTGTCACACACTGCTGGTTGCCATGACTGTCGCTGTCACTGTTTTCCTTGCTTCTGATGCACTACTCGCCCCGTCCTCTTTTTTGCCCGTGTTATAGGCAATGCTAGCTTCCACTTCAGCTGGCTGTTTATGGGTTGAAGGGGAGGATCCAGCCCTCTTATATTGTTCTTGCTCTCTGCTTTCTTTTATTTTTGGGTACAAAGATCGCATGGAAAACTACTACTGTGACTAAGACGAGAAATAACACCTTTGCCATTTGGATCCCCCACCCACAGACTAATCAGTGAACACAGCACATAGTTTGTTACTAAGGTGCAAAGGCTGCAGCTGTTACTGAAAATGCTCATAAGCATTGTTTCAGTAACCTATTTACATGTACCGCTGGGCAGCCGGCAAGTTCCTGCTCACTTTAAAATTATGGCCACTGAGGGCAACTTGCCTGCTACTAATCATCTTCCTCAATGAAATTCAGGTCCATAACTTTGCAGTGTGCATATGCCCACCAATTCAGGCCTCAGAGATGCTCTGGTGGGGAAGGGGTTTACTTTGATGGGGTGGAGGGACAGTGGGCTAGATTAAAGGATGGAACAGTAAAGGCAGCAAACCTCTTCACAAAACACACGAACAAAAGCAGGAGGAAAAAGAGACCAATATGCTTCCCAAGAGAGGTGATGGCAGGTTAAGAACAAAAAGGGCAGCATTCAGGAGATATAAGGAGACACAGAGGGATGAGGACACAGAGGTGTACCAGCCAAAACAAAGGGAATGTGATTAGGGGCACTAAGGCACAAACTGAAAAAAGAATAGCCGGAGGGGGGGGTAACAAAGGGGGACAACACTTTTTTTTAGGTATGTAAGTGAAAAAGAAAAAGAATGGGAGAAACTGTGATTCTGAGTGCAGAAGGAGATTGTGCAGAGGATGATCAATAAAAAACTAATATCCTGAAAAAATTCTTCTGTTCTGTCTTCACAGTGGAAGGGGATGGTCACAAATAGCTTACAGAACCACTGCAGGGAGGGAAGTAGACACAAGTCCATTTGAAGAGGTAAGAGTCCTGATGGGACTTGCTAATCTGAGAGTGGACAAGGCTATGGAGCTGGATGGGGTACTTCCAAGGATACTGAAGGATCTCAGGATAGTACTGACTGCATCTCTGATGGCCCCATTCAGTAAGTTGTTAGACACAGGGCTGGTCCAGAGGACTGGAGAAGGGCAGATGTAGTCCCGCTCCATGAGAACAGCAGCAGTGAAGATGCTAGCAACCATAGTCTGGTCAGTCTGACATCAGTAATGGGGAAACTAATGGAGTCACTTCTGAAGGAAAGACTGGTAGATTACCTTGCCTCTGGCAGGTTACAGTACCCATGGTAACACAGGTTCAGGGGAGGGAGATCTTGTCAGACAGACCTGATAGAGTTCTTTGACCGAGTGACTAGAGAAATAGATTTTGGTGGGGGAGGAGTGGTAGATGTGGTCTACTTAGACTTCAACAAGGCCTTCAACACCATGCCACATAGGAGGCTCATAAACACAACTGAGGAGCTTGGGGGTGGGAACCAAGGTGGTACACTGGGTACATAATTAGCTGACAGGTGATAGAGGCTGGTGGTTAATGGCATTCACTCAGGGGAAGAGACAGCGGCCAGTGGGCTCCCTCAGGGCTCAGCACTGGGTCCAGTCCTCTTTAATGTCTTTATAAGTGACATTGCAGAAGAACTGGAAGGAAGATGTGCCTCTTTGTAGATGACACCAAGAGCTGCAGTAGGGTGAACACTCCAGATGGGATGGAAAGGATGAATAGATACCTGAAAAAGCTTGAGGAATGGTCAAGGGTATGACAGCTGTGTTTCAATTCAACAAAGTGCAAAATCATGCACCTTAGGCACAAAAACCCAGAGGCAGAGTATAGAATGGTGGGGGAGGTATTGACAGTCATTAAACAGGAAAGGGGCCTAGGGGTAATCTTAATTGATGACCTTAAAGTGTCAGGGCAATGAAACAAAGCAGTAGGGAAAGCCAATGGGATGCTGGGTTGCATAGGGAGGTGTATCACCAGCAGGAGGAAGATGGTGTTGTCACCGTATTAGTCACTGGTGAGACCACACCTGAAGTACAGAGTCCAGTTCTGGAGACCACACCTCAGAAAGGACATTGGCAGGATAGAGGCCATCTAAAAAAAAAGGGCTACAAAAATGGTACAGGGGCTGTGTCAAATATCCTATGAGGAGAGACTGAGGGATCTAAATATGTACACCCTGGAAGAGGGGAGAGGAGGGGGGGATATGCTAGAGACCTTAAAATACCTCACAGGGGTGAATAAGGTATGGGAAGGGAACATTTTTCAGAAAAGAAGGTGCACAAGAACTAGGAGGCATGTAACAAAGCTGGAAGGGGGAGTATTTAGGAGGGATGTGAGGAAGTACTTCTTCACTGAAAGGGTGGTAGAAGCCTGGAACAATCTTCCAGTGAGAGTGGTAGGGGAAAAAACAGTTGTGGGCTTCAAGCGTGCATGAGTTAGGTATAAAGGAAAACTGGTATCAAAGCTGGGGGGGGGGGCGGAGTAGCCAGAGACCAGGTAGGCTCTGTGGTGGCAGAACAGGCAGGGAAAAGAGGGGGCAGACTAGAAAGGTGAAGCAGTCCCTATCTGCCAACAAATTCTATGTTTCTGTTTTTCTAATGCTGCCACTTGTTTCATGTGATGGTTTGATATACAGAGTGAGAAGATATGACAGGAAAACAACACCATAAAAGCAAAAGGTGGGAATGAAAAAAACTAATACATTTGAGAAATCCTTAAAAGTAAAGGAATATGTCTTGGAACAGCAAAAGAGAGAAACATGGAAAAGGTGATGAACATGAAAATAAAAACAGGAATGACAGAAAGAAATGATAGGAGAAGGGAAAGAAAGCAATGGGTCTGAAATGACAAAGAAGGGGAAGGTATGTAAAAATGCAAATCTAGAAAATCCTGAGATACTCTTTAATAGTACTTTCAGCTCATCTTGTATTTGTTTATTTGGTGAGTTCAGAAACTTTATACACTGGCCGGAATGAGAGAGAGAGAGACAGAGACACGGAGAGAGAGAGAGAGAGAGAGAGAGAGAGAGAGACAGAGACAGAGAGAGAGAGAGAGGAATTTTGTTGCCCTCTCTGTTACTTTCACAGTTCCCTTCTAGCTGTTTCTGAAACCATAAAACTAACTGCCGATCTCCACTGGTGTTGACCTCAGCCTGCTGCTCTGGAAGCAACAGTGACATCATGCATTGATTGTGTGCTGGCGGGAACTGGAGACTCTTTCCTGTCCCATCCGTGCACCAGCGCACCCACTTCATTCATGCTACAGTAGTAGAAAGCCCTTAGTCTGAGAGCGAGTAAAGAACCTTCGGGAATGGAAAGTCAGTGAATGTCATCTCTTCACTTGTGAACGCACATCAGCAAAATGTCATTTTCTGGCAACTGGTGGTTTGTCTCCATAAGCAACAGAAGACACTAGGAACTAATTCAGATATGACTGCAATATGGTGCACAGCTGTAACAAACAAGCATTTGTCAATGCCAAATGTTTATTTATTTTATTTATTTCTTTTGTTAACCAGGTAAACATATGAGCCAAGGCCCTTTTTCATATGCCACCCAAGACTATAAAATAGTCACAAGATGTTATACAAAAAGATAACTTTTACATTCACTTAATACAGGAATACAAGTACATGACATATAAGACAAACAATATAATACAAATTATTAAAAATAGCAGTGACATTGCAAACTACTCAATAAATGATGCTTCAATTTCTTTTTGAATAAATTATGACTACTCATGGTTCTCAATTCAATTGGAAGATCATTCCAGTATTTTGGTGCTTGGATAGAAAAAGCTTGAGCACCCATTTTAGTTTTAGTGACTTTCAAATTTAAACAAGAAAGAAAATTTGATCTCAAGTTTCTCGGAGCTTCCCTTACAGATATCAGAGAATACAAGGGAGAGAGATGTTTTTGTCTCAATACATTATCCATTTTACAACAAAAACAGTAAATTGAACTCAAGTTAGGCGGTAGAAACCCTGAAACTTGATATAAAGTACAATGATGTGTACTATAAGGCAATCTATAAACACATCTACAAATACTATGAAAAGTCATTGTTAAGTTATTTAACACGTTTAGACAAACTAGTAAACAAAAATGAATTATAATTCAGTTGAGAAAGTAGTATACTTTGGGCTATATGTTTCCTGGCTTGTGAGGTTAACACATTCTGTAGTCTGAATAAAACCCCTAATTTTTGATTTACTGATTTTGTTAAAGTCAATATATGATTTGAAAATGTTAAATTTGAGTCCAAATTCATTCCCAAATATCTAAAACATTGCACCTGCTCCAAATTAGTTCCATTTTTACAAAAAATATTCAGTTTCCCTAATTTAACCAACTTTTGTTTAGAGGCAAATATCATACTCTTGGTTTTTGAAATATTCTATGATAATTTTAAGTCCAACAAACAATTTGCTAGACTCTGAAAATCTACAGTCAAATCTTGGGCAATTTTATTTAATGAATTAGAGCTATTATGTAATATTATATCATCAGCATATAAGAATGTCTTAGCCTTAAGAATTTTACTTGGTATAATATCCACAAATATGGAAAACAATAGGGGTCCCAAGATTGACCCTTGAGGTACACCCTTTTCTAAAATTCTACTCTTTGACACTGAACCCTTATAAAGAACTTGTAGTTCACTACCTGATAAATAACTCTCCATCCATTCTAATGACAATCTGGATAATCCCTTAGCAGCTAGGCTCCTGAGCAGCAGGTGAGGGTCAACAAGGTCAAATGCCTTGGACAGGTCCACAAAAACAGCACCAGTGAGTTCACCCCTCTCCATAGCCTCAATGATGTGGTTTGTGAACCTGGCCAAGGCAGTTCCTGTACTATGAAATTTCCTAAAGCCATGCTGCTCAGGAGCCTGAAGCCCAGTCAATTGTAAGTAATCACTAATTTGTACCTCTGTTATCTTTTCCAACATTTTACCTAAAGGATGGAGAAGAGAAATAGGGCGGTAATTCCCCAAATCCTTACTATTTCCCTCTTTAAAAATTGTTCTTATTATGTTTTTTTTCCATTGTTGTGGAAAGATCCCTATTTCTAAGAACAAATTAAATATTTTTGTCAAAAGCTTATAAATGTATGAAGATATTAACTTCAAAAACCTTGGCTGAATATCATCAATTCCAACATTTTTTTAAAGGAATTTTCTTCAAAATTTTCAGTACCTGATCGGGCTCTATTTCTTTAAAATGAAATATTAAATCATTTTGAGATACTATAACTGTGTTCTTTAAGTCCTGATCATCCTTATCTACACTATATTTACCCATATCCAAAAATTATTGTAAAAAGGCTGTACTTATTTCTTGTGGATCTTTTATTGTAACTCCTTCAACAAGGAACTCACCTGATTGTACATCTATGGGAGGAGACACCAAAGATTTGATTGAAGACCAGAATTTTTTGGGATTTGACAAATTTAGATCTTGTTGTTTTGTATAATAATCAGATTTACATAACCTTAATTTTATCTTACATTCATTTCTTAATTTCCGATAGCTTTGAAAATCAGTAATATTTTTACTCAAGCAAAATTGTTTCCATGTTTGATCTCTTTGTTTCATCAATTTAAACATCTCTGGAGTAATCCATGTATTCACTGTTCCCCTTACTCTCCTTGTTAGTATTGGACAGAATTTATTTTGTAACTCCAAAATTTGTGTTGTAAAGTAATCTACTGCAGACTCTATGTAATGTATTACATCCAAGTAAGACCAATCAACATCTCTTAAATCAGACTTTAATCCATCATCTAAATCTTCGGGATACTTTCTATAGGTAATCAAACGAGGGGGAGGCTTTATTTTCTTTGATTTCCAAGTACAATATATTGCCAGGTGGTCACTGATAACATCTGGTAAAACTCCAATCTTAATAATTTTAGTATGATCATTAGTAAAAATCCAGTCCAAAATTGAATGATTATTTGTCTTCAGGTTCATGTGTGTAAAAGTTTGTACTAACTGACACAAACCTGCATTCATCAGCAAGGACTCCATATTAGAAGCATCACAGGAGTCCCAATGAATATTAAAATCACCTAACACTAAAAAGTCACCATTAAATTGGTAATTTGAAACAAATTGTAAAAACTCTTCAAGGCCTTTACGCGCAATTTTTGGTGGATTATAAACAGTGCAATGTTTAAGTTTATAATTATCCCCTTGTTTTATCTCTGGCAATAACCATTCACACTCTAATGGGGAATCAACTTTTGACTCCAGTTTAGACACAATTAATTCTTGTTTGTAATAAATAAGTATACCTCCACCCTTTTTTTACCTGCCCTGTCTTTTCTTATTATTTTATAACCATCTAAGGCCAAGACACCATTAGTTACTGAAGGTTTTAACCAAGTTTCTGTTAAACTCAAAACATCAGGTTCATATTTTAAGACCCAAGCCTCTAACTCTTGTTTTTTGGGAAATAAGCTATGAATATTCAAGTGTTCCACTCTTAGGCCCCCCTTCCCCCAAATTAGGTGATCACATACAGATTGGGACCTGGGTTTACTTCTATATCCCCAGATAGAGTTAACAATAACCCAATACAAAAAGACAATACAATATTTGGGCATAAATTAGGAATTGGTACACTATAACCACCTATTCTATACTGTGACTTTTTGTTCAACAACCCTACCACTTCTAATTTTAACATCATATTACTTCTAAATTCACAAAGAAGATTCAAGTATATAAAATTATCTTTGAATCTACCTTGTTCAAACTTACCCACATCATTATTTGCCAGGATCCAAACACTTGAATTCACAAGCATCAGCCCCAGTGCACAACCCACCATTATTAAGTACTTTTGTATTTTCATTCTTAAAAATGTTTCTAACACTTGATTATACAAATATAAGAGTCAATTTGTAGTTTTAAAACGTCCGTAACCTTTATATCTTCCCTTATTTCCTCTGCCGTGCCACTCACGCTTGGGCTTGCAAGTAGCTCAATTTATTACCCTGAGTGAAGCACTCAGCCGCTGGGCCAGCTGAGCACAGTTGAACTAAACAGGGTAATTAAGCAGGGAAACACAGAGCCCTTCTGTTAAAGAACAGGTTCAAAGTCAGCAGTTAAACACAGTGTTTCCACTCACTCAGCAGCAGCTCAGTCCACCTCAGCAATATGTTACAGCAATAGAGGGCATACAGAGCAGGTTTTCTTGCTGGTATTAGCATTGGAAATGCAGGAGTTAGATGTAGAATAGGAATGGCAGTGAAGTATTGAACTTCATGCCAAACCCACCTCCAACCTGCAGAGACAGACAGGCATTGGGGTATGCGTTTGGGTTGTTGCCCATAACATTCATGCCATTTCACCTCACCCTATCCTGCAGACACAAGTGTTGAGGTGTGCCATGGGGTGTTCGGCTTTACAATCACCCCACTACCTAAGGACATATGCTGAAATGGGTGCAATATAGGAGAATGGGGCAAACTCTGGGGCCGAAGAGTCCAAGGCACCCCCAATGCCTGTCACTGGCTGCAGAATGGGGAAGGGGACAGCATGAGCACTACAGTCGGCAATCCGAAGGCACACCCCTGATGCCTGTCAGTCTGTACAGGGTGGGACGTTATGGTTAAAAACCCTAATGCCCCGGGTGTTTGTTGGTATTTGCACTAAAAATTTTCAACATGGCCTTTTTGTGACCCCCACCTCATGAAAGAATTTGAGACCTCTTCTTGTGAAAAGTGGCACTGTGAGTTTCTCAATGTGTCCCAAACTTTGAGTTCCCACAGCGACAATGCCTTCGTGAACCAGATATATGAAAACACAGATCGGGCAGGATGTGAAGAATGACAGCTGCACCATTCATAGGGAGGTGCAACAAGATGGCAATGTTGAAAGTTGGTAGCGAAAAATATTAAAAATGCTTGAACTTCCGAGCATATGTGGAAACTGCATAATGCATGTGTGTAACACAGTCATTTAGTGGAATTATTTCACCAAATTTTCAACATAGGCATTTTGTGACCTCTGCTCATGAACACTGTCAGTATGATTTTTCTTAATCTGTCCCAAACATTGATTTCCCACAACAACTGTGCTATTCTGCGCCAGATGTGTAAACGCATATTTCCTACAGGATGTAAAAAATGACAGCTGTACTGTTCATAAGGAGGTCTGAAAAAATACCAATGTTGGAAATCTGGAGTGAAAGTACTACAAATTTGCAAAGTTTCGAGGGTGCATGGAAACTGCACAACTCATGCTTGTAACACAGTTCTTTTAAGGACGTTTGTCACCAAATTTTCAACATAGGCATTTTAGGACCTCTGCTCATGAACAGAGTCACGGTTTTACATATGAACATACATACGAACATATGAATCTGCCAGCAGAACAGACCAAGTGGTCTATCTAAATCTGCCCGAGTGTGCAGCTAGCACCCTAGATTGCAGCTGCCCCAGCCTCCTCCCCCTCAGTTCCTCCTCCGCTTGTCCCAGCCCCTGCTCCTCTGACTCTTCCTCTTGCATTATCCCAGTCCTTCTTAAAGCTGTTGACTGTCCTACATGTTACCATCGACTCTGGCAGCACGTTCCAACTAGACACCACCCTTTCAGTGAATTAGTGCCTCCTCATTTCCCTCTTGAAATGCCCCCTTCCAACCTTAGTCTGTACCCCCTTGTCTGTCTTCCACTCCTCAGTTTAAACACCCCCTTGTTGCTACGTTTATTTACACCCCTTAGGTATTTAAATGCTTGAATCATATTCCCCCATCCCTCCTCTCCTCTCCTCCAGTGTGTACATGTTCAGCTCCTTCAGCCTAACTTCCTATTCCTTTCCTTCCATCCCCTTTAACACTTTTATTGCCCTCCTTTGCACCCCCTCCAGTAACTTTATATCTCTCCTCAGGTATGGACTCTAGTATTGCACACAGTACTCCAGGTGCAGCCTGACCAGTGATCTATAGGGAGATAGGATCACATCCCTGTGTCTGGATGAGAACCCCCTTGCGATGCACCCCAGCATTCTGTTTGCCTTCGCTGCTGCTCTCCTACACTGGGCTGAGTTGTTCATACTCCTAGTTACCAACACCCCTAGGTCCTTCTCCTCTGTGATCCCCAACCTCACTCCCCCAACCAATAGACCCTCTTCTGGCTCTTAGGCCCGAAGTGTATCACCTTACACTTGTTTGCATTGAATCCTAGCTGCCGCTTCACTGACCATGTCTCTAGTTTGGTTAGGTCCCCCAGCAGTTTTTCCCATCTGTCCCCTTTGTCCACCACTGCCCCCAATTTGGTATCATCTGTGAACAGGTTAACCCTGCTCCCCACTCCATGTGCTATATCAGAGATAAAAAGCCCAAATAGCACCAGGCCCAGCACTGACCCCTGCAGCACCCCACTTGTCACTGCTCTAGGTGCCAAGAGCTCCTTCACCACCACCACCCTCTGCACCTTCCCCTGTAAGCAGGTCTCTATCCATTTAGTCAGCTTTTTCCCACCCCCACTGCTGTCACCTTCTCCCAGTCTCCCATGAGGCACTGTATCAAAGGTCTTACTGAAGTCCAAGTACAGGACTTGTACCGCATGGCCCCTGTCCAACTCCCTTGTCACCCAGCCATAATACTCTATTAGGCTGGTTTGACAAAATCTCCCTGAGACGAATCCATGTTGCCGCTCATCTTGGAGGCCATTACTCTCTAGGAATGCCACCAGCCTCTGCTTCAGTATCGCCTCCATAAGCTTACCCACTATGGATGTGAGACTGACCATACAGTAATTTTCTGGCTCCTCCCTAGGCCCACTCATGTCTATGGGCACCATATGGACCACCCTCCAGTCCTGGGGTACACCCCCTGTTTCCAGGGAGGTGTCGAACAGAGCTGCCAGTGGCTCAGCCAACAGCTCCACCATCTCCCTCAGCACCCTGGGGTGGATGCCATCGGGACCTGGTGCCTTGTCCACCGTTACTGCCTTCAGCCCCTCCAGCACCCTAGTCCCTGTGATAACTTTGTCTGTCACATCCTCCCCCCTTTCCCCATACCCCCAGCCCATGCTGGTAGTGGACCATCCCTCTCCTTAGTGGAAACGGAGCAGAAGTACTCATTTAGAATTTCCACTTGCTCCTCCCCCTTTTCCACCCAATCCACTCCCTGCTTTATCCTCACAACATGTTCCTTGCACTTCCTCTTTTCCACATACCTTGAAAAGTCCTTTTCCCCTCCCTTTATGCCCTGTGCTAACCTTAATTTCTTGGAGGCCTTAGATTTTTTCACCCTCCTGGCCACCTCCCTTGACCAACTCCTGTAAGCCTCCTTATCCTCTCCCTTCCCTGTTCTCCTGTACTTCCACTATGCAGCCCTCTATACTCTGACCCCTTGCAGCACTTCCTTGTTCAGCCAGCATGGCTTCTTGGCTCTGCTCTTCTTACTCCTGTCCCTGGTGCAGGCTACCGTGGCCTTTGCTAGCCCAGTCTTTATGACTCCCCACTTTTGTTCTGCATCCATCCACGGCCTTATATCCTGGCATCTCCCTCACGGTTTTGCTCCCATCCTCCCAAAGTCCACCCTACTGAAGTCCACCACCTTAGTGCCTGTGCCTCCTGTCTCCCTGCCCAGTGCAAGAACGAGCCACACTGTTTGGCGGTCGCTACCCTCTAAGGGGACCTCCACCCTTACCTCCCTCACTGCCTCCCCATTTGTCAGTACTAGGTCCAGAGTGCTAACAAGCCTTGTTGGCCCACTTACCAATTGCATCAGAAGGCTGTCCTTGAATGCATCAACGAGCATCTGCTCCTTGGTACTGCTAGTGGCCGGGGTGCTCCAGTCATCCCGTGGTAGGTTAAAATCCCCCACTCTCACCACACTCCCTGTTCTACTGACCCACCTTATCTGCTCTGCCAACTCCCCATCCAGTTCCTCGGATTGGGTTGATGGTCTGTACACCACTCCCAGCCTCAGCTTTCTGCCCTTGGAGTCCAGGAGTTGCACCCAAAGCGCTTCTGTCCTCTCTTCTTCTCCCTTGTCTGTTATGCATTTGATTCCCTCCCCCACATAGAGTGCAACCCCCCTTCCAACCCCTTGGTCCCTGTTGTATATCCTGTATCCCAGGATTGCTGAGTCCCAGTCATGGTACTGTCTGGCCCAAGTCTCTGTCACTGCAGCAGTTTCCACGTTCCCCTCTGAAAGGAGCACCTGAAGCTCTGCAGTTTTGTTCCCCAAGCCTCATGCGTTGAGAGAGACCACCTTCCACCTGTAGCCCTCCTTCTTCTCACCCTTCTCCTTGGCCTGTGTCCCTCCTCCTAGTAGTCTGCACCCTTTCTCCTCATTATTCTTATCGGGTGGTGGTGGTGCCTTCTGTATTACACTCACACCAACCTGTCCACCCCTCCCAGGGTTACTACGCCTCTGCCTTTACCTATATCTAGGGGGGTGAGCTCATTAGGCTCCCCTGTCCGGATCTTTCTACCAACCTCAGTCTTTTGGCCACCCCCCACTAGTTTAAATCCACCTTAATAGAGATATACCCCTCTAATCTCACCTTTAATACTCCCGTCCCCTCCCTGCTCAAGTGTAGCCTGTCTGCCGTGTACAAGTCACTATTCCCCCAGACCCTACCCCAGTTAGTCACTAACCCATCATTTTTGGTGTGGCATCAATCCCTCAGCCACTCGTTGAAGTCCTCAGTCCTACCCTTCTACCCATGCTTTCACATGGTACCGGGAGTACCTCTGAGAATGTCACCGACTCCCCCGTGCTTTCACACTGCCTGCCCAACTTCTAGAACCTCCCCCTCACTACTTCCACAGTCTCCCCCACCAAGTTGTTTGTACCCACATGCAACAGTAAATGAGGTTTCTTCCTCCCCCTCGCTGCACATTGAGCAGTGTCTGCCCCTCCTGCAGTCAACCCAGATAGAATCCCCCAGGACGTGTACCCTCCTTCCCTTGCCCCCTTTCCCTTCTAATGACCCTTCCATCACCCCAGTATTCATTCTTCCCTGCCCCTTACCCCCACCAGCTGCACCCTCTGTGACTTCTGTATCTGCACCCCCTACTTATGCCTCACCCCTTTTTTCTGCCTTTTTCCTCCCATCCCACCTTGAACCCCTTCCCAGCCTGACTACTTCCTACTGAGCTTCCCATGTTGACCTCCCCTCCTCCACTGCTACTTTCCAACCCTCTCCTATCACCGTTGTTGTTAATCTAGAGCCCCCATTCCCTTCAATCCTGATAGTGATGCCTTTCCCATCCTTCCCCTTTCCATAGCTTTCTCTCCTCCAGTCACCCCCCTTCCTTACTTGCCCCTTCTACCCTTTTGTCCTCACTATCTCTTCCCCTACCTGTTGCCATCCCTCTCATGCCCAGCTTGTCATTCCCCCTTCAGTATGTTCCTGCTCCCAACCCCTACCAGTGGCTCAAATCTATTACTAGTCAATACCCATCCTACATCTCTTCCCTCTATTGGTTCTCCCCTCCTACTTGTTCCTCTCCATGCCCCCCCCGGTCCCACCACTGGTCCCTCCCTACCAGCAGCCATCTGCTCTCTCCCCTGGTACTACTTGTGGTCTCTTCCTCCCCCATGAGGAGGCCCCCTTCCTCATCTCGGGCACCCCTCCCTTCTCCTCTCTTTTCTGCTGGTGCCTCCGATACTGGGGTCAGTTTCAGTCCCTAGTTGTTCTTCCCCCGTCCCCCCTTGCCATCCCCTATCTCCCCCCCCCAGCCAGGATGCCTACCATACTCATCTGTCCTGCCACTTAAACTCCTCCCAAACCTCCACAGTTCCTCTCTCAAACTAGCCAATTGTCTGCAGAACATACACCCCCCCATCCTCCAAGCAAAGTCCAGGATCATGGCGGATCCACACCCTGTACACTCCACCACCCTTCCAAAGATGCCCACCCTATTGACACACAGCACCTGCCCCATTTTGGCCCCCAGCTTATGCTATGGGCTCTTACTCCTGGTTTCTTTACCCTACTACAACTCTTAGAGCCATATTAACTCAAATTCCTGTGTCCCCCTACACTAGTCCCCCTACTGCCCCTTGCTGACCAGGTTAATTCAGTCTTAAATCTCATCCGTTATATACTGTATTACTGTAGCAATCTTTTTTTTTTAATCTCATTTTTATTGAAATTTTTCAACAAATATTGACATACACACATACAAACAACCAAACATTGACAGGTCTGTGGGAGTACAGATAATTGATTTGTGATTGACAAGGTAGACATCAGTTAAAGCTCAAATCTGTTATAAGAATACTGCCTTTAATATTATAGCATAACTCTAATTCATCTTTGCAGTCCCTCCTGGGTCTGTACAGTGCATTCCATAATGGGCGAAAGTCTCACCCACCCGGATAATTTCTGGTTCCCCTTCGCTTATTTCTAGCCTAAGCGGGCTAACTTGGGAGTATTTAATTGTACTGCTCACCAGGTCATCCCTGTGGGGCCCCATCATTTCAACGAGAGTCTTGAGGCCTTCGGACATGAATTCTGTACCCCTCCCAGTCTATCCCGATTGTACCCTGGAGGCCTGATTCCCATCCCCCATTTCTAACCTTTTCCCTTCCAATCTTAGAGCTTGACCTTGTTTGATTAGGGCTTACAAATTCCTGCTGTTCTTTAGAGGCCCCACTACTGTAGCAATCTTAAAGCCTCCTTGTCCATTTTTCACCCCTCAGCTACCATACTTTTTGTTCTCAGCCCTCATAGTTTCACTTAACCCGGTTAGAAATTGCATTACACTCCAAGTATTATTCAACTCAGAGAAATAAACAGAACAAATAAATATGAATTATTACAGCAATTCTAACAGTATATCTCAGTACTTAGCTCAGTTAGAAAAATAAACAGAACTAAATCTGTATTATTACAGCAATCATAAAAGTAACCAATCATTGCTTTGTCTCCACCCCAGAGACCCTGCTGTAATATAGGACCACACAAGACCCTGGGCAGGTGGGTGGGCAACTCTAAAGTCCTGACAGAGCTCCGTTGACCTCGCTCACTCCCCCCTCTCACTTGTTCATTCTGTTCTCCCAGTGTTGCAGGCTGCCCTTTTGCATTGGGCTCCTGCCTGCACTGGCCCTTTTTCTGCCCACAAAGAAATAAGCAGTAGTTCTGACAGAGCTCCGTTGAGCTCTCTCACTCCCCCTCTCTCACTCGCTCATTCTGTTTCTCCCAGTGCTGCAGGCTTCCCTTTTGTACTGGGCTCCTGCCTGTGTTGGTGCCTTTTTCTGTTCACACAGAAATCTGCAGCAGCTGCTCACTCCCCCTCTCTCACTCACTTGTTCTGCTCCTCTCATTGCTGCAGGCTGCCCTTTTGTACTGGGCTCCTGCCTGTTTTGGCACCCTTTTCTGCCCGAAAAGAAATCTGCAGCAGTCCCAACAGAGTTCCATTGAGCTCGCTCACTCTCCTTCTCTCACTCGCTCGTTCTGTTTCTCCCAGTGCTGCAGGCTGCCCTTTTGTACTGGGCTCCTGCCTGCGTTGGCACCTTTTTCTGCCCACAAAGAAATCCGTAGCAGTCCTGACAGAGCTCCATTGAGCTCGCTTACTCCTCCCCCTCTCACTTACTCGTTCTGTTTCTGGCAAAAGTCATGGAGTGGAAAGGAGAGAACAGGTTACTATGAAGAGAGAGGGAGCGGGCATTTATGAAGGGTCTTCAGAAAACAGCTGTGCACTGCTAGAGAGGAAGAAAGTGGAGGAGGGAAATGATGAAATTAGAGGAGTAATTGATAAATGCCTGGACCAAACTGGAGCAGGGGGAAGTTCTGCTGAGAGAATTGCAACGGGGTAAAAGGGGGAAATAATGTGCAGGAGGAAGAAGAGGAGCTGGAAATGAGAGAGGGAGATGAATGGAAGCAAGCAGGGAGTAAGAGGGGTGGAATCTTAGTGCTGGGGAGTTAGGTGGGGTAGCAAGGGGGAGAGGCATAGTCGCATTTGGGTGGAGGCCATGCCAGGAATGACAACGGAAAGGGTGGGACAGTCTGTTTTGAAATATGCTAGAAGGGGTAGGGACAAGCCTCATTTAATTATACATCTTGGGACAAACAACCTGGCTGACAAGACAGTAGATATAGTCCGGAGGAGGTTTGAGGAACTAGCACAATTATGTGAGGGGGCAGGAAGATCAGTAACTTTTCCAAGATACTTCCGGTGCCAAAGGCAAGCACAACAAGAAAGCTGAGAACAGAGGAATTTAACGGATGGCTAAGAACCTGGTGTTGTGCTAAAGGGTATGGGCTGTTGGGGGGTGGGGAGGGACCTGGGAGGACACTAGTCTCTATGCCAAGGACAGACTACACTTGAGTGAGGAGGGAAAGAAAGTGTTGAAACAGAGGATGGAAGAGTATATAGAGGAAGTTGGGAATTTAAACTAGGAGTGGGGGGTGGCATGTGGGGAAGAGATATGCAGAGACCACAGGTTGGGAAATCATGTGAGCTTACCCTCCATAACAGTGACAAAGGACAAATGGCAAGTACTGTTGGTGATGCTAGGAAAGGAGGGCAGGATGGGAGGGGAAAAGGGTGGAAGGTGGTTACCCTTAATGCAAGGAGCCTTGGGAGGAAAACTGCAGAGTTGCAGGTTCTCATGGCAGAGGGGAGGTGGACATTGCAGCCATCACGGAAACATGGGCCACCCAATATAATGACTGGGACCTGTCTGTACCAGGGTACAGGTTATTTCGTAGGGACAGGGTGATTGGGAAAGGAGGGGGAGTGGCACTATATGTGAAGGAAGGACTGAAGTGTGTAAGGGAGGAAGGGGAGGAGGGTAGTACGGAGTCACTTTGGGTGCAAATCCAGGATTCCAGGAATAGGATTCTTAGAATGGCAGTGGTGTACAGGCCACCATCTCAGACGGAGGAGTTAGACAGGGAACTAGCGGGACAGATCAGGAGGACCTGCGAGAAGGGTAGTGTGGTGATTGTGGGGGACTTCAACATGCCAGGAGTGGACTGGAGCACCCAAACAACCAGGAACAGAAGGAGCAGGTACTGCTGGATGCCTTCAGGACAGCTTCCTGCTGCAAATGGTCAGTGAACCAACTAGGTTAGGGAATACCCTTGACCTTGTGCTGGCAAATGGGGACTTTGTGAGAGAACTTACAGGAAGGAACCGCTGTCAGGAGTGACCACCACTCAGTATGGCTCACATTGGATATGGGCAAGGAAGGAGTGGAATCTGGCACAAGAGTGCGGGACTTCAGGAGGGCCGACTTTGGGAGGATGGGGAAGGGTAAAGGGTACCTGGCCAGAATTCAATCTAGTATGGATACTAACCAGAGGTGGGAGCTCATAAAGCTGGGGATAGTGGAGGCAACCAAAACCTGCTGCAAAGCCCAGAGCAAGAAGGCTAGGGCTAAGAAACTGAGCTGGTTGAGCAAGGAGGTCATGGAAAAGGTAAGGAGGAAAACAGCTGCCTTTAGGAAATACAAGAAAACAGGGAGGGAGGAGGACAGAGAGGAGTACTTGACAGAATCGAAGGAGGTGACAAGGGCAGTAAGGGGAGCCAAAGGATCTACGGAACTCAGGCTGGCACAAGGCATTAAGAAGGGGGAGAAGGACTTCTGTAAGTACATCAGGGAGAAAAGGAGCTGTAAGGACCACATAGTAAGGATTAGGAAGGAGGGGGGTTGGGTGGAAGCAGGGTGTGATAAGGCGGAAGCACTAAATGAGTACTTCTGCTCAGTATTTACTAAAGAGAAGAGGGGGGTGACACCCAAGGTGGGAGAAATGGCAGAAGCAGGGGAAGTGGTGACAGATGGGGAAATCATGGAGGGCAGAGTTCGAGAGGGTTTGAAGGCACTGAGGATGGACAAGGCGCCAGGCCCAGATGACATCCACCCCAGCGTACTGAAGGAGCTGGCAGAGGTCCTTGCAGGACCTTTGGCAGACCTATTTAATGCCTCACTACATTCGGGGTGTGTACCTCAGGACTGGAGGATGGCTCATGTGGTGCCACTCCACAAGAGCGGCCCCAAGGATGAACCGGGAAACTACAGACCAGTAAGCCCACATCCATCGTGGGTAAGCTAATGGAGACTATCCTGAAGGAGAGGCTGGTGGCCCTCCTAGAGGCCAAAGGACTACAGGACAGCAGACAGCATGGCTTCATACATGGCAGATCCTGCCAAACCAACCTGGTCGAGTTCTATGACTGGGTAACTAGGCAACTGGACAGGGCCCATGCAGTGGATGTCCTGTATCTGGACTTCAGTAAGGCATTCGACTTGGTGCCACATGGAAGGCTGGGAAAGAAGTTAGTAGGCACAAGGGCGGGTGCAAAGCTGGTGAGATGGGTAGGAAACTGACTGCAGGGAAGGCAACAGAGGGTGGTGGTGGGTGGGGAGCTCTCACACCCAAGGGCAGTGACGAGCGGTGTCCCACAGGGCTCGGTGTTGGGACCAGTGTTGTTTGGGATATTCATTGCAGACATATCATGGGACATCAAGAGCAAGATCAGTCTGTTTGCTGATGATACCAAGGTTGGCGCAGTGGTGGATGACCTAGGGGGATGGCAGGGGTTGCAGGATGATCTGGCAAAGCTTGAAACCTGGTCAGACACCTGGCAACTGGGGTTTAATGCCAAAAAGTGCAAGGTGCTGCATTTTCGGATGAAGAACCCAAGGAGGAGTTACCAGCTAGGGGGAGTGCAGCTAGCCCAGACAAAGGAGAAGGAACTGGGTGTGCTCATTACAGGGTCAATGAACAACTCAGCACAATGTAGGAAGGCAGCTGCAAAGGCCAACAAAATGCTGGGTTGTATTGCAAGGGGTATATCCTCGAGGAGGGAGGAGGTGATTCTGCCACTGTATAGGTCATTAGTTAGACCACACCTGGAGTACTTCGTGTAGCACTGGCGCCCATATCTGAAGAGGGACATTAAGTTACTGGAGGGGGTGCAACGCAGGGCGACAAAGATGATCAAGGGGCTGGGGGACTTATCATACGAGAGGAGGTTGAAGGAGTTGAACATGTACTCACTGGAGGAGAGAAGGGACGGTGACATGATTGAAACCTTTAAATACATGAAAGGAATAAACAAGACGGGCACAGAGGGGCTGTTCAAAGTAAGGGAGGGGAGGGCCACCAGGGGCCATGATACGAGACTGGAGTGAGGAAGGTTCAGGAGGGAGATGAGGAGACACTTTTTTACAGAGAGGGTGGTGGCTGGGTGGAATGTGTTACCTGCAGAAGTGGTATGCAGTAGAACAGTGGACTGCTTCAAACGAAGATGGGACAGGACAAGGGGGAGGGTTAATGAAGAGGGAAGGGTGGAAGGGAGGGGCAGCTGCAGAATAAGGTGTGCTAGCTGCACATTCGAGCAGACTTGATAGACCTCTAGGCCTTTATCTGCTGGCAAATTTCGTATGTTCGTATGTTCGTAATGGCGCTGCAGACTGCCCTTTTGTACTGGGCTCCTGCCTGCATTGGTGCCTTTTTCCACCCATCAAGAATTCCGCAGCAGTCCCGACAGAGCTCCGTTGAGCTCACTCTTTCCACCTCTCTCACTCGCTTGTTGTTAATCTGTCCCAAACACTGATTTACCACTGCAGCTGCACTATTCTGCGCTGGAAGTGTGAAAATACATTTCGGCCAGGATGTGAAAAATAATAGCTGTTCTGTTCATAAGGAGGTGTGGAAAAATGCCAAAGTTGAAAATCTGGAGTGAAAATATTACAGATTCACAAAGTTATGAGTGTGCGTGGAATCTGCACAATACACACTCGTAAAACAGTAATTTTTTGGATTTTTTTCACCAAATTTGCAACATAGGGTTTCTGAGAGGCCACCTCATGAACAGTTGCATTCTCGTTTCATTAATTGGTTCTGAAAGGTGATTATGCGCAGTGACGGCGAAATCACCTTTTGGGACTGAATAACGCCATGACAGTGACTGAATTCATGAGAAGGGGTCCCAATAACCCCATGTTGAAAATGTGGTTCCAAAATTCCCCAAATGCCCGAGATATGCATCAAAGTTGAAAAAATTTATGCCATTACACAGCTTGCGGCATTTCTTCAGTTCGCGGTCAGCTTTGAAGAGTGCAGATATGTTCCGGTCCACGAAGATCATGCATGCTGGACTCTGAGGTAAGTATGGGGTGAGGGTGTGGGGAGGCAGGGTGCACAGAGGGTGGGCACGTGGGTTGGGGAGGGGCAGGAGAGACTGTGAGGACCGTTTTTCTTGTTTTACAGGTAAAAAAAAAAGACAACATGGGTCAGTTTTCTTCTTTTGCAGGTGTTGTTTGGTACACTGGGGTGGGCTCCCAGTGTACCACCTGCATTTGTGGTGAGGGGGACCAAAGCCGACAGGGATTTTGCCCCCCATTTGTACAGAAATGGGTGAGGGTGGGCGTATGATGCTGAGGTGGATTCGGCACCCCCTCAGCACACAGCAGAAATCGAGGGGGTGGGAACATTATGCCAACTGGGAGTGGGCTCCCCCATCAGCAAATTGAACTGGAAATGGAGGACTGAAACTGATGGGATTGGGCCCCCCCATCGGCAAAGGAAGACTGTTTGGGGGTGCATGATACTGAGGGGGATTGGGCACCCCCCTTGGCACACCACAGAAACTTGGGGGTGGGGATATTATGCCGATGGGGACTGGGCTCCCAGTCAGCAAATGAAGGGGGTCGGTGGCATGCAACAGGGGGCTTGGGCAACCCCTCAGCTCTGAGGTGGCTGCATAGAGCTGCCATGTTCCTGGTACTGTTACACCAGGCAAGGGACTACCCTGCAATGATGGGTTGCTCCCTCATTGCAGCGGAATTGCTGATGCTGCAATGATGAGGCGGCACCTCATAGCAGCAGCCAAATTGTTTCAAGTTGGTGGCACTTCTGAAGAACCAGTGTCATCAGGATACTGGGCCTGCATTGGATGCACATCACCAACCCCACAAATGCAGTGCTGGCATTGGCCGCCACACTGCCACACCTCCACAACCTGCTTCTCTCCTAAGCTGCCACATAATGTTTCTTGCACATGCACACAAGCAAACATAAAAATAAACAAGCAAAACACATTCTGCCCTCTACTGCCTCCAAAACAGAAGGGAAACTCCATCTCACCTCTTAAAATCTAATGGGGACTTCCATTACTCACATCCTCACCAAAAGTGTTGACTGCCCCAGTGGTTTAGTACAACTTTAGTAGTGGAATGAATGGCTGCATATCTCTCTCTGATGGTTATAATTTTATCGACTCACTTTATCACTCTCTATAAAGATTTGTTTTTGCTAGTACAGGTACCAGCTTATCCTTTTGGGATGGGTTTGTGTAGTATGTGAGTGTTTGGGGGAAGGGAACAATAACTTTCTCAGAACTGCAAAAATTGGATCTTCTTTACAAATCCCATACATTTTGAATTGAAGAATCTCATTTTATACTAAAATGCTAGCTAGCTCCTGCTGTAAGACCAGTTCTGCCAGTCTTACTGGGTAGAGGCATGCAAGGTAGACATTTTTAACAGCACCAGTATCTGAGCTAGGATCACCGAGGCACCACACTGGCTCTGCACCTACATTTTTGGAAACATTCTTTGTTCTCTTGTTGTTGTAAGCAAAGCTGTGTTGCTGAAGAGTTTTGCCTTCTTGACATGCTTTGGTGAGTAAAGACATGCAGGAAAAAGGGTCCTAGCTAAAAAAAAAAGAATTGTAACATTTCATGATCTAAAATTCAAAGTATTTTACTGGAAATTTCCTTAGATTATTTCACTCTAGTTTGCTGACTTTCATATAAATGGAAGTGAAATGTATCTCAGCTGGAGTAGCTTTGGTAAACTAAATATATCATATAAAAATGTTACAGACAGAGGCTGCCTGATGGCCCATTAGTAGCATGGTATGCAACCAGGTAGGTGACCTGGTTCTGGAGTGAACCTGGGACATCTGCAATTTTATTTTACTTATTTGCCGTTTTTAACTAGGAAAGGCCCATTAAGTCTTAATAGCTCATTTCCAGGTGAATTCTGGGTGAGGGGGCAGTTACAGAGACCTGTTTTAATAACAGGAGAAATGTTAGCCATGACACTGGAGAAACTCCAATAGTCTTGTTCAAGTGCCATGGGCTTTTCTTTCTTCCACCTAGATGATGATCACGGATGGGTAGAAGGGACTTTGGTTTGATGTCTCATCCAAAGGGTGGCTCCTCAAAAGTGCAGCACCCTTTCATACTGCACTGAACCATTAGTTATTGGGTATGACCTCAACTACCTGGTGTGGGGGCTAGAAATCACACTCTTCTAAACTTCTGGGCCCAGGAGCAAGTGGGCTACCTACTGATTCACTGACACTGATAAGGACAGAGATGGTGAGAGCATGCTGAGGAGGCAGCACTTCCTCAATGGGGGTGGACAGTGCTGTGTTTGGTGGCTGCAGCAGCCCCACTGTGGCAGGCAAAGGAAGTGTTCCCCCTTCACAGGGAGATGATGTGAGGTCTGCCACTGACATTTGGAGCTTCAACTCATGGTAGAAGGAGTGGTTCAGAGAGGAGAGGTTCAGCTACATCGGGGACTGGGGTCCCACTTGGAGGGATAGGGGCCTATACAGGGGAGATGGCCTGCATCCATCCAGGAGGGGAACCACAGTCCTCAGTGAACAGTTTAAATTTTGTTTAAAAGTTATATTGGTGAGCATTTAAACTAGCAGAGGGGGTTGGTGGAACGAAGCAGCAAGACATAAACTGCCCACCCCCCCAAAGCTGAAGTAGTCAGTAGGGAGAACCCTAAGGGAGAGCAATCCCCAAAGGTACCTAACAACAACAAAAAAAACTAAACAGTGGTAGGAATGAAGAGAGATTCGAATGAGAGCAGAGTGGTTAAGGAGAGAAGGCAAAAGGGAAAATGGGTTGACAAGCAGGGTGGTAGCAGAATCTGGAAGGTCATGTGTGCAAATGCTCAGTCTTGGAGATAAAATCCTGAACCTAGAGGCCATTGTGTCATCATTATCAAGACATGATGCAATAAAAACCATGACTGGGATGTAGTCATACTAGGCTTCAGGAAAGAAAGGGTGGGAAAGAAAGGGGGAGGAGTGGCTTTTTATGTGAGGGATAACATTAAAGCAGCAGAGATACAGGGAATACAGGGAGGGTTGGAGGTACTGTGGGTCACCCTAGAAATGGGGAATGGAGTCGCAATCCACACTGGTGTGATATACAGACCTCCAGCATGGGGGAGGTGGGGATTGACATGGTTCTGGTGGAAGCCATCCAAAAGATGGCAAATAAGAGGGAGATGCTGCTGGTACTGGACTTCAGTCGGCCGGATGTAGATTGGAGCATACCAACTGCAGCTTCAGCTAGGATCAGGGACATCCTGGACTCCATGTAGGGGGCATTCCTCAGGCAACTAGTAAAAGAGCCCACTCATGAGGGGGCAATATTGGACCTTGTACTCACCAAGGGGGACAGTGTTGCAGATGTCACAGTCAGTGGCCACCTGGGGACCAGTGACCACCATACAGTGTGGTTCAGTATTAGCACTGTGGCAGAATCAAACCACACAAAGGTTAGGGTCCTGAACTTCAGCAGGGTTGACTTTAAAAAGATGGAGGAATGCCTTAGGGATGCCCTGTCTGGTGGGGGGGGGGGACTTGGGTGGAGTTGAAGGACAGTGGGCAAAACTAAAAGGGGATAGTGCAGGCAACAAACCTTGGCATCAGGCAAGTAAGCAAAAGCAAGAGGAAACAGAGACTGCTATGGTTCTCAAAAGATGTGGGCAGGAAGGTAAGGGCAAACAAGTTAGCATTCAGGAGGTACTGTATAAGGAGACACAAAGGGAGGAAGATAGGGAGGTGTATCAGGAAAAACAGAGGGAGGTAGGGAAAGCAATTAGGAGTGCAAAGGTGCAAACAGAGGAGAAAATAGCCCAGGCAATAAAGAAAGGAGACAAGACATTTTTCAGGTGTGTAAGCAAAAAGCAAAAGACCAGGGGAAGGATAGTAAGGCTTAGGAGGGAAGGCTGTGTGTGTATGTGTGTACAGAGGGGGACCAGGAAAAAGCGGGCATCCTGAATAAATACTTTTGTTCAGTGTTCACAGAGAAAGGGGAAGGCGAGGGACCACAGATAAGTGGCAGGAACATTGAAGGAAAGGAGGTGGACACTAGTCCATTTACAGAGGAGAGAGTCCTGAAGGAACTTGCAAATCTGAAAGTGGACAAGGTAATGGGGCCAGATGGGTTGCATCCAAGGATACTGAGTGAGCTCAGAGAGGTACTGGCTGCTCCTCTGACAGCCCTGTTCAACCACTTACTGGAAAAGGGAGTGGTTCCAGAGGACTGGAGGAGGGCAGATGTAGTCCCACTTCACAAAAGTGGTAGCAGAGAAGAGGCTGGCAATTGCAGGCCAGTCAGCCTGACTTCAGTGGTGGGGAAATTAATGGAATCACTATTGAAGGAAAGGATTGTGGAATATCTTAAATCCAGTGGCTTACAAGATCCTAGGTAGCATGGATTAACTGGGTGAGTATGCCAAACAAATCTAATAGATTTCTTTGACAAGGTGACCAAGGAATTAGATCAGGGTTGAGTGGTGGATGTGGCCTACCTAGAATTCAGGAAGGCCTTCGACAGTGTTTCACATAGGAGACTTGTGAACAAGCTGGGCAGTCTAGTAGTAGGTCCAAAGGTGGTAAACTGGGTAAAGAATTGGTTAGAGGACAGGAGACAGAGTGTGGTGGTAAACAGAGTTCACTCCAAGATAGTGATGGTGACCATTGGAGTGCCGCAGGGATTAGTACTGGGACTGGTCCTCTTTAATGTTTTTTTCAGCAACATTGCAGAGGGGCTAGAAGGGGAGGTATTCCTTTTTGCATATGACACTAAAATCTGCAATAGGGTAACACTCTGGGAGTGCGAAAAAAATGATTAGTGATCTAAGAATGCTATAGAGGTGGTCAAGGGTGTGGCAGCTAAAATTCAATGCGAGGAAGTGCAAACTCATGCACTTGGGACACAGAAACCCAGGGTGGAATACAACATGGAGGGTGTAGTATTAACGACCACCAAACAGGAAAGAGACCAGGGGTTAATCATATCTGATGACCTAAAGGTGGCCAAACAGTGTGACAAAGCAGTGGGGAGAGCTAGTGGTATGCTAAGGTGCATAGGAAGTGGTACCACCCGCAGAAAGATGTAGTGCTACCCGTACCACTGTATAGATCACTGGTGAGACCTCTCCTAGACTACTGTGTCCAGTTCTAGAGACCACATCTCCAGAAGGACATAGAGTAGAGGGGATTCAGAGGAGGGTAACTAAAATGGTGCAGGGTCTGCATCAAAAGTGCTATGAGGAGAGACTAAAGGACCTCAATATGTGCACCCTGGAGGAAAGGGAGAGGAATATGACAGAGACT
Organism: Neoceratodus forsteri; assembly: GCA_016271365.2. Classification (NCBI taxonomy): domain Eukaryota; kingdom Metazoa; phylum Chordata; order Ceratodontiformes; family Ceratodontidae; genus Neoceratodus; species Neoceratodus forsteri. The sequence continues at coordinate 221,288,246 of JADMNL010000028.1, forward strand.
TTTGAATACTTCATGGGTATAAATAAGGTTCAAGAGGGAAGCATTTTTCTGAAAAAAAGATGCTCAAGAACAAGGGGACATGCTATGAAGCTGGAGGGGGGCAGATTTAGGAGAGATGTGAGGAAGTACTTCTTCACAGAAAGAGTGGTGGATCCCTGGAACAGCCTCCCTGTGGAAGTGGTGGGGGCCAAAATGGTAACGGGATTCAAGAATGCATGGGATAGGCATAAGGGAACCTTAGTGGTAAGGAAAGGGAGGAAGCTAGAGATTAAGTAGTGTCTGTGGTGTTACAGCAGGTAGGGGAAAATGGGCAATCTAGGTGAGCTAAGCAGTCCTCTGCCATCAAATTCTATATTTCTTTCTATGACACAGTGTTGCACCAGCAGGACTGATAGGAGGGCAACAGAGAAAAATGAGGAAAAATCTCAGTTACCTAAATGAGGGCCTCCAGTTGCTTGGGCCATGTACCACACAAAAATCAAATGAAAGGCTTGCCTGTAGTTCGCTGGCCAAGCAGCCAGCTACTCCCACTTCCTGAGCTATATAAGCAGTTTCTCTAAGCCTCACTATGAAGCATTTTTTCTTTGCAGCCAAAGGCTCTGTTGGTTTGTCTTCTGAGCTGGTTGGGCCTCCCTGGCTGGCTGGCTGGGGCCTGCCCCCCCCCACTCCTGCTTGTCTCTGCTGGGCTTCTGTGCTTATTTTTCTGCTTCTGGTTTGTATTTTGCCTTCGGCTGTGTGTGCTTCCTTCCTTTTTTTTTTGGAGAGGGGGCTTTGTTTCTCAGCTCCTAGCATACTGCTACTCTGGAGCTCATACTGCTTGCTTTTACTTACAACTCTCAAATTACTTGCACAGCAACCTCTAGCATTCTGCTACACAGAGCTCATGCTACTATTTTCAGTTACCTACAACTACAGCCACTGCTGCTGACTGTTTACTTTAATAACTATTGTACCCAGTGCCTGTGTTTTTCCACTGTGCTCACCATGCTCAAACTACTGCAATGCAACTGCAATCATTACCTGTGTGTTTCAGCTCAGTCATAGCTGCTTCATGTTGCATATTCAATTATTTTCACCTGACACAGTTTACTCTGACCCTACCTGTGCTTCTCATTTTACTTGCAGCTTCGCTGCACTGCCTGGCTACACCTGCTTTCAAACATTGTCTCTCTCTATTTTATTGCACTTATAACTCTGAGGTCAGCTAACTAAGCTCTTGCTGAGGCTGTTAATACAGTTTGATATTAAAATTCTGTCTTCACCGCCGAAAATCTTCAGAGTCTGTCACCTTGATTTGGCTTTGAACTGTCTGGCTGGCTTGCTCCCAATTCAGTGCTGTTTAATTGCTATATAGTTTGATATGCTGGTTTACCTATCATGACTACCGCTTACTGACCTATGTGCAGGTCTACACTTGCTTACGCAACTGTTACTCCTTGCTTACACAATCCATTACTTCATACATACTGTCATCCTTTCGGCTTCGGTCTGGGATTTTGCAGCACTCAATCTGCATTCGACCTTGTAAGGTCTCAGCACTCCATGCTCATTACGATCTCAGCACGCCATGCTCATTCAGCTCACCAGCGTTCAGCTCTCAATCAATTTCTGGGGCATGCCAGCCATTCTAATCTGGCGCAGGGTTCCTGCAGCCGACAGTTTCACTTTGCATTTAGTCCGCATCATCGAGCGTGTCCAACTTGGGGTGGGATCCTCCTCACCTGGCCCATAGCTGGGAATGTCCTTGCCCCAGGCTTGGCTTTAGCTGTCTGCTACATGACAGCAGCTCCTGGTGTAGAATTTAAGACTAGTGGTGAAGGGTGGTTATGACAATCTCCTTTGGCTCTAGTATCCCACTCTAACGGTTGGCCATTGACTTTAGTGGTTTCCCTAGCAAGGCACTGTCACCGCATTCTCCCTACGACTGCCTCTAGTTCATCTGGTTTGATTTAGGGCGGGTAGGCCAGGTGAATGCCTCAGCAGTTGTTGCTCTCCTTCTGCGCCTTGGATACACGTATTGTTGCAGAGTTTTCTTGCAACCTTCCACGACATTCCCGTTAGAGGGTTTCAGTGAGAGCCTTCCTCCAAATTGGAATATTTTCCACCTCCCTTTAATTGGGTTATCCAAATTGCAGCTGCAGAGCCATCACTAAATAAACTATCCCAAGCCTGAAGGGAAGGCGACCTAGGCCTTGGATCCCCAGAGATTTCCTCCTCATAGGGTTTTTTTTTTCTCTCCTCTGTTGCCTCAGGTCATAACACTTAGTTAGCTTAGTCATTTCCCCTAGTTTCTTTAGGTAGGTTCCGTTGTTGGATGGAGGTGAGGATGTCCTGCCATTCCCCCTCTCCTTAGGGGGATCCCCTATTCTCAAAGCAAACCATCAGTATCATGCTACGCAGACCTGGGCAGTCATTATGACAACTGAGCATCTAATTGCATTATCAAACTGCCTATACTTCTCTACTACTATGTTTCAGTTACTACTCCTATGTCTCAGTTACTGCTTGCTCATATGCTTCATGTTGCCTCCTTTTTGGGGATGATACTACATTTTTGGGGGGATTCCTAAGGTACCTTTAGCCACGGGAACCATCCTGTTGCACCTCTAGGAGTGGAACCCTCTCCGAGGGTTCCTTGCCTTTGTACACCTACAGGGTGGTAATTTCTCTGGAATAGAGAGTGCGATCGGCCAAAACCAAACTAACACAGTTGCACAAGCATAACACTATACTGGCTGCGTAGGCCAGTGAATGTGCAGTTGTGTCAGGTCTGTGAGGTCACGAGTATGACTAGAGGGAATGAAAACTGTGAAAAAAAGTAATAGTCTGTCCTTTTAAAAGGGCTGGATGATTGATCTGTTGTTGCACATTCAAATTACTTTTTCAAAGAAACTTTTCTGGTTGAGCTCTCCCATTAAGATACACAACAGTTGGAAATTTTAAAGGAAAGCTACAACTAACCTGAAAGTAAATCTGCGCTGAATGCGGAATTCCACAGGTGGAATTCATGCGAAATGGCAATTCTGCTTCTGAATTCCTCTTAGAAGGTTTTTTTCTATTCCACAGAATGCTGAAAAGCATTTTTATGTAAAGCCTGTGGATTACAAAATCCATGGAATATTACTCCCTCAGAGAAATGAAGTTTGACCGTGAACTTCAGGTCCAACCATGTGAGCTTGTAGCTCAGTGGTTGGAGCACCAGAATGGTATTCTGGGGCCTGGGTTCAATTCCCAGTAGGTCACATTATTTCTTTCTCACTACAATTTGTAATTTAAATTGCTTAGCAGTGGCTAATACTGAACCAAAAACATCTAACTGGCATTTAATTTCTGTTGGTAATGGAAATTGTTACACAAAACATCCCTGAGAACCTAGTGGTCCCCCTCCCTCCCTCTCTCACCCAGTTCCCATTGGTAATGGAAATTATTAGACAAACATTTCCTGGTAGCCTAGTCCTCCCCCCCCCATCTAATCCTTGTCAGTAATGGGAATTATTAGATTAAAAAATCCGTAGTATTCTAGTGGCTCCCTGTGTCACTCAATCCATGTTGGTAATAGGCATTATTAGACATCACATCTGTAGTAGTCTGGTGTATCCTTCTCCCAGTCCTGGTAGCAGGGATGTCATGCCAGGAGAATTTCTGGGGGCAACACAGTAGAAAGTAAGTCTAGATTAAGCACTAAATAACACTTTTACAACCTTCCTCAGTCAAAAAAGCACGTCTTGGATGGGAATGTAGGGGACACATACCTCCCCTAGGTCTACAGCTATGACAGCCCTGCCTGGTAGTGTATACCCCTCTCCACCTCCCCATCCCCTGCTCAGCAACAGCGGACCACAGACACACCTCTCACCTCCACTGGAGGCCTCCGCCTGCCACATACGAGCACTGTATCACTGTGGCACTGTGTATAGTGACACAGTACTTGCAGCCTGTCTAAAAGCATTGAAAAAAAGCTAAGCACAAATGAAGTATTGTTTCAGATTTGGAGGCTATTCTGTAAATTCAGTGGGTGTTTCTAAGTTACACCCTGCTGGTAAGGACGGTTTTAGAACTGTATAGTGTATTTTAAGTCCTTGTTCAGCTCTCACATTGCTGTCACAAGGCTTCCAAGTTTTTGCATTTTGTTTAAATATCCATGTCTTACATTTATGTGACATGATCACTGGTTAGATAGGTGTGCATAGTAATACATTCCTTGCTACCTGTCCTAACATTTTGTTTGCTCATTGATAGCCACTGCTCTGTCCCCTTGATACAGTTTCTGCCTCTAGGCAACTATCCAGGGATTTGCTGCCTCCTGGAAACATTCTATCTGGGTGCATCCTACTTCTGCATTTTTGTCTATTATTATTGTCAGTTTAAGGTAATGTACCATAACTTGCCTATGTTACGTTTATCTGGTAGTGATTATGTTTATCTGGTAGTGCTCGCTCACCTATACAGTGGTTCTGTATTCTGGGGAGAACATCTGTGTTGCAGCTGTCACCTGCTTGCTGCTTGCCTATTTCACAGTTACATCCTGTTCTGTTACCAGCTGTTAGAAACTACTGCTGACAACCTGCCTAGCACATATATTTTCTAATCTGCATTGCTGCTAGTTGCCTGCTGTTGTTCACTGTTTAATTTACCGTGGTCTTACCCCCTCCATCTTATTTCCCAGTCCAACCCCCCTACCCTCCTTTTCCTCCCTCCCCCGCCCACCCTTTCTCTCAATACCCTTCTCCACTCCTTTCTCTCTATCCACTCTGGTCTCCTTCCAGCCTCTTCCCTAAACCAGGAGTTTCTCCACTGTATCCTCTTCTCCCATCACCTCCCCTCTCTTCCTGGTATCCAACCTGCTTCAAGGGTAGGAAGCCCCGCTCCACCTGTCTCCTCATCCTCCTGCTCCTCCTCCTGTCTGGTGATGTGGAGCCCAAGCCTGGTCCCTCCCCTTCCTCCCTCCCATCATCCACTGCTGTCAGGGATCTTCTTGTCTTCCATCAGAATGCTAGGAGCCTCCTACCAAAACTCAAACTTCTCTCTCTCTCTCTCTGGGTTCAATTACACTCTCCTGATGTCCTCTGTATCTCTGAGTCCTGGCTCTCCTCTTGGACACCTGGTTCTATCCTGTCCCTTCCTGATTGCCATCTTTACAGGCAGGACAGGGGACAGTGTGATGGAGGGGTTAACATTTATGTTTGCCAGAGCCTCTCTTGTACTATGGCCTGCAGGGAGGCCACAACCTCCTCCCATGAGTTTCTTCCAGTCAGGCTCTCATTCCCCACCTCTGTACCTATATTCATTGTGGTTGTCTATGCCTCCCCTAAAATCTCACATTCATCCCTGGTTGATTCTCTCTTCTCCAATACCTCTCACTCCTCCATAGGTGAACTCATCTTCCTTGGGCATTTCAGTGTAAACTGGCTTTCCCTGTTCTCCAAATCTACCACTCACAGGACTGAGTGGGTTAATTTGTCCTAGGTTATTTCACAACTTACTGTAGCCCTTTCGCATGGGTTTTAATCTATCACCTTCACCACATTGTTGCTTCAGGTACTTTACAAGATTCATTTAGTGACCAGTACATGACATACTACATCTGAAAAATCTGGTACCCCCCCTCACCAAAATACATCTGCTGCAGCTCTCGCTGGTCGCTAAACATCAATGCTTTACTGAGCGACTTCACTGTTACGGGCTGGTCATCCATCCTGTCTGTAACACCAATATGGCCTTCACACTATTCCACTCTAAATTCTTCTCCATCAGGTACAAGCACGCCCCCATCAGGAAATCCAGAATAAAAACATCCCACTACCCCTTGACTACTACAGAAATTATTAATATGTGCATGTCCCAAGACCTTGCATGGGCCCGTTATTCAATTCAATTCACTTGGTTTACCAGGTAAAACAACTGGGCCAAGACCCTTTTTCAGTATCGACCTGTTGCTTCAAATAAAGAAGCAAGCATACAACCATACAAACATACAATAATACAAAAATACTTTGACAGTAGACACAATACTAAATACATTTACATACAGCAAATGATTGTAGGTAACAATACAACATTTTTTGGAAACTTTCTTGCTTAATAACAGTAACACAATTATCTGGAAGTGTATTCCATAGAGTCAGACATTGAAATGAGAAAGCTCTCTCACCCATACAAGTGTCTATCTTAGGAATCCGTAAATGCAGCACACTAATAGAACGTAAAGATCGAACATCTTCCTTTAAATTAATCTAGCTATAAAAAGGTGATTTACAACTGTAACCCCCCTACAAATGGGGGTTCCTAAAAAGCCTCTGAGGAGCTTGCCTAGGTGTACCCCTGCCTGCTGGCGTTCAACGATTAAGTAGTTAAGATTGGCACTGTGAGTGCTGGTAGAGCCTCCTCATACTGTCCCTTTAAGAGCTGTCTGCTTACAGACATGATTACTGTTTTCTAGGGGGGTTGTGTTTCTCTGCTCGAGTCCCGCCTGGACTGCTAGGAAATAGCTCTGTTTCTGCAGTCACTAAGAGCGCAGAGGGAGCCTAAATGGAAGATGTAACTGTTTGCCTGAAACCAGTTAGAGTGTTAGTAAAAATGCAGCTTGTCTAACCTGCCTTTCTTGCAGCTGGGACTCTGTGTGTTTTGCCTCTCCAATTTGGATCTGAACTGCAGAATGGGTCCAATCAGTGTGGGGGGACCTTTAGAATGGAGTCTGTTTGGACCAACCAGAATTCGGACTCTCCTGGGAGCCGGCTTACAATGAGGAGGTATAGCTAGTAATTCTGGGAAGTGAAGTTCTGGACCTTGGCGCCTATTTGCACCAACGGAGAGAGTTTCTGAGTGATTGACAGCTGAGTCCACCAACTGGACCGGGTGGCACCCGAAAAGAATGCTCTGCATTGAGACTGTGGAGTCAGATCCATTGTGACCGTGAGGAGAGAAGGAGCTCTGTGCTTCTGCGTTGTGTAGTTTCGTGCGGGAAGCACGTGAGAGGCCTAAAAGTCGGGCCGTTGCCATTGCCAACTCAAATCGGACTGAATGCAAGTGTACCAAAGGGAAGGAAGGCTGAAAGAGTGGAAACCAGGCTCGCTCTGTAGAAGACTGGAGAAATTGCTGAATCGCTCTCGGTCTGTCAGGAATTGAAGCTGCCATGTGAACTCACTGGCATTTGCAGTAAGTACGTTGGGACCTGAAAGCAGCTGCCTGGTATAGTAATTTCCTTTACATATAATTGTGTTGAATGCTCGTGAAGAACAGCTATTCCGGTTCTCTTGTCACTGCGTAGTGTAAGCTGAATGTGTTCTGACTGAATCGTCTGCTGATCAAGGCAGTGTGGCCTGAGCGGTAGAATCTCGTCTACCTGCTTGCGTGCCTGGCAATCCAGAACCACCATCTGCTCTAGGTTTCATCAGCGTGGGGTAGCGTGAGCACAAATCAGGGCATCCCCTGCGACCTGTTAACAATCACAAGTGTTTCATCTGATTTTCTTTCTTTCATTTTCTCAAGGACTGAGTCATCTGGCTCCGGATTACAATTGGGTATTGTGCATATCTCTCTTACAGGGCCCTTTCCATCTGCACCTGCCAGCCAACCCTGGGCAACGGACCTGTCTAGCCCCTCAACCTGGGTACTCAGAGTGTGACTTTTATGACTTTGTATGAGTGCACAATATTGTGATTTATTTCTGCCAATCAGCTTGATCTCCCCCTCCCTGTGTTTCACTCCCCTAAATAAACCAGATTGGATGTCATTGACTTTAACCTGTTTAGAGTGTCAGTACCTATATAGTAGGCTTTGCATTATTTTGTGTAAACTGACCAACCTTATTTCACAGGGGATCCTCCGAGACAAATTGCAGAATCTGTCTCAAGGGTAAGTGGTACCTTATGATTGGATATAGTGCACATGTGGGGTATTGGTATTGCCATCTTTGTATATCGTGTGGACCATTAGAGGGAACAAAAGGGGGTCTCAGTGTCCCAGAGGACTGTGACCAAACTCGACCAACCAGTACAAACCCTGACCTCTGGGTGGAGGCACCCGTCATAGAACCTAGGCCCCTCAACCTGTCCGTAGTCAAACAGGCAGGGGTAGTAGCCCTTGGGATAGCACCACCTAGGGGTTACATCTTGGAGGCACTGCTGGGATTAGTGTCCTCTAGTGGCCACATGGAGGAATTACTCCATTATGCTTAACTTAAAGGAAAAATTGGAGAGGAGTACCATGCCCAAGTTAAAACCTGACCCCCTTAAGATGATGGTGCAGAAATTGATGGAGTGGTGCGAAGCTGAGGAAATGGACTCCCAAAAGGCTGTTTCATTGCTAGATGTCCCCTTGGCGATTAAAAGCTCTGACATAGTCCCTACTGTAGAACTTGTTAAGTGTATGGGCAAAGTAGAAGTAGAAGTAAAAGGGCGATATGCTGACTTGCTTGAACAGACCCTGCAAGTGCTACTTTCATGCAGTATCCTGATAGACCCTGAGAAGGTGCCCCCTGTGATTTTGCCCGAAGGTGCCCAGAAGGGATGGAGGGTTATTCACATACGTAGTGGCTTGGCCACCCCGGGTGGGTCCCCTAGTACCAATAGCTTTAAAGAAGAACTGCTCAAACTGTTAGCCGCAGAAGGGAGAACTGCTCAGGAATTGGTAAAGGTATTAGACATCTCAGGCGGCCACACACCCCCTGCCTTCCCCAGGTACATCTCCCGGGTCCTCTAAGAGCTCCATACGAGCCACACCCCCTATGGTTATTCCCCCCATTCAACTGGATTTCTATCGGAGATTGAGACTTTTCTCCAGTACTGTTCCAGTGCTTTCAGGGGAAGATGATTTGGAGACCTAGATGGACTATGCTACCCCTTTAGTACAAGAGTGGCAGTGTTCCGAGGGGGAAAAGAGGAAGCGGTTGATGGAAAGTTTGAGGGGTCCTGCACTGAAAGCCATTCGATTCCTACAGGTCACTAGTCTGGAGGCCACTGCAGCAGGATATCTTTCTGCATTAGAGGGGGTATTTGGCAGCACAGAAAATGGAGAGGATCTATTATGGAAGTTCAAGTCAGCTAAAACAGTGGAGGAATGAGAAATGGTCTACTTTTGTTACCAGGATGGAAAGGATTTTACAAAAGGCCCACCGATAAGGGGGAGTGCCTGCCCAAGCATTAAACCAGGTCCGATTAGACCACATATTGAAGTCAGCGAGGTTTTCAAGTGTAATATTGCTGAAGCTCAAATTGCAAGACAGAAGGGCTAGCCCTCCCAAGTATTGCCACTTGATGAGAGAGATCCGTGAGATTGAAACTGATGAAGAGGGCTGGGAACCCTATGCTGGGGCTGTGAAACCTTGCCAGCTACCTGAAAAGAGTGAGCCAGATGAGGCTCAACAGTTGAGAGGTTTGATTAAGGAATTGACTGAGACCTACAGGGAACCAAACCTGTATCAGGCTCCCCGAGCCTAAGAGTGGAGTGGGAGTGCATGTTGTTTCCCCTGAGGCCCAGATTGAGGGCAACCTGAGAGCAGAAATAAGGGACTTAAGAGAGATGGTGAGGGAACTGCAGCGGGCTGCTCTCACCCCCGATAGAAGTGGAGACCCAGAGGCCCAACGGTATAAACCCCCAGTTAAAGAAGAGCCCTGCAGGGCCCCAGAGATGCCCAACCAGATAAGAGATCCCCCTTCCTCCAAGGACAACAGAGACACTAAGTTCTGCTACCGTTGTGGAGAGGATGGACACTTTCAATCTGCCTGTCACCTGCCAGAGAACTTGAGAAAGGTTACCAACAGGTTAGTGGCCTGGCATCACAGAACCTATGCCTGGTCACTAGGGGGAGCCACCTGCAAAAGTTTTGCTACCAGGGCCAATGCCTGATCAACATCCCAATCAATGTCTCCCGAATGGTCCAAAATGGTGGGTCCCTCCATGGAGACTACTGTGAAAGTGAATGGGGTACCCACAAGAGCTGTGTTAGACAGTGGCTCCCAAGTGACAATTATGTTTCAGGACTGGTATCAGAAGCATTTGTCTAATGTACCCCTGCAACCCTTGGAAGGACTACATGTTTGGGGCTTGAGTAAAAAGGCCTACCCCTACTCTGGCTATATCTGGATTTGGTTGCCCTTTCCCACCTCTGTGGCTGGAGTGGCAGAGCAAGTGGAGACCTTAGCCTTAGTGTTTCCCCCTACTGGTCTGTATGATGGGGTTCCGTTGCTGATTGGGACTAATGCACATATGTTTGGGTGACTGGCACAGTTGTGCTATGAAAAACAAGGGTTCTGGACTGGTAGGGCCCTAAGAATTCCATCCTTGATCAAGAAGGCCTATGAGGCACAGAGAGATGCTGACAGAATAGAACCAGAGGAACCGGTTGGGGTTGTCTGGAAGAAGGATCCTGAATCTCTGCTTTTGGCACCAAATGCCCAATGTATCCTGCAAGGAGAGGTTCATTTGAAAATGGATGTCAAGAACAAAATATTAATGCTGGATGTTCCAGGAGATGGAAAACTGCCCGAGGGGCTGCTGGTCAAGCCCAGCATTCTGCCTGCTAGAGCCCATGCTTTTGCCAGAAGCATGATGGTTCAAGTCCACAATGTGTCTGACAGGGAGATTCGAGTAAACAGAGGTTGCACCCTGGCTACTGTGCATTGTGTGGATACTGCCGTACTACCTAGTAACAAGAGTTTGGGGAAAAGTGATAGAGTAATGCCTGACTTATTTGATTTTGGTGACTCCCCATTGCCAGCTGAATGGAAAGTGAGGATCAGTAAGAAGCTTGCACAAAGGGACCAGGTGTTCTCTTTAAAGGAGTGGGATGTAGGCTGCGTGCAGGGGGCTGAGCACCATATCCGGCTACAGGATGATAGGCCATTTCATGAGAGGTCTCGACGCCTGGCACTTGCTGACATAGACAATGTGAGGAGACTTCTGCAAGAGATGTTAGCTGCTGGTGTAATACAAGGATCCAGAAGCCCATATGCTTCTCCCATTGTGGTAGTGAGGAAAAAGAATGGGACCATGAGGATGTGTGTAGATTATCACACCTTAAACTGGCAGACTATCCCTGATCAGTATACAATGCCATGCATTCAAGATGCTTTGGACTGCCTGAACGTTAGCAAGTGGTTCTCCGTGCTGGATCTTCACAACGGGTACTACCAGATCCCAATGGCCCCGAAAGACCATGAGAAGATGGCCTTCATCTTTCCGCTGGGTTTCTATGAATTCATGAGGATGCCTCAAGGGATTTCCAGTGCTCCAGCCACTTTTCAATGATCAATGGACCGTGCAGTGGGGGACATGAATTTGTTAGAGTGCCTAATGTATTTGGATGATGTTATTGTGTTTGGCAGCCCACTGGAGGAACATGAGGGCAGATTGTTCAAGGTGTTGGACCGACTAGAAGACTTTGGCCTGAAGTTGTCCATTGATAAGTGTCAATTCTTTCAAACATCCATAAGCATGTGGGGCACATAGTTTCCACCGAAGGGCTGGAGACAGACCCGAGTAAAGTTGAGTCCCTGACCACCTGGCCACAGCCCCACAATCTAAAAGAACTGCAAAGATTCCTGGGTTTCTGTGGTTATTATCAGCGTTTCATCAAGGACTATTCAAGAGTGATCCGCCCTTTACTTAACCTTACTCAAGGGTACCCTCCAACCCACAAAAGATACAAAAAATCAGCTTCCCTTGAGACTGAGAGAGTGTATTTTCATTCAAATGAAGTATTTGGAGCCCGCTGGACTCCTGATTGTGAGGCTGCTTTTCATGAGATCATATATCAAATTACCCACGCTCCAGTGTTGGCCTATGCAGATCCAACAAAACCTTATGTCCTGCGCACTGATGCTAGCTTGCAAGGGTTGGGGGCTGTGTTGTACCAGGAACATGAGAATGGTTTAAGACCCGTGGCTTTTTTCAGCAGGAGCCTGACCCCTTCCGAAAAGAACTATCCAGTACACAAGTTAGAATTCCTAGCTCTGAAGTGGGCCATTGTGGACCAGTTCCACAAGTACTTGTATGGGGCTAAGATACTGGTAAAAACTGACAACAACCTTGACATATGTCCAGACTTCAGCTAAACTGGACGCCACACTGGCCATAGGTGGCTTTCTGCATTATCTACATATGACTATGTTGTTGAATACAGAGCCGCCTGAACCACATAGATGCTGATGCTTTCGCACGGAGGCCTGTTCCCCGGAACGACTGGGTCAGACTGTCAGAACCTGATATTTGAGCACTCTGCCAGAAGTTTGACAGGGAGGAACAAATGTCAATGGACGTAGTGGACTGTATGGTGGATTTTTTGGGGCCCTCTGAAAAGTGCATTCCTGCTGCTTATTGCCACTTCTCTGCCTTGGACACTGGTGCTTTGCCTCAATTCAATAATGACAGTATTCAGCAGGCTCAATCCCGACAGCCCATGATCAAATCAGCTCTAGAAGCCCTCCAAGCAGGGAAAGATGTGTCAAAGTTACGTTCTACTGATTTGAGAACTGCTTTGTTATACAAAGAAGGTCCTAAGTTGAAACTGATTAATAGACTGTTATACAGAGAAACAGTAGACAGAGGGGGACAAGTAGACAAACAACAGTTGGTTTTGCCTACTGCTTTCCGAGACTTGGTGCTGAGATCACTACATAATCACATGGGACACCTTGGTATAGACAGGACACTTGACTTGGTGAGATCCAGATTTTATTGGCCTAAAATGGGGGCTGATGTCGAACAACACATTAGAACTTGCAGTCGCTGCTTACAGAGAAAAGCTTTGCCACAAAGGGCTGCCCCTCTTGTTAACATCACTGCCAGCGCCCCCATGAAACTGGTCTGTATTGACTTTCTGAGTTTGGAGCCAGATCAAAGAAACATTAGCAATGTGCTGGTGGTCACTGACCATTTCACCTGATATGCCCAAGCTTTCCCCACCCGGGACCAGAAGGCCTCAACTGTGGCCAAAGTGCTTATAAAAACTTTTTTGTTCGCTATGGGGCACCACAAAGAATCCATTCTGATCAAGGAAGGGATTTTGAGAGCCGTCTGATCAAAGAGATGCTTTCCCTGTGGGGAGTGCGAAAGTCCAGAACCACCCCTTATCACCCCCAAGGGAACCCACAGCCTGAACGTTTCAACCGCACCCTGGTAGATATGCTGGGCACCCTTCACCCTAAAGACAAACCTAAATGGAGCCAACAAATCAGCACACTGGTACATGCCTAGAACTGCACTAAAAGTGATGCCACTGGGTACTCCCCCTACCGCCTAAGGTTTGGAAGAGAAGCCCGACTGCTGGTAGATGTGTGTTTTGGAGTTTCCCCTGATGGGGTTCAAGCAGCTAATCATTTACAGTATGTGCAAAAGTTAAAGGCCCAATTAAATCATGCGTATCAATTGGCTCAAACCATGGCTGCCAAAAGAAATCTGGCTAACAAGGAAAGGTACGACAAAAAAGAGAAAGCCCTGGAGCTCCAGGAGGGGGATTGTGTGTTGCTACGAAATCTGGGACTGCATGGCAAACATAAGATTGCTGATAGGTGGCACCATCTCCCCCACACAGTGGTAGGCAAACTAGATGATTTGCCTGTATGCAAAGTGAGGCCTGAGAACAATTCAAAAGAAGTGAAAACCATGCATAGAAACCATTTACTGCCCATTGGCCAAATCTTGATTGAGGCTGAGCCTCAAGAAAATGCCCCCTCTGGACCAGTGACTAGTGCTGCTACAAAGAAAAAACAAAGAAAGTCTGCACCTACCAATGTTGAGTTACAGTGTTCTCCACCAATTACCCCAGTTGAACCGGACTGTCAGTCCATGTCCGAAAAGAGTGAGTGTGGTCTTGAATACTACCCTTCTTACGAACTGAGTCAATTGTTTCGGGGCAACCCCCTAGTAAATTCTGGAGATGAAACTGGACCTTCTGGACTGTCTAAGCCCCCAGCTTCATCCCTGGAGCCACTACCCCCGACAGTGAAGTACCAACTACCAAGTCAGATGATCTAGAGTCACTGTGCCTGGTGGAATTGCATGAGCTGCCCTGCCCGAGGAGGAAAATGTTGAACTAGAACAGACTGGTGATATACCAGAAACAGAGGAGTATTTTCAAGGCACGGATGATTCACTAGCGATGTCACCAAACTCCCCCTGTGGACTAAGTGTTGTGGACTCTGAGCTTGCCATTCCTGGAGCTGAAAACGCCACAAGTTCTAGCCCCTTTACCCCACTAGCAGTCCCCTGACATATGAAGACACTGTTGAAGGTGGGGATCAGAACACAGAGACTGTCATGGTTCCCCCTAGAAGGACTAGTTGAGCTGTGAGGCCTGTGGTATGTTTAAGCTATGAGTCCCTTGGTAGACCTGTGGACCTGCCCCTTAACATGGTCCATAAGGGAGTGTATGTGACCCCAAGCTCATTGCCCAAATTAAGCCTGGGAAATAATTCCAGATTACTTGTCCTGCCCTATGAGTATGGTGCCCCTGCCTCGTCCAGCCCCAAGGTAGCTGATAGGGAAGGACCCCCTCTTTTCCAGTTTCATGTGCAGGAACGGTGACCTGATGCTGAAATGTTGTTGTGTGTACAATATGGTAACATGTAGTAAGCTGTGCAATACAGAATAAGTACATATGATTGTGATTTAAAGAATGCAAATCTAATGGTTAGTAATGTGAATGTATTTAGTAGTTGTTTTAAAAATGTTATAGGAGTATCTACTTGACATGGACGCCAAGTTCTTTTCAGGCCAGGAAGGGTGTAACCCCCCTACAAATGGGGGTTCCTAAAAATCCTCTGAGGAGCTTGCCTAAGTGTACCCCTGCCTGCTGGCATTCGACGATCAAGCAGTTAAGAATAGCACTGTGAGTGCTGGTAGAGCCTCCTCATACTGTCCCTTTAAGAGCTGTCTGCTTGTAGACATGATTACTGTTTTCTAGGGGGGCTGGTGTTTCTCTGCTTGAGTCCTGCCTGGATTGCTAGGAAATCGCTTTGTTTCTGCAGTCACTAAGAGCGCAGAGGGAGCCTAAATGGAAGATGTAACTGTTTGCCTGAAATCAGTTAGAGTGTTAGTAAAAATGCAGCTTGTCTAACCTGCCTTTCTTGCAGCTGGGACTCTGTGTGTTTTGCCTCTCCATTTTGGATCTGAAATGCTGAATGGGTCCAATCAGTGTGGGGGGACCTTTAGAATGGAGTCTGTTTGGACCAACCAGAATTTGGACTCTCCTGGGAGCTGGCTTACAATGAGAAGGTATAGCTAGTAATTCTGGAAAGGGAAGTTCTGGACCTTGGCGCCTATTTGCACCAACGGAGAGAGTTTCTGAGTGATTGACAACTGAGTCCACCAACTGGACCGGGTGGCGCTCGAAGAGAATGCTCTGCCTTGCAACTGGGGAGTCAAATCCGTTGTGACCATGAAGAGAGAAGGAGCTCTGTGTTTCTGCATTGTGTAGTTTCGCACGGGAAGCGCGTGAGAGGCCTAAAAGTCGGGCTGTTGCCGTTGCCAACTCGAATCAGACTGAATCCAAGAGTACCAAAGGGAAGGAAGGCTGAAAGAGTGGAAACCAGGCTCACCCTGTAGAAGACTGGAGAAATTGCTGAATCATGTTCAGTCTGTCAGGAACTGAAGCTGCCGTGTGAACTCACTGGTATTTGCAGTAAGTGCGTTGGGACCTGAAAGCAGCTGCCGGTTATAGAAATGTCCTTTACATATAATTGTGTTGAATGCTCATGAAGAACAGCTATTCCAATTCTCTTGTCACCGCACAGTGTAAGCTGAATGTGTTCGGACTGAATCCGTCTGCTGATCAAGGCAGTGTGGCCTGGGCAATAGAATCTTGTCTACCTGCTTGCATGTCTGGCAATCCAGAACCACCATCTGCACTAGGTTTAGGGTAGCGTGAGTACAAATCAGGGCATCCCCTGTGACCTGTTAACAATCACAAGTGTTTCATCTGATTTTCTTTCTTTCATTTTCTCAAGGACTGACCCATCCTGCTCCAGATTACAATTGGGTATTGTGCATATCTCTCTTACAGGGCCCTTTCCATCTGCACCTGCCGGCCAACCCCGGGCAACGGACCTGGCTAGCTCCTCAACCTGGGTACCCAGAGTGTGACTTTTATGACTTTGTACGAGTGCATAGTATTGTGATTTATTTCTGCCAATCAGTTGATCTCCCCCTCCCTGTGTTTCACTCCCCTAAATAAACCAGATTGGATGTTATTGACTTTAACCTGTTTAGAGTGTCAGTACCTATACAGTAGGCTTTGCATTATTTTGTGTAAACTGACCAACCTTATTTCACAGGGGGTCCTCCAAGATGAACTGCAGAATCGGTCTCGAGGGTAAGTGGTACCTTATGATTGGATATAGTGTACATGTGGGGTATTGGTATTGCCATCTTTGTATATTGTGTGGACCATTAGAGTGAACAAAAGGGGGTCTCACTGTCCCAGAGGGCTGTAACCAAACTCGACCAACCAGTACAAACCCTGACCTCTGGGTGGAGGCACCCGGCATAGAACCTAGGCCCCTCAACCTGTCCGTAGTCAAACAGGCAGGGGTACTAGCCCTTGGGATAGCACCACCTAGGGGTTACACAACCATGTACAAAAATAGCATTAGTCAAGTAGCCAAGCTTATAAAAATAAGCCAGTTTGGGAGGAAGCCAATTAAGTTCATTAAATAAATCATAATGATGCATATTATAGGGTTTAGCCAGAACAAATCTACAAATAGAATTAAAACACGTGTTTACCAAGTCCAAATCTTTAGAAGCTAATTTGGCAAACAAAAAAGAATTGTAATGCAAGGTCATAAGTAATACACTTTTCAATATCATTTCTCTTGCTTCTGTAGTTAAACAATCCTTAATTCAATATAAGGCACGTATATTATAAATCATCCCACTCTGCTCTTGACCTAATCTCATACAGGGCACTGAGAAACAGCTGTACAAAGGCTGTCCTGGCCATGAAAGTGCACTGTTTCAAGGCCAACCTCCAGAAAAACCTGAACTCCCCAGCTAAATTCTGGAAGGTCATCCACTCCTTTTTTGTACTCTCCCCCTCCACCCAGTCCACTCCACCAATCCTTGTGCTTAAGGTTTCGCTTGTGTCTCACCCTGCTTCTGTTGTTGCTCATTTCAATGAGTTGTTCACAACCTCCACCCTCCCTTCCTTTCCCCTTCACGGCTCCTCTCTTTTCCCTCTGGCTCCCCCCCACACCCCTCAGTGAGTTTCCACTTCACACCAGTCACCACCCAGGAAATCTTACTTGCCCTTTATGCCTTCAGCCCATCAAAGTCGAGCCCCAACTGTCTGGACTCCAAGCTGCTCCACCTCTCATCCCCTGCCTTTGCAGCTCCACTTACTCAACTACTCCAACCCCAAGGGTCCATTCTTGGCCCGCTGCTCTTTAGTTTATTTCTAAATGCACTCCATGATGCCTGGACTAGCAAAATCATTCTGTATGCTGATGATGCAGTCATCGTGAATTGTCACTCCCAGCTTGCTCAACTCCAACAAAATCTCTGGGCCACCTTAAACAAACTTGAAGACTGGTTTCAACAACAAAATCTGCTACTCAACTACAAAAAAACAAAAACCATGCTCATCTCAAGCTATCAACACAAGGCAAGAAACCCTCTACTTACCATTACCAACAACAAGGCAGTCCCACTGGAGCAGGTAGACTGCTTTAAATACCTAGGGGTCATAATAAACAACACCCTGTCCTTCTCGAGGCACATTGAACAGGTAGTAAAAGCAGTCAGTATTAGACTTGGGGTTTTATATAGGCGCTGTCAATACCTTACGTACACAGCCCTTCGCCTCTCTGTCACCAGCTCTGTTCTATCAATAATTGACTACAGTCTGGTTGTGTACAGTGCTGCCTCAGAAACTGCCCTAAAATGGGTAGCTATGGCACTCAATAAAGCATGTAGGCTAGTCCTTGGGGCAGATAAACTTACCCACATGTGCGCCTTGTACGAACAGACTGACTGGCTCACGCTCAGAGACGGGGTCAAATTACAAACTGCTTACTAGGTAAAAAAGACCAACTAGGCCTTGCACCACCCTGCATCCAACACGTCATCCTACTGGCTAACCCACAGTATAACACAAGGGGGCAGGGTTAGAGGTACCTTATGCATCCCTTTCATGAGGACATCCCTCGGCCAGCGCTCGTTCACCTACAGGGCTCCCCTCTGCCTAAACAAGCTCTCAGACAGAGTAAACAATACAAAGGGCTTCTCTACCTTTAAGCATGAGCTGAAGCAATCCCGAATCAACACTAGAATCTGTGAATGCAGACATGCATAAGGCACTTACACCCCTCAGTAAGGCACTCGTCATCCACATAAGTGCTCCACTGTGGGAAATCAGACTCCCTAACTTTAATCCACCACAGATTAGCCCTTACTCCCGCCTTGTTCCTCCCAGCCCCTCTGTCTGCATGCCTGAGCTCCATTACTTCAGTCCCATCCCTGTAGCTCTCAACCTGCTCCTACCCATGCATTTCCTCTCCCCCTCACTTCTGTCTCGTCACCCATTCCTGCCCTTAACTCATACTCACCTGCACATTACTTCACCTATCACATGTTGCTTTCCTAGCTCCAATCTTTCCAGTTCATCTCTGGGACTATGCTTGTTGAATCCCTGCTCTCACACCATACCTCTCAACTGTACCAGATTCGGCGTGACGTCCCGGATTCTGACCCTTGCAGTCCACTTGCACCGCCGCCCCGCACTCCTCTTTTTTTTCCCGCATCGGACGCCAAAACCACTTTTTTTCCACATCGGACACCAAAACCACGTGGTGAATCGTACACAAGCAGTGATCCCTTTGTCCCCTAGTTCCTGACTGCCTTTCTGCGCAAATAACGTCCTAAGTCCTTGTCCTGAGTCCGGCACACTAATGATGACGCCGGGGGTGTGCTCAGCCAAAGGCTAAGGGGAGCCCATTAGCCAAATCTGAGATTGAGTGACAGGCTTGCCTCGCCCTGAAACCCGACTATTCCCCAATCCCAGGTTCCCACTTAGGTCCGCTGCCCGCTATAAGACACACTGGGTGCCTGGTGGGAACCATAGATTCCAGAGCATTTTACTGAGGACAGCTGCTAGGTGAAGGACCGCCGCCCCGACAGACAGCATACACCAATTGCCGCTGCCCACCGCGATCAGCTGCCAGGAAACAGGAAGAACAACCACCACCACCATTGTAGACTGAAGGGAAGAATCGTGCTGCTCTGCCAACCACCAGCCTCAGACTGCCAGACCAAGGTCTGAATCTGCTCAGCGATCGGAGCTTCGGTGGTTCAAACAAAGTAAGCCAGCTGATGGTCACCTTGCCAGATGCCGGATCATCAGCGAACTGTTAACTGGCTGCGGGGTTTGAGTTAGGAAGGGATCGGGGAGTGTGTGGAGGGGCTACATTACTTTCAGGGCTGTGAGGGTTCCTTCCATTCAGACTCTGCACTGCTGGACTGTGGCATCACAAGGGGGTCGACACTTGGACCTCCACTCTACAAATATACTGCTCCTGCACATCCCATTCCTTTCTGAACTCTGGGACTGACTAAAGAGGTAAAGTATTTTTAAGTCAAATTGGAATGTTATGCATTTCTACTTTACTGAGTTTACACCACTGTGTGGTCTGTACCTTTTCCATGTAGGACAGATTGAAGTGCGTGGGCACTGAGCAGAGTAATTTGGTGGTGGGGCAGGCAGAATGAGGGACAGTTCTGGTAATGAGGATGTGTTTGCTGTACTGTACCTCTGGCTCCGTCTGAGCCTCTGCATGTTGTGGGTCTCATTTGTGTGAGGGATGCATTTGTGTATTGCTGGTGCAGAACTTGGCTGGATGATCTCTGTGCGCCCACCCACAGAGTGATAATAGTTGAGTTGCACCACTGATGCTGACTGATCCCGAGAATCCCTAGTCTGTGAGATGGACAGCAGCGTGGGAGCAGAGTGCAGAGTCACAAGCTCATGCACGCTGCCAGTGAGGCAGGGAAGGTGGGGTGGTTAGCTTCCTCCGTGTTTGCAGCAACGCTACACAATTGGGGGTGGGGCTTTGCACTAGTGGAACCCCTGCTAATTGGCTGTCATACAGATGTGCTGCTGGCTATAGGATCACCACATGCACCCTGAACTCATTAAGGGTTTCTAGATAACACATCACATTGGTATAGTAGGTTTTTATTACAAAAACACACAACACCACACATGATTAAAATAACTTTATTGGTGTACCATCAGATGGCCACGCTACTCGTGCGCTACAAAAAATATGGTGTTCCACATTTGGGTCATTTGTCACACATTGCCATGGTCTGTGTTCCACATTGACGGGTTTACAGGTTGAGAGGTATGTCTCACACCCCTCTGCCTCCTCCCTTTAGCTGCTACTATTTTGAAGAATTTAGGACCTGAAACTTGTGACAATTCCTGTTCCCAAGGCAGCTGGTTATACCTATCAAACTTGTTAATTGTGACTGCTTGTAATCGACAACAAAGCTACTATCTTTTCCAGCTAGTATTCCTATGTTAGATACCTGTATTTCTGTCTATGTGAATTGTACCACTGTAACTGTTGTATTGTCTCTTGACGTGGAACCTTTGAAAAAGAGCTCATAGTTGAAAGGTTAATAACAAAGTGTTAAATAAATAAAATAAATAAATACTCAATCTTTCCTTCTCCCTCAGTATTGTTCCTCAATCCTGGAAGTTGGCCAAAGTTGTTCCACTTCACAAAAGGAGTGACCCCTCCAACCCTGACAACTTCTGTTCCATCTCCCTCCTGCCCTCCCTCTCAAAGCTGCAAGAGAAACTGATCCATTCTAGACTCCTATACTTCTTTTAATCCTCCAGCTTCTTCTCACCCTTCCAGTCCCATTTCCAAAAGCACCATTTCACCATCTCCTCCCTGCTGCATGTCACTGACTCCATCTTCTCTGGGATGGATCAGGGGCACATTACGGGCTGCTATATGCATTGATCTGGCCAAAGCCTTTAATTTCATGCCCATCCACTTCTCCTGGACAAGCTGAGCTCTGGTCTCTTATCTCCTGCTGTTGCTTGGTTCTGCTCCCATATAACAGGCTGACAACAATCGGTACAGGTTTAGGTGTCCTGTCACCTCCACTTCTTATCCAGTCTGGGGTTCCTCAAGGCTTCATCCTGGGTCCCATCCTTTTCCATTTTCCTGAATTGCATCCCCCCTGCCTGCGTCAGCTTGCATATCCACATGTATGCAGATGACACAGTCATCTTCATCTATGGTCTATCCACTGCAGCCATGGAAGACCTACTCCAACAGGACTTCAGCAACATTCTGCATTGGTTCCAATCCAACCAGCTGAAAGTCAACACTAAAAAATGGTGTTCATGACACTTGGTACCAGTCCAGAACTGGCCAGACTCACTGCTCCCCTTCCCCTTTCACCATTGTGGGTGGCACGCCTCTTGAAGTGGTTCACTCCCTGAAGTACCTAGGAGTGTGGTTTGATAGTAAGCTAGACTTCTCAGCCCACATCAGTGCCATCCATGCAAAACTCTGTCCCACGCTGGGTGCCCTCTATTGCAACAGACTGCTTATCACAACATGTACTCAGGGAGCTTGTTACCAAGATGGTGATCCTCATCTTGGACATCGTGGATGTGGTCTATGGCACAGCCCCTTCTACTTCCCTTACACTAGACAGGACACCCTTTGCAATTCCATCTGCCACTCCGCTACAACCCCCCCCCCCGCACCCACCACTGTTCATTGTATTCAACCCTATCCATCCTCCCTCTGTCTTCATGTTGATGATGAAACTTTATTTTATACAAGATAAATTGTTAGAACTTTACTCCTGTTTACAACAATGTCCTGCTTGTCACATCACAATAAGAGTCAATACACATACAGTTACACATACAGCAATACAAGGACTTACATCCTTAAATAACACAATATGCTACTGTCTAAAAACCTACTAGGCTAAAAAATAAGTGCATTTCTGGTGCAGGAAACTTTTCAATTCCTTTTTGAAGACATCAGTTGATTGCATAGTTGTCAATTCGTTAGGCAATGAATTCCATTGTCAGGCTCATTGTACCACCTTCATATCCAAATACTGGTTCAGCTCCCTTCCCTCTTATCTCTCTTCTCCCAACTCCCCCTGGCTTCCTACATCCATCTTTCAATGGACCATTGTACTCTTGCCACTCCTCATGCTCATTCCTCTGCTGG
The DNA here is from genome assembly GCA_016271365.2 of Neoceratodus forsteri. Lineage (NCBI taxonomy): Eukaryota > Metazoa > Chordata > Ceratodontiformes > Ceratodontidae > Neoceratodus > Neoceratodus forsteri. The sequence continues at coordinate 221,310,451 of JADMNL010000028.1, forward strand.
GCAATCTGTCTTCTCCTATCAGCTTCCCTCCCTCTGGAACCAGCTCCCCTTCTCCCTCCGCCTCTCCCCTTCTCCAGCTCCATTAGACACCAGATGAAACTCCAACCTCTCCCCACCTGTTCCTGTCTCCCTTCCTCCTGACACCTCCCTGACCAAGCCTAAACCATTCCAGTTCAGCATCTAGGTGGGTTCCCGCACCGTGACTTCACTTCCACACCTCATCAGTTCTCCATTCTTTAGGACTTCAGGCAATTTAACTCACCTCTCAGGTCATCCATTGTATGACAGTTTTCTTTTTATTCACCATGTGCTGCTTCTGTTGCTGCATATCCATTTGCAAGGTGTTCTTATTGAACTGTACTGCACTTCATTCTATGCATGCACAATTTTTTGAATATGTATTTGTTTTTAATTTGTACTAACTTATTACCAATGCTGTGTTTACTGTTTTGCTAATTTGTTTTATGCTGCTGTTCTTCCTCTGCTTCCCCTCCCCACAGGTCACACATGAAAAGAAGCCTTGGCTCAGTGTGCCTCTCCTGGTTACCAATTTTCAAATAAATAACGAAATAAATAAATAAGTTGTAGTATAAAACTCTGCAGCTGAAGGGGACATTAACTACGTCATACAGTTCCAAGGGCCCGATCCTCAAAAGATTCCTGGCCTCTTCTCATGTGCAGAGAGACAGGAAGAGCTGTGGTGTGCCCCCTAAGTGCAGGATGCACACCTTTGAGGCACTCCATGGCACCCACAGTGCTGCCACTTCCATCTCCACAACTGATCCTTGACCTGTGTGCCTTGTTATGTGGGCAGGTGGGACAGGGGTAGGTCAGGGAGCGTGGGTGGCTATATGCCTGATCCTGAAGGAAAACTCCATTATGCATATAGCAGGCAGAGGGAGCAGTCTCTTCACCTGCCTGTGGGCATCAGAAGTGGCTATGCACCCCCTCTGCCTGACCGCACAACAGGATGGGGCCCAATTGTCTCGCTCTTCTCCAGCTTCTGGCTCTCAGAGCCTCAACAGTGGGCTCAGGGTAGGCACCAGCAGATATTCTTTTTACAAAGCAAATATTTTCCATTGGGGATATGGCAGTGCTGGATGACTGCCTTATTGTGACATACCCTGCCCCCTACGTAGGCATGGATCCACTTACGGACAGCATAGGCATCTGGTTCATTGCCTGTAGCTTGCATCCGCTCCCTCCACCTCCCCTACCTACATCACCTCACTGTGTAGTGGAAGGTGGAGTTCTTGAACTAAAAAGGCCATTGGGTGCAGACAGATATTAGCAGTGCACTACCACAGCCAGGATGTGCTCAAGTTGAGGGTATCCTGGCTACCTTTGTGGATCCGCCTTCAAATACATACCAGCAGTGTGTGAATCACAAACATTAAATGAATTTACTGGAAGGCCTGTGAAGACAGAATAATATGAGAATGTAATCCAATATTTAACATATAGCTTCTACAGGAAAACATGACACAGGTAAATGCAGTTCCCCTTTTAACACTAATTTATAGATTTTGGAAAACATCAGAATTCAGCAAATAACATTCAGTGGAAAATGGTTAGTGAAGGGCTTCTTCCTTAAAAGATATCACTCATTCTTGCATTTACTATGCTATCTTTCAGCATAGAGGGGTTTCTAAACTGGTGGCCCAGCACTGAGCAATAATCACCAGGCAGATCCCATTTGCACAGCATTCCTTTGAAGTACTTTTCACATTACATTACACCATTTGGAGCCATGTAGGGAAAGCATACTTTCTCATTTATAATCTAATAAGCCCCCCAGGCAGTGGGGCTTGTTTAAGACAAGCTAAAACAAAACAATGGAGGCAGTATATATACATACAGACAAAGGGGAGACCTGTTAAGGCACTAATGTTAAACAAAAGAGCGTTGATGATATAATGTTAAAGGAGGTGTTAGACAGGGGCCCACAAAGGGATGTAGACTGTCGATGATTAAGTTATTCAAAGCTCAATCTATATCACTTAATTATAGCAACTGTTGAGGGTGTCAAACTAGCCCTTTTTTCTGAAGTAAAATTAGAATAATTTGTTCACAGTTTGCAGGTACACTGCCACTTCAAAGCAGATGAAAGGAAGTTGTTAGAATGGTACCATCCAGTATTAAGCATTTGTAACACAAACTGTGGTGCAAATAATCGGATCAAACTGGGAATTTCTGGTTAGCTGACATTTCTTTTCCTCACTACAGTTTGCATATGAAAACAGGCCATGCAGCTCAGTTTTTGAAAACTGAAGTACTGCAGTGTATTGTCTCTTTCGTACAGTAAGTAGAGCCATCCCAGGCAGAATATTACACACCAGCAGCTGTTTGAGTGAATTGGATTCATGCAAGGAGCATCATGTTCGAATGCTGCTCTGACAATTGGAAACAGCACTATCTGGAGTTGACGAGGAGTAAGTTTAAGGTCAGGTTACAACAAATACTATATAGCAGGAAATATTAGCTTTCAGTTTATTTTCACTATATTAGTTTAACTGACAAAAGTGCTAAAATAAGCTGATCACTAATATTACAGGGAGCATAATGCTGTAGCTGGACATGAAGCTGATGCGCTAATTCAATCGAACGCTAAATAGTACTGCACCCCTCTCCATGCTAAATAAAGAGGACACTAAAATAAGCTGCTATACAGTAATTTTGCCAAATAAAAAGTACACTTTAAAACAAGTGGTTTTAGATGTGAAGGGGGAGGATAGAGGCCACCTCAGTGTCTCCTTAACCCCAAACCTTTACCATCTTACAAAAGCTGATTGAAGAAATAATTTCAGTTTTCTCTAGTATGCTAAAACTCACAGTGGCTGTTTACTAGCTATTGAGGGGGGAGGGTGACCTGTGTTTGTACCCAGAGTCTGGGATCCTAGGTGTATCAGCTGGGAGTTACGGCACAGTTTCCTAAGATGCACACAACCTCTGTGAAGGGAGCTGTGACATCACACATATCTTTAAAGAGGCAAGAAGACCACTGACCTATCGAGTTCCTCCCTCCCATCAGCTCAGTGGGAATACCCAGTCACCCCTTGGCCCAGATTCACAAAGGGCGAGGCATGGCTTGCACCAATCCCTGTGTCAAACCTGCTGGTCAGTACAGCTGCCCCAAGATTTATGCCACAAACTGAGCCTGATTCAAGGAGATCGGGTGCATTTGTGACACTTTTCCTGCTTTTCAACAGTGTGCCAAATATCTGGTGCAAGCCCCGTAAAAGGGGTACCCCAGATTGCCACAAGCTAGACTAGAAAAAGCTGGTCTAACTTGCGGCAATCGGTGCAAGGGATCAGAATCCTGATTGCCAGCTGGGGAATGCTGCAAGCCACTTGTGCCATACGTTCGGCACACCCAGGACTTGTGGCATTCTCAGGCTGTTTGTAAATTGGGCCCCTTGTTTCAAAGTACTTGTCAAGTCTAAGCTTAAATGTTATTACTGTATTGTCAGTTGATACCATCTGCTTTTGAAGCTTATTCAAAGTGCCCACCATTTGTTCTGTCAAGTAGTCCTTGTATCTTGACATTTTCCTTGAATCTTCCTCCTTACTTTTTCATCCTGTATTTATGCTCCTTTTTGCCCTCAGCAGCCTCCTTCTAGTAACTACCCCCACCCACCTGAGGCTTACCAGCGCCTTTTGAACCACCTTAAGTATATGGGTGCCTTGGGAGGTGGTACAGAGCCTGTAGGGCAGTTTTGATTCAGTGCAAAGAAGTGCAAAGTAATGCACCTGGGAAACAAAAACCCAGGAGAAGAGAACACAGTTGGGGGTATTAACAACAACAAAAATGGAAAGGGACAAGGGGGTAGTCATATCAGATGACCAAAAGGTAGGCAGGCAATGTGAGAAGGCAGTAAGGAGGGCTGGGAGGATACTGGGATGCATAGGGAGAGGCATCACCAGAAGAAAACAAGAAGTTGTTATCCCTCTGTACAGACAGTTGGTGAGACCCCATCTGGAGTACTGCATGCAGTTCTGGAGACCCCATCTCCGCAAGGACATAGACAGAGTGGAAGTAGTCCAGAGGAGGGCAACTAGAATTGTGCTGGTTCTGCACCAGAAGCCATACGAAGAGACTAAAGGAGCTTGACATGTATACACTCGTGGAAAGGGGGGGGGGCATGATAGAAACTTTCAAGTACTGCAAGGGAATCAACAAAGTCCAAGAGGGTAGCATCTTTCAGAAAAAGAGATGTGCAAGAATAAGGGGGCACAATTTGAAGATAGAGGGAGGACAGCTCAGGGTCAACGTGAGGAAGTATTTTTTCACAGAGAGGGTGGTGGGTGCATGGAACGGCCTTCCTGAGAGTCAAAAACAGTTGGGGATTCAAGAATGCATGGGACAGACATAAGACAATTTCAGTGGGGGGTAGGAGAAAGTAGGCTGTTGGTTAACTAGGACCTGCAGCTTATCCAGTAGATAGGAAATGGGCAGACTGGTGGGCCAAGCGGTCCTTATCTGCCATCAAAGTCTATGTTTCTATAGGGTGTTACCCTCATATATTGCTGGGAGTGGTTTTCCTCCATTTTCACCCCTTATCTGGGCCATGAGTTAGGCTGTGGCACTCACGTGCTATGTGAAGATGTAGTAACAGCACTGCACCTGCTCCAGGCTGACTAGGTAAGCAGCCGCTGCTGCACCACCCAACCTTCACTAGTTAGTAACCAAGCAGTGGGATGCTCTGCCCCCCCCCCCCACAAAGGTGGATAGCCATCCCTGGACCCTTAATGCTGCTTTCCTCATTTAGCCCCAGAGCGACTCTGGTCAGTTTCTGAACCCAGGTTGCTGGTATGGCAGCAGCTGAGGGGCCCCTTCATCTCAGCTCTCTGTGCAACTTGGCTGGCTGAATCTTCCTCATTTCAGTTACATTGTGTGTCCCCTTTGTCATTTCATCCTTATGACTGTTTATACACCAAACTGTCCTGTTGTGGCCCCTATAAGTCCTGGCAGATACCCAGCTCCAACACTGATCAGGACCCCAGGAAGCTGCCTTTATCTGCCCTGTGGGTAACCCTCCATTAGTAGGGCCTTCTCGGGTGATTAGTCCCTTCCTGTATTTCTCCAAATACCGAGGTGGGGAGCTCCATCACGCTGGACAGGTGGCATAGTGCCCAAGTGCTGCCAGTATCATCCTGCCAGGGCTAAGAGCTTTCCACTGTTTCTCCCATCCTAAGATGCTTGGCAGTGAATGTGAGGTGTGTGCACACTACAAAGCAGGCATTCACATGCCACAAAATTAGTGCATCTCCCTTCCCACTACCATCCCCAACTGACTTGCCTGTTCTGGCCATCACAGGTGGTGCTCTTGCTGTGGGAATCAGTCATCCACCCATCCTGAGGATGTGAGCATCCTGTGGGATGCTCTTCCATGCTTCCTCCATCAGCCCTGCAACATCCCAGGGTTATTTCAAAACCCATGTCTCCGGCATCTGAGTGGCATCCCTGTGACTGCCCCACTGGGCCAGCCACCCTTCATCCTTTTGTATTCTTATCCTGAAGAACAGCATTTGGTCGGTGGTGTTATTCCTTTCAGGTATGTAAATGTTTTTAGTTATGCAGCTACTGGTCCTGAATTTGCTTACCCACTCACTGGGAAGAAATTCCCACTTCAGCAGTATGTGGACTGTAGGAAACCTTTTATTGTGTATGTGGGTTGGCATGAGAGTAGCAAGCTTTATACAGGGTGCATGTATCACCTCCTGAAGTGTCAGAGACAGGAATACCTTAGAACATACCTCCCAACTGTCTCTGATTACAAGGGATGACCTTCATTTTACCCCTTAAAATTGATCTGTCTCTCATCTGTCCCTCATGGAACAGGTGCTGCCCATGCAGAAAATGTGCTGTAAATTCAGACCGTAAAGAATACATTTATAATATTCTAATGTGCTAAATCAAAAATAAACCTTCTACAAGTAAATACAATGTTTTTCACAGTGTTCTAAGTCTGTATCTCCATGTTTGAGGATGTGTCCCTCATTGTCCTTCATTTTGAGTGTATGTGTCCCTGATTTCAGTGACAGAAGGTTGAGAGGTGTGTCTTAAGACCATTTTGGCATGAAATAACAGCAGTGACCTAGTTGCACACTTCAGCTGGTGACACCATTACAGCTTAACTACTTTCAAGTTCAGACCACTAGAACATTTGCCAGTTTTTGCACGTGGTAGGAATGTAACTAAACTCCTCCTACAAAAGGAAACAAAATGGATTGTTAACTTAAATCAGTGGTACCATTCAGTTCGAGTGATCAAATGGAATGCATTGAGCTTGTTTTAATGTCAGTTTATAATTTGAGCTGTTCTCCCTCTGTTAGAGGACTACCTGTCTTGTCTCCCTGTTTTTTAATTTAATCTGATAATTCAATACAAAAACTTTTATATTGCAGTTCTTAAATTTTAGGTCATTGCTGAGTTTGGCCTGTAGATGCTTTATAATTAATTACCCTTTTGTCTAAAGATACCCGTACCTTAATATTAAATTACCATATGGTCATGTTTGGCATAGCACCTATGGTTGATTTACATGCACTGACCTGCTTGTTTGCATCTGTTGCAGAATGTGTTGCCTTCAGTATAATTTGAGGCCATTCTCACTGTCTGACATAGGCAAGTCACTAAATCTCACTATGCTAGAGTCCACTTAGCTATAACATTGGGTAGACGCTAGAGTTCATACCAAAAAAACAAGGTGGTATGTTGGCCTGTCATGCAGTGGTACCACTACGGCTCATGACGCCAGTGACCTGGGTTCTGCCATGAGCCCAAGTTGCAGGAGAGTCAGCAGGGGGCACAGAGAGAGATAATTGAGTCCCCTAGTGGATGCTCTCATCTTTGGAGAAGGGAGGGCAGCATCTCACACTGTATGATCACCCCCTAGCTGACCACAGGTGGTGGTGGTGCAGGCAGTGATCACCAAAAGGGAGGAAGAGATGTCATTTGCTCAACAGGAAATCACCCGGCCTTGTGTGCAGGCACCCATCATTGAGCTTGGCCCAGTGTCTAAGTGGAAAAGTGGCAGAACAGGAGAAAAAGGCCACAGCACAGTGGGATGAAGTACCAGTGGTTCTCTCTGGCCCTGATGTGCCAGATGCCCACCCTGCTCCAAGCAACTGATGGCCAGATTCTCAAACATCTTGAAAATCCCACAGCTGTGGGAAAAACTTAGCACAAGTGGGTTGCCATTTGCAGAACCACAGTTTCTCCCAAAGCTATGGTATTCTCAAAAGTGGAGCCAGTTTTTGACTGGCTCCACGATTTACAACAACTTGTGGGGGGTGTTGCCATGGCAATCCATGCAGCTGTGGAAAAATGTTATGGCCAGTTGGACCAGCCGTAACATCTTCTGCAGCTGCTGCAGCTGAGAATAGCGATCTCTGCAGACTGAGTCCCCAAACCATTTGAAAATCTGGCCCTGAGTCATTTTGGGGAGGGGGGAGAACCTGGCCCACTCCCCCACCCACCTTGGCTGGGGGGAGTCCCAGGAGAAGGAACTTGGGGCAAGTAGCAGACAAGGCACAACTGGGGCTGGCAGGTTGCCAGAGCAGGTATGGAGGGAGGCAGCTGGCGTTTGGAGAATAAATAGAAAGTAAAACAAAACAACAAAGATGATGCATTTTATTTGGGCTATACTGAGGAACATAGCTGGTAATCTTGGCACATGTTAAGTCTGCTTATACCTTCAGTGTATTGTTTTGTTTTGAATAGTTTTATTTGCTCTTTGTTTAGGGTCCCTTGTTAAGGCTGACTTTTTTCAGTCCAATATTAATTTCTTAATTACGTTTTGGTTTTGGAACTTGGTGACATCTGTGAGTTGAGCGGAAGTTCTCAATGGAAAGCTTCACCTTGGGCTTTCTGCTCAACTGATGTCACTGGTTCTGGAAGTGACAAGTAATTAAAAAATAAATATTTGGCATGAAAAAGCCAACATAAACAAGAGTTCCAGAAGAATGATCACAGAGAGGGTGGTGGAAGCATGGAACGGCCTCCCAGTGGAGGTGGTAGGTGCCAAAAAAGTCTCAGGATTCAAGCATGCATGGGACAGATAAAAGGGGACATTGGAAGGAACACAAGGGGTGGGAATGACTGGAAATTGTGCAAGGGCTGTGGTGGCACAGTAGGCAGGGAAAATGGGTAGACTGGATGGGCCAAAGGGGTCAGTATCTGTCGACAGCTACTGTGTTTTTGTGTTAATGGGGGGAAGATGCCTCTTTCAACATATGGGATACTAAGCAGACTCCTACATGCCCACATTTCTAATTATATTAAACATGTACAAAATATTTCTGTTCACTTTAAATAAAAGTAATCTTTACACATGGTGAGCAAGAAAACAGATATATGATTACCTTAGCTTTGTTGTCCTATATTTTGTCTATGAAAGCAAATTCATATTTGTTCAATTTTACCTGCTTGGCCAGAACAATACAAGGTATTTTTTACTTTACTAATCACAAGGGAAGCTGAAAGAGGAGAGGAAGCTGAAAGTAATGCTAACAATGAAAGCATTGTTTGGGGGATACAACAGACCCAGAAAGAAGTGAATTCTTAGTATCATGTAATGTGTACCCTCATCTTTTTCTTAAAGGGCCAGGCCATCAGACCATCAAACCATCCATAAATAACTGATTCACAAATAGTTTCTATTACCTAATGATTTTTTTAAGTATGCAATATATCCAGAGAGCAGCTATGAAATGGCAAAACTGCCTTTTGTATTGTTTTAGTTTGTTGAACATTTGTAAAAAAAAAAAAAGCAGACATGCAGAAATCAGTAATCCAGTATAGTAGTAGGCAGCCCAACATAACCACAGACAAACACCACTGCTATATATATCTCATGAAAACCACAAGTGCAAATATCAAATATGTGTAAATTATTCATGGAAATTTTAAACTGTCATTCTAATGAGATGCTTACAAATAACCTTTTTCTAAAACGTGTGCTGAAAAACCCAACTGCCTACTCACTCTTTTAACTACACTGAAAATGATTCCAATGCAGAAGTTCAAAAAGGCTTTTTCTTTGAAGAAATTCAGAGCCTCACCACTGGACATGTGCGCAGTACATATCTATTCTAGGGGAAAGGGAAGCAAAGATTATGCTGAAGGACTATGATAGGCACCATAAACTTTTTTTTTTTACTTTTTTTTTATACAGTAATGAAAATTTGAACATGCGAGTTGTGTTTATTATCCTCTGTGTACTGTTTGATATCTTTGCTTTAAAATAATCCTATTTTTCCTAATTTAGGGCTCAGTTAACACATAGTCCCCCCCCCCGTCTAATATATATTTTTTTATTATTCATGAAGTACAGAGCCCTCTGACATCATTAGAGCTAAACCCTTCAATGAAACTTTCCAGGTAGATGTTCACTCAAGTGATGTCACCGTGTTTTAGAACTGAAAAGTAATTTAATGAAATAAAACCTGGTACAGTGCTGACTGTAAACAATATAAAAGTGCAGTATCACAGTTCATCCATTTTGTAAAGCAGAATCCATCCTGTGAAAACTTGTTCTCAGTTAAATAAGTTTAGAAAACAGTATAAAGCTTTTTTGCAAGAACCAAAAATATTATATAGAAGTGAGCAATGGATGAAAATGTTCTGAGCAATCAGAGATCAGGAGAGTAAATGCTTTTGGGTCTTAGTAGTCAAGGAACTGGTAACTTTGCTAATGACATATCAGCTCATATTGAATCACTGGTATGGATAGATTATTGTTGAAGGATCATTTATAATTATTCTGACTCTTATGAATACAATACAGTGATAACAGATTTGAGAAATTATGTGCACCCGAGGTGTGGTATGCTACATAAACCCAAGGGGTTTATATGAGTATCCCACACCGAGGGTGTACCTAATTTCTCATTTATTCACTCACCCCCATACATTGTTTTATGTAATTGCTGGGGAGTGTTTTCATACTAAGCATGGAAATAAATAGTTATCACGGTTTGCTACCTGGTGAGAGGAAGTGGGGAGAAGAGGGTCACGTCCATGCTGTGATGATGATCTTCACTCGTTTCTTGAACATGATTGGAGAAGGCAGCTATTTTCTGGATATACTCCAGATGCAAAGGTTTGTGTAGTAGTGTTTAATCCCTCCAGAGTCCCAACTGTGTTGTGCGCTGCAGCCATTCACGAAGTGGCAGTTCTGGGATTGGCAAGTGAGGAGAAAGCATGGGCATGCGCAGAATGTGAGAAACCCAGTGCGTGTTTGCCATTGTAACCCGTGGGTTATAATGGTGAATTATAACCCAATTTCTCAATGGGAGAAAACACTCCCCAGCTATTACACCATTAGAAGTAGCAGAAGTAATACATATGGTAAAGAGACACAAAGCACTGGGACCAAAGTTCTGTCTTATGTTTATAAAGTTGAAATTGAGTGGTGAGAGGAGGGGCAGATCCAAGATGGCCACGTGAAGGACTGCCACTCAGCAGTGCACTCTGACACTGCTCCATTTGATTCTGAATAAGTGTGTTTACAGGAGTAGGTGCAGCTAAAATCATTCTGGGATATAGACAAATTGAGGGATTTTCTCCCCAGAGCATTTTTCCTTTGTGCACCTAACCTGTGGAATTATGTCGAAGTTGGTATGCTGGTCTAGAGACCTCACAGAACAGCTGCTGGAAGTTAAAAAGGGTAGTAGAAAGCATACCTCCAAAATGAATAAAACTGCTGCTGATGGGTATACTGGCCGAACACGTCTTCAACAGCAGAAGCTGCATTTTCTCACTGTCTCAGCTCTGGCATTTACCAGTTTGGTTCTCTCTCTGATCCTAGTCACTCCCAGAGTGGATAAAAAACTATTAACAGAAACAACCACATTCACCATGGAAGCTGAAACAAAACAGCAGCTGTATGTTACAGCAGTGGAAGAAACAGAACATATTTCAGGGGAAACTTCTGGTACAGCAACTGACACAGGGAAAAGCCCAGAGACTTCAAAGCCCTGCAACAAACAGGTTAGCTCTGCTTTTTGTATTTCCTGTTCTGTCTCAAGCAGCATGACTTTGTCAATTCCCTAACAGCCCTCTGAACCTGGACAGGTTCCAGTTACTGTCCCATTCGAGACTGTGGACTGGAGCATGATTCTGCAACTAATATAATTGACCCTGCTCCAATAAAGAATAGCTCCTCTGTTACACCAATAGTAATGAAAGCTGCAGCAGTTCAAAATCTCCCTGCCATAAACACTGCCATATACATAATTTCCTAAGAGATCCCAGGGACAATGGCAGAAAGTAACAGAGAACTTCTGCCTAAAGTTAAAAATGAATTAAAAGTGGACATACAAAGGGGATTTGATGCACTAAGTGCAGCCTTAGCAAATCTAACCAAAACAGTCTCAGACCCTGGCTGGAGATAAAATGGAAGTGCTCAGTCTTCATACAGGAGAAATTGAGGAATGGGTTAGTGATCCAGAGGACAAGGTACACCCATTGATGGCAACAGCTGCCAATCATACTGCTCAACTCCAACAACTGCAGCAAAATTGTCCAGAATTTGTGGCCAACATACTTTAGTTTGGACCCGGGCCCTACACATCTATTATTAAGATGTATGAAGACCATCGGTGTGGTCCTCACAGAGATTGGTTGGTGCTCCTTAGACTTGGGAGAGTTCCCTAGCTCCCTGAAAGAGGGGGTGGTGACATTGCTTCTTAAGAAAGCTTCTTTAGACCCAAACAGCTGTGCAAACTACAGACCCATCTCTAACTTTCCCTTCATTGGGAAGGTGATTGAGAAAAGGGTTGTGCTGCAACTGGAGAACCATCTTACCATCCACGATGTTTTCGATCCTCTCCAGTCAGGTTTCTGGAAGAGACATAGTACCGAGACCACTCTGGTTCGGGTGCTCAATGATCTCCTGATGGCAAGAGACCAGAAGTACCGTTCTATCTTGCTGCTTCTGGATCTCTCTTCAGCATTTGACACTGTGGACCATGGGGTTCTGCTTGAGCACCTGAGGGTTATCTGTGGCCTGGCTGGTCCAGTTCTCAGATGGTTCCATTCTTTCCTAGCTGGCAGGTCTCAGAGGGTGGTGTCGGGGAATTTTTCCTCCGAGCCATTCTCTCTGCTGTGTGGGGTCCCTCAGGGCTCGGTGCTGTCCCCCATGTTGTTCGCAGTGTATCTGCTGTCCCTCTGAGACATTGTAAGATGATATGGGCTGAGGTTTCACTGCTATGTAGATGATACACAGCTCTATCTGTCTTTTGCACCCAACCAGGATAGTGTGGTCTCGAAGTTTAAAAGCTGTCTGGTGGAAATCCATGACTGGATGAAGCCCAGCTGTTTGAAGTTGAATTCCGGGAAGACTGAGGTATTGGTTGTGGACCCAGGGTGCCGGTTAGAGAGGTCGGTGGTGGGGTTACCTTCCGGACTTTGGCTCGATGGTGTACAACTGCCTACCTCTGAATGGGTGTGTAATCTGGGGGTGGTTCTTGACGATGGGCTGACACTGCATGCGCAGGTGTCATCAGTCATCAAGTCTTCCTTTTACCATCTTAGGAACATTGCCAGAATTAAGCACCTTATTCCTTCGATTATTTGCCCATGTTGATCCATGCCTTTGTGACCTCACACCTTGACTGCTGCAACTCCCTATACCTGGGGCTTCCAGGGGTTGATGTCCGCCACTCACAGCTGGGGCAGAATGCTGTGGCATGATTTTTGACTGGGCCCTCGAGTACCAGTCATATTACTCCCATGCTGCGTGATCTGCACTGGCTGCCTATACAGTGATGTACCACTTTCAGGGTCGTTCTTCTGATCTACAAAGCCCTACATGGACTGGGACCAAGTTACCTGCAAGAGCTTCTGGTTCGCTACAGCCCTGTCTGGCCTCTCCACTCAACTGACGAGGGGTTGTTAGAGGTTCCCAGGGTGCGGTTGAAGACATCTGGTGCCTGGGCCTTTATGTTTGTGGTGCCATCCCTGTGGAACTCTCTACCTCATCAGATTAGAGAGTGCAGGACTGGGGAGAGCTTCAATACCAGTTTAAAAACTCACCTATTCAAACAGGCTTTAATATTTGATGTTTTAGGAACTATGAGAATTTCAATTGAAGTTGATGTATTTATGTGATTTTATTGAAATGTTTTATGATGTTTATATGTAAAGCACTTTGATGTCCTAATTGTGCTATACAAATAAAAAAAATGTAATATTATGTATTAAAAAATCATAAATCAAGAAGACAGTTCCAGGTGTAATAACATAAAACTAATTAAAGTCCCAGAAGGAGTGGAGGGTGATGGAGATCCTCTCCCCTTCTTTGAAAAGTTGCTTACTTCAGCCCTAGGCCTACAATACCCAGAAGAAACAAATTCTGCTAGACAGAGCTCATTGTGGGGGCAGCCCAAGGAACTCTAGCAGCAGAAAGGGCCACTTAAACTTTTCATGTCCTGTCTTCATTAAGCCTCACTACTTTACAGTCAGGCAACATGTACTGTGTAAGGCTTGTGTTGACAGAAGTTGGTGGGGTTCAAATTCCTGGCATATCCTGACTTCAGTGTGGAAACCCTTTAATCCAAAAAAGCCTATAACCGGGTTAAAGATATCCTGAGAAGGAAAGGCATTAAATTTGCTTTACTTCCACCAGCAAAGATTCGTTTTTTTCTATCATGGAAAAATGCAGTACTTCACTGACACTAAAACAAGCTGAATCTTTTTTGATATCACATTCTGAATTTGAATGGTCTAACAAAATTCCAGACCTAAGATCCATAGCATAACAGATTCACAGAACTCCACAGAATCTCACATATTGAAGATGGTCTTGACCCACCCTGCTGGAAAGTCAGATCAAGTTAGCCTCAACCCAAGCTTATCAACAGAGATGGAGCTTACTTCTGATACACTGAGTACATCAAAGGACTGTACAATGATTAATTCTAGCATTATTGCTATGGAGACGGAGTGTTCACCACAGCCAGCTATTTACTTCACTATGGACAAGCAGCTGAACACGCAGAGTTAGCTTCCTTTAAGCTCCAGTGGGGACACTTCTTCAGTGTATCACCATGATGGGGAGGGTAATGATGAAAATGACCCTACCCCATAATTTAAGATACAGCTCAGTAGTTTGTTCTATCCCTAAATTAATAACTGTATTCTTTGCTCTCTTTCAGGCTGGGAGTTGACTCTGATAGCACTATGCACTGTGCACGTGGTTTAGATTGATGACACAAATAATGGCACCCATGGTTTGTATAGAGGTTGGCCGCATTTTATAGTGGGATAAGAAAGCCGCACCTTTATCACTCCTTTATCAGTCCCACTCATTTTTATCTGCACTGCTTAGTCTTATCATATGGTGAAAGCATGGTTGTGGCCTCACTGGGTTATGTATAAGGGGTCTGGTGGTGCGTACTCTGAGTAAGTTCTGCTGTCCTTTTGAAATTCATTACGGTCGATGCATGGGGTTGGTGGGTGGGTTACTTCCCCCAGGTGGGATCTTACATTAATTCAAAAAGTGCTTACATTTCTTTATCTACTGTTGCATCTTTTCATGGAACGTTGGTGTAAAAAGGTTCCACATTGGCACAGAGTAACTGTGAGTATGGATGCTTTATTAGATTTAAAAAGTATTCTTTTTTGGGGGGGGGTGAAAAGGAGGGGTAAGGGGTTAAGGGCAATTCAGTATGTTAGGGTGGGGGCTGGGAGGGCTTATAGGTTGGCTGGGGGTCTGTATTAGGTTACATACTGTATTAGGTTTACTTCTTTCTAAAGTAAAGCACAGCAGGGACAAAGCTATTTCTACAATATTTGTTAGAAAGCAGGATAAGCACTTTAATCAGTTGAATTCATTTTGGATAATATATGATTGCTGTCTTCTTAGGTGGTATTGCTTATATAGGCAGCATGTCTTATTTGTTAAAAAGGGTAAATGGCAAGTAAATTAAAAATATTGTCATGGAATGTGAAATGGATTAAGGGACAGAACCAAAAGTAAAAAAAGAAATTAAGTTATGTAGATAAAAATGCAGTGAACTGTTTGATGCTACAAGAAACACACTTAACCGATGAGGGGTTTAGCTTTTTAAGCAAAAGATGGGGTCCGGGGATTAATGCACCATATAAAACTAATTCCAGGGGGGGGTCAGTGTTTTTCAAGAACAAAACAGTTTATGATGTGCACAGCCCAGACTCTTGGTGCAGGAAAAAGGCAGCCAGCCAACAATAGAAACATAAGAAGGATTCCACACTCATGAACACAAATGCCAGTAGTTTCAGGGATTAAATCTCCACATTTTCTTGCCACAAAGGTGCCAGGAAAAAACACAGGAAGAGGGTGGGAAGACAGGGGACTGTATGCCCGGGATAGGCTTCACCTAAATCCAGTAGGGAAGGAAGTTCTCAAGTGGGGGATGATGGATTTCATTCAGGCCAGATGGGATTTAAACTTGTGAAGGGGGAAGGGGGTCACTGCTGGGCTGATCTGGCCATCCATACCGCCGGTAGAACTGACCTGCAACCCCATGGAGGGGGGACAGACTGTACCCTAGGGGAGAAGTGTGGACAGACGTATGAAAGATCTGGGGAGGATATGGTAAAGAGGGGTAGGGATAAGGGTTGGAGGGTGGGTTTAATAAATGCCAGGAGCCTAGGGAATAAAATGTCTGAGTTCCAGGTCACACTGTTTGGGGGGGGCGGTGGATGTAGCAGCTGTCACTGAAACTTGGGCCACCCTGGCCATGACTGGGACCTTAATCTGAGTGGGTACCTTGTGCTAAGGAGGGACAGAAAGATAGGCAGAGGGGAAGTAGTAGCAATGTTCATTAGAGATAACATCAAGATTATGAGAGTGGAGGAAGCAGAGGGCAATGCGGAGGCCCTATGGGTCACCTTACGAACCACCATGGGAGGGAAGATCAAGTTGGGAGTGGTATATAGGCCCCCAGGACTAGCAGAGGACCTGGAGGATTGCCAGTTGGCTGACATTAAGGGGCAGTGTAGACTGGAAGGGGAAGGAGTGGTGTTGATGGGGGACCTCAATATGCCAGCTACTGATTGGGGTACTATGACATCCACTGTAACCAGGGAGCAGAAGCTGCTGGATAGCTTCCTGGATGCATTCCTCGATCAGCAGATGATGGACCCAGCGAGGGAGGGTCATATCCTGGATGTGGTTTTATCAGATGGGGATCTTGTACGAGATCTGGTTGTGGAAGAACCCTGGCTGGGAGCGACCACAACACAGTTTGGTTTCAGCTTAAACCTGGGGACTGGGGATCATTCAAGGACAATGTTAGTTGATTTTAGGGGACGGACTTTCAGAACATGGGGGAAATTCTCAAGGGGCATTTGTGGGAGATAAAACCAGGCTTGGGCATGGAAGGTAGGTGGGCAATCATAAAGTGGGGGTTACAGGAGGCCACCAGGACCTGTGCAGGAGAGTGAAGCGCAAGGGTGGTAGGTCTCGTACACCACGCTGGTGGACCAAGGAGGTCCAGGAGGCGGTAAGGGAGAAGAAGGCTGCCTACAGTAGGTACAAAAAAATAAGAGGAGAGAAGGATAGAGAGAACTATTGCCTTGCAATCAGGAAAGTCACCAGAGTGGTGAGGGGGGCAAAGGCCTGGAAAGAGCAGAGGCTTGCACAGGGGATACGGGGTAGGGAAAAGGGGTTCTTTAGGTATATTGGTGAGTGGAGGAAGATCAAGGGCCAGCTCAGTAGATTGAGGACAGCTGGTGGGTGGGTGGAAGGGGCTGGAGAGCAGGCGGAGTTACTGAATGAGTGTTTTGCCTCAGTGTTCACTAGGGAGGAGGCTGGGGAACTTTCAAAAAAGGGGTTGAAGGACACAGAAGGTGCAGCAGACCAGACTATTGGGGTACCTGCTGAAGAACAAGCCACTGGGGGAGGTAGGCTAGGGGTAAGATATCAGGCTGGTTCTGCTGAATGGGGGGGGGGGGCAGATGCTGATATTCCTATTGGTCGGGTGTGGGAAGCCCTCCAGTCCCTAAAAAAGGATAAATCTCCAGGGCCCGATGCTATTCATCCCAGAGTACTGAGGGAGTTGGCAGATGTTTTGGCTGCACCATTGGTGGATCTCTCTAACTTGTCACTCCAGACAGGGAGGGTGCCAAGTGATTGGAAGCAGGCGCATGTTGTGCCCATCCATATAGGAGGATCGAGAGAAGAGCCAGTAAACTATAGACCCATTAGTTTGATGTCGGTGGTGGGGAAGGTAATGGAGATCATACTTAAGGAAAGGCTGGGAGGTTTCTTGGAGGAGATGGGTTACCTGGATGACCGGCAGCATGGGTTTGTGCTAGGTAGATCATGTCAAACAAACCTTGTAGAGTTCTATGAGTGGGAGACATCAGCACTCGACAGGGGAAGACCAGTGGATGTACTGTTCCTGGACTTTCAGGAAGGCATTTCATTCGGTCCCTCACACTGGCCTAAGGGAGAAGCTGGGGGGGATGGGGGTAGGCCCACTGATGGCTAGGTGAATTAGAAATTGGCTTTCAGGTTGCACTCAGTGGGTAGTGGTCAGAGGGGAGGTGTCATCTCCTAGGGAGGTCATAAGTGAGGTCCCACAGGGATCAGTCCTGGGGCCACTCCTGTTTAACGCCTACATCTCTGATATCAGGGAAGGCATCAGGAGTGAAATGAGTCTCTTTGCGGATGACTGTAAGCTGGGGGCGGTGGTGGAGGGGGAGGAGGGGAGGTTGGCCCTGCAAGAGGACCTGGATACTCTGGATAGATGGTCCTATACCTGGAAATTGAAATTTAACTCCTCCAAGTGCAAGGTGCTACACCTAGGGCGGGAAAACCCCAACTATGTGTACACCCTGGGGGGATGAGTTGCAGGCCATGGCAGGGAAAAGAGACCTAGGAGTTTTGGTGGATGTTAATATGAATAATTCAGAGCAGTGCAGGAGGACTGCAGTCAGGGCAAATAGGATGCTGGGTCCATCGCTAGGGGGATTACCTCAAGGAACAGGGAGGTGATTTTGCCACTGCACAACAGCCTGGTTAGACCACATCTTGAGTACTGAGTACAGTTCTGGAGGCCGCACCTAAGGAGGGACATCCAACTCCTGGAGAGAGTTCAGAGGAGAGCAACCAGAATGATCCAGGGCTTGGGGGATATGACATATGAGGAACGACTAGGGGAGCTCAACCTGTTCTTGCTGGAGGAGAGAAGGGACTGGGGGACATGATTTAGGTCTTCAAGTACCTCAGGGGAGTAAATAAGATAAGCTGAGATAGGATCTTTCAACTATAAGAGGGTGGAATCACCAGAGGACACAGTTGGAAGATTGAGGGTGGTAGGATTAGGGGTGAAAGGAGGAGGAGGTACTTCACCGAGAGAGTGGTGGAATGCACTGCCCGGGGAGCTGGTACAGGCAGCTACGGTGGAGGGATTCAAGAGAGGGTGGGACAGGTATAGGCAAGGGGTGAAGCAGAAGCTGGTTTGCCCGGTGGGGGGCAGGACTGGGGGATGGAGTAACAGTGGAAGGAGACAGATCGAGGGCTACGGTACCCAATCAGGGCTCTGAAGCATGAGCAATGAGCAGACTTGATCAATCAATCAATCATTTTTTATTTATAAAACAGCGCTATTCCAAAACCATAGCACTAGTACATAACCATAAAAGTCATAAAAACAACTACACATATCAAAACATATAAGAACATCTGCAGTAGATCAGGTAAAATCAGAAAACGCTAATAGGCCTACTCTGCTGGTGTCTAGTATGTTAGTGTCTGCTCAACCCTAACTATAATGGTTCTACTGCACCACAATAATCTTGCTAACACCTAACAAACTAGGGGTACAGTGCCAATAATTTTCAATATATGCAATACATATGTTAGCATAAGTCATAGGACTGAGTATAGGTGCATTTTCCAAATTTAGCAAGAGTACATTGGGTCCCTCTGCCAGAGACTTCAAGGACAGTTTTAAATTTCTGCCTGGGAGATCTCCTATACTGCTTCCTGTTGCTGTTCTCTGTCTCTTACTCTGCGTGTCCTATGTCTATATGTATGCCATTTTGTCTGACCTTCCTCTGTTGGGGTCCGGTGCTGGTTTATGCTTACTTGTTTTTTCTTCTAGTCTCACTCCTGCGTGGCTGTCTTTCTGTACAAACAGATGATGTATTCTGACCTTCCTGCATGGGGTCCTGCTTGTCACATGTACTATTATCTACTGTTTATGCTCTCTACTTTCGCAGCTTTGTATTCTGTACTCTCCCGGGTCGTGCTTGAAAATTGGCAGGTCTAATTACCTAATGCACTTACCTGGCCAGCAAAAGCTAATAAATAAATAATCTGCAAATAGTGTTTGTTTGCATTTGTATTTCATAAACATGAAAGGACTCCTGCTACATATTTTTTGTAGCTGTGTTTATTCTGCCTTAGCACTACCTTAGACCTTCTTCAGTCCACTTGCTTGTGTGCCCCCCCCACAAGTCCCTGTGGAGAGGTTGTGACTTAGTTTCCAGGTCTCTTGCAGCACTCCATCCCCCAACACACCACACCACACCACAAGTAGAGCTTAACCCTGGTTGGAGAAGCAACAGTAGAAGGCTTCAAAAAGGCATGGGACAGACACGAGAAGTGTTGGGGGTGGGGGGGCATGTCCTAGCAGATAGCTAGATAAACGGGCAGACTAGGCGGACCTGTCAGTCTTTTTGTGCTGTCACACTTCTATGTTTCTATCTTTCTTGGACATACAGTAAGTTCAGTCATGTGGATATCATGTTCTGGTGATCATCCCAGCCATTTTCTCCTGACTGTCATCCCTTCCAAGTGGAGACAAGTTCTTCACCTATTCATGACATCCAATTTGATTTACTTTGCAAGCATTTGCAAGCACTTACTACCACTGGAGCGGCAACTTGTGGTACTGTAGCCATGGTTCCTCCTTTTTACCCTAAAGAGGTGAACTTCTACTGGGACACTCAGTCCTCCTCTCACCAGCCTGTGGCTACCGTATCCTGAGCTTGGGCTCAGAACCCACCCCAGATCATCGGAATAATATGCATCATCCCAGCTGCTGGTGATTGTGGCATTGCATATGGGTCAGGGGCTACTATAGGGTCCCTACTCCTTGCTTGAAGTCTATTGTGGACTGAGCATTTACTGTGGTAGCTCCTGTTCTTTGGAAATCACTTCCACTGGAGATCCAAATACCCTCTCATTGGGTGGCAGAGAGGGGGGTCTTCAAATCAAGATGAAGAAATATTTGCTGAGTCAGACATTCTCTGACCATTTATAGTAGTATCTGTTATATCTTTTAGGAGCTGTTTCTGTATATTTTTTCCACTATGCATTTTTGCACTTGACTATTGTGTTTTAGATGCTGTTGATATTGCATATTTAAGCAATAATGCACAACAGGGTGTGGTATATCATGGGATATTGTCACACCGCGGGTGTTTGGGCACGAGGCTGCAGGATGAGTGCATCCAACACCCGAGTAGTGGTGATATCTCATGATATACCACACCCTGGAGTGCATTATTGCTATCATGAACTGGATTCAAAGTTCATAAACAAAAAAAAAATAAAAAAAACAGTTAAAACTTTATAAAAATTCATTTTGGGGGTAGTGTAGGAGTACCATTTGAGAAAATAGTTCTTGAAGGGTTAATGCCAGCAGGTGGCACTGTTTTACTCACAGCAGGTGGCACTTTTGTGACAGTGTGAACTCTCTTTCAGCCTCAACCTGAATGTGAGCTGTGGTATCCTCATCTACTGATTGTCTCTCTTCCCATTTGGAGAAAGTGTGTCTGAACTGTATATAATATTTTTGGTGACATCTTTTGTGGGGGGTGGGGTGGGGTCTGTTTGAGCAGATGTACAGTTGGAAGAAGCGGTGCTGAAAAGAGAATTCAGTAAGTGCTGCCATTTTGAATGTACACGTGTTTACTATGAGACTTTGGTTTCATTTCTGTGTTTGTTGCCAGAACTTGTTTTAAACCATGAGTATGTAGTTAGATATATGCATGGCTGAAATGAAGAATCAGCATTTATATAGCACTTTTCATACATCCAAAGCACTTTACAAGCAATGCTAGACTGGTAGTGAAGTGACTGAATGTGTGGTGGCAGCCATATCACACATCATCACCCACACACAGCCTGGATAATTGCATGAACCGGTTTATGGGAAAGGGAACGTTGGCCAAGACACTGGGAATGTTCCATACCCTTTGCAAAGAGTACCCTGGGTTCTTTTACTTCCACCTGGACACCCACCAGGACAAGCAGAGGGGACCTCGGTTTAACATCTCATCCGAAGGACGGCACACCCCAGCAGTACAGCACCCCCCAATACTGCACTCGGATGCCAGCGATTTTTAGGTGCAAGTCCAAGCCCGGTGTGGGACGAGAACCCACGACCTTCTGGTCCAGAGGCGGATGTGCTACCAACTGAGCCACACTGGTTGCTGGATTTTTAGCAATCAGTTCATAATTTATCTCATTGTTCTTCTCCCCTTTTGACCTATAATTATTTATTTATTTTTATTTATTGAAGAAATTGGAATTACAACCTTTGAATCAAGGACTCCTTTGCAAAGGCTCCATGTCAGATATACATACATTACAAGAAACGACAAGATATACAATAATAAATATACAAAGAACACACCAGAATACATACATTGCAATGTTTAGAAACAGTATATATAATAAGAGGCATATAGTGAAGACAGATTACAGTTCAAGGGTGGAAAGGACCAACCCGTGTCAAATCATTATAAGTCCAGCATGTGCAATAACAATATACAGAAATCAAAAGGTTATAGTCACAGGCAAGGGGGAGAATGACTAAGCACAGTCACAGTTGGAGTGGGAGAGGATTTTATCATGGAGTAGGGTTTTAAACGGGCCTAGTCGCTGTTCCAGGGTGAAGGCCAGTGGCATTTCATTCAATCAGAGGGGGGCCCCATAGTAAAAGGAGCATTGGCCCAGAGAGGTCCTACAGAGGGGTACAGAGAGGGGGACTTCTAAGGAGCTCTGTGTAGACCGTGGCTGAGTGGAGGGCTGAACACAGTGGCAGAGACCAGGTGGGGAGGTGTTTGGGAGAGCTTCCTAGCAAGAAGACAGGTCTGGTACCTGAGTCTGCCTTCACAGTTAAGTCAGTTGAGGTGTCTGTAGAGCTCACAGGTGTGTGTCCATCCAGTGACTAACTGGTAGGCTTTATTTAGGGAGATCATGATTTGATGCAGGGCAGTGGGGTCAGTCATGCCATAGATAACAATCCCGTAGTCAATAAGGGAGAGCACTGATGATGTCATGGCAAGACCTAGGGCATCAGGAGGCAGACACCCCCTGTGCCTATGTAGGAGACCTAGTCTGGAATTGATAGCTGAGCTGAGCAGATTGATGTGATCACGGTATGTGAGAGAGGAGTCAAGGGTGATAGCCAGATATTTAAGGGTGGGCACAAGGTCGAGGGGGGAGCCCTGGACATTAATGATGTTGAGGGGAACATTTTTAAGCTTATTTTGTCTGTGAGTGAAAAGCATGGCCTTGCTCTTCTTGTAATTCAGGACAAGATGGTGCTCTGAGAACCAGGCCTCGGCTTCAGAAAATGAGTGTTGCAGGGAGGATTGAAGGGAGTGGAGATCCAAGTGGCTGTCAAATATAACCGCATCATCAGTGTACAGAAGCATTTGTCCCAAGCAGACCTTTGGGAGAGTGTTCAAGTACATGCTAAACACAAGGGGACCCAGGACTGAGCCTTGGGGGACTCCCAAAAGTACCAGTTCACTGGCTGAGAGTGTGGAGCTTAACTTGACCCTCTCGGTTCTGTCAGTGAGGTAGCTTTTAAACCACACAGTATTTTCTAGGGACAAGCCCATGCAATGCAGGGATTGGATTAGGAGTGTATGGCTGACAGAGTCGAACACCTTGGTTAAGTCAATATAGGCAGATCCAACTAGGTGCCCTTGATCAAGGGCTTTGCTTATAAAAATGGTATATTCAAGAAGAGCAGTTTTAGTATTGTGGTCCTTCTTGAAACTATGCTGTTCAGGGCAGAGAAGGTTGTATTTAGTGAGACAGTCCGAGAGTTGATCTGACGCTATTTTTTCTAGTGCCTTGGAAGGGGGGAGGAGAATGGAGATGGGGCGGTAGTTGCCCAGGGAGGTTCGGTGTCTGCATTTTAATATTGGGGTGATGACAGCTGCTTTCCAGCATGAGGGGGGATTGTCCAAGACAGAGGGACTGGTTTAGGATGTCAGTGAGTGGGGAGATAATGGAGTCTAAGGTGAGAAGGACTAGTTTTAGATCCAGAGAGTCACTACTAAAGCGCATTTTCCTGAGGGCTTTGGTTAAGTATGGCTTTGCCTCTAGGGGGGTGATTGTTCAGAGCCTGAAAGCGGGGTTGGATGCTTTAAGGGATGGGCTGGTGGGCAAGTCCAGGCCAGGTTGAAGAAGCTAGGGGGAAGGACACTGCTAAGATCAGAAAATGCAGTGCTGAGGGTATCAGCAATCAACAGGGGTTCCTGGGAGAGTGAGCCATTTGCTAACAGCTGGGTGGGGGGGGGGCGGAGACAGATTTTCCATTCAGTTCTTTAATGTTGTTCCATAATTTGCGCCCAGTGCCCCAGGAAGAGGAGAGTGTCTCCTGGTAGTGGGTAGCTTTGGCTTTCCGAATTTCCCAGGTACATTTGTTCCTAAGTTCCCTATAGAGTTGCTGGTCATGTGGTTTGCCCGATTCATTAGCTTTATGCCACCCGATTGTTGCGTTGCTTCATGAGGTCAAATAGGGCATGGGAGAGCTAGGGGTGTCCTGTCTTTTGACTTTATGTTTGGAGACTGGGGCAAAAGAGTCAAAAGTGGAGTTAAATGTGGAAATAAAGTACTCCAGGGCACTGTCAGTAGACTGTGCAGTGCTGATGGGGGTCCAGTCACATTGCAATAGGTGTTGTTTGAGGTGCGAGAGAGATCTCTTTTTTTAGGCGACGTATGAAGGTATATTTGGGTGGCTGCTTTGGGATTTTCATTGAGGACCATCTCCAGAGGACTGGTGAGTGGTCGCTTTGTGCATCCGGAAGTACTGAGACCTCAGATATGTGGGTGGGCCAGTTCGTGAATATGAGGTCAATGAGTGTGGAGGTGCCAGTTTTATGGTTTAGCCTCATGGGGGACTGGACAATTTGGATAAGGTCCAGTGCTGTGACAACGTCCTTGTTGGGGGTAGAGGAGGTCATTAGCCAGCTGATGTTGTAATCACCCAGACAAAGAAACAAACAAATAAATAAATGAGGCTAGAGGGAGGGAGCTCAACACTGAACCCTAGAGGCCAGAAAAGATAATCTGCTAATGAGGAAGTCGGCACTTTGTCATATGACGTAATATATTGAGAGTTGGTAATATATTGAGAGTCGGCTGAGAGTGCGTGGGGAGTCGATGTAAAGCATCGATGGGTAAACACCCTTCCAGTGGTATCTCTGCAGGTAGGAGAGCGGTGATTGCCTGTAGAGCCTGCTCAGCCTTCCACTCCCAATGCTAGCTGTACAGTTACAATTTCTGGTGCTCTGAGCTCTGGAAAAGTGCAAAATAAGTAAATTAATACTATGACTGCTACATTTTAAATTCAGCAGAACATGGCTGAGTCTATCATGAACATTCCAGCGTTATCTCGACAGCTATAGCCTTTGATTCTCTGCTCCAGAAGAACATATTCAGACCCACCATAAAGTTATGAATACTACTCAAGTATAATGCCCTCTGGCAGTAAATTCTGGAGTTTAAAGGGTCTGTTAATGAACACAATATTTTCTATTTGTTAACTGGAATCCTTCCCTCTTCAGTCTTGCTCCCTAATCTTGTGTCTTTCTGTTGTTGATTAGTTCCCAGAATTCATCCAAGGTTAGCCTGATATTCCCATTCATGTTCTCATATACTGTAGTAATATCTTCCACTTAGTCTCTGATGTTCCAGCATGAGCATTCAAAGTTTGCACAGTCTTTCCTAATAATTCATCTGTTGGAGCCCACACATCATTTTAGTTGGCCTTCTCTGCACTCTCTTCAATATGGGCTGGCCCGTTCTTCATAAAATCTGTTGAACTTTTTTGATATATGCTCTTAAATATTTACCGTATATTTTTTATAAAATTTATGAGATGTTCTAAATTGTTCACAAATCAGGAGACCCTTAAGAATGAGCTTGTAGCTCAGTGCTGTGATCCATTTTCTTTTTATGATTAAAAAACTTTATTACTACTTCTACTGCCTTCTTAATTTACCAAATCATTCCCTGAATATTTTGTTTTCTTATTGCACTATGCAGACAGTGAGGTTCCTCAACATTGAGGCTATTTACATACTAATGCATGTAACTGCTGCTCCTGGTAAGTCAACAGCCTAATATAAGTTACTTAGTTGGCAGTGCTAGCATAACACCTGCAGTTGTCATGTACACTTGCGTTAGGCTGTCGACAGAGCGGGAATGGCGATTACATGTGTTAGCATGTAAATCACCATTATTTCAAGAGAGCTGTATTTTAACTAATGTATATATTCTGCAATGACTTTTACTTGCTTCTTTGCTTATTGCTGGAATTTCCTTTCTCCTAAATTGTGCAATATTAGTGCCTACCATATTTGTAAAATGAAACTGAAGTGACTGTATAAGGTCACGTGTACATTCATTTGATTCATCCTATGATGTATGTAAAAGTACGCATTCTTGATTGTTTTTTTTTTTCACTTAATCTGCTTTCTTTCTTCCCAAAGTACTCGCCACCACCGGCCCAACCTTGGACCTAGCCAATTGTCTATAATTTTTGCAACTATACCTATGCAACCATCAACATGACACTCCTGTAAATGAGTTATTTGTCTTCAGTGGAGTCAGTGGGCATGTATAAATAATTATAATCCTGTATGTGGCTAAGGCCAATAACTCAGAAATAGGCTGTTA
The DNA here is from genome assembly GCA_016271365.2 of Neoceratodus forsteri. Lineage (NCBI taxonomy): Eukaryota > Metazoa > Chordata > Ceratodontiformes > Ceratodontidae > Neoceratodus > Neoceratodus forsteri. The sequence goes on from JADMNL010000028.1 coordinate 221,336,379, forward strand.
TTTCAAAATTCATAATTCTTTGGTGTAACAGTCAGTCTGTGTGCTTTTGTGTTTATGCATGTGGCTGTGTCCATTGTGGCTGAGTCTGTGTGTCACTATGTGTGTATTAATGCATCTGTGTCAGTCTGTGAAAGTGCATTAGTGCATCTGCATGTCTGTGTGTGCCTACAATAATAAGTCTGTGTGTGCTTGTAAAATAGCTGAGTGTGCATTACTGTGTGTTTGTGTCAGAATATGTGCATTGGTGCGTCTTTGTGTTACTGTGCGCATAACAGTGTGTATGTATGCAAGTCCACCCCCACCTCAGACATGGCCACAAATCGTATCACCCTTTGATTGATACCTCGACGGGTTAAACATGGAAAAAGACCATTACGGCGACATTCGTGGTAATGGTCCTTTTTCCATGTTACACCTTTCCCCAGTGTTCCACCCCCTTCCTGGACCAACTCCGACCTGGACTTGGAATCCTAGAGTATGGAGGGGTGTGGGGGGCACTCAATTGCTCAAAAACTCCCTCATTGCAGCAGCCAATTTCTTTCAAGTTGGTGGCATGCTTGCTGAACTAGTGTCAGCAGCAGTGTGCCACCACATTGGATAAAGAGGGCCAAGCCCGCAAATGCAGTAGCAGCATTGGCCGCCACAGTGCTGCACCTCCACAACCTGCTTCTCTCCTAAGCTGCTGCATAATGTTTCTTGCACATGCGTGCAAGCAAACATAAAAAATAGGGGTGATAGAAAAAAAACACCCACCAAAAAAAAGTACCTCCCCCCACACAAAAAAAGAGAGAATCAAGCATGTGATTGTACTTAGTTTTTTTATATCTTAGAAAAAAATAAAGTCCCCAAAAAGACATGAAAAAAAAGTCCATGGGCATGAGCAATTTGCATTTTTGGGACTTACATTCATTTTTGTGTTTTTTCTACCACCCATAACTACATTTTTTAACATTTTTAACCAAATGTAAGGGCAGGGTGGTACCACCACTCCTCTCGACTACCAAAGAGGCAAATTTCAGATATCCCTAATGGCACTGGCCTTGTGCAAAGCAAGATAGAAGTCTGGCACCGTGCCTTGTGCATCTGTTTCTTCAATCAGGGCTTGCACTGGGCTTTTCACAAAGCATGCAGTAGGCTTGGAGACATGTAGGATAGGATAGGGACTTTGCAAATAGCTTGCAGAGCCACTTGAAAGTATGCTTTAAGCCCAGTGCCACACAGTACAGGTCATGTGCATGCTATGTGACAGGTGCTTTATATATCTTTTTTGAAAAGTAAGGAAATTAGTTGCAGAAAAATCTATTTTAGAGCATCAGTTAGGGTTGAAGATTAAAGCCACAGAAGTAAATAAATGCAATTTTAGGGTAAAAAGTCCCCTGAGCCATAGTTAATCTGTGGCCTGGAGTTCCTTGGGTTTTGAACAGTCTCAGAACACAGCTTTGGTGTTGCCCTGCTTTCAGCATGTGTTCAGGTACATAAAAATATTAACACAGCAATGCTGGGAGACCAGGTGCCAATGTTACGGCAGTAACAATGCTGCATTCCAAGATCATTCAGACTGTGAGAAACAGCAGATCACAGATTCACCATGATTCAGGTGACTTTTTAAGTCACACAGGAACATACAAGCATATGAAAATGCCATCAAAAGGCCCAAAAGGCTTATCACGTCTGCTCACTGTGACGCTCATGCAAGTTTGCTGCATGTTGCTCTGCCCTCCCTTACCCAAAACTTCCCCTTGACTTTATAACATCCCGTTTTGAAACCCCCAAGTGATTTATGATTGACTGTCTCCTCTGGTAGTGCAGTCTACCTTCTTATCACTCTTGTTGTGAAGAAATATCTTTTGGCTTCCTTTTCCTTCTTGTACCTTACTTCCACCACCCAACCAATTTGTAGCTGTGTTTGAGGGTGGTTTTGATTTGCTTATGCTAAAAAGATCCCCAAGGTCAACACAAGGTCAACTGTTAACCCTTATGCTATATTTCCTTATTTTTAGAAACATAGACAACGATGGCAGAAAAAGACTAAAGGTTCATCTTGTCTGCCTGGACACTGACTTTAATCTTCAGCCCTAACTGATGCTTTATTGCAGCTTTTTGCAAACTATCTGTTGGTTGACATAGACAGTTTTGATCCCTTTTATACCTCATTGGCCTTGTGACCTCACTGACCAAGAAGGGCCACTCTCCTTGTGTCAGATTAAAGGAATACTAAAGTTAAAATTTACAAAAACCAGTATGTTGTGCAGAGTATTTTGATTTGCAGGTATATTCCTAGGAAGTCTTACCCTTTATTTGCTGAAATGAGTTTTTTTTTTCTAAATGTACTTGCTGGTTTTATGGCCCTTGGGGATCTCCATATTAGTAATTGCTCTTCTTGTGCCTACAATGCCTCCTATCCGTGTCACAGTGATGTGTCCAGGGCCATTAATTCAACAAAAGCTGTAGAGCTGTGAAGTTAAATTAACTTTCCTTGTCCAGGGAGCTCTAATGAAGGCTATGTTTACAGATGGCAAGTGCCTGAGTGATAATTGTATGGGTTATTCTCTAAGGAAACAGCTTGAGTCTTCATTAATTATAGCATTTGTGACCTTGGATGATTTGTGTGCCTTTTTAATGGTTGTGTGTAATTTGACAAAATGAGCAGCTTTAAAAACAAAACATTCAGTTCTGCTAACTAGATCTAGACACATACCTAGAAAACAGAAAGTTTTGGATTAGACAAAGTTATATAGTTGAAGCCAGAATATTAGGCTCCTAACATCAGATTGCTGCTGCAGCAGTTGTTACTCTCTGAATCAATGGTTCTGAGTGCATCAGTGACACATGGGACAGGAGGCATTGTGGGAACAAGAAGAGTCATAACAAATGCTAAAATGGAGGCCAGGGGCCATAACATGAGCAAGCAAATTTATTTTTATTTATTGAAAAGTTTCACCAGAAAAGGCACACTGAACAACAAGTTGCTCATCTCACGGTGTGTCCTGGGGGAAAAGGGTAAGGGGCGGCATATATACATTTCCATAAGAATAATACAATTCGTACAGAACAGAGTAACATTACAATACATAAATGAGTATGGTACAAATCAATACATACAATACAGTTTGCATATATAAGTATAAAGTAGAAACAGAATACATAAGATACAATCAAGGTGCAGTAACTGGAGCTTGGCATATGATTAGGACAATAGTTAAGTGCAATTTGGTTAAGCAAGTGCTGAAAGATGCTGCAGCATGTGACACAGTTGTAGCTATAGACAAACAGTAATCAAAGCAGGGTTGAAACTGAGCACATCTAGGGGCATGAGCAATTTGAGGAGTAGTAACTTAAGAGAGCATTGGAGATAAGAGTGAGGTGATGATGATGAGGGTCTGATTTGAGGTGGTAGCGAGTTCGGCGAAGTAGTGGGAGAAAGTAGACTGGCCAGCAGAGGTGAGTCTGTGGGGGACAGCTAGAGTCCTGGCATCAGTGGATCAGAGTGAGTGCACTGGGAGTGAGGGGAAAAATAGAGCAAAAGAGAGGTAAGAGGGGAGAGAGTTGATTCAGAATTTAGAGGTGAACTTTGCAATGTGGGAGAGGCAAGAGTTGGTTAGCGAAGGGAATTGGTAAGCTAAAGGAACGAGAGTGAGTGGTAAAGATCGCAGTGGTGTGAGCAGGGTAGAGCGTCAAGTGTGAAGCGATAGAAGGAGTTGAAGAGGGAGTCCAATCTGGTTAAGGCAGACTTCTGGGCAGCACTATAAACTACATCACAGTAGTTGAAAATAGGGAAAATCATTTTCTGGACCAGTTCACGCCTAGCTGATAGAGGTAGATAGTTACGTTTCCTGAAAATTGCGCCAAGCTTGGGGCGCAGTTTTTTCAGAATAGCGTCCACATATCCAGATAAGCTGAGGTGCTGGTCAAGCCAGACCCCCAAGTATCTGAAAGAGGAGGTGTCCTCCAGGGAAGTTCCATCTAAGGTGTGGAAAGAAGGTAGGGTAGTGAGCCTAGAGAGTCTCTGCCTCATGCCATAGGTCATGGAGACAGTCTTTCTGGCATTTAGAGAAAGCTAATGAGTGCTAAGCCAGTTTTGGAGCTTGTCAAAGTCCAGTTGGAGCCTGGTTTCAACATCAGAGAAGGTATGGCCGGAGGTGAACAGGACTGTATCTTCAGCGTACATGTGGATGGATGTTGTTGTACATACTGACGGGAGGTCATTTTGGAATATTGAGAAGAGTGTAGGGCCAAGCACCAATCCTTGCGGGACACCAGTGTTGGTTGTCGGGGGGGGGGGGACAATGAGTCAGCGATCCTGACTGATTGAGTCCTACCTGCAATGTAGACCCTGAACCATTTAGTGGCAGAGTCAGACAGTCCAGCTGAGGAGAGGTTGTTTAGGAGGAGAGGATAGGAGACCGTGTCAAAGGCCTTTGCAAGGTTGATAAAAATGGTTGATGTGAACTGGCCACTATCCAGCCTTGAGAGGATGGAATCTGTTGGCCTGAGTAGGGAGGTGGTGGTAGAGTGATGTTTCCTGAAGCCAGATTGGAAAGGTGTGAAAAAGTTAGAATCTGAGAGATGGGTGGAGAGTTGCAAAAGGACCAAGTGTTCCTGTAGTTTGGCCAGAATAGGGAGAAGAGAGATTGGGCAGTAGTTTCCAAGGGAGGATGGATCTCCACCCTTAGAAAATGGTAGCATTAGGTGCAGCCTACTAAAAAAGTTTGCCTCTATTCAAGCATTGACTCCCCATACAATGCCTGATATATTCATGGTCACTGAGACTTGGCTCAGACCTGGTACCCCACATAGTGAGGTAACTATCCCGTCTTATACCCTGTTCAGAACTGATAGGCTCACAGGAGGAGGAGTTGCCATCCATGTCAAGGAGAAATTGTCTGCATTAGTTATAGATTTGTCGTCACTCCCAAAGGAATTTGAGAGTCTGACTCTCAATGTCAAACTATCTTCCTCTGTCTCAATATGCATCCTAGGATGCTATAGACCTCCATCTGTGGGGTTACAATTTCTGGATCATATAACTAATATGATGGGATCCCTTCAATCAGAGATTATTATACTAGGGGACCTCAATATGGACTGGTACTCCAATAGTTCCTTACCCCTTTGGTCTTTCCCAACTCATTTCTGAAGCAACACGTCCAAACAAAAAGTGCCCTACAAATAGCACACTTCTAGATCTCATTTTAGTAAGCAAACCCCATCTGTTTTCACATGCAGGAAAGTTCTTCTCAGATTTCGGCAACCACTGCATTATAGCAGGTGTAAGATCTGCCCCAAAACTATCATCCCTTTCCAAATTCTCACACAGGAGGAAACGGCATAATTTTGACATCTACGCATTCCTCTCCAACTTGTGAGATTTCTTGAGAAGGCAGGATTTTTACTTGGCCAACTCAGTGCCTGTGGCCTATGATGTCTTCCAGAAAATCATGTTAGGGGCTCTGGATAAACATGCACCATTGGCCCAATTAACGGCCTCCCTGTTGCACAGAGACTGGCTTTGGAAAAAAGCTCAGAAATCAAAACTTCCAGATGACTGGACATCATTCAGGAAGGCTAGAAACCACTGTACCAATCTGGCTAGAGAGGCTAAGGCTAGCTATTTCCACAAAGAACTGGATGCTTCCACCAAGTGCTCGGCAAACTTCTAGAAAACCATCAAGGATATTCAAGGGCACGTGGTTATGAGCAACTTACCCACAAAAATCGCGTGCAACTTCGATGTCGGATAAATCGACTATCCTCGATGCTTTTAATAATTATTTTGTTCCTGCAGGTCTCACTTTCGATGTCTCCCTTGCCAATAACCTCCACTCTAGTCTTGAAGCACTGGACTTACCAGATCCAGTCACAAACATGTCCTGCTTCCTCCAATCTACCACAGTGAGAGAAGTTGAGAATCTCCTCCTACAATTGGATACCAGGAAGAGTGCAGGGGCAGACCAATTGGGCCCATTCTTCCTGAAGCTTAGTCTTCACATCCTGGCTGTGCCCATAATGCACCTTTTTAACCTCTCCCTTTCACAGGACGATATTCCTCCCATATGGAACACGGCTCATGTAATCCCCCTTTTTAAATCTGGAGACCCCAGCGACCTGAATAACTATAGACCAATCTCCCTACTTCCCACTCCCCACTCTTTCCAAACTGTTGGAGAAAATAATGAGTGTGCAGCTCAGGAACTACCTCAGAATTGGAAACCTGCTCAATCCAGTGGACATGAGCAGTATTCAGCAGGCATGTTTTCCACTTTTGTGTCCTTCCCCACCCTTCTGATTGATGAGGAACATGCACGTGACTGCTCTAGGGTTGCCTGATATTTCATGGACACCCCTCTTGGGAAGAAAGCACCAGCAAAGATGCTTCTAGCCCACACTGACAGCCTCTGACCCCCAAAATCCTGGGCAGAACACAAATCCAGGTCACCAGCATGCCAGAACAATTTTCACGCCTCACGCCACCCAAACAGTATAAAAAGAATTGTTTAATAATGAAAAATGAAGCAGCGTGCATTCAGCAATATGATGCGAAGAATCTGGGATAGATCCATGCACTAAAAGCTCATAAGACGGCTTGATGTAACTGGCAATTTCAGAGTTTTTACACCAGTCTGTACAGTTTGTGGGGAGAAGGACATTCTGACAGAAAGTGTTGCATTGTTCCAAGCTGATTCTTACAGGTTGTTCTGGGACATAAACTGTCATTTAAATCTGTTTGCTTCATATTTGCTTTTCTGTGAAGCTACCCATGGCAACATAATGGTAGCTGGGCAAGGGCCAGGCAGTTGATGTACTATACCTGTACTTCAGTAAGACCTTTGACTCAGCACCGAAAGGAAGGCTGCCTAGCAAATTGAATAATCTGGGAGTTGGGAACAAGCTACTGGGGGCTGGTCAGGAGCTGGCTGCATGAAAGGTACCAGAGCGTGATGGTGGTGGGGGGGCACTATCTAAACCTAAATCTGTAACCAGCAGGGTCCCACAGGGACCAGTACTTGGTCCAGTGCTATTTAACATCTTTATTGGTGACAAAACAGATGGGATAAAAAGTAAAATCTGCCTATTCACAGATGACACTAAGCTCTATGAGAAGGTGGACATAAAGGAGGGGAGACAGGAGCTCAGGGAGGATCTGGCCAGGCTAGAGAAATGGTCTGGCATCTGGCAGTTGGCATTTAATGCCAAGAAATGCAAGGTCATGCACCTGGGAGCTAGGAACCCAGGGGCCAGCTACTGGCTGGGGGGGGCATGCAGGTGTCCAGCTCAGAAGAGGAAAATGACCTGGGGTACTAGTCAGGGGTGACATGAAACATGCTGTACAGTGCTGTAGTGCTGCAGAGTGGCAGCCAAAGTAAATAAAATGCTAGGATGCATCATCAGTGGAATCACCTCCAGGAGAGAGGAAGTCATTTTGCCTTCATACAGATCATTGGTAAGATCACACTTGGAGTACTGTGTGTAGTTTTGGTACCCATATTTGAAGAAGGACATCAAACTACTGGAGGGGGTCCAGCAAAAGGTGACCAGGATGATTCAGGGCATGTGGGACAAACCATATGATTAGCGGTTACCGGAGCTCAATATGTATTCCCTGGAAGACAGAAGGGGAAAGGGAGGATATGATAGAAACCTTCAAGTACCAGGCTAACATGTCCTCCTTTGTGTAAGAACAGGTAGTGACTTCATCGAACAATAACAAGAATGCCAAGCACCAAGGGATAGAATTAAAGCACATAAAAGAGTCAATGTATAATACTGACACAGCCAGACAAATTGTGTTTCAGACACACTTCAGTAAAACAAATTAGGGAGGTGTGTTATGGCTTCTTCCCACTAGGAAATGGCCCTGTCTGGCCTTGGTATGTGGCACAAAATGTTACAGTGATGTCCAACTTGTAAAAGCAACTCTTTGTAAGGGAGCCCAGGGAGGTATGTGATCTATAGAGAGAAAGGATCCAAACCTGAACAGCTATGAGCTAAGTAAGCAGTAACCCTTAACAGGGCATATAGTTCTAGAGAATTAAAGAGTATCTTTCCCGGTACTTTTAGCATTACCCCTCAAGAAACATGTAGAACCCTTATTTGCCTTGTAGTCAAATGGTGGCAAAGTCCGATTTTGTTCTATGCCCCTATTTTGAAAGGGAAGGGTTTGTATTTTGGCTTCATGGAGCTGAGCTGCCAATCCCTTCTACTTCCTGGTACTGTGATCTGTGCAATTTTGTGATGTCATTATATGGCAAGAGCAGGGGTGTGCTTCATAAACATGAATGGAGCAGTTTTTAAACTCTGTTTTTTTCGTATTATAGATGGCCATCACAAACAAATCAAGGGCACTACTCAACTGACATGGACCGTGCCAGTCGAGTAGTGCCCTTGATGTGTTCGTGATGGCCATCTACAATATGAAAAAATGGAGTTTAAAATAAAAGGCCCCATTCATGTCTATGGAGCGTGCCCCTGCATTCTCCATATGTGACATCATGAAACGTTCTAGCATGGGGGCGGATCAGGGGTGGATCGTAGTATCAGGAAGTGGAAGGGATTGTTGGCTTGACTCCATGTAACCAAAATATGATCCCTTCCCTTTCAAAATGGAGGCATAGAAAAAAAATTGGATTTTGTCATCATTTGACTTCAGGGCAAGTAAGGGTTATTAATGGATTTTGGTGTGAGCACCAAGAAAGGTGCTCTTTAAGGCATGCCCTGGGTGAATTAGAAGGCATTAGGCCAGCAACCTGAAGTGGGTTATTGCGATTATAAACTGGAAGGGTTTTTTTTGGTGTGTAGTTAAGCCTTTGCTAGGTAGATTATGTTAGGATGGTGATAAACTGTGTGTTACTGGGATGTAATGAATGGTCACGTAATGTGTTTTGACCACTGAGGCTGCAAGAATTACAGAGAATTCTCTCAGTATTACTTGGTTGTTTGAAAGGTGGAAGAGAGCACTAGGCCCATTGGGACCACCTTCCCTACACTAGTAGGGAAAACTGTCAGCTATCCATACCCAAAAAATAAGTGTACAGCGCATGCTTGAATCCATTAGGTTCATTTATATCTACTATATGTTGTGGTAATGCATTCCAAAGGGATGCTGCCCTGACTGTGAAATAATTTTTGTGTTTATTAGTATGAGCTCTGGGAATTCTAATTTGTTTGTTATGGCATCTGAAATTTTGGGGGGTTTTCGACCATAATGATATTGCAATGTGCCATAAGCTGGCAGTCATTTAATATATTAAATAATAGGAGTAAATCATCCCTATTTCTCCTCTGTTGTAAATAATACAGACCCAGAGATGTTAACCTTTCTTTATAGGGTAAGTTTCTTAACCTTGGTATTAATTTAGTAGTTCTTCTCTGCATATTTTCAGTTAGTGTTTTATCTTTGTTTAAAAATGGAGCCCGGAAAGAGACTGCATAATCTGTATGTGGACGAATAAACGATGTACATAAAGGAATGATGCAGAGTTTGTTCCTGGTAATAAAAGATCTTTTAATAGCAGCTAATATATGGTTTCTGAAGCCATTTTACAAAGAAAGGTCTCCTTTAGCTCTGTTACAGAATGTTCTATTTCAATGCGGAGAGTGCTCCACTTCTCTGATTTGTCTCTTTGGCTCCCTTAACAATTAAGGGTCTGGTATGGCAGTTGTTATTGGAAATACAGTTTGCAATATCCTTTTGCAGCTAGAAAAAATGTTCTGGGTGGCCTGTGTAAGCAAGAAAACAAGAGCAGTGAAAAATCATGATGGTTTGCCATCTACATTACAGAGACCACAGGCATAGGCCATAGGTCAATGTAGTGCTACAATAATAGCACTGCAAAAAGCACGCTGTGCAAATGAAAGCATTTAGAGTGGCAGGAATATAATAGCGGTAGGGAATTATTGCTACCCCTGTTGCTCTGTGCTTACACTTTGAAGGGATCAAGTAGCCATGTGTGGTACCTGCTTGAGCCATTCCCGTGGTGGAGTGGCTAAGGCACCAGCACATAGCAGGATTGGAGACCTGAGATCGTGGTTCGGTTCCCTCCTGGTGTTACAACTTTTTTGTTGTTTTTTAAGAAAATAAAATCCCCCACCTGAGTTTCTCCCCATCCCTGAGCCTACCCCCGAGTTTGTTTTATAGTCCGGGTGTGTGGGGCGAGGGTGAAGGTCCCTAAAAAAACAACAGAAAATCCCATTAGAGTGGTCTGCACTTTTTGTGTTGGGTTGGTGTTTTTCCCCAACATTATTTCAGCACACACTGTTTTGCTTGCGGCATTGATTGCTGCGCTGTTTTTGTTAGCGACATCTTGACCCTGTGTTCATAGGCCCTATGTGCTCCCTTCCCCATGTGGCCTTTCAGTGTCTTCCTAGTTCCAAAACAGCTCCCAGCAAATGCCCTCACACTCTGATGAGGCATGAGGGTTGGGAGGCCTGGTGCCTTGATTTATTTTTTGTTTAAAAAATGTATTCTTCCATATGGGATATTACAGTCCTTGGAGCACTGCCTTATCCCACAGTCTCCTGCTCTGCTTGGGAACAGGGGATCCTTTCTTCAGCTGACTCAGGCTTCCTATTAGAAATCTAGTGTGCAACTCAGGCCAGGATCTCCCCAGTGTAGACATCTGCACTCACAGATTGGGGCAGGAAGGGGCTCACACTTCTGTGGTGTGTGGAACAGCCTTGGGGTGTGGAGCTGTGCCTCATAAATGTATGTGAATTTTGCTTGTCATGTTTTTTTTTTCTGGATTAGTCTCAAGTTTCTTGGAGACTTTCTGTTACAACTGAGCTCAGGAGATAGATTATTCTGTGAAAAGGAGAGAAAGAGAGAGAGAAAAGAGAGTGAGAAAGAGAGAGAGAGAGAGAGAGAGAGAGAGAGAAAATGTGGCAAAACCATTTACATCAACATTATTTACATTAACATTATTTTTATTGCTTATTTACTCAGCATTGCTAAATACAAAATGAGGTCTCTGTTTTAAAAATTGTTTGTCTTCTCAAGAATCATTTTCCTGTGGATATCTAAGCTGTGCATTGTTTTCAATATCACTGGAGCTATTGAGAAGTTTTCTCTTTTTCACTGGTTTTGGATCAGAGTGGAAATAAAAAAATACATTTTGACCTATAGTTTTCACTGTCTTGCAAGAACTGAAAAGCAGTTTTCACTAGGAGAAATGTCTTTGTTTACCCACAATAGCTAAGCTGAGATGCAATATTTTTAGTTTTGATGGAGTCCTAGTCTGCAAAGTTAAAGATTAGTTTCTTTCCTGCTGCTGCTATAACCTTCACCACAGGACCCTGTACCTGCCTGAATGTAGCTATTCCGTAGTGCAAAAATAATAAAATACATACATACATACATAAACAAACATTGTTTGCATCCTGTTACTAAAATTTACTGAGGTAGCTGGCCCGCCAGCGCAGCAGCAAGGCATCCGCTTGTGGCGCCGACATCCCAGGTTCGGTGATGGACTCAGGAGTTGGAGGGCTGGCTGGACAGGAGAAGAACTGTGCATTCCAGGGATTGCTCTCCTTCTCTGGGGTGGCGGAAAGAGTGTCTGATGCTATGCCAACCTCTGGCAGAGGCTGGGGGTACTGTCACAGCTGGCGCCACATGTTAGGGGAGTGGGGGTGGATGCTGGCAACATTGTATGTCCCTGCCCCCGGAAAAAACTCTCGCAAAAAATGCTGGCCTGCTAATAATGGCCACTGTCTCTGCCACCTCTCCCGCTGCAGACCAAGGTTGCCTGGGGGGGTCCCGCTCCTGTGGCCCCACCCTGGGGGCAAGCCAGGGCTTACAGACTGAGCTCCTTGGTGAGGAGGGTGGCCATCCAGGGAGGTAAGCCTGGAGATGGGGGGGAGTGACGAGCAGTGCGGGGAGGCCAGAACCTCCGAGAAAAAAAAAATACTGAGGTAACATGCTAAATCTTTATATGAAGATAATCTTGTTCAAAAACAAGAGAGAAACACTCTTCTCCCAGTTTTGTTTTATAACTGTGTATTTTCTCAAGATAGCCAAACTATGATGCAGTACCTTATCAGTGGAGACTGCATTTACCCACTTTACCCAATTTGTTCAGTTGGGGGACTGAAGCAAAGTGAGGGAACATAACTTTCTTGGGGTCACACAGCCAGCAAGTGACTCTGTTGCCTCTTTAAAGCAAGGAGATTATTTGGAATGAGGGGCACTTACTGGGCAAAAATATAATTATTTTATTTTTTTATTACAGTCATCTGCAATTCTTTCAGATACACATCCACTCAACTACAGTATCAAATTCCATTTTTGAAATTTACTGTAAGTCACTTCCGCATGTTAAAATAAGGACACTTCATTCTTTATTAGTAGCCTGTATATTTTCTTTCTTGAGTTAGAAGGTGTAATGCACCAATCTAGTCGAAATATTTATTTTGATTAATTCAAGAAGCATCATATTTATTGTGAATGGAATAATCAAAACCAAGTTAGGTAAGCAATAAGACACGATAGGGTGTGCATTAGACAGTTCTAATGCATGGCTAGGGGGACATAGTGAGGCACGAGGCCACAGGCCGAGTGCGTCCATCTAGCCGTTGCACATTAGAACTGTCTAATGCACATCCCCGGAGTGGTTTATTGCGCTTATAAAATGGGCCTGTGTATTCTAAATGGGGGTTCTAGTTTTAACTGTGCATTAGACACATCTAATGCACAGCTAACAACCAATCAGATTGCTTGAAATCCTTTGCCCATTTTATAACGTTATATAACCTATACTTGATTTTTTATTTTTTTTATTTTTATATGTGTCTTTGGGCTGGCTGCAGTTGCATTGTCAATGTCTGCACTATCTCTGTTCTTACTGAATACAGTACATCAAAGAGAAAAAATTATCTGTAAAGCATGTGCAGGAATTAGTTTAATGTAGAAAGCAAGCATTTCAGATTTTGTAATGCGAAAAAAAAATATTTAGTAATATTTACTCTTGAGCCTGAAGTCTGAACCATGTGAACTTTTCTGTGCTGATATTTATCTTTCCCAGATGTCCAAGAAGTTGCTTATCAGGTGCAAATACTACAGAGCATTTATTTGTATTACTTATATTAAAAAGTCACAACATAAGTCCTAGGCAGAAATTCAAAGGCCTTGTTTACATTGTCCCAGCTAATTATTCAGCCTGCCTTGCAGTGCTGCAATGATCTGTCTGTTGAAACAGTGCAAATGTATTTGATGTGTAGCAGAGTTTCACCAGTTCCAGTGGTGGGCCAAGTTGATTCCAATTAACCAGAAAGGCAGGTTGCTTAGTTGATTTCATTAATTTGTTTACTTTATTCATTCGATCCGTCAGGAGACCCCAGCAGTACGCATTGTGAGAGTATAAGTACAAAGGCATTATTGCAGAAGCCTATGGGTAGGAAATGTAACACTTCTATTAAAGTGGGGCTAAAAAGATACTTGTGCAGACTTCATAAGAAAAGGAAAGGCATTGTGAATAAGCATTTTGTTTTCCCCCTTAACATCCAGAAGAGCAGAAATTCCCGTACAGGCTGTAACTGGTTGCCTGGGTATGGAGAGTTCAGTCTGTTTCAAGCAGGTTGCCATGGTGAGGGTGTCCCTATATCACAGGGTTTATTCCCGTTTAGCTAAGGGAAGGAAAGCTACTGAAAGCAATTCAGTCTGTGAGCAGCTAACCAACAGAATTCTGATTTGTAATGACCTGATAACCACGGAGACATCCTGTTCCCTTGGGAGCAGGAGAGAGGGTACCCCAAAGCTCCCTGAATGCAGTTACAAAGACAGCTAGCAGCAGATTTAAATCAATGATTTAATAAAAATGCACTTTTAACTCTATCCCACAGTGATTCACTTTCTGTCATTTCATCTTCTCAGAAACTCTCATATTTCTGGAATTCATAGCTCACAGAGAAGCTCACTAAGAAGTTGTGAAATAATGTTGCAGATGGAGTTAATTATTTTTAATTCACAATTTGAAGTAACATTTAACTCATGTATAGTTCAAAATAATTCCTGAGAAGTACATCACTCCCTGGCTTGGCTGCGAGTTGCAGAGACCTTCCCAACAGTACCTAGGTCACGAGTCTGAATGTGATCCAGGTCGGTAGCAGCTGAATGTCAATGTCATTTTGTTGTTGATTGGTGATCTATATGAATCACGTTGTGGCGGCTTAAGTTCAGCTCCTGGCAGATGTGGCCACATTACAAACAGCAATTCTCTAGGTGCCACTAATTGGTGAATGTATTGGCAGTCTCAAGTGGCAGACGGGGAAATGAAATGGCATGGAGGCTAAACTAGCCTCACACTGACTACAGGAGGTCCTTCCAGGGCAAAGCTGAAAATGCATCCTTTAGGCACTGTTCAGAAGCTGGCATTAAGCTTGCACTGAATTTGTCTTGTGAACAGAGAACGTTAGTTTTCACTGCAATTGATATGGAACCTTTCACAAGTACCAAAATTCACAAAAACAATCCACAAAAAGTGAACGAGTGGCTACAAAAAAATGCCTTGAGCCCCTGTAAATGGTTGACACCTTGGAAAACCATACAGCATTACATCCGTTATCTGTACTTGTGGTGCGAGACCACAGAGTATATTTTGCTTTTTCAGGTCATTTACCTAGCATACCTCAAGCAAGATGAAATCACATTTACAGGTATGAGTTTTGCTTCAACTTACCACCAAGAGAACTAAAGCACAAGGAGATAAAAGATGCTTTTACGCTAGCAGATCTGGCCCAGTGCCAGCAGTGCAGATAAGTTGCACCAGTGCAGATTCGGCAGTGTAAAGAGCTGCTGAAGCATTGCAAGCTGCTCTGTCGCATTCTGTTGCGGTACAGAGCATTCCCTCATTTGTTGGGAACATGGACAAGTATGCACTGGCGCAGGCATTTTTTGCAAGTATGTAAAAACACTGCTTCACCTGCACTGGTGCCACTGTCATTCACAAACCACTCTGCTGGAAATGCCCCCAAACCACATGAAGGCCACCGGGAATGCTGTAAAGCCACAGTGTGTAACGGGACGAGGCCAGTGGTGTGATCGGAGTGGAGGAAGCCAATTCAGATGGCACCACTCCAGGTAAGTTATATGTAAAAGCACCTAATGTGACTCAGGGTCACTTAAGGCTCGTTCACACTGTGCCTTGCCATAGCGGCTACTGTCCAATCATTCAAAAAAATTTAAATGAAATGTTAGAGAGCTGCGTTCACGTGGTACCTGTGTTTTTGGTACCCTTTTCCTTTCCGGCAATTTGCATGTTGTTCTGGTCACTTGTTGGGTTGGTGGGGACTTGTAGTTATGCGGGTGGTTTGCCTGTTCAGACAGCTCAGGAAACTACCTCCACCACTTCACAAACCCAGGGAAAGAGGGATCATGGTGGCCACGGCATGCAACAGAAAACTGCCAAATGTGAAGGTTCACACATCTGCAGGAGCACCGATCTGGCCACTGTGAGCCACTGCCAATGGCTCACAGTCGGTCGTGTGAACAAGCCTTTAGTCATCCTGTTAGTGGTGTAGCTAGGAAAATAACATTTGCAAGACAGTATCCTTCGGTGTCTCCATGCCCACCCCCACACTGTAGATGTGCATGTATTACCCAGACCCATTGTACACCCCACACTGTATTTCAGGAACTGCATGATAACAGAAAAACAAAACAAAACAAAACACCAGTACTTAGTTTTATGAATTTAACCTCATGTTTTATTCAAACCGAGCACAACATTCATATCATAATACCAGTAGAGGTGGATATCAGACAGTAGGAGTAACTAAAATCAGTGATTAGAGTCCAGAATGCCACCCCCCTTTCCGGTCAACTCGTAAGTCAAGGCTTATTTGGCATATGTCTTCCTATACCTATGCATCCTGCAGCTGTGTTGGAAATCCAGCATGGAACCATCTTCTCCAGTCTCACAGTCCTATTCTCAACCCATTAGAAATCGCTGTCACCCAGACATGCGATGGATAGGTATAGTAGTGCCTGGTGCTAATTAAGCTTGGACTCATACCATCCACCATGTTTTCAACAGGGCAGATAATGGTAATATCATATCCAGTGCACAGAGTCTGATACTTTTGTATGCAAGTCATCTGTCAGTCCGATCTGTCACTATCCTTTAAGCAGTACACATCTGTTGAACAGTGGGAGATCAGTGATGTGAAGCACTTCCTTGGCTCAGCAAGGTCTGGAATGGCAGCCATGCCATTTCTCACTTGAGGCTGAATGAGCAAAGGGTTGTTAGTTGGGGTGCTCCTACTGAAACATCTTTGATGAATCCATTCAATAGTTAGGTTTTTCTTGTCCAAACAGGCAAATAATTAAACAAGTGGCTATTTTAAGATCTCAGAGTAAATATCTGGTCAGAAAATAACGTTTTATTTTAAAGGGGAAAGATTTTAGTTTGAGACTAGTCAGAGTACCAAGCCTTGTGTGCCTGGCTGGCTGCCTGGTGTTTTCCAGACCATGCCAGGCTGGCTCAGTGAGTAGCGTTAGTACAGCAGCTTACATATTACACAATTGACTAATTTATCTTAGCCCAAATTTGGACAGATAGTGTCTCTGGGAATCTGCTACTCATAACATTGTAATCCTAGTAGTTTTTTAGACCATAAGAAGGCTGGCAAAGCCAGTATTTAGCAATGTTTTGTTAACTGTACACAGTACATTGTAGGTCCCCTGATGCAGTGTTGAATCAACCTGTGTGACACAATTGTCCTTTGGGAAGCAGTTTGGTTTGGTGATTACAGCACAGAGCTATGAACCTGGAGACTCAGGTTCGAATGCCAGAACCACCACTTAACTCACTGTGTGACTTCTACCTCCTTGTGTTGACTCGCTGTGTGATCTACCCTTCTGTGCTGTTTGAATTTCTGAGTGCACCTAATGGCAAAACCTTCTCTCTCTTCCCTTGGCCTATTCCAGATTGCAAAGCACATCTGTGGTAGTATAAAATGCACTATGCAAAGCCAAATCCCATTCCTTATCTTTCTTTTCCTAGTTTCATGCCATGTATGGTTGGTACCACCACTCTCTGACCACTAGGCCAAACCATGTCTCTAAGAACAATGGTGGCACAGGTTGGCCCAGTAGCATGGCACTAGTGCTACCGCTTGCCATACTGATGAACCAGGTTTGGGAATGACGTCAGGTCAGTCAGGGGCCAGCTGTGAGCTGGTAGAAGCCTGGACAGCTCTCCTTCCTCAGGGAGGAGGGGCACACCATTTCACTCTTAAACTGCCACCTGGAGGAAGCCAAGTGGCAGCATAATGGCAGCCCACCAAGAGGGAAGTAAGGGAAGCCACCAGACACAGGCCCACGTATGTGCATCAGTGCACACTGGTACCCTCGGGAGAAACCCTGGAGGAGAAAATCTCCAGTCTGCTGAGGCTGAAGGAGAAAATCTCCCGTCTGCCGAGGGTGAAGGGGAAAATCTCCAGTCTGGCAAGGTTGCAGTCAACACCACCTTCAGGCTCTCACATAACTAACAGGGCAGGCCACACACCCCAGCTGTGGTCCTGGGTAGGTGTTGGATAATGTGTAAGACACTGAGAAGTTCAGTGATGGGGCTGTGGGAGGGTGCCGTCAGGAGTAGGGGTAGAACAGAGCCAGAGGAAAAAGGCTCGACTAGAAAAAAAAAAAAAGATTAACTGTGCAGCACCTTTCAGCATAGCATAAATTCACATGCTGCAGAACTGAATCATTTTTCTTAAAACAATATCTCCACCACCACACACACACACACACACACACTGTACTTTACAAATGAGTCATAATGCACTACAAAGGAAGCTGCTTAAACTGCAAATGAAGAATAGGGGCACTCCAGGAGAGATGAACAGTGATACTGATGACTTAAGAAAAAAACCAGCTGGCGGTAGTGGTAAGGCTTCATTAGCTGTGGGTGAAAGCACTAAAGAGGTTGCTGGGGTCACTTCAAGGATGAGGGCACTGCATGGCTCAGAACACATGCCAGTGTAGTGTCACAGGTTAGGGAGCATGATGAGTCAGACACCTGTGAATCTCATGCAGGTGGGCCTAGATGAGATCACAGGGCCAGTGACCCTGCTCATGTTCCAGGCAAGGACAGTGAAAGGAAAGAGATGAGAGGACAGTAGCAGATCTAGGGGGGTTTAGAGAGTGCAGATGCACCCCCCATTATAACTTGCTTGATACTGCTGCTGCATTTCACTTTTTTGGAGAAGTCTAATGTATTGATTGTAAGAAAATATACATACAAAACTATAGATTATGTTTATATTTTCAGTCAAACATGTCATGAAAAGGATAGTATAAAGGATTAAAAGCATTATAAAAAGTTGTATATCAAGTAGGTACACCGCCATAGCACCCCCATTGTAAAATCCTGGATCTGCCACTGTGAGAGGAGGAAGGCTCAAAGATAGATGGAAGTGAGGGGGCGACAACAGTTTTACACATGCAAATGTAACCCCCTACAAATGGGGATTTCTAACAGCCATCTAGGAGCTGTCTAAGCGTCCCCCTGGTGGTCGGCGTTCGGCACTTAAAGCCGTTTAAATGGCTCTGTGAGTGCTTATAGAGCCTCCCCGTACTGTTTCTTTAAGAGATGTCTGCTTGCAGACATATTCACTGCTTATGAGGGGGGTTGTGTGTTCTCCTGCTCGAGTCCCACTCGAGCCGCTGACTAACTGCTCGGGTTTCGGCCATCACCGAAGGGGCAGAGTGAGCACTTTCCAGAAAGCGTAACTGTTTGTCTCATACCTTTAGATGTGGTCATAGGGAATGTAAGCTGTTTAACCTGCCTTTCTTGCAGCTGGACTTTGTGTGCTGTGCCACTCCATTTTGGACCAGGATTGTCTGAAGGGTCCAATAGGGGCAGAGAGTATCTAAAATGGAGTAACTGGCGACCAACCAGGATCGGGACTTGCTTTGGAGCCTGCTGACCAATGGGGATACAGCTAGAGGCTCTGGGAAGTAAAGTTCTGGACCATGGCACCTTTTTTGCACCAATGAGGGGCAAACTTAGTGGCTGGTTCCAGCAGCCAACCAATGGGATCGTGTGGCGCCCGAACAGAGAGTCTTGCCCCATACTGTCCAAGGAGCAGAGACGTTGTGGCTGTGAGCAAGTAAGGAGCTCGGGGCTCCGGTGCCATTTGAGCGGTCGTGCAGGAAGCGCGTGTAAGGCCAGCATCGGACGGTTTTTAAACGGCAGTAATTTTCGGACTAAATCCGCTAGGAAGCGGTCAGAGGAGGCCGTGCAGGAGCGCAGCTACCTACCAGGCTCACCCTGTAGAAGACTGGAGAATCTGCTTGAATCGTGCTCGGTCTGTCAGGATAGTGAAGCTGCGTCAGTTGGGTCCAGTGTATGGCGGGCAGGTGATCGAAAAGGACAGCAGCTGCCTGGTATGGCCTTGCATATAAA
Source organism: Neoceratodus forsteri (assembly GCA_016271365.2). Classification (NCBI taxonomy): domain Eukaryota; kingdom Metazoa; phylum Chordata; order Ceratodontiformes; family Ceratodontidae; genus Neoceratodus; species Neoceratodus forsteri. The sequence goes on from JADMNL010000028.1 coordinate 221,355,773, forward strand.
TGTGTGGAGAAGTGCTTGAAGTACAGGCTCGGTTCTGAGAGAGGTGAAAGAGTACTCTGTCTGCTGGAGTCGTGAGTACTAAATCAGGGTAGCTCCCTGGCCAATGGTCCTAGTGAGGGCAGGACGGTTTGGGTTCTGTACTGGTGACACTATCTGGGCCTGCTGGCTCCATTTAATCTTCGTAGGAATTAAATGCTCGTTTGTGTCAGGGCCCCAACTAGCTGCATCGAGGAACTAGCCTTTAGGGCTTGGGTACCCATAGACAGTAACTTACAGGTTAGGCCTGCGCACAGAGCCCTAGGTAGACACTCATATATTGTAGTGGTAAGCTAATCAACCTGATTCCCCCCGGTCCTTGTTATCTCCCCTTAAATAAATCAGATTGCTTGTTTTGCAAAGGTACACTGGCTAGTTTGTGTGTTAATGGTGAATTACTGCACAGTGAATATTGTGTAACTGCACCTTACTTTTCAGGGGGTCCCTGGAGCAAGCTGATTGGTTCGAGCTGGGGGTAAGTGTATATGGTAAGGACACTGTAATTGAATTGTGTGGGCCACTAGTGGGAAGAAAGGGAGGTTGCAGCAACCCAGAGGGCTGTGACCAAGTCATCCTCGACCGTTCTAACCCCGACCTCTGGGTGGAGGCACCCGCCAACGGATCTAGGCCCCTCACCTTGTTACAGTTAGGGCAGGCAGGGGTAGTAGCCCTTAGGATAGTGCCCCCTGGGGGTTACACAAATAAACAAAAAATGAACAACAGAAAGGTGGCAAAATCTTCTGGAATGAAGTGAGGTAAAAAAGAAAAACACTAAATGCAGAAACTTTGCAGTTGTGCACCCCACTCATTCCATCCTTTACATCTGACACAAAAAAAGGCGTAAGTGGAGATCTACAGACCCATTTTTGCTAGTTGCACTACTCATGGTTGTTGGTATGGCACCGTAGGGGTTTTACCAATTTATTTGAGCTGGGGGGGGGGGGCTGTGTCGCCACATCCCCGTGTTAAATTCAAAAACTACATAGCGGTGTGGGGGCGGAGCTCCCTACTCAAGTAAATTGAGAAAAAAAAAACTACATGGCCATGCCAACTAACCCCGAGTTGCGTTACTAGCGTGGCATACCTCTATGCTACACTAGTTTTACACTGCTCCCTAACAAGCATAAGTGGGTCTGTAGATCTGTGCTAATGGCCCCCCCAAAAGAAATCAATCAAACTAGAGCACAGTTTTGTCACAAGTGAGCATGAGCTGCACTGTTCAGTCAAATGTTTAGCCATGGCAGAATCAGTAGCCAAAAATATTTATCTGTACCCCCCTGCCAAAAATAAATGTCAGGTTATAGCTTAGGTAATTTCCATAGTTAGTCACGAGTTTGCTGTCTGTAAGCATTGTTTCCAGTAATGACTCTGTTAAAGCAACACTACGTTAGTTGTGAAATGTCTGATCTCTACTTTTTTATCCCATTTTAGATGGTCTGTTGTCTCTTGACTTGTATAGTATCCTTTCCCCCATTGTGAGTCTGCCTTAGCACTGCCTATTACATTTGAAATAGTAGAAAGAATGCCCCTTTTAATGTGGCAGTCTCCAGGTTTTCATCAATAATCTCTGTTGTTTCTGAACATCCATTGTTTCACATTGTTTTTCTTGTGGCTAAAATGAACTAGCATACAGCAGACACTGGGTTCTCTGACCTTATGGGGCTGGGGACAACAGGTGCACTAAAACAGCTAAGAATACTGATCAAATCTGGTCCAAGGTTCATTACTGGGAGTGCTCCTTTTGTTACTACAACTGTAAAATGAAGTCCTAAAGCAGACTTAAAATGGAGAAAAAGAATACTGCACAAGACAAGAGGTAAACGGCATTCTAAAATGAAATAAAAATGAACTGGTCAGAAATTTCACTGTAATGTGCACTGCTGCTTTAACTTACTGTAGCCCCAGTATCAAGTAACAGCCCAGTCATTCTTTTCTCATATGACTGTCCTGGAGTTGTGCAGCCTGGTGCACAATCCTGTACAAGATGCTCTGAAATTATCAGTTGCTGAGCAGGTTCATGTAGCAGATGTGGACTAGTTGTCCAGCAGGACTAAACACAAATCACCATTCAATGTGCCATCTTTTAGAAAGCAGCTACCCATGATGCACTGCTACTACTACCCCACAGCACTGGAAGCAAGCCATGTGCTGCATTGCAGCTTTTGAAAAGAATCGCACCCTGCTGCCCTGGATCATCCTGGCGACCCTTAACTGCACTGTCCACGGCCTACCAAGTGCATATTTTGGTCTTCCCATTCAAAACCCCATCTCAGCTGCACACAAAGGGAAATTTGCACTGAAAACAGCTCAGTGCAACTTGTCCAAGAAACTCCTAAACAGAAGAACCAACATGATACACTAGAGTGAGGCAGAGAAAAAGTTTATTTAAATTAAGATATACAAAAAGGGTCTAAGGAGACAACATTTCATGCCAAAAATGCAATTTCACAGGAGGCGTACTACCTATGTACAGTATTTTTGTGGTGAAATGTTTCATGTCTCTGCACTGGCATCCTAGCTGGTTAACCCCTTTTTTATGCCTTAATTTAAAGAAATGTTTTGTCTACCTCACTCCAGTGTACCACATTTGTGCTTTTGCAAACAGCATCTCAGCCATGAAGCAATAGGAAGAGTTTTATGAACTGGAAAGCATTTGACTACCTGATATAACTTTTTTCCCCACTGGTAAAGCATTTAATAAAAGTGAATTAAATGCTTTGTAGAGGCAGCATAACCTAGTTTTTCAATCACATGGGTGCGGTGTGCATATTTATGGAACACATACAAACATAGGAGAGAAAGGAGTAAGTGCCTCAGCTGGGACTTGAACCCAGGCTACCCAGAATACCGGTATTCTGGGCGGCCTGGGTTCAAGTCCCAGTTAAGACACTTACTTCTTTCTCTCTTTTGTTCGTATGTACAGCATAACCTAGTGCCTAGGACACAGGGGTCTGGACCAGACAACCTAGGCTTAAGTCCCACCAGAGTCACTTATTCACTGTGTAACCTGCAGCAAGTCATTTAGCCTCTCCGACCACCCATCTGCAAATGTGAGCAAAAGCATGGCCTGCAAAGTTAATGATAGCATTGTAACAGCTGGCACTTCCCCCAATCAAGCTGGATTTCAGTTGTATGCAATGTAACCTCATTCCCTACTTTGCATCATCAAAATGTGGATTTTGGAAGTAGGGCTGTGGAAGTCTTTGGCTGTTCAACGCGACATCGGAAGGGAGATCATAGCAGCAGTTATGTAAATAACTTAATATTTTCTGAAATTCAACAGTTCAGTCATGGCTTGGCTTGAGTTGCTTGCCCCTAGGACAAACTCGTGTCAGTTGCTCCAGACCGATAGAAGCAGGGGGTGGGGATGTTAGCAACAAGCAACAATACTGAGCTTATTAGTGCCAAAGAGTTAGGGGCAAGGGCAGGGAATTTAGAAGTGAGAGAATATTGCCCATTTGAAGGCCTGAACAATTGTGAAGCCCTTCATGTTGTTAGAGAGTGCATGCCAGGTAGTAGGTATAGCCATGGTGAAGGCTTTGACTCCTGTGGGTATGCAAACTCTTGGTGTGTGTAGCAAGTTGTCACATAGAGATTGCGAGGAGTAAGTCTGAGAGGGTGTAGTTACAGGCTACTGAGATATACTGGTTAGAGGATCAGTGTACATTTATATATCTGGGTATAGCACTTATCACCACTGCTGTTTTCTAGAGAGAATTGAGACCACTGTATAGCACACGGTGGTGGGTGCTTTTGTCACATCCCAGCACAGTATTACACATACAGTGATTTTCTGAAGCACTGCGACTGGGGCCATCCTGTCGACATTAGTATCTGGGGCAGCAGATGAGTTGTCATTCACGCCACAAGGGCACCTCCACTGGCCCACCATAGGAAACAGTTTAGGAGCAGTGTACATTAAACACTGCCCTTGGGAGGATAGCATTCATGTGGTTGCTCCTTCATGCTCTCTGCCAGCCTCTGCTTCTGTTGTCCCAAGCTTGTGGTGAGAATCTGAGTTGGCAGTGTGTCGAGTGTGCACCTCACTGCTTGGCACCTCAGATCTGGCTTCCCTTTTTCAAGAATCCAGGTTTTTATCCTGTAGATTCGACTCCCCCTTGCATGCACCACTGCCTTACCAGCCCTGTCACCACTAGCAAAGTCATATATATGTGGCGAGGGTCCAAAGTAAACTGACGATGATCATTCTGATGACACAGCTTGTACTTTGCCCTGTGTTTTCTTCTGAGTTCTTCCAGCTCTTGCAAGTGTCATGATAAAACAGACTGGCCTCTTGAGACAACAGCTTTGCCTTATGAATGAGGTGAACCTCCTTAGCCATGATAGGAAGTTGCTGTAGCTACAGAACAAAATGTTGCTACCCTCCCATAGTTGAGAAAGGGCTATCACTGTCAGCACTCTGTAACCATGGATACCTCTATTATGGATATCCAGGGCTCATTCCCAAACCTGGGCAATTCACATGGTAGTGCTATGTATTTCCACCAGGCCATCAGGCAGCTTTCTAGTTCCCCTTTTAAACACAGCAGTCTCATTTGCCCTCCTTCAGTCCCTGGGCATCATACTCAGAGGCTGGAAGATGAGAAGGTTGTAGGTTCTAGTCCCACATCAGGAATTTGCTGTAAATCCCAGTACTGACACTGTAGTGCCACATGGGGGGGGGGGGGCTGCAATCTTGATGTACTGTCTTTTGGATGAGACATTAAACTGAGGTCCTGTCTTCCTGCCATGGCGCTTCTTGAAAAATTCATTGGCACTTCTCCTGGCCAAATTTCCTCCCATTCACTAAAAATACCACCAACAGCTTAACCTGATTCAATATGTCAGTTTGCATCTGTAGCCGCCCCCTCCCCCCCCCCGGGGACTAGGCTGAAAATAGACAGAATTGCCTAGCCCTCCTTTCCCAGTCAACAAAAACTAAATACAGCGCAAGCCTGTTATAACGGACACATCTGTGCACGTAACTTGTGTCCATTATATCCAGTGTCCGTTATATCCAGAGTCAGTGGAACCTATGTGTTAGGTGTGTGTATATGTATGTGAGCAGGGGCTCAGAGTGAATGAATGAAAAACTATTATAAAATTTCACAAATTACTCAGAATTCTGCCTACCATACATGTTTCTGTACTCTGTGTGTCTATTTAGAGTTATTTAACTGTCAGAGGAATGAGTTTTTATGAAGTTTATTGCAGAAGGTAAGAAGATAGTAATTCTAGTGGCTAAATGTTTGGTTTCTAGGACAGTAAGAACACAAGCAATTGTACTGTAAGGGTTTTATTAAAAAATAGTCACTTCCATTTGAGTGTAATCAACTAATAAAAGTTTATGTAGCTTATGGAGAATTATTGTTTAGGAAAGTTAGACTCTGTAGCTCCTCCATCTAAATTCTACATTTGCAAAATTTCCTCACCGGCTCCCCCCCCCCCCAAAAAAAAGCACTACAAATACCTATAAAAGCTTCAAAATGTCCATTATAAGCAATGTTTCTGTCCATTATAACCAGAGAAAAATGCATTGGATTTGATATATTTGGTTTGGGAAATCAGTTTTTGTCCACTGTAACCGACTGTCCATTATAACAGTGTCCGTTATAAGTGGAATGCATAAAATCATTGCCATTGTACCTGCTATTGAGCCTTTGAGCTCCTTGAGTTCCCAGAGATGCCCACCATCTAGTTCTTGTACAATTTATTAACCTGCAACTTATCTAGTTTCACAACAACAGTAGAAATTCTGCAGAATGTAGTTTTTCTTCGTTCTGTTTTTTAATATGTACAAGACAATATGAGGCAGGACAGCGTAGTGGTTAAGAGCACGGGGCTGCAAATGTGGAAATCTGGGTTTGAATCCCGCAGCCACCATTTGCATACTGTGCAACCATTAACAAGTCACATAACTCCCCCTGTGCTTCCAGGACGCACCTGGAAACCAGCCTCAGCTTAGTGTGTCTTTCTTGGCCTAAAATTGTAAAATAAAAACAAATACATGTTGTTTTTCTTGTTCTGTTTATTAATATGTACAGTGCCATCTGCCAGGAGGATCAAGCACTCATATTATAGCTTCTTCCATGATATCTTGCAGAATACTGCAGGAACTCAATCTACTCCAATGATAATTACTCTGATTTTTCAGGTACTATACTGTGGAATTTCACACAGAGTGCTTGATCCTGGTGGACAGCACTGTAGAATAAAGTATTTTCTTAAATTTTTACAAGTAAGTGAAATAAATATTAATATTTATTTATTTATTTATTGTCTCGGATGAACAACCTTTGAGCTTGGAGCTCTTTTACAAAGGTTCCTTGTCAGTTAACAGATACAAATAAGAAAGAGAGTAAGTACACAAAGACAAATAGTGTGTGCAGAATGAATACAATAATGGCTACCTAAAAATATAGGATTAATTACATTCATGTACAAAAGTATTAGTGTGCCGAAAATCCTGGGGCAGGGAAGTGAGAAGGGGGAGAGCAGCCAGAAGTTACTATTGTCGTGAGACAGAAGGAAGAGTTTTGGTAAGGACAGGGATTGGTTTTTAATAATTACAACATAATTAGATTGTGAATTTCATAACAGTATTAATGTTTGTATTAAGAAACTTGGTGAAAACCAAAGTAGTTATTAAAAAGCGTAACAGCTATGCTGGCCCAGTGGTGTGGCAGGCAGTGTTGCTGCCTACCACACCGGCGACCCAGATTCAGGAACGGGTCCTAGTCGCTCAACACTCGGGGGCCAGCAGGGAGAAGGAGGAATGAGCATCCACGAATGGCTCTCCTCCTTAGAGGAAGGGGGAACAGTATATGCCACTGCTTTGCTGCCACCTAGTGGGAGGCTAGGTGGTGCAGCAGCTACTGCATCTCGGAGAACGGGGTACAGGCGCTGCGTGTGTTGGCAGTGTTGCTTCTGTAGGCAGCATGATCCTTTTTACTTATTTAGTTTTTATTGACCAGGTAAGTGCACTAGACAAATCCTGCCTATTTTCAGGCACGACCCGGGGGGAGGGGGATACAGATGAATGCCAACTGACCTTGAACCAGATTAAGCTGTTGGTGGTATTTTTTAGTGAATGAGGGAAATTTGGCCAGGACACCGGGAAATTCCCTCACGCTTTCGATAAGTGCCATGGGATCTTTAACATCCACCTGAACTACCACCAATCCAGGCAGATGGGACCTTGGTTTAATGTCTCATCCGAAAGACGGCACCTCAGAAGTGCAGCACCCCTCTTATGCTGCACTACAGTGTCAGTACTGGGATATTAACCCAAGTGCCAGATGTGGGAACTGAACCCACAGCCCTCTGATCTCCCGGCCTCAGAGGCGAGTGTGCTACCTACTGAGCCACTGACTCCTGTTCCTAACCCCTGCCCCAATTACTTCCAGCCATCTGTACATGACTGTTGATTGCACTTGCTTACTCTGTTACCTGTTAGTCTTGTCTGTACCTCTGAGCTTTTGCCAGTGACCCTTCCCCTATGCTTTCCCATGTGATAGAGACGTACCATACTGTTTACTCTGTATTCTCTGTTCACTCTGTTGCTTAATTTATTGTCATGCGCAGTACTGTATTTCTAAGGTTACTATGTGCTTCAGCGTTGTAGTCATTGTCTTGCTCTGTAATGTCTTAATGGTTTGTACTCTCCTGTGTTGTGCCTGAAAATCAGCAAATGTTTCTCTAGTGCAGCTCACCCAGTAAACAAAAGCTAAATAAATAAATGTGCAGGGTCTTTATGTCATACACTGTCGTCATTGCATGCATGCCAGCCTCAGGGAATGGGGAGAAACAGGGTGGAGAAGACCTCAACTGGCAGGATGAGGATGGTGACCCAGTAGGCTCTGCTACACTGCCAGTGGCACCCACTCACCCATGGTGGTCAGTAAGTAGATGAAGTAAGTCCTGGGATGGTGCGTAATGGGGCTGGGGATTACTGTCGGGGGGGGGGGACAGTTGAGAGGAGCAGGAGGAGAGACAAAGGATGAAAAAAAAAAAAGCTTAACAACCCACCAGCCTTCCAGCGGAGACTCTGCATATGAAGATATTCAACACCTTCAAGGTAAGCAGTGGACAAATTTTCACTTATCAAGGGAAACATATGGTACCCTGGGGAGTACCGTGGCTAGGGAGTCCCTATAAATTAGTATGTAAGTGCTTTTCTTGGGTTCCCTGTGTGAGCTGGGCAATACTTGAAATCCTTCCCTGCCTAGAGGCTGGCACAGGTCGACAAGAAAGCCCCCTACAGTGGCCATATTCTCCAGGATCTGTGGCACCTGAGTGTTCAAACCTGAGTCAGACCTGCAACCCTAGACTTCCAGATACCATGAGTCACATGAGACTGATGTGGAGCAACCATATCATTTTTACTGATGCTTAATTGTTTAACTTGGTATCCCAAATCACATTCAGGTCCAGGAGGGGCAGCTCCAGGGGACTGGGCATGGGGGGGGGGGTGGAAGCCCCTCTAAAATTGTATTTTTTAATTGAATCAGGACATTGACCTTGGCCAGTAATGACTTTTTAATGAACTAAGCCTCTGCCCCTGCTCATTGGGTCTAGAGCCTCCATGTGTACTGGACACTTGTGAAAATGGGCAATTTGCTCACATGTTTTTCAGTATAAAAATAAAACAAATTAAACAAACAAATTTCATTAGCATATTGCATACAGGCTTCTCACTGTCCCACTCGTTGACTACAGAGCACATCCAGGGCTAGGTATAATCAGATTCCTCTTAACCCATTGGCAGTAAGTATCATACCTCTTGAACTGAAAACCCTCTATGTCACAGGTGTCAGAATGCATGGTCACTGTACCACACTCATCCATGCCATACTTGTCTTTCCTTCCCTCCTTCCTGCCTCCTCCCAGGGATCTGTACTGGTTTTCCTATTTCCAAAGCATTTAGTCGTTATAAAGATCCTTATCTCCTCTCTGCATTCCTTTCAGGAACTGGCAGTGAAAGCTGGTCAGAATATTAGCATTTCAATTCAGTCAGAGCAGTTGGGGCCTGCAAAGCTGTGAGTCATGTTTAACTTCTACCAGCTCTCCCATCGTGAGATCCTAGGTACCTAGCCCAGCTACTTTCACCTTAGTCAAGGCCACTCTGTAAGGTTGGACCACCCCATGACCCACTGAGCCATCACTCCTGAGGTAGTCATATGATATCCCTCAACCTGGGGTCCCACACTCTGGGATACTGCAGGCTCCCATTGGAATTCAGCATCTCCTGTCATGCTGCCAGTACCCCCTCATCATGGGAACTCTGCATTTGGTCTTCCTGCACCTCTTCCTTGGCACAGCCATCTTCTTGATCACATCTCCTCACACCCCACCAATGGCACCCTCTATAGCTTCAGGGGACCATCTTGTGGCGGACCGGCCATTAGAGAGCTCTTCTTGAGAATCCCACAGTCCCTGCACTCTCCCTGAAGTCCCCTGCATGATGCCGTACATGGGAAATCACTGTTAAACCATACAGATTTGCCCTTCTAAACTGACTTCAAATCACCCTTGAATGACACTCAAATTTCACACGAGCTCATCCTCTCTTCTTTTTATCTGCTAAGCTCCTCCCATACCCCGTACACCAAAGTCTTGGCACCAAAGTGGACTGTCTCTAGTTGGGCACCATATGGTGAATGACCACCTCCCACTATTGGTAGGAGGGGGTTGCTACAATTATGGTACATGTCTGCACAACATACAGAGCATAGAAACATAAAATTTGTCATCAAAAAAGGACTGCTTGGCCCACCCAGTCTGCTCAAATGATCCCTGTCTGATCTATCTTTACAGATTCTATCTGATCTTTACTGATTTTCTGTCCTCGCTGCCTATTTTCTTATATACCACTATGTCTATCCCATGCATACTTAACCCCCCACTGTTGTAGTCTCCACCACTTCCAGTGGCAATCTGTTCCAGGTATCTACCACTCGTTCAGTGAAGAGATATTTCCTCATATCTTGCTTGAATGTCCTTGATCCAGCTTCATTGCATGCCTTCTGGTCCTGGTGCTCTTTCTCATTTGAAAGAGACTCTTTTCATGCACCCTGTTCACCTCTGTGAGGTACTTGTAGGCCTCTATCATATCACCATTCTGTCTCCTGTCTTCCAGGGTGTACATGTTGATATCTCTCAGTCTCTCCTCATAGAGCTTCTTGTTCAACTCCTGCACCATTTTAGTTGCCCTCCCTTCTCTGGACAGCCTCTACCTTGTCTGTCTTTTCTGAGGTGCGGTCTCCAAAACTGGACACTGTATTCCAGGTGGGGTCTTACCAGCAAGCGATACTGTGGCAACACCACCTTCCTCCTCCTGCTGGAGATACCCCTTCCCATGCACCCCAGTATCCCACTAGCCCAACCCGCTGCTTTGTCACACTGCCCTGCCACTTTGAGATCCTCAGATATGATGACCCCAAGGTTCCTCTCCTTTTTAGCGACTGTCAGTACCTCCCTCATCCTATACTGAGCTAACATAGAAACAGAGAAACATAGAATTTGACGGCAGATAAGGACCGCTTGGCCCACCTAGTCTGCCCATTTTCCTACCTAATAGATAAGCTGCAGATCCTAATTGACCAACAGCTTACTTCCTCCTACCCCCCCACTAGGACTGCCTTATGTCTGTCCCATGCATTCTTGAATTCCTCCACTGTTCTTGACTCCACGACCTCCTCAGGGAGGCTGTTCCATGCAACCACAACCCTCTCTGTGAAAAAATACTTTCTCACATTACCTCTGAGCCATCCCCCCTCTATCTTCAAATTGTGCCCCCTTGTTCTTGCACATCTCTTTTTCTGAAAGATGCTACCCTCTTGGACTTTGTTGATTCCCTTGAGGTACTTGAAAGTTTCTATCATGTCCCCTCTCTCCCTTCTTTCCTCAAGGGTATACATATTAAGCTCCTTTAGTCTTTCTTTGTGGTCTTCTGGTGCAGACCCTGCACCATTTTGGTTGCCCTCCTCTGGACAGCCTCCACTCTGTCTATGTCTTTGCGGAGATGGGGTCTCCAGAACTGCACACAGTACTCCAGATGGGGTCTCACCAACTGTCTGTACAGAGGGATAACAACTTCCTGTTTTCTACTATTGACGCCTCTTCCTATGCATCCCAGTATCCCCCCAGCCTTCCTTACTGCCTTCTCACATTGCTTGCCCACCTTTAGGTCATCTGATATAATTACCCCCAGGTCCCTTTCCATTTTTACTGTTGTCAGTATCTCACCACCCATTGTGTACTCTTCCCCTGGGTTTTTGTTTCCCATGTGCATTACCTTGCACTTCTTTGCATTGAATCTGAGCTGCCATACATTTGACCATTCCTTCAACCTTGCCAAATCCCTTCTCATCCTTTCCACTCCATCTTGTGTATCCACCCTGTTGCAGATCTTTGTGTCGTCTGCAAAGAGACATACTTTTCCTTCCAGTTCCTCTGCAATGTCACTTATAAAGACATTAAAAAGGACCGGTCCCAGTACTGAACCCTCACGGTACCCTGCTAGTAACCCTCCTTTCTTCACTGTGTACTCCATTTACTACTACCCTTTGCGTCCTGTTGTCTAGCCAATTTTTTATCCAGGCTACCACCTTGGGACCCACTCCAAGGCTGGCTAACTTGTGTATTAATCTTTTGTGTGGGACTGTATCAAATGTCTTGCTAAAATGTAGGTAGGCCATGTCCACAGCCCCTCCCTGGTCTACTACTTTGGTCACCCAGTCAAAGAAATCTATTAGATTCGTCTGACACGACTTTCCCATCATGAATCCATGCTGCCTTGGGTCCTGTGCCCCACTGGCCTCTAGGTACTCAACAATTCTTTCCTTCAGAAGTGATTCCATCATTTTCTTACCACTGAGATCAAACTAACTGGTCTGTAGTTTCCTGCCTCTGTCCTGCTCCCACTTTTGTGAAGAGGAATCACATCTGCCCTCCTCCAGTCCTCGGGTACCATGTTTCTATGCCTCAGGTGCATGATTTTACACTTTTTGGCATTGAACCCCAATTTTCATGCTTTTGACCAGTCCTCAAGTTTCCCAAGATCTCTGTGCATTCACTCCATGCTTTCCTGAGTGTCCACCCTATTGCATATTTTGGTATAATCTGTAGAAAGGCATACCTTCCTTTCTAGTTCTTCTGCAATGTCATATACAGTATGAAGGCATTGAAGAGGATCAGTTCCAGAACTGAGCCCTCTGGCACACCCACTGGTCAGTCTCTCATTCTTAGAGTAGCAGCTGCTAACTACTACCTCTGTCTCCTATCTGTTTACCAGTTCCCAACCCAGTTCCCCACTTGGCACCCCTAGGCTGTTGAATTGCTTTATCAGCCTTCTGTGTGGCACAGTGTCAAAGGCCTTGCTAATGTCCAGATAGGTCATGTCCGTTGCCCTCCTTAAAGCTGTTTCCCTAGTCACCAAGCCAAAGAGTCTATCAGATTTGTTTGGCACAACCGCACCCCTTGTGCATCCACGTTCCTGTAGTCTTGCAGCCTTCTGGACTCAAAATACTTTACCAGTCTTTCCTTTAGTAGGGTTTCCATTAACATCCCTCCCACTAAAGTAAGACTGATAAGCCTATAGTTGCTAACCTCCTCCCTGCTGCCGCTCTTACTAGAGAGACCACATTAGCTCTTTCTTGAGTTCTGTGCCTGTTTCCAGTGAACTGTTGAACAAAGCTGTCAGTGGGGCAGCTAACACCTCACTTAGATCTTTCAGTACTCTTGGGGCTTATCCTATCCAGTCCCATACCCATGTCCACCTTCAGAGCTGCAAGTCCCTTCTGGACTCTTTCCTCTGAAAATAGAGTTGTGTCCACCTCCTCCCCATTCTGTTCTTGCTACTCCCTGGTGGTCTGTCCCCCTTCCTGTAGACTGAGTAGAAGTACATGTTTGGGATGTTCGCTTTCCTTTGTCCTCTTCAGCACAGTCTCCCCCTTCTGCCCTTCTAGTCCTCAGTATCTCTCCCTTTGCTTTCCTCTCGTCACTTCTGTATCTGAAGAAAGTTTTATCCTATTTAGTGACCACTTTGGTGATCCTTTCCTCTGTCTGTGCCTCTGATCCCCTCACTACATTTCCTGCTTTGCAGTATAAACCTCTCTGTCCTCTTTCCTGTGTTTCCTTATACCTCTATGTTGCCTTTTTTTACCTTTACCACCTTAGCCAGTTTCTTAGAGAAGCATATTGGCCTCTTCTTACTTCTGCTTTGACTCATTTCCTTCACACAGTAGTTGGTTGATTTAATTATGCCCTACCTTATTTTTCCCCACCATGCCTCTACCTCTCCCTGGCAATCCCCCTCTTCCAGGCAGGTTCTGAGGTAGTCTCCCATTTTATTAAACTCTGGCCTCCTAAAGTTCAGAATCCTTGTCTTTGTGTGGTTATCCTCACATACATATTAATCCCTGCTTATGAAGCAGAGGGGGGAGACCAGATGGATCCAGAGTTCTGTCTGACCTTAAATTACTGTGTTACCATGTTATGAAAAGAAGAATTAAATAAGGAAAATAGAAGCAAAATAGAGTACCTTATATTGACGCCATTAGTCCCAACATTCACCAGAACATTAGGGGAATCTGTAATCATTATCAAAGAAGATGTTGTGAGAAAGGTTTTTTTTGGTGGTGGTGGCGGTGAGAATGTCCCCTCTGCCCCACTAAAATGACACCCATGCTGATCATCAGTTGAACATGTGATTCCCTGCTTATCTACAGCATTATTTACATCCATTCTGAATAAGCAGACATTGGTATAGCAGACAAAAAAAATGGGAACTCAGAATACCTACTCATTCAAATGACAGTTTTGAGACAAAAGAAAGTATTCTTAAGACTACCTCTTTGTTCCTGCTATTACATAACATCCCTTTCATTAGCTTTTTTTGCAGTCTACATGTCTGCGAAGTAATTTAAAGAATAATGGCATTGTACATAGCAGGACATTTTTGTAATTTTGTAGAATACAGAAACCCGAGAAAACAAAAGTGAATAAGGCTTTGTTTTATTGTTTTTAAATGTTTGTCTTCTGCTTTCTGCAAAATGAATAATGACGGGACCTCTTGTCCCATATATGCCTCACAATTCAGAGTTAATCATTATTTAATAAGCCATGTAAGGAGAGGTATCTAGTTCCATGATAGCAATACGTTTGCTGGAGTTCTCATTATAAAGTTTGCTGGCATGTTTCTTTTTAGATACCTGTTTAAGCCCTGTCCAGGAACCTGGGGTTTGATTTTTAAAGGGCCTGACATGGGCCAAGGACTAAGTCCCAATGCACAGCTCCCTGGTCTTGGGAAAATCCCTGCACCTGCAAAAATGCTATTTTCAGCATTTTATGTGCAAGGGCGGCATTTTCCTTTTCTTCCATGCAGCTGCAGAAAAACCTGGTAATACCTGGCATAGCAGATGTTGTACAGCTGCACAAAATAATATGCACAAGTTGCTGTGAAATGTGGAAAAAGTTTGCAAAAAGGCAGTCTTTTTTGATAATTGAGTGCATGCATAAAAAAGTGTGGATGAGCAAGGAAGCCTTCCCATGCACAGTTTTTTTCCCACAAATATGAAACTTTTCCATTTTGAAAATCTAGCTCCTAGGACTGAGAAAAATGTATCTCTCACCAGAAAAATTCTAGTGAAATTCTGATTTTGCTTCTGTGAAATTTCATGAAATTTCTGTGAAAATGTTGTGAAATGTTGCCAGAATTGTTATTTTGGTTATTGCCATCTAATTTTAAAAGTGTATGTCCAAATTGCACCACATTTCGTATGATGACTTTACCAAGCTACATAGAGAAGTGTACTAAGTTGCAAATCTTTGTCTTTAAAGGTTACAGAATTATAAGCCTCCAAATATTCATAAATTTTAAAATAACATTTTGCATGGCCTGGTGGCAAGGAGGGCTAAGGCATTGAATGCCTTACTTCCTGCCATGCCAACGACCCATGTTCAGGAACAAACATGGGTTGCGGGGGGTTAGCAAAGTGGGAGAGGATGAAGCATCCCAGGGACTGCTCTCCTCTTCTCTCTCAGGGGTGGGGTGGTCAGTCAACTCTGCCTTTGCCTGTGACCGGGTGGAGGCCCGATGGTAGTGCAGGCAAGTGAGCAACTCAAAGGGAGGAGCTGTGGTTCTGCAGAGTGCGCACATGCCTCCATGTGCATAGTCTGATGTGTTGCCATGGCAGGGGCATCTAGGAGAAAGTGGAAAATGGGACATGATGGCAGACCACTTTTCCGTGCACCTCCCTGGGCCCATGCTGCCAGCCAGATGTCTGGAGTGAATCTAGATGTGGACTTTTTGTGGGGAGGACAGCTCTCCCCCTCCAGCCACACTGGGGAATCTGTGGGGGATCAGTTTCAGGTAGGTCTGGGGGGGGAGTATATATAGAACTGACAGAATTAACACTCATATCCAGCACCTGATGCCGAGTCCTAGAAGAGCCTATGCTAATTTAAAGGAGGACTTGGGTCTGGCGGATATGTGAAGGACACTTCACCCTGATGGGAGGGATTATTTTTTCTATTGGCTAGACATTTTTTTTTTTATCATAGAATAGACTACTTGCTGGTTTCCAAGGGATTGAGTTTTTTCCTGACCTCGGCAAACATAAAGAGCAGTGTGAGCTCAGATCACGGTATGGTAACAGCTCACATCAACATCAATAGAGACTTCAGTGCTGATAGGTATTGGAAGTTTAATTCTTCTCTCCTACAAGACAAAACCTTTAAGGACATTTTAGAGGGGGCTATGTCAGAATATTTTGTGGTGAATGATGATGGTCAAACGTCATATGCAACTTTAAGGGATGCCTTTAAGGCTTATCTCAGGAGGAAAATAATCTAATTTGCAACAAACAAGAAAAAGACTGTGCTTAAAGAACTGGCAGGGAAAGAAAAGAAACTCAGAGATCTGGAGATTGAGTTTAAACAGGGGGAGAATAGGTCCCATTCTAGGCTTCATGAGATTATGGCACTTACATTTGAGATTAATAAAATATTCTCTGCAAAGGCTGAGTTTGCTTTGACTGTTACCAAACAGAAGTTCTGGGAATCAGGTGAGAAATCAGGCAAATTACTGGCCTATAGACTTAAAAGAGATTTAACCAAAACCTGATTGCTGGGGTATGAGATAAGCAAGCTAATATCAAGGTAGCAAATAAAGACATTAATAAGGTCTTCTCAGAGTTTTATGAATAATTATACACTAGCTCAGCCACAACAGAGAATAACTTGCTGTTGGATCTTTTGGGCTCTGCTAAGCTACCACCTTTATCAGATGTGGACAAAGATGCCTTGGATAGGCCTGTGATGACTGAAGAAATGACTCAAGTCATTACACAGTCTCCCAATAATGAGGCTCCAAGACCTGATGGTACACCTGGAAAACTATACAAAGTTATGGGTCGTTTAGTTCCAAAATATCTGTGTAAAATGTTTGCAGAAGCCTTTCAGAAAAGAAATTGCCTGAGTCACTCAACAGGGCCTACATCACCCTGATTCTTAAGGAAGAAAAGGACTCCCTATTCTCTGAGAGCTACAGACCAGTATCACTGCTGTATGGAGACTACAAGATCTTGCCTGAGGCTTTATCCCTTAGAATACGAAACTTGGCAACTAAAATGATAAGTTGGGAACAGGTAGGATTTGTCCCAAAAGGTCAGGTATGGGGAATGTTAGGGGCCTACTTAATGTGATTTACTCTAATCAGCTGTCCAAAAAATATTTAACTGTCCTATCCATAGACTTCTTTAAGGCTTTTGATACCCTAGAGTGGGAATATTTATTTAAGGTACTAGAGGCATATAATGTGGGGGAAGGTTTCATTCAGTGGATTAGAACACTATATAGTGTTCCTTCTGCTGAGGTAATAACAAATGGGAAAATGTCCTCCTCATTCAGACTATACAGAGGAACAAGACAAGGGTGTCCACTATCTCCATATTTGTTCATCCTGGCACAAGAACCACTCATCAGAAACATCCAGTCAAACTCAGGCAGGTCTATCACTTTTTCAAGTGATGGCCCTGCTTTTAGGGGGCCTTAGCGCTCCCCTCGGGCACACCTACCCCAAATTTTATGGGGGACACTGCCCTAGCTCTCCAGGGCCCACAGTTGTTGAGCCTAGGGGAAGCACCTGGAAGGGATCTTACTTCTCTTCCAATTTGGAAGTTCTACTGTTTAGTTTCTTTACAAGTTTATACATGTTGGTTAGCTTCCCATTTCGGGGAGATGGGAGGGGGATTAGATGACTACCCAATTGGGATGTTTGGTAACATAGTACTTTTATATACATTGGCCATTGTTGGGCCTACCTTACTGTTTCCTAGGGTTTTTAAAAAAGAAAAGAGACAGAGAAGACACACACACACCAAGCTTTTTGGAAACTATTGCTATAAGGAGTGCGGAGGAGTCGGGTAGACCACTGAGCTTGTGTGGGTTGTGATGGGGGTGGGTGGCCTCCTTGGATGGCTC
The DNA here is from genome assembly GCA_016271365.2 of Neoceratodus forsteri. NCBI lineage: Eukaryota > Metazoa > Chordata > Ceratodontiformes > Ceratodontidae > Neoceratodus > Neoceratodus forsteri. The sequence continues at coordinate 221,373,293 of JADMNL010000028.1, forward strand.
TCCATTCAGTCTTCCTTTTTCTTCCCTGTAAAGAAATGGCAGTAAATTCAGTTAAGATTTTCTCTGTAAATATAAATGGGCTGCACAGCCCTATAAAGAGAACACATTTGATGCAATGTTTAAAAAGGCAGATGACTGATGTATATTATTTACAAGAAATCCATTTATCTGACCTTGAACACCAGAAACTAAAATTGGGGGAACAGATGTGAGGTCTATGCATCCTCCCCTTCTAGTGGTTGCAGAAGGGGGTGGCGATACTGATCCCCATTGCTACCCCCCTGATGGCACGGGAAACAATTATAGATGCCCAGGGGAGATTTGTAATTCTTTCAGGTACACTTTACTCACAAGAGGTTACCCTTGTAAATGTATATTTACCCCCTCAGATGTTTCTTGCTGTAATTTGCTCACTCTTAAAGTCATGGATGCTTACCGGGACACCTTGATAATGGGGGAGACTTTAAAGTGGCCTTATCCCCTCATCTAGAAACTTTATCATCACATGCTCACAGATCTTCTAGTGCACTCAAATATCTGAGAGGGATGCTTTCTCACTTGGGTATAGAAGATGTCTGGTGGAAGCTCTTCCCCACAAATCCTGGTTTCACATACTTCTCCCCACAGTTTCAAACATGCTCTCGATTGGATTATTTCTTTATTTCTTGTGAACACCTATCCCTTATTCAGGACCACATATTCTTTCTGATCATCATCCCCTAACCCTTAAAATAAACTTGGGCAAATTCCCAAAATCAAAAATCTGGCTGTTTAACCCATCTCTATTAAGTGATCCTGAATACACAGAACTTTTAAACATTAAAATCCCCCAAGTCCTAAAGGAAAATGACACCGAGGACACATCTGACCCATTGGTATGGGACACCCTAAAGGCAGTAATTAGAAGTGAGACTATAGCTTTTTCATCTAAGAAGAAGGAAAAACTAGAGGCTTCCTACAACTACCTAGTAGAACAACTGCATTCCTATCAGCTCTAGTATACGGAGGGAGACAAGATACTACAGAAGCAGATTAGGAAAACAAAACAGGATATACAGAAAATCATGGACCAAAGGATTCTGCAGACCCTTACATACCTAAAACAGTCTAATTATGAGGGAGGGGCCAAGGGCTCCCATATGCTCACCTGTAAACTTCGAGCCAGGAAATGAGTAGCTACCATTCCTAAAATTAAACATCTAGTTACAAAAAAACTCTCACACACAGACGAACATATTCGATCGGCCTTTCTCTCTTACTATCAATCTCTTTATACCGCCCCTATCAGTCCCTCTCTTCCAGATAAGGGGAAAGCTTTTCTCTCACAACTCTCCCTTCCCAAGCTATCAAACTCTCAATGTTCACTTCTAGAAGCCCCAATTAGCCCTGATGAGATTTTGACTCTTATTAAGGCTCTCAAGCCAGCTAAATGCCCAGGCACCGATGGCTTCTTGGCCGAATGGTATAAAAATGTTTGGGACTTCTCCTTCCTTCTCTTCTATTAACCTATAGGGTCACAGCAGAGGGAGAGCCCGCCCCACCTGAAGGTACACAATACTGACTCCGATTCCTAAACCGAACAAAGACACATCAGAAACATCTTCTTTCCATCCAATTTCCATCTTAAATGTTGATTACAAAATATATATGGCACTGTGGGCTTCAAGACTGGAAATGATCCTTCCAAATCTCATCCACCCAGATCAATCAGGTTTCACTAAACACCAGAGCACTACAGATAATATTAGATACACTATGCTACTCATAGAACATGTGCACTCTAGTCAAATCTCCTTGGCTTTACTAAATCTTGACACCAAGAAGGTCTTTGATAGAGTCTCATGGAGTTTCCTCTGGGATACCCTAGAGGCCTTTTGCTTCCTCAACTCCTTTCTTTCCTAGCTCCAGAATTTATACTTCCAACCTAGGGCCTACATCCAAATAAATGGTGCCCCCCCCCCATTCTTACTTCAACAGAGAACTCGGCAAGGCTGCCTCTCTCTCCATCCCTATTTGCTCTATACATTGAACCTTTAGTGGCAGTTTTGTGCATAGACCCTTGTATAGAGGGGGGTCCCTTTGGGACAAAAAACATACAAGGTTTCTCTCTTTGTGGACGATGTTCTCCTAAATCTTCTTTCTCCCAAACGTTCTATACCCACGGCTTGGGAAATCTTCCAGAAATATAAAAAAGACTAGCTTTCTTTCAACTAAATATAACCAAAACAGAAGTGTTAATGCTTTATTATCATCCATCTAATATTCTATGAGGCTCCTTTCTCCTGAGATGGTGATGTACCAAGATCAAATATCTTAGAATACATATTCCCGTCAATATGATACATCTGGAATTAGTAAATTATGAACCAATATCTATTCAAATTCAGGAAGAGCTGAACAAATGGGGACAGTTAAAACTAACCTTTTTTCAGAGTATAGAAACAATACACATGAATATTCTTCATAGACTACTACATTTTTTCCAGAACGTCCCAGTTTTTGCAGCAAGTTACTATTTCAAATACTGGAACAAAGCCATTTCTTCTTTTATCTGGGATGGCCAGAGATCAAGAGTACACTTTTCTCTGCTGTGTCTTTCTCTGGACCGGGGGGGGGGTCAATCTTCCTAACCGTAGGTTTTATGTGATAGCCGCCTTCCTGAAAATTCTCACAATGTGGCTTTTGCTGACAATCCATTGTGCTTGGAAGGCTATCAAGTTCTTAACTAATGACCTCTAAGATATAGAAAAGATAGTTTTTGCTTCTTCAGAACATACCCCTTCCCTAAGGGATTATACTAAATTTACTGCCTAAATTCTGAAGACCTGACAAAGGATCAAACAACAAAAAGCCCTAAAACAGATATTCCTTTTCTTCACACTCATATCTGATGAAAATTTTCTCCCTGCTAATCTCGATACCACCTTTAATTCATGGAGGAGACTGGGCCTTAATTATTTTTATCAGTTTCTTAATAATTCGGATACTATCCCATTTCCTGACTTACACAACTCCTTTTCTCTTCCTAACAGTGATATGTTTCACTATACCCAGGTGAGAAACTATATTCTAAGACAGAGGGAGACTGTACCGCATTCCCCCTGTCGTCTTCTGACCCTCTGAAGTCTTCTTAAAGACACACTGAGTGGCAGCTCATGGGGAAAACTAATCATCCATATATACAGAATATTAAGAGATTCTCCTGGTGATACCTCACTATCCATATTGGAAGCCTGGAACAAAGATCTAGAACTACAGGTTCCTTTCTCAGCATGGAAGAAGGCAACCATGAAAGCCATGAAAATTACCACCTCTAATATATGGAGAGAATTTGCATGGAAATCCTGATCTCGATATTTTTGTTCCCTGCAGATACTTATAAAATACCTTCCAGCCTCCTATGGCCTCTGTCGGAGGGGATGTAACTGCAACTTAGCTGACTTAGGACACATTTTCTGGTTTTGCCCTAAATTAACACCATTTTGGTGCATCTTGCAGCCTCAGTTGGGAGAATGCCTGGGGGAGGATATCAAACTAACAGCAGAGATGGTTGTTGTATCCATTTACCCCCCCCCCCCACAGACCACGTTGGGACTGTACCTTGCTCCCACTGATTTATTAGCAGCCAGAAAAGCTATAACTCAAAAATGGATGACTAACAAGATACCAACAATAGAAGACTGGTACCAAATAACAAAGGAAATATACAACCTAGAACACCTTACGGCCAAATTACGTAATAAACTTCCTTCTTTTGAAATAAAATGGCGTAGATGGGTGTCCCACATATCCTCAAAAGATCCTGAATTTGTCCCCTGATAACTAAGTAAACAAGTTTCTATAACTACCTGAACCCTTCCTCTGTTGTGGGGGAGCGTGAGAGGGGAAACCAGGGAATGTTGGGGTTTCACACAGTTCTGTAAGAGTTATTGGGTTGGGTCAGCCAGCTGCCTTAGAAGGAATTAAACGGTTATAACTAGACCAGACAGAAGAACAGTTCTCCTTGAATGGTGTGTAATATTAATTAAAGTAAGGTCATTTATCTCTTATTGTACATAATGTAACAGTAACCAGTTAAGGGTATATGATAATGGCAACTTCAACCATGTTAAATGATGTCTCTTTGAATAAAAATGAAATTAAAAAAAAGAAACATCCAGTCAAACATTGGTATTGAGGGTTTTAAAACAGGTGAGATAATTAACACAACCTTCGCATACGCGTATGACTTACTGTTCACCTTATCTCATTTTGCTAATTCCCTCAGAGAGCTTAAATCTATCCTGCAACAGTTTTCTGACATTTCAGGCCTTTCAGTTAACTGGAGAAAAACTCATGCATTACAGGTGTTTGATGGGGGAGGGGTATGTGAGGGCCACAGTCTTCTGGAGAAGGAGTGCTGGAAGAAGGAATCAGTTCTCTAGCTGGGGCTGAAGATCCCAAGTAATGTTCACACTATAGTAAACATTAACTTAGACCCCCTTCTGAAAGAAATACATGGTGACCTGGGAAAATGGGCCAACATATCTATGTCACTGTGGGGGAAGATTAATTCCATTAAAATGATGGTGGCCCCAACATTTTTTTATCTCTTCCAGAATATCCAATTGCTATTCAGTGCTTCAAAATTTAAGACAATCATGTCTCTGGTAAGAGATTTCATGTGAGGTTCCAAAGCACTGTGAATATCCCTACCCAAGCTCAGGACTCACTGGTCCCAAGGGGGTTTTGGACTCCCTTGGTGGAAGTTGTATTAGCTGAGTTTTCTGTTTAAGCAGTCTATTTTTTATCTTTTACCCCAGTCCATTAATTTGCCTCTGTGGTTTGAGGTGGAGCGTCAGCTGTGCAAGCCAGATAAGCCTTCAGAGCTATTATTCAAGACAAGGACAGCAACTAGTATGCCTAACCTTTGTAGTCTCAGTTCCAGCAAATCTATCAAGTTGATCCAATCCATATTCTCCTTTGACAACTTACCTCCACATCTAGATTGTCTCCGGTCTAACCCCAATATACAGATGGGAGGCAAAACTCTGTTAAACCCTGAATGGTATAGACTTGATATCTCTAATGTGGGGCATCTGATTGATCCTGACACTAATGTTTTAAAGTCTTTCCGGAATCTCAGTCAGGAATACATACATCCAAAATTTCATTTTGTGTCTTACTGCAGATTAGAAAGGCCTTAGCAGACACAATTAAATTTTAGGACCAACCTGGATCTACTGAGTGTGGGTCTGGAGTGGAACCCGATTTGTAGAGCTTTAGTTCATGCTGACCTCCTGCACATGTTATGGAGTTGACCTTGGGTGTTTAAGTCACGAGAGCAAGTTCATAGGATTTGTGAGACTGTCATGGGATCAAAGAACTTGTTGTCTCCTCTAACTTTAATATTGGGGCTTTCTTCTCAGCTAAAACCCCCTTCCCAAAAGGCAGATTAACTGGATTCTGTCAGCTTCCTTGGCCCTTAAAGAGCAACTGAGACGTCTCGGTAGAAACATGCCAGTAGTGCCCTATCCTGCCTACAGTACCTCCCGGTACAGAGGGTACAGCAAACAGAGGTACCGTAAGGCAATGTTTTACTGTAAAGATGTGGTGGAGTACAATGCACGCATCTGATGCAGCATCGGGTCCCCTTCCTGATCCAAACCTTAGGATGATGTCAGGTCAGGATGGGGACCTGGCAAAATTCCATTTCACTGGCAAAAGTGTTGCAGAATTAGCATTTCACAGATGAAAGTGGCATTTCACCAGTGAAATATGCTAGTTACGCGGCACTTTTGCTGGCAAAGTGGAATTTAAGGGAGTAGGAAGTGGGGGGGTAGTAAAGAAAGAAAGAAAGGTTGTACATGAAGGTAATAAAAAATTAAATTAAAAAGAACTGAGTATTACCAGTTTTGTTAGGTTCTTTGACCATAAATATTAGGCTCTGAGGTTACCCCATGGCCCAGTAGCAGAGTGTCATACTGCCATGTTGATAACCTGAGATCAGAAGCGAGCCCAGAATGTCATATCATGAAGCAGGCTATGGGCAAGACAGCTGCCACATGGTAGTGCATCTCTGTCGTGGGGGCTTGGCAGCAGGTTCCACCAACACTCGACCCCTGCACCTGGGCCATGGAGCTTGCTCCTGCTGCAGGGGAAGCTGTGGCTGTGCGAGGCTGACAGAGGCACTGCCCCCCCCCCATGAAGGTGGGAGGGATAAAATGTGGGACAAAAATCCAGGGCTAGATTTTCCAAGCCCCTGAAACTCGTGTGTGTGTGTGTGTGTGTGTGTGTGTGTGTGACAAAACTGGTGCAAGTGAGTCTCCACTTCTGGAGCCGCAGTTTTTTCCGTAGCTATCATATTTTCAAAGATGGAGCTGGTTTATGCCCAGCTTCACAATTGACATTAGCATATGGCCACTTTTTGGTGCACCTGCGCCAAAATGTTACATATGGTGGGACCAGGTGTAACATCTCCTGCAGCTGGGCCTGCCATCTGTGCAGAGAAGCAGAGATTTCCTAAAGCGGTGGGGACAGCAGAGTGGGATGTACTCTCTGAACCATTGAAAATCTGACTCCTGGTAACCAACTGAATGATTACTGGGTTAAGCTTGAGCAGGGTATATATCCCTGACAGACAGGCTGCCAATCAGGCGACAAAAACAATATGAAAAAAAAGAAAAAGAGGCTGTGTGTGTCAACTCTCTAATCTGTTGCTCAAAGGCTGGCCAAGTTATAAGCAGCCAACGATTCTAAAATAACATCAGGAATTAAAGTTCCATTTTGTAAGCTTTTGTGAAGTTGTGGAATGTTGTGATACTTTTTTTGAAGCCATGCAAATACGTGTTGCCCAGTCATACACTTCAGTTGCCATTGTAGAGGAAGATAAAAGCTGGGTAAAGTGGCAATAAGGTAGCATTCATAGGAGGCTCCATAGTAGAAGTATAGTAGCGCCAAGTGTCAGGTCACTATTGTGAATAATGAACCTTGAGTACTGTGTACAGTTCTGGAGACCCCATCTCCGCAAAGACATAGACAGGGTGGAGGCTGTCCAGAGGAGGGCAACCAAAATGGTGCAGGGTCTGCACCAGAAGACATATGAAGAAAGACTACAGGAGCTTAAGATATATAGCCTCGAGGAAAGGAGGGAGAGGGGGAACATGATAGAAACTTTCAAGTACCTCAAGGGAATCAACAAAGTCCAAGAGGGTAGCATCTTTCAGAAAAAGAGATGTGCAAGAACAAGGGGGCACAATTTGAAGATAGAGGGGGGATGGCTCAGAGGTAATGTGAGGAAGTATTTATTCACAGAGAGGGTTGTAGATGCATGGAACAGCCTTCCTGAGGAGATCATAGAGTCAAAAATAGTGGGGAAATTCAAGAATGCATGGGACAGACATAAGGCAATTCTAGTGGTGGGTAGGGCGAAGTAGGCTGTTGGTTAACTAGGATCTGCAGCTTATCTGTTAGGTAGAGAAATGGGCAGACTAGGTGGGCAAGCAATCCTTATCTGCCATCGGATTCTATGTTTCATGAAGAGTAGTCACGGACATCCCTGTGCACTAGCCTGTCTTCTTGCAATATGCCAGGTAACCACTACAGCTTACTGATTTAAGGACTTATGGAAGCACATGCATGTGCAGCACTGTTTCTCTACAGTCTCACCTGCTAACTCTTAACAACCCTGTAGATAACAATGTACCTGTTTACTATTTGAAAATTGTGGCACCAAGTGATGCCAAGCATTACAGCTAGTTGCAACTAAGCCATTGTGGCAGAAATATCTGGGTGTCTTTAATTACGATGGCGCATGATGCTGGGCATCACTGCCACAAGAGCACTGCAGGGGCATTGCAGGGCCAGTGATGCTAGTACAGGTAAGCTAATTCAGTAGTGGTAAATGCTTTGTGAAAGTTACATTTGACAAGTAGCGTTCTACTTGCAGTACCTATTATGTGTCCATGAGTTTTTGAGCACATTTTGTCAATTAGTAATTTCTAAAGTATCCACAGTACATTTTAACCTACAAAATCACATTTATCCAGCTTAAATTCCAGGATATATTGACTTTGGTATGCGTGCCAAATCTTGTATATTCCTGCAGTAGCAGTGGGGCTATACATATCCAAATATTTTGAATTTTTTCACACAATTCAGCATATAATTACTTTGTGTAATTCTGGACTCCTGTAACTTATAGATTACTTAACCATCTACCCCTCTATTTAGTAGTTTCTAAGATTCTTCCAAGAAATTATGGAAACATTTTCAGTTATCTAGTTCAAAACTTGGCTAAGTTGTAAGCATAGAAATAGTTCAGAAATTTTCACATGAATAATATATTGCCAAATGTTGACCCCCTATAGTGTCCCTGCACCTCATCGAATGTTATGGAACTTGATATCCCATTAGAGGCTCTTCCAGCAAGTAAGCTTGTCAAATGTCAGATATCTAGCCATCAGACTGACTGAGTTATGACCAATTAATTTCAGAAAATTCTGCAAGATTTTGTGAAATTCATAGAATTTTGCAAACATTCTGATTCATTCTATCTGTCTGTCTGTCTGTCTATCTATCTATCTATCAAGAGTTACCAGGAAAGACATACTGAGCCAAAATAGCTTGTTTCTAGATGAGTACTAGGGGAAGAGAAAATGAGAAGAGTGCAGCAATAAGTTATAACAGTTTGTAACACGGCTTAGCAGACAGCACTGAAATGGAGCAGCCGCATTGGCTGAAGTGGCACAGGTGACACAAACCGAGCGGGTATTAACCCACAGTTAACACCCACTCGGTTAGTACCACCTGACACCACCGCAGCAGTAGAGGGGAGCTGCCCGCTCCGTCATCACCCCCTGTGGCCACCTGCGGCACTTGAGAGCTGCAGCCCGCCGCTGCTCGCCCCCAAAGAAGTGCGCCATCACCAGAGGACCCACGCATCCTGCTGACCAGCGCACCATGGGTGGCCTGGCAGCCCCCTGCCGCTCAGACAGTGCACATTCACACCATGACTGTCCATGGCCCGGTAACCTTCTCTTGTGCCTCGCAGGACAGCCAGACTCTGTAACACTGCAAGCACCATGACGTGTTGGAGAGAGCGATGGCGTGCTGCACATACTGTGAACCCACCCACCTGGAGGGAATCTGCATAGCTGTCTCCCGGCTGCAGCAAGTGCCCAGAATCATTGTGCTGCACAGCCGCCTGCCACCCGACACATTATCCACCGCATGGATGTAACCGGGACTCACCGGCGCACCGCGATCCTTGATGAGTGCTTGAGTGAGCCAGTGCACCACTGTACCCACGTCCTCTCACTGTAAGTTGAATAAACAGCTGTTCTTCAATGATCTGTCTCCTTGTTCCTTTGTCCGTAGGGTGGCCGGCTGACGGGTGGGCTCACCGGTAACATAGGCTCATCGCCACCGCAACAAGCCTATGCTACAAGTGCATTAATCACCTCCAGCGTCGGGCTCTGCTGGTGATTAATGCCCGCTGGGTGGTTAGACCCCTTGGGCTTTGCCCTCGGGTACCAACCCCCCCAGCGGGCATTAATCCACCGGCAGAGTCCTCCTGTGTTGGTAATTAATGCTTACTGGTTACACAGATCAAAAATATAAGTTAATTAGTTACCTTTTCATGAAAACCAACTTCACCTGGAGAACTATAAAGAAGATACAGTGCAATGCTGTTTGTATTTCACATATGTTCTACAGTTCTGTTTCCTTCTTTATTACTAAGGGCTGCTGCTTGAAAATAAGATGTCCATCAGACATTATCTGCTCTGGCTGCCTGTCCACATGTGATGCCTAATCCCCTGTTTTCAAACCATGGTTGCCATGGAAACAGTCATGATATTACAAGCAGAAAATTTTGTTACATGTGTAGACAAGCAGCAGGAGTGGATGATGGTCACAAGACAAGAATCTTATTTCATAATATTTTCTTAGCAACGGAGAGTAAGGGAATGCTAAAAACAGGAACAGTGTATTATTTCCCAAGTTTTTCCAGAGGCATCACAGGCTGTTTAAGCCGCACGTACACAGGTATCAGGGAGTGAGTACACCAGATGGTATGCCAATGTGTGCAGGAGGCAGCTAGCAATATCTTATTTTAGTTAGCAAAACTTAGCAGTCCCCTACAAGCAGAGCATGTGTGGATTGATCTAATAAAATGCACTGGACATGGAGGTGATTGTGGGACTACTCCTTTGAGTAGTTCTTAACATCCAGCATATTGTTACAATAACCTTGCTGCACTGTGTGTATCACAAGGCCTGTAAGTTACCCCATGCATGCACACACTTTTCTGATGATCCCATCAGCTCATATACAGGTCTGTTTTCAGGGGTGACTGGGAAGCACTGGGGAGGTTAAGTGACTTGCTCAGGATCACACAGTATACAAGTGGAGGTTGTGGGAGTCAAACCCAGATCTGCTGGCGGTAGAACGCTCATTCACAGCTCATTACTCTAACCTCTATGCTATGCTGCCAGCCCCCTGCCTGTATGCATGTGAGTTCCAGCTTGCACACAGTGACATATGATCAGTAAGAAAAAACATATTAAAAATATGTAGCATTAATCCAGGCTAAGACCTGATCCACGCCTTCTGCTACCACCATCATGATCCTATCAGGTCATCCCTCCTGAAAGAACACCCAGTGAGTAATGTGCATAAACGGTAATATAGCCAGATGTCTGATCCAAGCAAAGTATGACTCTTCATGCAGTTGAGCAATGAGTATTGACCAATTCAAGTTTTGAAAGGAGATTCTTTTGAATTCCTTAGCCATCTTACAGTTATTTCTTAATCACAATAGGAAATGTTTATAGCTGATGTTGGAAGTTTAGTTAGTACTGCATGTCTTTTACTCACTGACTGTTGTTCCCTAAATGGAGTTCTTGGAACCACATAGTCAGCCAGAAGTTATTCAGAAGAAGAATGTGGTAACATATGCTATCATTTTAGCAGAATAAATCTCTTTGCATTGTACAAGGCTTTTAAAATGCATAGAAAGGTGGTACCTCTGAAATGCAATGGGAAATATGTGCCAGACTGAAACATTTCTTGAGTGCCATGGCTAAAAGGGTCACCAGATCAATGTTATCAGAATAGCTTTGTTTATCCAAGGGACAACAAGGCAGTATCCTCTCTCTCTCTCTCTCTCCTGTATAACTCACAGCTGCCTTCAGTCTCCTAGCAACTGCTGTAGGTACAGTAGTCTTGACACAGAGAGTAGTGGTGGAGATGGGGGTAGGCCACTCACACATTATCTTTTATTGTATCTGGGTGATATGTTTTTATTCCTGACAAGTATGGATGAGTTGCTTCCTGTTGTATTTGAAAAATAGAGACTGTTCTCACAAATAGGACTATTAAGTCATTACAACAACGTACATTGAACACTAGTGCTTTACATCTTTTTCTAACACCAGACAACCATATCGTAGCTTTATAGTTGCAAAGGACCGGATGGAACTGAAATCTACAAAGTACAGAATGGTCTTAGCCAGCAAAACATTTTGTTAACTCAAGTGACCTTTGTGTAACCTCTAAGAAGTGCCATCATGACAAAGTCCTTCACCATAAGTGTGTCTGCCTGGGACATGGTTCTGGTCATTCCTGGGAGATCTGGAGAGTTCAGTGGCCATGGGTCCTTTTCCATTGGAGCCAGTAGCCCTTGACTGGGGTGTTCATCTCAGAGGTCAGTCCTTTCACAGTGCTATATGCACCACATATATGAGGCCCTTGGGGGAAATCATTACATAGTAACATGGTACCATACTAAGTTGAAATCAGAAGGGACACTTGGTCCATCATGCCCCCTCCGCACTCCATAAACAAGCATGGGAAAAAATATTTTGCACAAACATGTACCAATGCATATGGCTTCCATACCCACTGTATTATTTTTCTCAGCTTAACATGAAGTCCTCTACTGTCTTCATATCCACTGTCTTTGCTGGTAGACTGTTCCATAGTATTGTGATGACAGAAGGCACTTAAGAGTCCATTTTATCTACGTCTCCTGTAGCACGATAATGGCTTCATCTAATTTGAGTAGAGACACACATCAAAGCTTATCAGCTAGAATGTTACCCTTATTCAGGCTGTGTATCCCTTAATGCCATTTTCCCCCAAGGGATGTGTTGTCCATGAGTTTCTGATTCCCCCCCCAAAACCAAGTAGAGATCTCAGTCCCAGGGACCATGGACACAGGAAGTACTTGGTATCAGTTATACAGATTATACCAGGCTGTACCTTTCCTTCATACCCAGCCAGGTCCAGGGCAATTACTCTGTGTGATTACTGGAGTGTTTGGAATAAGTGAAAGACTGGATAGCGTCCAGCTAGTTTTCCCTTTATCTGTGAAAAATAGATCTGTTACGGTTAAGACCAGATCAACAGGTGCCTGCTTTATAGGGCAGCCTTAGTCTCCCTTGATGGGGTTCAACTTGAAGAACAGCAGATGACAGCAGCCTGGGAATAGTTCTTGATGAATGGCTTTCCCTGGTATCGCAGGTATCAGCAATAGTCAGGAAATGCTTTTATTACCTAAGAAACAAGGACAGGATGTGCCTTTTCCTAAAGCCTGGAGATCTGGGAGGACCACTGCAAGAATTCATCTTCTCACATCTTGCTTACTGCATTGCACTGTACAGTTAGTTGCCTACCCTGTGCTAAGATTCAACAGCTGCACCCAGTGCAGAATGCGGCAGCTCATTTGCTGGGCTCATCTAAGAGGTCAGACTACATCATCCCAGTGCTGCACAAACTGCAGTGGTGTTCTGTTTGTCAGATAATTGACTTCAGGGTTATTAATCTGTTATTTAAGGCCCTAAATGGCCTGTGTCTGACCTACATCTGCAAGGCTTCAGCCTTCAACTTCATTACCCTGGTAGGGATCTCAGTGCCATGGGCCAGGGGCTTCTTAGGGCCCAATCAACAAATGTCTCCTAAGCCATGTATGGCCAAGAAAAGCAGCACAGTGCCCTGTCTGCACAGGACACTCAGCTGCAGGGCATTCTACAGCATGCACAATGGTTGTGATCACCCCCTCCACCTCTGATCCTGTGTTGCATGCATGACTACATGACCAGCCAAGTCAGGGACATGCAACTGCATGATTCACAGTAGGCTGTGTGTGCTGTTGGGGCCACAGAGGGACTGGCACTGTTGCGCTACTTAGGGGGCATAAGACTGCCAATCCCTGCATGGCCCCAACAGTACAGGGATCAGCAGTGCTAGGTCACCTAGGTAGCTGCTGTAACACCTGCCGGCCAGCTGTGAACCTGCCACACTGCACTGAGGTGGATGATCCAGGAACCACTGAAGTGCACTGCCACTTGCCCCCAGCTCTACTAGTAACCATTAAGAGCTTGGGGCTTACTGCGCTATTACAACATTTAACTGGATAAGTCAGTCTATGGAGGACTGTCATGTTACACCTCTTCTGCCCCATGTGGAGCAAATGATCCACTTTATAGATGATCCGGGGATACATTTGGATGCCTGCTGTTCAGCACATCTCTGCCCCAGGTATGACCCTGTCCCGGAGTGAAGCTCCCTACTCATGGATGGCTATGGGTAGGAGCTAGCCTATGGATGCTGCAAACAGGCATTGGGTTGCACAGCAATGTGGATGATACAAGCGCAAATTGTGTGTATCACCAGCCACTCCATGGAATGGGCCCTTATACTGGAATTTGTGGAGGAAACGGCATTTTGTGTTGTGGCCCTGGCTCTCTGAACCCCCCCCCTTCCTTCCCCCTTCTGAATGATCATAAGAGAAAGCCATTTGAAGGCTGACATTAGAAAGTGGTTCTATAGTCTGGACTACCATGCCCTGTCCCATCAGCTGAACTCTTATATAGAAGTAGACTCTGTCAGCAGAAAAAAAGGCCCCTTGGCCCATCATGTCTGTCCAGTCCTATCTAACCAATGTTGAATGAGTGAGCCCCAGTAGCTCTTCCCCCTGCCTTTCCCCTCCCTTTCTGGTACAGTGTTTACCCAGTCTTTGTATCTGTCCCGCCCTTATTTAACTCCTCCATACTGGTTTTGCATAGACCACCTCTTCCAGCAGCTTAGTCCACCCACCCTCTCATTGAAAAAGTACTTCTTGCTATCTCTTTTAAATTTGCTTTTGCTTTTGCCCCTGCCTGTGTCTTGGAGTTGCCCTGGTGTTTGTGTTCCCACTCAGTCTGAAGAATTACTTTATTTATCCTGTGGAGGTATTTTTATGTTTTAAGTCATGTCCCCTTTCTCCCTTCTCACCTCAGGTGTGTACAGTGGCACCAACTAGGATGCAGCATAGTGACTTACAATAAATGACGTCACAGAATACTGCATGACAAAAGGGCTTAACTGCCATTGAATTACACTGTTCCCTGCAGCATACTGCAGCATTTTGCAGTAATGCTGCAAGGTACTGCATTGTGTCCTGGCTGGCACTGCTGTAAATATTCATATCATAGAAGATATCATAGGTGAAGTACAAGCTAGTAGAGCAATAGGCACATAATGAAGCTTGCCCCTTACACAAGGGGATATCCCGTGATTCCCGCCTTTTTAAGATAAATGTCTAGGTTATATTTAAATATCTGCCAACTTCTCATCTGTGGGGGAAGTGCATTTTGTGTGGCAGAGCTGGTATATTTTATTGGAGGCAGTATAGCTAGTGGTTAAGGGCATTGAGCTGCAAACCTGGAGACCTGGATTTGAATCTCACTAGCTCCCACTTACATACTGTGTGACCCTGAGCAAGTCACTTAACGGCCTTGTGCTCCCCACACCTGGAAACAAACTCTGGCTTAGTGTGCCTTTCCAGGTTAAACTATTTCCCCTTTCTGTTCCTTTTTTTATTAAGTATGGTTCATAGCTCAGTGCTTATGTAACATATAGTGGAATGAAGTAGATGGTTGTTGGATACAGAGGCCAGCATTAAGAGGACACTGCTTATAGGTAGTAGTATAGAATGTTTGTTCTTAGGTACTTGGATGCTTGAATTTGAGTTGTTTGATAATATTTGATGGTTTTGGCCTTTCTCTGTATCCCACCTGTAGAAAGGAAGCTTGGTTTAGAATTATGATAGCCCCCTGGTGGGATAAGGTGCCGCAGAAGGAGGAGGGTGTTGGGGAGGATGGTGGGTGAGTGAGAGTTGCTCTAAGCAGAGCAGGAGTCAGCTGCTTCAGCTAAATAGGCTGTGTGGGAGGAGCTTTTCCCCCACATAATCCTGGCAACTCCCTGCAATTATGTGTGGTTCATAGCTCAGTGCTTATGTAACATATAGTGGAATGAAATAGATGGTTGTTGGATACAGAGGCCAACATTAAGAGGACATTACTTATAGGTACTAGTATAGAATGTTTGTGCTTAGGTGCTTGGATGCTTGAATTTAAGTTGTTTGATAATATTTGATGGTTTTGGCCTTTCTCTGTATCCCACCTGTAGAAAGGAAGCTTGGTTTAGAATTATGATAGCCCAAAAAAGAATTATATATCAACGCTTGATCTTTAACTGAATGCTGAAGAAGTCATGTATGACAACACCTAATGATAGGAATAGACGATCGCCTCCTCCAACTCCGGAGAGTATGACCAGTAGCACTCAGGAGAGGAAAACTCCCCTTGGGGGAAACCTCTGAGGACCCATGGCTACTGACCTGCCCATCCTTCTGGGCATACTAAAGGAGAGAGGTCCTAATTAAACTAAATTAATCAGCTAATATCTGAATTCTATTTCGTAGAATTCAATCCAGATAAACGGAGCTTAAGAAAAACTGAATTGTAAATGTCCAGTGAAGTAATTTCCTCCTAATAAAGTCTGAGTCCGAGAATCCATGTACAATTCGAGATGATGGAGCGTGGATATATGAAGAACTTTCTTCCAGACTTCAGTTGATATAAAGCATAATCCAGGAATGTGTGATGGTGGAGATGAAGTTGATGACTGATGAATTCAATACAGGAGACCAGACGCAGATAGTTGCATCCAAACTTGACGTCAATGAGGCAGGATGAACAGAAATAGTACGACTTCCTGATTTTTTAATAGAGGACTTGTAAAGTATGTGTAATGAGAGAAGGCTTGAAGCCAGGCTACTGACTGATGAATCCAGTTCTGAAAGTGAAGTATAGTTGTAGGAATTGATATGAATGCAATGGCTGTAGAGCTGAGCTGAAATAATGGCAAGCTGTAGAGGATAATCAGAGACACTGGTGCGAGGTATGAAGCATCCAAGTAGTAGAATATGGTGAGCCCAAATAAGCAAGAAGTTGAACTGCTAATCTGAAGTGAGAGGTAGTAGGAGTAGGGATTGCACCCACGAAGGCAGAGGAGAAAGAGCAGGATGTGGCAATCAGCCCCTGAAGAAAGCGCAGCTGAACCAATAGCTGGTGAGGTAGGAGAGAGAGGTGGCTGATTCCAGGTATGGGAAACGCAGTCAGACCCATGGAAGCCTGCTGGTAGACTAGAGCATGGCAGTTAGTCCCTCGACGAGAAGTGCAGCTTTTCCAGCAGCTGGAGAGGTAGGGAGAGAGGCGACTAGCTCCAGACAACAGGAAATGTAGCCAGACCCAAGAGGTCAGCCAGTAGGAACAGTGCGTGGTAGACAGCTTCCAGGAGACGTGTCTTGAGTCAGTTTAGAGCAGAGTAGTATTGCATTTGAAAGGAAGACATAGAGAATGGAATGGTGCTGAGGACTGACGTATCCATTAGATCGAGAATGGCAGGGATCGCATTGACGAGACCGTGGCATACATGGCAACTTGACAAGGAATAGCAATCGAAACTGTAGGTATGCAATGAGTGAGGCAAAAATAACGTGATGAGACCAGACTAGATGAGCATAAGAGTCTGGGATGGAGAAAACTGAAGAGTCTGAGTCAAATGGAGTAGCGTTGTCACAGGGTCCAAAGCGGTAGAGCACAGGCAGGATAAGGTTTTCAGGAGAGGCACAACTAAGTGTCCTGTAAAGGGTGAAGCAGCAGCAATTCTACATGGCTGAAGCAGCAAGGCAAGCATCCAAGAATAGGAGGAACAAAGAAACGGCCAGATGCGAATCCATAATAAAGGAGCTTGCTGCTGGCCGGCACGGCAACAGTTAGGTGTATAATAGAATGTGCGAATCTCCAGGCCCCGAGCAGGGTGAGGCAGAAGAGCAGAAGGGGGAACCCCCCAACCCGATGGGTGAAGGCAGACCATAGAAACAGATGAGTAGGAGAACCTCCAAGCCCAATGGGCGAAGGCAGGTCGAGAAGCAGGTGATCGTGGAACATATATGAACAGAGGACCTCCAGGCCTGTAGAGCACAGGCCTGACGAAATGCAATAACTGAAGATCGAACTGTATGCAATGCAGAAGGTCAAGTCCTGGTAGAAGGTATCCCAGCAAATAAGGAAACATAGGTCAGATGCACGCCAGCTCGGAGGAGCGCAGTAGACTATAATAGCAGGGTAGTCATGAGGACCTCCAAGTCTGGGGAGGACGAAGCAGGTAATACGAGCAAGTAAGGTAAAGAAGTAAACCTGGACATAAGTTGGAGTAGCAAGCATGCTGCATGATGCAGACGTAGTAGCAGGGAAGCAGGGCAAAGCATCCAAAGAATAGAAGATTGAGTGCAGTGGTTCAAAGATCTAGGAGTAAGTCCCTGGCCATGCTGAACATTGAAATGAGCAGTGAATGCTGAGGCCATGCAAGGCTGGTGCAGCACAAGTACAGCATAATCTCGGAGGCCGAAGCCATGGGATGGTAGTAGGCATAAAGCAATGGGTTGTGCAGGCGAGAAGCAATGGTTGCGTAAGCAAGTGTAGACGTCATGCAGGTCAGCAAACAGTAGTAAATAGTGGACTTGCACGGAGGCCAATAGAATGTAGGATGGCATAGGCATGAGCGGATGAAGGCAGGAACAAGTAATCAGGGACTACCAATTAGCCGAGCATGAAAGCAGCTATGGCACAGTTGATGGCAGGGCAATATTGGAAAATACCAACTGCCACCTGGCAGCTGTAAAAGGCAACGCAAAAGACATAGGGCTATCTGAAAGGAAACAGATCCAATATCGAGTGTTAGTAACAGGTGGAAGGAGTCCAATGTGGTAGAATGTCAGTAGTAGTACAATAAGTGCCATAACAGCCCATAGCCCAGTAACAGGAGTTGGAAAACGACCTGGTGAGCTGGAGCTCAGCTGAAGTACCATGTCATCTAGTGGAGAAAAGAATAATACCCATGCGGCAATGGCCTGCACTAATGGAATGAGAGAGCAATGCTGCAGGTGAATATACTAATACCATGCTATGCAGGGCACAGTCAGAATCCTGTGAGAAGTTAGATCAGGAAAGCGCCCCAGCCAGGAGCAAGGACTCGCAGTTAGAAATGCCACCGTAGGACAATACTGTAAGCTAGGAAGCAGAGCAAGCAAATGAGCCGATGGGTCGATTCCATCTGATTCAGACATCGCTGACAGGTGAGGAGCCGGGAATATAAACCAGGCAGCAGAGTGCAGGAGCTGATCAATAGCATGTCACAGTGAGTAAAACCAGAACCTGCACCGCACAAATGCACACAAGCTGTCTCGAGCTATGGGTATGAAATTGTTTACAGTGCAATGGAGTCCAGAAGAACGAGCCAGATGGGACCCAGGAGCAGAATAAGGTGCGGTAGAGGTCGGTTGATGTAAGCAGGAAGCAGCTTGAAGGGTGGAAGTGAGGGCAATCCGGCAGCGGCAGCTGGGATATACCGTGAGGGAATGCCAGAATTGTAAAAATGCAGTCCAACGAACAGGAGGTCAGGCAGCTGCATAATCCGCAGTGTAGGTCCCAATACTGGGAGGGTCCAGGTCACAGGTACAAAGTTGGCAAGAAACGAGGGAGGTAGGATGTACCCCGGGCAGCGGACAAATAGGAAGCGGCTTGGAGCCAGCCACAATCCGTGAGGCAGGTGTAAGCAGCATGGCGAGACAAGGGAGGATCCAGCAATGAGGGATGGTAGGCAAGCAACAAGTGGAAGGCGAGGCCGCAAAGGCTGCAGTGTAGAGGAGCAACCCCAGGCTAAGCAGCACAGAGCAGCGGCTGTGGGAAGAGCAGAGCAAGGATGGAAAGTGGAACAGCGGTGAACTGGCATGGAGCCAAGGCCGCTGGAAGAAAGGGGGAGGAAGCAAGGAGCGAGCAAAAGCAGGAGAAAAGCAGTAGTGAAACAGCAGGTGAGAATCCACAAAGAAACAACAAACGAAAGCACAGGGAAAGGGAGAAGGGAGGTGGGGAAACAACCAACAATGAAATGGAGAAACATGGGGGGGGGGGAACGAAGGAGCAGCCTCGGTCCAGCTCGAATGACAGCGAGTAAGACTTGCTCTCAGCAGAGCCGGAGTCAGCTGCTTCAGCTAAATAGGCTGTGTGAGAGGAGCTCTTCCCCAACATAATCCCGGCTACTCCCTGCAATTATGGAAGTCTTCTGGTTAATTGCATTTGATCTGTTATGTTACTGTGTGTGTTGTATTTATTATATTTATTTATGTATATGTTTTATATTGTTTGGTCTGAATGCATGCATGCTATATGACCTTGAGCAAGTCACTTAACCTCCATGTGCTCCCAGGATGCACCCTGAGGCAAGCGTAGACTCAGGGGCCTGGATATTCAAACTGCATCAGGCTGTGGTGTAAGCCTGGGTGCAGCACAACTTGGCTGCGCAGGGGCGTTGACTGGGCGATATTCAGCAGAGCTGCACCATGGCACAGCATCATTGAATATCGCACCCTGGCCACCAGCAGTGCGCATGTCACAGTGGCACTGCATCAGCGCAAGTGGCCAGAGTGGATGCAGGGGGATGCACTAGCACAAGTTCCATTGAGCTATGCGCATCAACCGCAATATTCAAAAGTGCACATGCAAATGGGGCCATAATGTATGCAAGGTGCAAATTGGGCCATTTGCATGTCATTATGGCCCCATTTGCATGCAGGTGCGCTGATCCCCAGCGACTTGGCGCCTGGCGCCCTGCCAGCAGCTGTCGGGGACTGACGCCCCCTACAGCGCGGCAATGTGCCCCACAGCCCGATCACGGGCTTAAGTAAAATAAAAAAAAATCCAGTATCCCTGGTGGTCCA
Organism: Neoceratodus forsteri; assembly: GCA_016271365.2. Classification (NCBI taxonomy): domain Eukaryota; kingdom Metazoa; phylum Chordata; order Ceratodontiformes; family Ceratodontidae; genus Neoceratodus; species Neoceratodus forsteri. The sequence continues at coordinate 221,393,379 of JADMNL010000028.1, forward strand.
GTGGACCGCTGTCAGTCCAATCGCGGACTTAAGTAATGTAAATAACAATCCAATATCCCTGGTGGTCCAGTGGACCGTTGTCAGCCCTCGCGGAGCTTAAGTAAAATAAAAACAATCCAATATCCCTGGTGGTCCAGTGGACGCTGTCAGCCCGATCAGGCAATGTAAAATAAAATACAATCAATATCCCTGGTGGTCCAGTGGACCCCTCCCACCACCCACTGAGCCTCACCACCCCACTCCCCTCGGTCAGCGGCGGTGGCAGCACCCACCACCTGCCACCCGCCACCACTGACACCATCAGTAGGGCTGCACCCATTGGTCACAGTGTGAGCCATGGTCGTGCAGCCCATACGTCATTACACATTCCAGATATGTGAATGATCACATATCTGGAATGCGAGGCATGGTATGGGCTGCATGCCCATTGGCTCACGCCAGGACCAACGGTGTACAGCCCTACCAACAGTGTCAGTCGGTGGGCAGCAGGCGGGTGGGGTGCTGTCGCCCGCCGCTGACCAGGGGGAGTGGGGTGGTGGGGCTCAGTGGGAGGGTGGGGAGCAGAGTCTGCTATACCATCAGGGATATTGGATTGTATTTTATTTTACTTAAGCCCACGATTGCGCTGACAGCGGTCCACTGGACCACCAGGGAGTTTGGATCGATTTTTATTTTACTTAAGCCCACGATCAGGCTGACAGTGGTCCACTGGACCACCAGGGAGTTTGGAGGGTCATATTTGTAGGTATGCCCACGATTGGGCATGGGGGGGTGCCGCCAGGTGCAGCCGGAGCTCAGGTGGCCACCCACAGGTGGCAGCTTCCGTGATGCGCCCTGCAATATGGCAGCTCACCTGTGGGTTGCCAGCCGTTGTTCCTTTTTTTTTTTAATCAACTTTGTGCGGTGCACGTAGGGGTTGCGCATGCATGGACTCAGCGCATCCCGGGCTGAATATCAGGATGTGCAGAGTATGCCTGGGCACACCCTCCCTACCTGCACCACATACATTACTGATGTGCTCCGGCGCATCGGGATTTGTGCCAGGTACAATCCCGTTTGAATATCACGCCAGGCGCATCAGTGGGTTGAGCATGGCGCAACACTCTTGCGCCATGCACAACCCTTTTGAATATCTGGGCCAGCATGCCTTACCATGCCCCAAATTCTAAAATAAGAAAATAAAAATAAAATTCTGTAAAGCACCTTGGTTTGCAGAAGGGTGCTAGACAAAACTAAAAATTTTACCTAACCCATGATAAATAAAAAAAACTAGTGAAGTAAAAAAAGTAAAGTGCACATTGAATCTGTTCATAAAACTGAGCTAGGAAATATATCATGCTTACTGGATAGGATCCATATGTGAATACCTCATAGTATCCATATGTGTTACATGCATGGAATGCCATTGCATGAAATGACGTATGCACATAGGAGGTGTTAGTTTTTTTTAAAACATTTATTTATGTATGTATGCATGCTTGTGTGTATGTATGTAACAAATGCATTGCTGAATAACACCCTCATGTAAGACAGCAACAGCGTTAGCTAATCAAAGGTCCATATAGTTTAGATGAGTATAATGAAGCCATATAGTCTAGTTTTAAGTAAGTCTGGGAAACAGCAGTATTGTTGTAAACTGACAAAGTGCAAATAGGCTTAATCTTGATATGACCGAGGGAGACGAACATGAGGTTAGTAAGGGTTTATTTATGCAGCCCAGCTCAACAAGTTGCTATCATCCAACATTACAATTAGATAAACAACATGAATACTCTGAGTTGACAAAGAACTGCAGTGCAGATTAAAGTCAGTTTAGTGAAGGTTAACCAGAAATATTCCTTAGTGTGTACTGTACACTCATATGAGCCCATGGACCTGAATCATTGCATCAGTTTTATGAAATCCAATCCCATTCTATGTCAGGAAGGCAGACAATGTGTGAAGTTTCAGGGGCACACTTGTGTCCTATCTAACTGTTATTAACATTTTCTCTTTCGTTCTAAGAACATTTTTATTGTCATTGTACAGTACATTGATGTTTTTATCAATTGTGCATTAAACCAATAAATAATAATATTAAATTAGCATTACTGACAGACTTTATAACCCCATTGTGTAATATGTACTGTATACTCAGTGCCTTGACAGGGTATTTTATTTATTTACTTTTTGTTTACAAGATAGGGTACACTAGGCACGTAAATACCTATGTAAAGGAAAGACCCAGTAGATTACATAGGTATGAACAATAATATACATAGTATAAGTACAAAAAGAGCCAGGGGACCTGGTGAGTAATGTGACAAATAACATGAGTGCAAAGCCTGTTTTAGTTACGAGTATCAAAAGGGGAACTCTCTCTCTCTCTCTGCCCGCTGCTTAGCACAGATAACATATGTTACAGCTCGGTTTGACTTTACTGGTAAAACTTTTGAAATAAATAACTAAATAAATTCATCCATCCATCTATCTATCCATACATAAATGCATAATTAAATATCATACTTGACCACCCCATTACCAGTTAGAGATCTCAGTTCTAGGGACCATGGGCACAGGAAGTACTTGGTATCAGTTATACAGATTATACCAGGCTGTATCTTTTCTTCACACATGGCCAGATCCAGGGCGGTTACTCTGTATGATTACTGGAGCGGTGTTTGGAATAAGTGAAAGACTGGATAGCGTCCAGCTAGTTTTCCCTTTATCTGTGAAAAATAGAGCTTGTATGGTTAAGACCAGATCAACAGGTGCCTGCTTTATAAAGCAGCCTTTGTCTCCCTGGCCTTGATGGGGTTCAACTTGAAGAAGAAGAGCAGATGACAGCAGACTGGGACTAGTTCTTGATGAATGGCTACCTTGGTGTCTCAGGAATCAGCAATATAGGAACTGCTTTTATTACCTAAGAAACAAGGACAGGATGTGCCTTTTTCTAAAGCCCGGAGATCTGGGTGCACCACTGCAAGAATTAACCTTCTCACATCTTGCTTACTGCATTGCACTGTACAGTTGCCTACCCTGTGCTAATATTCAACAGCTGCAGCTACCGCAGAATGTAGCAGCTCATTTGCTGAGCTCATCTAAGAGGTCAGACTACATAATCCCAGTGCTGCACAAACTGCAATGGTTTTCTGCAGTTTTGTCATTTGCGGTGTTAGGTGTAGCAGCATGCGCTGTAATGTAACTGATGCTATTTCGCATTACGTGAATACTGCTGCGCTTAATTGCTCGGGCTGAATTTCATGTGCACACTTGACGTGATACCCATACCTGCCTAGCTGGTTGGGGGGGGGATTGGTTGTCCCAGGTAAAACATTGAAATTAACATACAAACGAGTTTGATTTATGCAGCAGGAAATCAAGATAACCAATATACTACATGCAGCTCAGTATAACAAAAGTCCCAGGCTGCCATGTGATGGATGCAAGGTTAATAATTATAAACCTCATGGAACGTTGATCAAAGAATCCTGTTTTCTGATTCATTCACTAGTGGTCCATATGCGAACAGTAATGAACTACTAGCTCAAAAAGAATGCAGGCCCCATTGCATACATGCAGTGCTAAAGCTGTTTTCACACCCTTGAGATGTTTTTAATAGCAACACAGCCCTCCATATTTGGTCTTATACCTGAGATAATGCACATGGGAGGATAACCTCCCCCCCATTATCTGACACATAATGCCACCTATGACAGGTCTTATTGATTAAGTCCCTATTATGGCTGCACACATTTTAAAAGAATAAGGAGGATGGCAGGGGGAGACTGCACAGAGGAAGATTGGGAAGAAGCAGATATTCTGAACAGGTACTTCTGCTCAGTTTTCACAGTGGTGGGAGAGGGGGACAGACCACCAAGAAGCAACAAGAACAGCAGGGGTGGGTGGACACAAGTTCATTTTCAATGGAAAGAGTCCTGAAGGGAGTTGCAAATCTGAAAGTCGACAAAGCCATGTGGGACGAGTTGGGATACACCCAAAGATGCTACAGGAACTCTGGGAGGTGCTTGATGCTCCTCTGATGGCCTTATTTAACAATTCACTGGAAACAGGAGTGGTTCCAGAGGATTGGAGGAACACATATGTAGTCCCACTGGATAAGATTGGCAACAGGGAGGAGGCTAGCAAGTGTAGACCAGTAAGTCCAACATCAGTGGTGCGGAAATTAATGAAAACTCTGTTAAAGGAAGGGCAAATCTTGAATCCAATGGATTACAAGACCAAAGACAGCATGGCTTCATGGGGTGGAGGAGGAGTCATGCCTAATGAATCTGATTGACTTCTTTGACTGGACAACCAGGGAAATAGATCAAGGAAGGGCTGTGGTTGTGTCCTACATGGAGTTCAGCAAGGTTTCCGACACTGTGTCACATAGGAGACTGATAAAGTAAGGGAAAGGGAACATTGTTTAACCAGGAGTAGCACACTAAGCCGAAGCTTGTTTCCAGATGCGACCTGGGAGCCCAAGGAAGTTGTGACTTGCTCAGGATCACACAATATGCACCTAGTAATTGGGAAGTCTAGGGGTGGGATCCACAGTGGTAAACTGGGTAAAACACTGATTATTGGAGACGTGACAAAGAGTGGTGGTAGATGGCACTCACTGTAATGAGGGCAGAATGACAAGTGGGGTGTTACAGGACTCAGTACTGGCACCAATCTTTAATGTCTTCATAAGTGACATTGCAGAAGAACTGGAAGGGAAGCTATGCCCTTTTTGGATACAACATGAAAATCTGTAATGGGATTGTTACTCAGAAGGGCTTGGAGAGAATCACTGGAGACCATAAAAAACTCAAGTAGTGGTCAAGGCCATGGTAGTTGGGGTTCAGTGGCAAAAAGTGCGAAATCATGCATCTAGGGCATAGAAACCCAGGAAATGAGTACGAAATGGGGGGTGCTGATGTCACTAAGCAGGAAAGAGACCTTGCTTGGAGTTATCTTGGGGTTCTGATATGGAGCCTTTGGAAACAAGTCTATGACTCAAAGGGTTGTAATTCCAATGTCCTAAATAAATAAATAAATATCATATCTGATTACCTCAAAGTGACAAGGCAGTGTGACAAAGCAGTGGGCAGGGCCTGGGGATGCTGGGGTGCATAAGGAGAGGTATCACTAGTAGGAGTAGGGAGGTAGTATTACCACTGTATCAGTCACTGGTGAGACTCCATCTGGAGTACTGTGTCAAGTTCTGGACACTGCATCTCAAAAAGCACATAAACAGGGTGGAGGCAGTTCAAAGGAGGGCATATACATGTTGCTGGGGTTACATCAAAAGCCCTATGAGGAGATACTAAGGGAACTCAGCACATACATCCTGGAAGAGATGAGGGGGAGAGTGGGGACATGATAGAGACCTACAGATACCTCACAGGGGTGAAAAGGGTACAGGAGAGGAATCTATTTGAAATGAGGAAGTGTACCAAGTCCAGAGGATGTGCAAAGGGGGAAAGTTTAGGAGAGTTTTGAGAAAGTTCTTCTTCATTAAAAAAGTGGTGGACACCTGGAACAGTCTGCCAGCAGAGGTGGTGGGAGCAAAAACAGTGGGGGGTTTCAAGCTTGCATAGGATAGGCATAATAGAATACGGGTAAATAGGCATGATGGGGAAAGGTAGGGTTTGCAGAGGCAGAATAGGCAGAGAACATCTGGGAAGACTGGGTGAGCCAAGTGGTCCTTTTCTGCAAAGAAAAATTCTGTGTTTCTATGTAACAGAATTATTTCTACACAAATTGTGAATTCTGTAAAAAACTCCTATTTTTGTAAAAAAAAACAGTTGTACTAAAACTTGCCATTTTCATCTGAAAATGGGGTTTTCTTGTAATTTTATTGGTGACAGTTACATGATTTTCTCTTGATTTTATCATTTGCAAGAAACTGTCCAAATCAAATGACTTCTGCAAAAACAAATATTGGGCAAAAATGAGTTTCCGTGTGATTTTCGCCTATGAACATAAAATATCACCCAGCCCCAATCCACATGTGTAGAAAAACATATACATGCAAAAACGTTATACCATATAATGTAACGACAGACCACTAGCAATTAACTATAACTGGCCATAACAGCAAATTGGAGCCATGATGTAACCAAATCATGAACTGAGGTATTAACATTTAAAATGTAGAGCTGCCTCACAATGTTTCAGTTTGAAGTGAAATAAATTATCTGGAGTTCCTACAGTAGTTCAGCCATTCAAGGCATCAAAATCAGCTTTTTCTGCTCGTTTAAAACTTGCCTTCTGTTTTAGCGACCCTGCAAGCCGCATCCTTTTGGCCACTGGTTGAACTGTTTTTGAAGTGTCTCAGTTGTGAAAGCAAGGTCCAGAAAGGGTGCAGTTCTTGGCTTTAGTGCAAGCTTTGGCTTCTCCAGAGGGGGCTTGTATCTTTTAGATTTCTTTTATGTACAGGATTTTATCCTGTCCTGTCAGTCGTCCTCCTTTGGAGTTAAGAGTGTATGAAGTAGTCCAACACACTGAAATTCATAGGGATTCACATGACAAAGTGGAGCCTTAAAGGGGAACAGTCACTGCAGAGAGCCCCACACTCAAGTGTGAGGTAGGTCCCAATGTGCACTTTGTGTGCAAAAACATTTTGGTTTAGTTACTGTTTACTGTAGTATAGTAGATTTTATCAGACTAAGCAAAGTGAAGGTCCACACCAAGGAAAAGATAGCCAACTCAGTTAAGAAGGGGATAAAACCTTTTATAGGTACATCAGGGATTGAAGGAAGACCAAGGGAGGGATAGTGAGGCTTAATGGAGGTGGCAGAAGGTGAAAGTAAAAAGGCAGAGGTACTGCATAAATACTTTTGCTTAGTATTCACAAAAGAAGAGGGGGAGGTACCTAAACTAAACAATAGAAGTACTCTGTGCAGGTAGGTCGACACCAGTCCATTCACAGAAGAAAGGATCCTGAAGGAACTCCTAAAACTCAAGGTGGACAAAGCAATGGGCCCTGATGGGATTCACCCCAGAATTCTAAAAGAATTAAGGGGAGATCTAGTGTTACCACTGACTACCCTTTTTAACAAATCATGGGAGGATGGTGAGGTAGCTGAGGACTGGAGGAGGACGGATGTGATTCCCCTTCACAAAAGTGGGAGTAAGGCAGAGGCAGAAAACTACAGACCTGTTAGTTTGATCTCAGTGGTAGGGAAAATAATGGAATCACTTCTGAAAGAAAGAATTGCTGAGTACCTTGAGGTCAGAGGGACACAGGACCCAAGGTAACATGGATTCACAGCGGGAAGGTCATGTCAGATGAATCTAATAGATTTCTTTGACTGGGTGACCAAAGTAGTAGACCAGGGAGGGGCTGTGGATATGGCCTACCTAGACTTTATCAAGGCATTTGACACAGTCCCACACAAAAGATTAATAAACAAGTTAGCCAGCCTGGAAGTGGGTCCCAGGGTGGTAGCCTGGGTAACAAATTGTCTGGACAACAGGACGCAGACGGTAATAGTAAATGGAGTACACTCTGAAGAAAGGGTGGCTACTAGTGGGGTACCACAGGGTTCAGTACTAGGACCAGTCCTCCTTAATGTCTTTATAGGAGACATTGCGGAGAAGCTGGAAGGAAAAGTATGCCTCTTTGCAGACAACACAAAGATCTGCAACAGATTTGATACACGGGGTGGAAAGGGTGAGAAGGGACTAGGCAAGGTTGGAGGAATGGTCAAAAGTATGGCAGCTAATATTCAATGCAAAGAAGTGCAAGGTAATGCACCTGGGAAACAAAAACTCAGGGGAAGTGTACACAATGGGAGGGAGGTACTAACAACAACAAAAATGGAAAGGAACCTGGGTGTACTCATATCAGATGACCTTAAGGTAGGCAAGCAATGTGAGAAGGCAGTAAGGAGGGCTGGGGGGGTACTGGGAATGCTTAGGGAGAGGCATCACCAGTAGAAAACAGGAAGTTGTTGTCCCTCTGTACAGACAGTTGGTGAGACCCCATCTGGAATACTGCGTGCAGTTCTGGAGACCCCATCTCTGCAAGGACATAAACAGGATGGAGGTGGTCCAGAGGAGGGCAACTAAAATGGTGTAGGGTCTGCAACAGAAGCCAAATGAAGAGAGACTAAAGGAGCTAAATATGTACACCCTTGAGGAAAGGAGGGAGAGGGGGGACATGACAGAAACTTTCAAGTACCTCAAAGGAATCAACAAAGTTCAAGAGGGAAGCATCTTTCAGAAAAAGAGTTGTGCAAGAACAAGGGGGCACAATCTGAAGATAGAGGGGGACAGCTCAGGGGCAACGTGAGGAAATATTTTTTCACAGAGAAAGTGGTGGACACATGGAACTGCCTTCCTGAGGAGGTTGTGGGATCAAAAACAGTAGGAGAATTCAAGAATGCTTGGGACAGACATAAGGCAATTGTATTGGGGGGGGTAGGAGGAAGTAAGCTGTTGGTTAACTAGAATCCGCAGCTTATCCAATAGGTAGGGAAATCGGCAGACTAGGTGGGCCAAGCGGTCCTTATCTGCCATCAAAGTCTATGTTTCTTATATTGTTTGCTTCTAGGCTGGCATCTTCTGTTACTACAAATCTCAGAATCCCCTGCAGTTGACATCAGTGCAGTAGGCAGCAGTAGGTGATTAAATAGCCTGCAGTGCATGTTACAACTTTTTAAAATCTCTGATTTTCTCCAGGGGCTAAGTACAGTCCTTTGTGGCTGTACTCAGCCAAAGGAGGACAGCGGGACCAGCAAACAAAAGATCAGAGCTTATATAAACTCTGACATGCTTTGCATGTTATTGGATCTATCACTGCTGCCTACTGCTTTGATGTCAACTGTAGGGGCTTCTTAAACAATATGTAAACCAAAATGTTTTTGCACATAAAGTACACATTGTGACCAGCCCCACACTTGAAGTTTGAGCCCTTGGTGCCGACTATTCTACTTTGCTGCCAGGGGAGGGTACGTGCTGACACAACACAGGAATACAGGGGCCACATTATCCTCGTCACTTTGTCATAAAAGGGTTTATTACATTTCTTTCATAAAATGGGGAGAGAAAATCCTGTGTTCGCACTGGTTGTTACCTGTGCATCAAATCCATTTGATACACAGGTAAGAACAAGTGCTGAAAAGCTGGACCGCACTACAGAATGAATCACTGTGCCGTTAGAACACTGTGATTTTAAAATGCTGCCATTTGTTCCTCTGTTAGCGAGGAAATCATAATTTAAAATTTCTAAACAACTCAGCTGTTCAGTACCCATAATTGCCAAGTTTGTGTAGGTGATGTAAACCCTACATATATTTCACATTTAAGATCAATGGTAAAATTGTATTTTCTTATGTCCCACTTTCCTTGAATGCCGGGCTTGTATGCCTCCATCCTGAATTTCTGTCTGCGCCCACTGTCTCACATGCCCATTGTGATGCCATCCCACAGTTTAAAAAGTAAAATCTATTACATTACAAATAATGAACGTTTAAATTTTAGCAGAGAAAAACGTTTCTGCTGACATTGAGCTGCCACTTCTCCAAGTCCTCACCTGCTCCTGCTGCAGTTGCCCACTCCTGCTGTACTGCTGTGCTGCTATTGTTCAAGGTTCAGTAAAAAAAAAAAAAAGCCAGCCTGCCGGTGTAGTGGCATGGTGTCCATCTGCGACACTGAAGTCCCGGGTTTGGGAATGGACCTAGGCAGTCAGAGGGCTGGCCGAGGGAAGAAGGATTGAGCATCCTAGAGATGGCTCTCCTTCTCCAGGGGGGAGGAAGGATGTGTGTCCCACACAAGTCAAACCCCTAGTGGAGACTTAGGGGGTCTCGCAGTGACCAACACCTAGATTCCTTTAAGAGCCACGTGGACACTGGCGTCATTGCATGTCACCCCTCCTCCATCAGAGGAAAAAAATCAGTTGCCGCCTCTATGGCACCCCGCCCACTTCCCTGGCCTGATCATCCACCTCGGCACTCGTGAACAGATGCCCTATCCAGTCATCTGCTATATCAAGCTGGCTCAACACCCCACCCTGGGGGGCAAGCCAAGGAGGCAATGCTGGTTGGCACCCCTGCCAGCACCCTTCTCCCGTTGTCACAGGGTCATGCTGGTGAGGTGGCCCTACCCAGGGGGGCAATTCAGGGGGTATCGTCTGCAGGGTAAGTCCAAGGGGGCAAGGATGGGTCCAGGGGTAGGCGAGGGCTAAGGGACAAAGACGGTGCTATAAAAAGCATACTAAATAAAAAAATAAAAAAACAGTTGTACATTCTTGCTCCACATACAGTGTTAATGGAGACATGTGGAGCATCTATTCAAAAATGTAATAAGATGGCTTCTCGAATTGCATCAGCTTTCTAACCGCAGGTACCATAAAAACTCGCTGTCCTGTCTTTTCTCAATCAGAGCTGCAGACTACAATCTCTCTCTCTCGCTCTTTTCTCCTGTCCCTCTATAGCAGCCAGTGCTCCTTTCCAGTCCAAAACAAACTCCACACCAATACACAGGGGCACGAGATTAGTGCTCCTGCATCACGCTGGCAACAAAATGAAACCAGTACTACTGATGCCAGTAAAGGACAAACTTTGTACAGCACATGCACAATGATGTCATTTTCTAACAGGTGGAAGGACTATTTTATCATAAATTCTCATAAGCAAATCTGTTTCTTCTATATATAAACATGATTTTTCTAACTGTAAAAAGTACAAAAAATTTGTAGTCTATTTAATAAGTGTAATAAGACACTCCGAGGTGTGTATTGACCAGATCTGACCGCAACACTGGTGAAATGGGTACTGGAACAAGCCTGGGATTACAGGGACCAGCTGGGGGAGGAAGACTGAGCATCTGCCCTGGTGAAGGTGCTTAATGATCTCGTGATGGCAAGGGACAGAAGAGAGTGTACCATCTTAGTTTTACAGGACCTGTCGGCAGCGTCTGACACTGTGGATCACGAGGTGCTACTTGACCACCTGCAGTACTGGTGTGGCCTGACAGGAAAGGTCATCAATTGTTCAGGTCATACCTGACAGGCAGAGTGCAGAGGGAGTCAATGGGGCTTGCCACATCTAGTCCAAAGCCTCTGTCTTGTGGTGTGCCGCAGGGGTTGGTCTTGTTGCTCTTATTGTTCACGGTGTATATGCTGCCATTGGGAGACATTATCAGGTAGTATGGGCTGGGTTTTCATTGCTATGCAGATGATACCCAGTTGTACTTGTCCTGTGCACCTGGTAACCAGGAGGCATCTTCTGTATTTAACAGCTGCCCAGAGGAAATCCAGAACTGTATGTCCCAAAACTGGCTTGGACTTAACCCAGACAAGACTGAGGTGCTGGTGATGGATCCAGGTTGTGGTGGTAGTGGGGGGGGGGTGAATGAGGTGACCCCTGGCTTAATGCTGGGGGGATTCCTCTTACCCCATCTAGTCAGGTGAAGGATCTGGACGTGATCCTAGATGACGGCCTGACACTTGATGCTCAGGTGTCGGCCATTGTCAAAAGTGGATACTACCATCTGAGGAACACTGCCCGGATCCAAGCCTTGCTTCCATCTGAGGACCTGCCCATGCTGGTACATGAATTTGTCACACCCAGGTTGGACTACTACAATGCCCTATACCTTGGGCTATCTGGAGGCAACCTTCGCCGACTGCAGCTGGTGCAGAATGTGGCTGTGAGATTACTATCGGGGGGTTAAAAGAAACTGACATATTACTCCTGTTCTCCTCGAGCTGCACTGGCTGCCAGTCAGATGGAGGATTGTCTTCAAGGTAGGGCTCCTTACCTACAAGGCCTTGCATGATCGGGGGCCAGTCTATCTGCAAGATCTCCTGGTGCCCCACCGGCTGACCCGGGCTCTCCGGTCTTCTTAAGGTGGCCTCCTGTGAGTTCCCAGGGCTAGGCTGCAGCATTCTGGGGACCGTGCATTCTCAGTTGTCGTGCCTACCCTGTGGAACTCATTCCCCAGGTATTTACAGGAGGCACCCTCAGTAGAAGCCTTTAAGACAGGCCTTAAAACACTCCTTTTTCAGCGGGCCTTTTACCCATAAGTAGTTGTTGGATGCTGTGTTTTAATTATTATGATAGATGCATTTTAGAGTATATCTGTTTCATGCTGATGTTGAATTTGTATTGGAATGGTATTATTACTGTATTGTATTGATTTGTTTTTAGACATGTACAGTGCTCCAAATCTCCAGAGAGGAAAGCTTTTTTAAATAAAGCATCTATCTATCCATCTATCCATCCATCCATCCATCCATCCATCCATCCATCCATCCATCCATCCATCCATCCATCCATCCATCCATCCATCCATCTATCCCACTGTATACTCCTCTCTTCTGGGTGGGTCTCATGTGAAGTTTAGAATGCATGGGCAGAGTTGCAGGGAACTGGTTCACAGCACAATCTGGGGGGGTTTCGTATAGTGACCACTTTGAGATTTGCCACAATTGTACAAATTGTACTAAGTAAATTGATATACTTCATGGTCAAAAATTGCTACAAAATGTCAAATTCCTTCAATTCACAGAATTTTTTTTTTCTGTATAACTTTTTTCTGCAGGTTGAGCCCAGTAGACTTGTCGGTCCTGTCCCTGCCCCTTCACCTGGCTCCTACACAACCGCAACCAGAACCCTAGGACTTCCACAGATTGCCCCCCCAACAGCAGAGCCAGACAGGGGAGGGCTGTCCTCACCATACGCAGAGAAACATCCAGTATTGGGCCCTGGTTGTGTGGTAGTAAGGGGCAGAGAGTCAGCAGGCAGGACATCATGGAGCTCAAGCTGATCATGTTTCCTTTTTCTCCTGAGTTCCCTCTAGATGCAGCAGCACAGGCAACGCATGTACGTGGAGGCATGCATGTATTCCAGGACCATGAATCCCCTCCCCCAACCTGAATCTGCTGCTCATCCTTCAGTGCTAACACCAGGCCTCCACCTGATGCAGCCAAGAGCCAAGATGACACAACACCCCAATCCGGGAGAAGAGAGCTGCCAGGCAGGCACCTGATCTACTCCCGGAGTCCCCGTCAACCCCCGCTGACCAAAGCTCGTTTCCAAACTCAGGTTATTGGCATGGTGAAAGATAAGGTGCCAGGAGCCTAAGCCCGCTGCGCCACTGGGCCAGCTCCACATTTTTTTTTTAACACAAGGTGCAAAGTTCACTATGCAGGTGTGTGAATTTTGTTCTTTGCTTAGCTAAATACTATGTCAGTTGATTCACTGTGTAGCAAACTCTGCGAAGCACATTGTTCAAAAACTTTGCATTGGTCTATTCTAGGGAAGGAGAGCAATAAATTCTGCTGTACTGCCACCTCCTGCCTAACCACAGGGGAGGTGGAACTGGCGTCTCGGAAATAGCGAGAGGAAGATGTCTCTCAACGCACGTGCATGCACATCATGACATCCTTGAGTAAAACATCCTTGAAGGCTGAGAGAAACAATGGATAAGTCCCTGTTCAAGCAGCATGATGGCCCCGGCGGTACTTGTGGGCCCCACGACAACTGACTCAGGCAGCCTCCTGGATGAAATGGGCTCAAAACGATTTCCAGAATCAGAAACAAAGACTAATAATAAATGGAACCAATCAGAATTAAAGCAAGTGGTCTGTGGGGTTCTACTGGGGTCTGTACTAAGACCTAGATTGTTCAATATAATTACACGTGACCTGGAGGTGGGTACCACTAGCTGGATTGTCATGTTTGCTGATGACACCAAGATGAGAAGAGTAGTTACAGCTTTTGGAACTGGGTGCTAAAATGACAAATTAACTTTAATGTTGAAAAATGCAAGATGGCGCATCTAGGAAAAAAAACCCAAAAAGGCATAATACTAGTATACTGGTAGAAGACTTGGTTTGCTGGCCAAGGCACCTAGCTTCACCTGAGCTCTTTCTTTCTAAGATTGCTTGAAAGGACAGAGCAGAGAACCTTACCAGAGCAAGGGAAAAGGATTAAGACTTCTTTAGGCTAAACAGATTTACTGTATGTTGTTATTTGTATTTTGTACTCACAGGGATAGCTACTATTTGTTGCTAACATTTCATTGATTTATTTTTCTCTGATTCAAACTGTTGTTGCTGGTATACCTTCCTCTGCATTATTACAAGGTGTGCCTACAGGTGTGTGCTAACAGATTACAGCTGTAATCTTCTGATTAAAATTGTCTTTTGCAAGGTATATCTTCTGTTACTGCTTTATTTTTCTCTGTAGCAAAGTATTTCTTACAGGGTATATCTTCTCTGAAATTATTACAGGTTTCACAGTTTTATCTAACATTAGGATAAGCTTTCAGGGTTACTGCATTTGTTGTTGACTGATTGTTTCTCCTCTTACCTCCTTGTTCTTTCATCTGTGGTTCTTCTTTTTCGGCAGGGGGGAAGGGCCCAGCCACCACCCCATCCCCAACCACCCACACTACACTCCTTTTATAGGGTACCACAGTTGTGGCATCTCCTGTGGCAAAGCAGGAAGGGGCGGATCAGTGGAGCATCCACAAGGTGAGCTCATTTACAGGGGCACTAGTAATTTAACTTTTTATAACAAGTTATACGAAAATAAAACATAAAATCAAACCATTACTTGCATTTTCTTCCTTCTAATTACTCTGACCAGGTTATAAACCCAGCAACTTATCTGGAATGGATATCATTAACTGCAGGTACTGCGGAACACTTTTCAGAAGGACAGTCTTACAGGATTTAGGACACTGTCCTACATGCTGGGCCATTGGAGATCTTAGGGCTCAGCTCCAGGCAGCATGGGCAAGCATGGATTTGGCAATATAGTAATCTGTATTGCCAAATCTTCAAATAGCTCTGGTTTAGAATTGATGAGTGTCCTGGCTACATCGAGACCAAGTACCGACTGGCAGGGTACTTGTTAGCCAATATTTGTATCAGACATGCCCACAAATGTCCAGGCTCCAAACCGGAGCCGTTTTTGACAAAGGAGCCACATATTAAGTGTACAGAAGCCCCTGACTGCTCCCCGCCTGAAACGTCATCATAGGGACAGTCATGGGTGCTTGTGGGTGCGACAGGGAGGGCTCTTCTTCCTAAAATGCAGGGGCAAGGAGGGGGCAGGATCAACCAGATACAATTTGAAATAACTTAGACATGAGTAAGTTTATTTTTTACTTGTTCTACTGCATCTGCAAATCGGGCCCCACTTCACATGGAGGTGGGCCTGACTGTACATGGACGTTTCCCTTTAAGCTAGCCCTGGCGAAAAGAAACACAGGTGAGGGGGGTACAGGCAAAGTGGGCAAGCATTAAAGATGCAATACTTGAAGCAACATCCCATTGTGTTAGACAGAAAAGGAAGTGCAAAAGAAGAAGGAACCACTTTGGTTCTCAAAACAGTAGCAGAAAAGGTCAGAGCAAAGGCTGGCCTTCAGGAAATATAAGGGAACACAGCTGGATGAAGATAGAGAGGCATACCAAACTGCCTAAGGGAAGCAGGAAGGCAGTAAGGCAGGCAAAGTCCCAAATTGAGGAAACACTAGCACGAACAGTAAAAGAAGGTGACAAGACTTTCTATAGATACATTAGTGAAAGGGAGAAATCCAGAGGGGTATTGCTAAGCTCAAAGGAGAAAGGGGCATGAGGAGGAGGGACCCTGTAAAGCATCTATCCTAAATAGATACTTTTGCTCAGTATTTACGGAAGAGAAGGTAGGGCAGAGCCCACAGCTCAGCACCATGGACACAGGGGGGAGGGAAGTGAGCACTATTCCCTTCAGAAAAGAAAGGGTCCTACAAGAGCTTGCTAAGCTCAGGGTGGACAAGGCAATGGGACCTGATGGCATACATCCCAGGGTACTTAAGGAGCTAAGGGTGGAACTAGCAGAGCCATTAGCAGAACTGTTTAGTGAGTCTCTGAGCACAGGAGAGGTCCCAGAAAACTGGAGAAGGGCTCATGTGATCCCACTCCATAAGAGTGGTAGCAGAAAGGAGGCAGGGAACTACAGACCAGTTAGTCTTACCTCAGTAGTGGGCAAGATTATGTAGGCACTCCTTAAGGAAAGGATAGTGCAACACCTGGAATCCATAGGAGCACAGGATCCAAGACAGCATGGGTTTACAAATGGAAGGTCCTGTCAAACTAATCTCATAGATTTCTTTGACTGGGCAACCAGATTGGTGGACCAAGGGGGAGCAGTTGATGTCGCCTACCTTGACTTCAGCAAAGCTTTCGGTACTGCTCCACATAGAAGATTGATAAATAAGCTGGGTAGGCTCGGGGTGGGTAAGAAGTTGGTCAACTGGGTGGCAAACTGGTTGACGGGCAGAAAACAGAGCAGTGGTAAATGGTATGCAGTCAGAAGAGATGCAAATCACAAGTGGGGTACCTCAGGGATTAGTCCTGGGGCCAGTCCTCTTCAATATCTTCATTAGTGACATTGCAGATGGACTAGAGGGTAAGGCTTGTCTGTTTGCAGATGACACCAAGATCTGCAACAGAGTAGATGATCCAGATGGGGTGGGCAGAATGAGAAGAGATCTGGATAAACTAGCAAAATGGTCAGAAGAGTGGCAACTTGGATTTAATGCAAAGAAGTGCAAGATCATGCACATAGGGATGAGAAACCCTGAAGCCACCTATAGGTTGGGAGGGGAGTTGCTGGCAGTCACAAAGGAAGAAAGAGACTTGGGCAACATCATCACCGATGACCTGAAATCATCCAAGCAGACCTCAAAAGCAGTAGGTAAGACTAGGGGGATGTTAGGGGGTATTAGTAGGGGCATCACAAGTCAAAAGAGGGAAGTAATAATCCCTCTTTACAAGACACTGGTTAGGCCCCATCTGGAGTACTGCGTGCAGTATTGGAGGCCACACCTTCACACGGACATTAATCCAAACTGAGGCAGTCCAGAGAAGGGCAACCAAATGGTGGCAGGGACTGCATCAGAAGACATATGAGGACAGATTAACGGAGCTCAATATGTATACCCTTGAGCAAAGGAGGGAGAGAGGTGATATGATCGAAACATTCTAACATCTTAAGGGCATTAACAAGGTGAAAGAGTCTAACATGTTTAAATATAAGAAAAATAGCAGGACAAGAGGACACAGCATGAGATTAGAGGGAGTCTGATTAAGGGGGAATGTGAGGAAATTCTTTTTCACAGAAAGAGTGGTGGATGCATGGAACGGCCTATCTCAGCAAGTGGTGGCTATGAATATAGTGCAGGGCTTCAAACAGGCATGGGATAGGCGTAAGGGAGCAATAATGATGAGTATGAATAGATAGGCCACTGACAGAGCAAAGGCCGATGGCACATTTATAAGGTAGAAAAAGAAATTGGCAGACCGGATGGGCCTTGCGGTCTTTATCTGCCGTCAACCTCTATGTTTCTATGTTACTACCTAAATGGCACAGACATTATTGAAACCAAGTAGGAATATGGCTTTTGAGTACTGAGCAGCAGCAGCTTTAGATGGAAGCAGCCATACGAGGCAGTAGCTACTATAGCATGGACAACAGATTCCTACATTAAGGAAAACTGCATAAGAGCCAGGGCTAGATTAACAACTTCTGGGGCCATGGGCAATATGTAATGTTGGGGCCCCCCTATGAATTCATCAATACGTCGGGGATTTGGGGATCTCCTAGGCCCCTGCAAGGCAATTGGTTTTTGATACCTTAAAATTCATTTCGAGGGGTTTCCAGGTGCTTGGAATACAGTTTCTTGCAGTGGGTAATGAGGGTTACAATTTTATAAATTGTATAGTTAATGTAAATTTACATGGAGTGTCAGGATCAGCAATCAGTACAGGCTGCCCAGACTTGAGTAAAATTTATTGCCACTTTGCTGTGTAGCTGCTGCCAGTGGGCCGGCACCAGTGGGGCCCGCCACAGGGCCCAAGTTCCAGTATTTTTTTAAATTAATTTTTTTAACTAATGCCCCTCCCTGGAATTTCACTAGTAAGTCTTTGGTCTGCTTCCAGAATCTCCACCTATCCCTCAATGCTCCTCTTACCTGATCTACTGGGACTCCATGGGCCACCCACAACATGCCACTACATTGCCCTGCAGACCACAGTGGGGTCTGCTATCAGCACCTTGGCAGGCTTTTTCTCCATACATTATAGTCACCCTCAGTGGAGGTGAAGCCTGGAAATACTCTTGGTGGTCAGTGAGCCCAAGATGGACATGAGAGGTGGGAGCAGGGGCAGGCAGAACTTCATCTGCTCAACCAGTGCCGATTTCCCCCCTTCTTTCCCTGAGAGTGAATGCAGCCATGAATGACATCCAGGGCATAAACCTGCCCATGCATGAGTCATGCTACTGGCAGCCATGTCTCTCACTGAAGCTGCTCCAAGCAGCTTAGCCATGTTGCCACCCAGCCTTCTCAAAGTACAAGTCAGGCAGCACGGAGTTAACATACGTTCTTGCCCCCAGAAGGAGAAATGCAGTCTAACAGACACTCCCCCAACCTCCTTCCACTGGCCAGTCCTAAAAATCTCAAGCTTGTTCCCGAACTTGGGTCACAGGCATTACGAACAGCTGTGCTACCACTGCACTGAAAGACCAGCCCATATGCTGTAGTGCCACATTTATTTGGCCCCCAAACCAAATACTGCATGGGATTTATTTGGCTCCCAAGACAAAACAAGTGTTGCATGGCTAAAGACTAACAGGTAGCAGTTATTTTAATTTTGTTTACCTACCTATAACTTGGTGAGACAGAGAGTAGTCCTAGTCCCGGGCCAGATAGCCTGAGCCACCACCAGACTAGGACTACTCTTGACTGTCTCACTGAGTTTTAGGTAGGTAAAAATCAGAAAGCACACCATCAGCAGGCCAGGGCCTGGGGCTCGGGTGGGCTGCCTGGGCCCAAGGCAGTGCCACATACTATTTCTACATAACATTTTGTATCCAAAAGCAATGCAGTGGGTTGGATAGAAAACAGTTAACATTTATGTTTCTCCTACAGTATCTGACTGCGTGAGTTACCAGCTGGAGGAGGAGTAGGAGGAGTAGTAGTCTTCTGCTGTATATCAGTCAGTATGTTTTGCCTCCTGCCAGGTCCCTCCAAGTGGTGGATGGTTGACTCAGGACTCCAGAAGATTAAAGATCTTCTTGTTCTTCTTAAACTCTGTCTGAGACTGGAATTTGGATGGATAACCTACACAGTCTGACACATACAAACAAGCATTTGTCAATGTCGAATGTTTATTTATTAGCTTTTAGTAACCGGGTAAGTGCGCTAGGCAACAGACCTGCTATTTTCAGGCACGACCCGGGAGAGCACAGGACACTGGTTACAATACGAAGAAATGCACAGACATAATATAGGTGTACAGGAGCAAAACAAGATATACATTGGGTAGCACAGTAACAGTTACATAAGGGTACATTTTAGGCATAGATCATAATAAGGATGTAAAATAAAACAATTAGGGTAACCATAAGACAGCTGAGGACAGTAAAGACATCAAGGTTCATAGCCACCTAGACAAACGTATTGCATGGGAGAACATTAGTGTAGTACTCAGGTCAGACCCGACAGCCTGCAGGGACAAAGCAAATTAAGAGCATTTGCATTGGCCAGAGGCTAGGAGGTGGGTGAACAGCAGTTTTTGAATTCTCGATGGGAGGATGACGTTTTCACCATAAGGGGGAGTGAGTTCCAGAATTTGGGAGCAAAATGGTCAAATGCCTGTTCACCCATTTTTGTCATGCAAGGTCTAGTGGAGAGCATGGGGACAGAGGAAGACCTGAGGGTACGGGTGTGTGAGGCAGGAGTTTGGCAGTGGTAGTGTAGAAGTTACAGAGCTGCATAATAGGAATGGCAGTGAAGTATTGAACTGAAGCCAACCCCACCACCACCCTGCAGAGAGTGACAGGCATTGGGGTGTGGCTTTAGGTCATCAGGCATAACGGCCACGCCATTTCACCACACCTCACCCTGCAGACACTGACAAGTGTCACGGTGTGCCTTGGGGTCTTTGACCCTTATGCGCACCCCATTCCATCAGGAAATATGGTGAGATGGGTGCTGTATAGGAGAATGGGGTGAACTTTGGGGCCAAAGAGTCCAAGGCATACCTCGATGCCTCTCACTGGCTGCAGGGTGTGGAATGGTATGAGCATTGCAGGCAAGAATCCCAAGTCACATCCTGATGCCTGTCATTCTCACGGGTTGGGCATTATGGTTGGAAACCGTAATACCTCAGGCATTCGTTGGTATTTTCACTCCAAATTTTCAACATGTTTTTTTTTGTGACCCCACCTCATGAACAGTGGCAATATCAGTTTGTTAGTCGAAAGCTGCTTATGCACAGCGCCTACGGCATTTAGCACCACAGGTGCAAACACATTCCGAACAGGATGTAAAAAATGACAGCTGTACTGTTCATGGAGAGGTGTAAAAAATAGCAATGTTGCAACTTTGTAGTAAAAATATTAAAAAAACTGGTGAAGTCACAAGCGTGCAAAGAAACTGTGCAAAGCACACCCGTAATGTAATTAGTTTGGGAATTTTTTACAGCAGATTGTCAACAGAGGTATTTTGGGAACTCCGATCATGAACAGTGGCACTGTGATTTTTTTTATCTGTCCCGAACAATGATTTCCCACAGTGACCACGCATCTCTGCGCTGAAAGTGTGAAAACACATTTCGGCCCTGTTGTGAAAAATGACAGCTGTACTGTTCATAAAGAAGTGTGGAAAAATGCCACTGGTGAAAATCTGGACTGAAAATATTACAAAGTCATGAACTTACGAGGGTGTGTGGAAACTGCGCAATGCTCACTCGTAACACAGTCATTTTACGGACTTTTGTCACCAAATTTTCAACATAGCCATTTTAAGACCTCTGCTCATGAACAGTGTAACTGTGATTTTCTTAATCTGTCCCAAACATTGCTTTCGCACACTGACTGCAACATTGTGCGCTACATGTGCGAAAACACATTTTGGGTGACATGTGAAAAATGGCAGCTGTACTGTTCATAAGGAAGTGTTATAAAATGGCAATGTTGAAAATCTGGAGTGAAAATATTGAAAATTCACAAACTTACGAGTGTGCGTTGGAACCGTGCAATGCACACTCGTACAACAGTCATTTTTAGGAATTTTTTTCACCAAATTTTCAACATAGCCATTTTAAGACCTCTGCTCATGAACAGTGACACTGATTTTCTTAATGTGTCCCATGTATTGATTTTGCACACCGACTGCGCCATTGTGCGCTACATGGGGCGGAAACACATTTTGGGCAAGATTTGAAAAATGATAGCTGTACTGCTCATACAGAGGCGTAATAAAATGGCAATGTTGAAAATCTGGACTGAAAATATTGAAAATTTGCGAACTTACGAGCGTGCGTAGGAACTGCACAACACACGCTCGTAAAGCAGTCATTTTTAGGGATTTTTTCACCAAATTTTCAAGGTAGCCATTTTAAGACCTCTGCTCATGAACAGTTTCACTGTGATTTTCTTAATTTGTTCCGTACATTGATTTCGCACACCGACTGCGACATTGTGCGCTACATGGGCAGAAACACGTTTTGGGTGAGATGTGAAAAATGACAGCTGTACTACTCATAAGAAGGTGTGGGTAAAATGGCAATGTTGAAAATCTGGAGTGAAAATATTGAAAATAGTGAACTTATGAGCCTGTGTAGGAACTGCGCAACGCACGCTAGTAAAACAGTCATTTTTTGGACTTTTTCCACCAAATTTTCAAAATAGGCTTCTTGAGAGCCCACCTTATGAATGCTGGCAGTGTCGTTTCGTTAATCAGGCCCGAAAGGTGATTTCGCGCAGTGACTGCGAAATCACCCTTCGGTCCCGAATAACGCCATGACAGTGAAATCATTCATGAGAAGGGGTCCCAAAAACCCCATGTTGAAAATTTGGTGCAAAAATTCCAAAAAATACCTGAGATATGCAACAAAGTTGAAAAAACCCTATCTATCCCATTATACAGCTTACCGGCATTTCCTCAGTTCGTGGTCGGCTTTGAAGAGTGCAGACGTGTTCCCGGTCCACCGATGATTGTCGCGCCAAGCTCCGGAGGTAAGTATGGGGTGAGGGGGGTGTGGGGAGGCAGGGTGCGCAGTGGATGGGTGCGGGTTGTGGAGGGGGGGCCTGGAGACTGTGTGGGACCATTTTTAATTTACAGGTTGTTGTTTTTTTTTTAAATTGACGACGCGGGACGTTTGCCATGCTGGGATGGGCTCCTAGCGTGGCACAATGATGGCTGGTTGGGGGGGCTTGGAGCCGACGGGGGATTGGGTGCCCCCGTTGGCCATAGCATCAATTGCCACGCTGGGGTGGGCTCCCAGCGTGGCACCCAGTACTCGGGGGGAGGGAGGACAGTGGAGCAGCCAGGGGATTGGGCACCCCACGTCGGCTATACCATGACACCCACGCTGGGTGGGCACCAGCGTGGCATGTGGAAGGCTTTTGGGGAGTGCAGCACGACGGATTGGGTACCCCGCTGTCGGCAGTGCAAGTGGGGCAGTATGCAGTATGTGTGTATGTGTTTGTGTATGTGTGTTTGTGTGTAGGGGAGCGCGACGAGCAGGCGATATCTAATCGCTGCTCACTGAAGCGTAGCTCCCCTTTCAACTGTACGCCACTGCATTTTGGAGCTGTCATAGACAGCTCCAGCATGCATTGGCGGACTTGGGCCACGCCTGCCAACACACTGACTGAATTGGAAGAGGGGGTGACACACCTCCAAAAACTCGGATGATGGCACTACGTTTCTTGCACATGCGTGCAAGCAAACATAAAAAGGTCAAATGCCCAGGTCTGGGCCCTCTTTTCTGTAGTGAGTGTGACAGACAGGCTGTGTGACCCTTGGCTTATTATTGATGGTAATTAGATTACTCTGCAACCATGACAAGACTACTCTGAAGGCTGACCTTTTTAGTAATATGTACAGAAGCTGCCCTTGACATAGCCCCATGTACTGCCTGCCTGAGTCCACATTCACTGGAGCTTGGGAGAGAGCATGTGAGATGACATGCACCACGTCAATGAAGACACAGCACATTAGCATCCATAAATGCAGTGCCATGTCATGATGTTAAGTGACTCAGCCAGTGAGTGGCTGCGGCTGGTGTGGTGCATTTATCCCCCCCCGCTCTTTGTATAGTTGCTCAGTTAGGTGAGGCTCAACTATCAGTCAGTCAATCACTGTCTGGTTGAACTGGTGAGGTGAAGGTGTTGGGAAGTGGAATTAGGAGATGGAGTTACTCACTGCTGTGGTCTCAGATGGCACATCAATCAGGGCCATCATGTGTGGAAGGGGTGAGGAGGAGGAGGTGGAGGGAATTGCACTTGCAGTGTACACAGCCTGGCCTGCAGACTGAAGAAGATTAACAAGTACCCCCACCCCCCACAAGGCAAGAGCCAAGTCAATTCAGCACAGCAACAAACAGCATCTTAAAAAAAAAAAACGTTAAAAAAACCCCCAAAAAACCTTGTTTTGTCACTCCCTGCTAAGGGCGCCCCTCAAATGCGGGGCCCTGGGCAAATGCCCAGTCTGCCCTATTGTTAGTACAGCCCTGTAAATAGCTCAGGAGACATTACAGTGCCCTTATACTAGAAAATATAGGAATCCATATAAATCTGCACATCTGAAAATGATCTCTGGCCCAGTGTTGTTTTTCTGTTTAAAATGTATAAAATAAACATAAATGTCATAGTTACACAGAGGCATAATCTTATTGTGGGTGTATGTGATCTTTGGACCCTCCATATCAGGTGCTGATAGTTTTACTGTTTGTTGGGTGGAGTGTAAGTTGAATTCTGTAACACGTAATGACTTCTGCTCTATAAACACCTTGATAGGATGAACAAATTATCTCCCTCACTCATCCTCTCTGTCTCTTTCTCTCTCACACTCCATTTGCTTGCTTGAGATATATATTTTTTCTTTCTCTCTCACTTCCACTCTTGATATCTCTTGCAGATTGTTCTTCTGTCTCTCTCATGCTCTCCATCTCTCTCTGTTTTACTTTCACAATTCCTATCCTTTCTAAATTCTTGCTCTCCTTTCTCTGTTTTGCAATCCTTTTAAAACATAGTACAGTGTGCACTGTAACACACAGTTAAGTCATGTTTTATTTATTTATTTATTTGAAAATTGGTAACTGGAAGAGGCACTCTGAGTCAAAGCTAATTTCAAGTGTGACCCCAGGGGTGGGTGGGTGGGGGGTGGAATATGCAGTGCAAAGTCGGTGAGCAAACAACGAAGTGGAATAAGCATTTGTCACTGTCGAATGTTTGTGTGTGTGATGTGTGTGGCAGACATGCATAGAGAGATGAGTAATGTGGGTTGGATCCAGACATCCTACTAACTGCAGGCCTGTGCCTGCGCTGTAATTTAGAACTGTTAGGCTAACCTACTTGTCCAGATGCAGTGCATGGGCCCATCAGACCTTGACATGCATGTCCACCTCTTGTGAGGGGAGGCTCGACAGCCTGCCACAATGTGTTGTGTTTGTGCCAGAATGGTGCTCTGTCCCTCCCCAGGCTTGGACCAGTGCCACACGCTACAGCATCTTTCCCTCAGCCTCGCCCCATTCACCCAGCTACTGAGCTCGCACCTGAACTCAGGTCACTGGGATGGAAAGGCAACGTGGTCCCCACTTGGACAACGGCTATCCCTGCAAGCAATGTAACTTTATAACTTTTCTTTTTGTAACAGACTTGACCACAACATTTCAACATAGTTTTTTTTTTTTTTACTCTCCCCTTTTGAACATGACAGGTGTCATTTATAAAATGATGGAAAAAATGTTGTTTTGTGCCACAAGTGTGAAATACCATTTTGGCCAGGATTTTCAGAAAGTGACAGCTTTCAGATACATGAGGTGGTGTGAACATATGGCTATGCTGAAAGTCTGTGGTCACAATATTAAAAATTACCTAAGTTTTGAGTGAGCACTGAAAAATGCCAAAGCACCATCATAACAGTTTTTTTTATATTTTAACCCTACATTTTCAACATAGTCTTCTTATGACCCCACCTCATGAACCCAAATAGGTGAAAATGTTCAAATCCATGCCAAAACATCATTTCACGCCATAGGTGTGAAAACACATTTTGGCAAGGATTAGAAAAATGACAGCTGTCATGTTCATGAGGTGGTGTACAAAAGTGGTAGTGCTGAAAATTTGGGGGGTCACAACATTGAACATTTCCAAAGTTATGAACAACCACTGAAAAATGTCAAAGTTCTTTCATAACATTGTTGTTTTTTAAATATTTTTACTCCACATTTTCAACATAGTCTTCTTATGACCCCTGTAGGTGAACATTTAGAAATCCCACCCAAAAAGAGATTTCACAGAGTGATTGCAAAATCAACTTTTATGCCAGATTTGAAGAATTTCACCTACATTGCTATGAGGTGGGGTCCAAAAAAGGCCATGTTGAAAATCTGGGGGAAAATATTAAAAAATGACCAAGTTATAAGCACACGTTCCAAACACTTTGAAATGCATTTATTGCATACCTGGTTTCCTCAGTTCCTGGTCCAGGGTTGAAGAGTGAAGATGCATCTCTGATCCAGAGAAGATTATGGTGCTGGACCTTCAGTAGATATGTAAGGAGTGGGGGATTGGGTGGGGGGAGGGTAACAGCGGTGGAGGGTCAGCAGTGGCAATAGAAGTCAATGGACCATTTTCTTTTTTACAATGATAAAAAAAAAGACTGACAGATGGGTATTCTTTATTTCAGGCACTGACACTGGGGCTTTGGCACCCTAGTGTCAGTGTCATGTTTGGCGGCATAGGGGTGGGCTCCTCGGTGTCACACAGTGGAAACATGCAGGGTGGGGGACACTAGCTGGCACCAGTGGTTGGGACTCCAGTGCTGGAAAATTCAAAAGGAGTAGAGGAAGCAGGGAGAGGTGGGAGGGATACTCAGCAGTGAGAGGCAGTTAATTTCATGGACCGAGCATGGGAAGCTCTGGGAGGTGGTAGGGATACTTGGTAGTGGAAGGGGAGTTCATTACACAGACCTGGCATGGGAAGTGACAGGGAGGTGGGATAGATACTTGGCAGTGGGAAGGAATTAATAGATAGAAGCTCCAGGACAATGTGAAGCAATTGACTTGTAACTACAGATTATAAAAAGAAAAACAGAATGGGAGGGCTTATGCAGATGAAGGGTGTCAGCTGCTCTGTGAATGGAGTGGTTGACTCCTTTCAACTGCAAGAAGTTTCCTCCCTGCAAAAAGAAAAAAAGCATTATGATTAGGCTAGCTGATCACTGGGCTGTCACTGCTGAGCCCCCTGCAGCCTGAGCAGCATTGGACCCAACAGTGACACACTTTTGAAATGCAATTATTTGCAACAAAATGTTTGCAGTGCACATACACATGCAACATAAAAACCAGGCTAGCATCAGCCTTACAGAGACCCAGGAGTCATACACTGACTCCGTGAAAACTGCAAAAAAGTCACTTTATTTTTTCATAAGGCAGATATACAAAGTGTGGAGCAGTGCAACATGGATTTAGCTACCCAACGTTTTGCGCCAAATAGGATGCTTAAAGAGCAACTGACACGTCTCGGTAGAGACATGCCAGTAGTGCCCTACGTTGCCTACAGTACCTCTTGGTACAGAGAGTACCACAAACAGAGGTACTGTAAGGCAGAATTATACAGTAAAATTGCAGTGCAGCACAATGCACGCCCCCTGCTGCAGCTTCAGGTCTCCTTCCCATCCAAGCCTGACGATGATGTCAGATCGGGATGGGGACCTAGTCAAATTCTCTTTCGCAGGCGTAAGTGCCGTGAAATTGGTATTTTATAGCAATTTCACTGGCGAAATGCCACTTTCGCCGGTAAAATGCCAGTTCCGCTGCACTTACGCCCATGTGATAGTGGAAAATTAGGGAAACTAAGATTACCGAAAAAAAAGGGATAGCATTCATTGTGACGTTAAGCGAGCTGGGTAGATGGGGTTAGTAATCGATTGAGCTGCATGGGGGTGTGGCGAGTGAGTTGTACTTGACAGCAAGCCAAGGAAAAAACATTACTGAACAAAATAATTAAAAATAATTTAATAGTGCTGTAAAATATAATAAAAGGCATTACTGTGAGATTAAGACAAGCTGTCAGAGCAGTGCAGTTCTGCAGAGCTCTTTCACTTTTGAGCATAAACTGTCATTCTTGTATCTATGATGTAAAGGAACAGTCAAAGTTACAAGAATGACCCATAGGAACAACGAAATATATTGAACTCACATGTAGGAACAAGAAAATATATATTTTACAGCAGTACAAGATATCACTTTTTATTTTGGCATGTATCTAAACACACATGTTGTATACATATAATTATAATTCCTACGTTAGTTTTTAAGCTTTGCATTGCACACAATTGTATATTATCTCTCTCTCTCGTGCCTTATGGACTGTATTTGGCTATATGTCTCTGTTGCAGATTCTGCAGATTTTTATAGCGGTTTTCCATTTTAAACCATCTGGGATTTTTATGGTGGCTGGTGATCTAGCTTGGAGTTTCCAAGTTAGGGACATCCATAATCCTAGCTATGTATTTTCCAGGACTCTTGGGCATTTCATTCTGAATTCACACTTTATGCCCTGTTACACCTTTCCAGGAACTTGGGACATTTACTCAGTTTATCTGAATCTCGAGAGACAGAATATAAATGTGTGTGCAACAGAAGCTTAAAAAGTAATGTAGGAATTATAATATGTACTGAGAAGTGCAGAATGTGGGATGTTTCTAACTTTTATGTGCATTTGTGGCATCTAAAGATTTATATGTCTCCCTTTAATTTACAGTGCACCTTGCAATTTACTGTATGCAACCCCCACAAGTCATTTATAGATCATTAGATAGTTTGGTCGTTGAGTTAAGCTATATTTAAGACATCATGTAGCTCTATGGCTAATTGTTTTTATTTTTTTACATTTTTTTTACCGAATGTGGTGTATTTTGCATGTTGTCTAATGTTTGTAGTGTGATGTTTGTTTCTAGTATGACACCTGCTAGCATTAAGCACTCAGCACTTTTTGTGTGAGCACTAAATGCATGTTCCAATATACAGTACGAGCCAGTCACTATCTCAATTATGCCTGCAAACTCTAGCCTCCTAGTGGCCACAGGAGGTATGTGGCTAATGGGGTGCTATGGAGCCTACATGAGCAATCTGGCTGTTAGAAACATAGAAACATAGAAACATAGAAACATAGAATTTGACGGCAGATAAGGACCGCTTGGCCCACCCAGTCTGCCCATTTCCCTACCTACTGGATTAGCTGCAGATCCTAGTTAACCAGCAGCCTACTTCTTCCTACCCCCACCCCCCAGAATTGCCTTATGACTATCCCATGCATGCTTGAATTCCACCACTGATTTTGACTCCACAACCTCCTCCAGGCTGTTCCATGCATCCACAACCTCTCTGTGAAAAATACTTCCTTAAATTACCTCTGAGCCGCCTCTCTATCTTCAAATTGTGCCCCTTGTTCTTGCACATCACTTTTTTTGAAAGATGCTACCCTCTTGGACTTTGTTGATTCCCTTGAGGTACTTGAAAGTTTCTATCATGTCCCCTCTCCCTCCTTTCCTCGAGGCTATACATATTAAGCTCCTTAAGTCTCTTCATATGTCTTCTCGGTGCAGACCCTGCACCATTTTAGTTGCCCTCCTCTGGACAGCTTCCATCCTGTCTATGTCTTCCTCGGAGATTGGGTCTCCAGAACTGCACGCAGTACTCCAGATGGGGTCTCACCAGCTGTCTGTACAGAGGGATAATAACTTCCTGTTTTCTACTGGTGATGCCTCTCCCTATGCATCCCAGTATCCCCCCAGCCCTCCTTGCTGCCCTCTCACATTGCTTGCCCATCTTTAGGTCATCTGATATGACTACCCCCAGGTCCCTTTCCATTTTTATTGTTAGTATCTCATCCCCATTGTGAACTCTTTCCCTGGGTTTTTGTTTCCCAGGTGCATTACCTTGCACTTCTTAGCATTGAATCTAAGCTGCCATACATTTGACCATTCCTCTAACCTTGCCAAGTCCCTTCTCATCCTTTCCACCCCACCCTGTGCATCAACTCTGTTGCAGATCTTAGTGTCATCTGCAAGAGACATACTTTCCTTCAGTCCTTCTGCAATGTCACTTATAAAGACATTGAAGAGGACCGTCCTAATACTGAACCCTCCGGTACCCCACTAGTAACCCTCCTTTCTTCTGAGTGGACTCCATTTACTATTACTCTCTGTGTCCTATTCTCCAGCCAATTCTTTACCCAGGCTGTCATCTTGGGACCCACCCCAGGCTGGCTAACTTGTATATTAATCTTTGTGTGGGACTGTGTCAAATGCCTTGCTAAAGTCTAGGTAGGCCATGTCCACAGCCCCTCCCTGATCTACTACTTTGGTCACCCAGTCAAAGAAATCTATCAGATTCGTCTGGCATGACCTTCCCTGTGAATCCATGCTGCCTAGGGTCCTGTGCCCCTCTGGCCTCTAGATACTTGACAATTCTTTCCTTTAGAAGTGATTCCATCATTTTCCCTATCACTGAGGTTAAACTAACAGGTCTATAGTTTCCTGCTTCTGCCTTGCTCCCACTTTGTGAAGGGAATCACATCTGCCCTCCTCCAGTCCTCGGGTACCACCCCATCCTCCCATGATTTTTTAAAAAGGGTAGTCAGTGGTGTCACTAGTTCTACCCTTAGTTCTTTTAGAATTCTGGGATGAATCCCATCAGTCCCCATTGCTTTGTCCACCTTCAGTTTTAAGAGTTCTTTCAGAACCCTTTCTTCTGTAAATGGGCCAGTATCAACTTCTGTATCCAGAGTGTTACTACTGTTTGTTTTATGTACCTCCCTTCCTTTGTAAATACTGAGCAAAAATATTTGTTTAGTATCTCTGCCTTTTCACAGTCTCCCTCTGCCCACCCTCCCTCCCTTTATTAAGCCTCACTATCCCTCCCTTGGTCTTCCTTTGCTCCCTGATGTACCTATAAAAGGTTTTATCCCCCTTCTTAACTGAGTTGGCTATCTTTTCCTCGGTTTGGGCCTTTGCTGTTCTGACTGCCTTCCCAGCCTCCTTTTGCTTTAATTGATACAGTTCTCTGTCCTGCTCCTTCTGCGATTCCTTGTACTTCTTGAAGGCTTTCTTTTTCTCTTGAACCTTCACTGCCACTTCCTTTGAGAACCATAGTGGTTTCTTACATCATCTTGTTTTGTTTATTTGCTTCACACAAAGGCTCGTTACCTCTGTGATGGCAGTTTTTATTATTCCCCATTGTTCTTCCACCCCTCCTTCCTGCCCATTTGCTAGTGCATTCCTTAGGCACTCATCCATTTTGGCAAAGTCAGCCCTCCTAAAGTCCAGTACTTTTGTCTTTGTATGGCTTGACTCT
Source organism: Neoceratodus forsteri (assembly GCA_016271365.2). Lineage (NCBI taxonomy): Eukaryota > Metazoa > Chordata > Ceratodontiformes > Ceratodontidae > Neoceratodus > Neoceratodus forsteri. The sequence goes on from JADMNL010000028.1 coordinate 221,423,719, forward strand.
ATTGCTGTGTTTATTGTGAACCATACTGTTCGATGGTCGCTAGTTCCCAGATGGCTACCCACTTCTACATCTGTGATCCTCTCTCCATCTCCATTTGAGAGTATCAAGTCTAATATTGCTCCCTCTCAAGTGGGCTCCAGTACTAGTTGTCTAAGGCAGGGCATCTAGAATAACTGCACTCTTCGAAGTGGCAGCTGCAACTGCACTCCAGTTAACATCTGGCATATTCAGATCACCCATCAGCAATATCTCCCCTTTTTCTGCCATTCTAAGTATACTTTCTATCATTTCCTTGTCCATTTCCTCCCCCTGAGAAGGGGGTCTGTATACAACCCCAGCGGATTGTGGTGCCATTACCTGTCTCCAATTTACCCACAGTGCTTCTTCTCCTCCCTGTTTACCCTTTTGTTCTGTTGCTTTTATTCCTTCCCTTATGTAAAGAGCTACTCCTCCTCCTCTTTACCCTCCTGTCCCTCCTGTAGATAGTGTATCCTGGTATGTTTATGTCCCAGTCATGGTTTTGTGTGTACCATGTTTCTGTGACTGCCACGATATCCAGATGTTCCTCCTCCATCAAGGCCACTAATTCAGGAAGCTTGTTACCTAGACTACGGGCATTGGTACTCATTGCTCTCCATTTTTTGATGGTTTTACCTTCTATTGCAGCATCCCCCACTGACCGTTCTACCTTGGTCTTTTTCTCATTTAGTACCCTGTTTTGTAGGGAGAGGCTGGGATTTTTCTGTTGCTTGTCAGTGCCTCCCCCTTTGACTAGTTTAAAAGCTTGCCAATGAAGCATTTAAACCGATTGCTCAAAAGACTTGTTCCCTTCCTGGACAGATGCAGACCATCCTGCCAGTATAGGCTGGTGTCCCTCCAGGTGGAACCCCAGTCCCCAATGAAGCCAAACCCCTGTGCTCCACACCATTTTTTTCAACCATTCATTAAACTGCATGGTGCCACTACCCTCGCTTCACCCATGCCTTTGACAGGCAGCACCTCTGAGAAGGATACTGTGTGTGCTACTTGTCTTAGGCCCTCCCAACTCTGCAATGTCCTCCTGCACTGCTCTAACCTCATGATGAGCCAAGTCATTTGTCCCTAGGTGGACAATTACATCCAGCTCAGAATCCCTTGCAGCTGTTTTGTGATCCTGAGGATGCGCTTCCTGTCCCTCCAAGCCATGGCACCAGGCAGGCACCTTACTTCAGTTTTCCCAGCTCCTCCCAGTTCTATCCCCTAATAATTGAGTCCCCCACCAGGAGCTGCTTCCTTTCCTTTCCTTGTGGTGTCCTCTGCCTCCTTCCTGTGGGCCTCCCTTGTGACAGCTGTCCTCAGCCTCCTTAGTCTCCTCTGTGGTGCATCCATAGGGGAGCTATGTCCCCAGAATGGTGTATGGATTGTGGAGTGAACAACTGACTGGGTGTGCCTCTGTTCCACCATCCTCACCCTTCCTGAGCCCACTGTGGTCCAACTGCTGTGTTTCTTCACAACCTCTGAGGTAGTGGTGGTGGCTGTGGTGCTCCTGGATGGGAGGTTCCTTCTACTGTCCAGTGTGGCCTGGGGAAGGTCCCCGACTACTATCCAGTGTGGCCTGAAGACGGGCAAATTCCTCCTCAGGGCAGAGAGTTGTCTGCAAAGCAAGCATCTCAGCCTCCAGAAAGACTCCTGGAAGACTGCTGCCCCACTATCCATTACATTGCACTACTCCCCACATTTTTTTTTTTTGTGTGATTGGTTTGTAATATAGAAATATATATTTATAATATACAATGTGTATGCTTATATTGTCAGTGCAGTGGGCTGGAGGATATGACAGTGACATGCACCTTGCACTCTTGAGGAAATTATGTCAGAACCCAGGTATAAAGGAACTATTTCCAGGGGTGGGTGGGTGAGCGTGGGAAGGGATTGGGCCTAAACTGTGCCCTCACAAAACAATCAGCTAAAAGCTCTGACCCACTGCTGCAATGAGTGCCTTCCTGTCAGCAAGATGCCCTACACAACAATTTGATAGAGAAATACCCTGCTAATCAAACAGAGAAAAATCCACACATCCAAGCCAGACAGAGGTAAACCTTCCCAGCCCCAAAACAGGCCTGGTGGTTTGTGCTCCGAGAGCTGTCAGCCCCAAAATAAGTCAGCTGTGCTTTAAACTCTTCCTGCACTGCAAATCTTAAGAATTGTAACAAACAAACGTAAACCTAGATCCACCATCCTCTGTTGCTTGAAAGACTGTCTTTTCCTGTTTCACACTGTAGGTTTTCTGTGACCACCCTTAACCCCAGTAACTCTGTTAAAAGAGTTTAACTATCACAAACTCCTACGCACCAGTAAATTATTTAAAATAGTTTCTGTCCCAAAATCCTAGTAGTCAATCCAGCTACCCCAAGGGACAACCAGAATGCAGTATTCAAACACTTATGAGGTTACTTCCAAGATAAGCAGAGTTTGCAAGTTTTTTTCAACTCCTCAGCCAACTGTAATTCATTTAAAAATAGTTTAACTGTCAGCAAATCCTAGTAGACAATCTAGCTACCTCCAAGGACCTACCCAAATGCAGTATTTAAATCCTTCTGAAGTTACTAACAAGATAAACAGAGTTTACAAGCCCCCTTCTTGGTTAAACACTAAATAAATGTGAATAAAAAGCAATTACCAAGGGTGGTTAGTTTCACCTCCCACAGAATTAAGCAAAAGTGCACGTTTGTTGCAGATATCAAGTGCAATATAGAATTTCTCACACAGCTCGCAGTTGAAGAAAGTAGTGTCCTTCCAGCTCCAGAAAAGTTAGGGCGCACTAATGGTGATTTTTCCACTGGAGAATCTGCCACATTTGTACTGTTATATGCAAATGATCCCCATAGCAGTAGCAAAGCACTATGGCATCATTTGCATCCCATTAGGACATCATTACAGGCTTGGAGCAAACAGAGTTTGCAGCACCCCCTCCTACAGCACCTCACTGGGTGACCAAAAGCCTGTTCCTTGGTGTCTAGTGTTCCTCCCCCCACCTCCATGAGCACCCTACTGCTATGCTGCAAGTATTTCCCTGGTGTCCAGTGATCCCCCGCGGCCCTCTTGTTCACCCTGCTGTATGTTTTAATTTATTTCTTGATATTCAGTGGCTCCCCCCACCCTCAGATCACCATAACAATATTTTTTAATTTATTACCTAGTGTCCAGTGGTTATCTTTCTACCCCGGTAGGAATGCTGCCCTCTACTCTATCCTGCTTGCTCGCTGCCAGCACTGCCAACCCCAGTTTAAGGTTAACCAGTAACTAATGCGTAAACATAGTTTTCTGCAGTTGACATTTAGACAGAATTCAATGTATGATTCAAATATCTCCTTATGTACTTTTCCTTTATTCTTTGTCATTAAGGTAAATTGCTTGAAGATGGGGTTCCCTGTTACTTGGTCTTCATGGGCTCCAGCGGATTGTCTTCAGGTGAAATCATAATCTGTTGCTTGTAACAGAATAACCATTTCACTGGCAAACAGTTGTGAAGCTATTATTCGAGCAGAGAATGGAGATGTCACCTGTCATTAAGCAGCAAGAGCAGATGCAGACCACGTAAAACAGTGAACATTTGTAAGTACTGAATTTGCCTTTGTATATAAACTATGACTGTTTTCAACTTGTTCAGTTTCACTGCAATATAACTATAATGTTTTCCTTACGTGTTCCTGCTGAACCATCGCCTCCCGCCCCACAAACACCCTATGGAAGAATGCTAAAAGTACTGGGACTCTGTCTTAATACCTGGTTTACCTGGGATTAGAACTATATTTGTGGCCAACATTTTACTAGCCGATATCTACTGTAACCCTAATGTCTATGTCTGTAGTCACTGTAACTGTATATGTATTTCACTCAGTACTACTGTATTTTTACACCTATGTATGTATTCATTGTAACTAATTCCGGGTTGCCCCTGAAAAAGGGATCTCTAGTCTCAGTGGGCTTACTCGGTTACAAAATCTAAATAAATAATTAAATAAATGTAATGTAACCCCATAGAATATACAGAATAACTATGTAAATAGGCTACTGCAACTGTCTTTAACTTTCATAAACATACAGGGCTGGATTTTCAGCGCCCTAGAAAATCCTGCAGCTGCAGGCAAAAAACAGATTAAGTGGGCCACTTGCAGAGCTGCATTTTTTCCCACATCCGCACTGTTTTCAAAGGTGAAGCTGGAGTATGACTGGCTCCATGATTTCTGGCAACTTGCAGCTGTTTTTTTCCCCTGCAGCTACTTGAAAAAGTTTTGCCCAGTGGGGCCAGGCATAATACCTCCTGCAGCTGCGGCGGACTGAAAATACAAATCTCTGCAGCTGTGGGATATCAGACCGCAACTGCAGTTGCAGCGTGGGACTTCATTTTGAAAGTCCGGCCCTCATTGTATTACTACTAATAAAGTTTGACTGAAAGGTACAGTAAATATTGACATTTGTAAGCTAAACAAAGCGCACTTTGACTTTTTCAGAGTTGTCATATGACATGCGGTGCTCCTTAAAGCAGCAGTGTTTGTTAGTCACCATATAGTTTTTTTCAGCACTAATCTTTTTTAATATATTTATTTATATCCCTTTTATCAATTACAATGAATAAGAACAACCAGATAAACATTCTAATACAGTCCCCATCTATAAAACAAAAAGGAAAAGTAAAAGAGAGGGGAGAGGGAAGAAAGATCACATTAAGTAAATTAATTTACATTTCATTAAATCAAACCTTGCACTTGCACCAAAATGAGTTAAGCACTAGTATTTTTCTGGCAAAAACAGCAGTATACTCAGATTTGTTTTCATTAATTCCTGGAGGAGGCTATGGGATTTTGAAGTTTTTGAAAGTTCCCACTCCCTTGCCATGACTTCTGTGAAAAAAAAAAATAGCTTGGCACAGTGCTGTGCTATTTACCATCAGAAACATAAGGTACCACCCTCCAAATTCATCCACAGTATGAATCTAGTATTTACATTCAAAGGGTAACCTCAGTGGAGCAGATTTTTTAAAACAGTGAATGGCGGCCATCTTTAATGATGTGAGCCATTAATTACAGAATTAGTTAGAAAAGCTGACTTCAAAATATCTGAGAACATTAAAAATACACTGAGGATGAATCGATGGATGTCAGGGATACATTTTTTCCAAAAAAACTACTTAACATTTTTTTGCCAGCAAACAAATACTGTTGCTTTAAAGCAGTGAGACTGCATAGGTACATGAAATATTGATCACAGACCATTGAATTTGCTTGCTGATGTTTGCCTTAGCATTTAAGAGCAACATTCACAGTACATTCTCTGTAATGTTTGGTTTTCCTCTGCTCTCAATATTTTTTTTTTCATTTTGTGCTGCCTACTACATCACATTGCAAACTTGTCTTCTGCACAAAGCAGAGAAAATCTCCCAAAAGGAGAAATTCCAGATTTATCAGCAATTTTCTTTTCTGAATACTGTCATACATGCCTGGAGCCCACACAGAATTCTGAGCTTTTGCAAATAGAGTGGCTCCTGCAAAACATTTTGTGAATGAAAGAACTTTACTGTTTTAAAAAGCGTTCCTTGACATGCAACTCAGGGCTTGCACTTATTAAAATATTGCATGCAAGGGTGTTTTGCTCCAGACATCTACAACAAGTAGAGCAGAAACAAAAACATGTGACTGGCTGCTGTTTTTAAATCAGAATTTTTTCCGTCAAGACAAGCAAGTAGCACCATAATCTTTTCTATTAAATTTTCAGCCTACTAGGAATTTGCAATGAAGGACTGTAGAAGCACTGATACTAAACAGGTGTTTGTTCTGATAAATGCTGAAACCATGTGGCCATTTAGGGTTATTTTATTACCCATCCCAACAGAAATACAAGTGAGCCCAAGGCGGTCTGCTGAGTATACGTGTCATACTGTATTGTCAAAATGTTATATAGGTACCTTCCCAGTGGCAGGGGTGTCGCTAGGGTGGGCATTCAGGAATGCTGCTCCAAATCGTTCAGCTCTAACCCAAATAAAATTAGACACACTGTTTCCTTTTATTTTTTTTTTGTCAAATATGAGCTAATACATCCTCTGTTTTATCAGATCAGTTCTGTGGTCCATGATTCAAAGTTTGCCCTCAAGCCCCACACAAGACACCTCAATGCCACATAGTGGTAACATGCTATAGTAGAGTATTGCTCGTGCCCATTTATAAAATGGGCAAAGGATTTCTAGCAATCTGACTGGTTGTTAGCCATGCATTAGATGTGTCTAATGCACAGCTAAAACTAGAACCCCCATTTAGAATACACAGGCCCATTTTATTAGTGCAATAAGCCACTCCAGGGATGTGCATTAGACATTCTAATGCATGGCTAGGGGACTGGACGCATTTGGCCTGTGGCCTCATGCCTCACTACTTCCCTCCTAGCCGTGCATTAGAACTGTCTAATGCACATGCCATCGTGTCTTATTGCTTACTTATGCAATCCTCAGTTGTTTAAAAAATTCATTTAAATGTACTGTATTAGCTAAATCAAACTACATCGTACAAGCTTTTACTAGACAAACTTACTAGAAGCTCTTTACTTTATAACTAATCTCACCAGCTTGGTGGTTGAGCATCTTGGATTTCCAAAAAAAGTTATAGCACATCATAGAAACATAGAAACATAGAATTTGATGGCAGATAAGGGCCACTTGGCCCACCTAATCTGCTCATTTCCCTACCTAACATCAGCATGTCTATTCCTTTAGCATTACTACATGTACTTCACAAAAGTTTCAACACTAGTGCTGTGCAGAATGTAGAATTCTGCTGTCAAAATTAGTGTGGAATGATCGTTCCACCCGCAAAACTTCCACCAGAATTTTGCTGGTTCTTCTGTGGAACTCTGCCTGCTGCAATCCTCAGAATAATATTCAGCAGAACAGCATTTTTCCATGGAAAATCATTCCGCAACCATGAAAATACTGAGATCCAAGTATTGTGGAAAAATTAATTCCACATTTTTCTACTGTGGAATTCTGCCATTCCATTTCAGGCAAAATCCAGCAGAATTTTGGTGGAATTTCAAAAATTCCACAAAATTTTGTTCCACCAGAATTTGAAAACTTTGCACAGTACTAAACAGATCAATTTAGCAACATATAGTATGTCCATTCTGTAAATGCTTGTTACAATATGGGCCTTCTAAGCCATGTCTGACCTTCATTTCATAGTACTGCTATGAGTGCTTTGCATGGAGACATGAAAAAATGTGTCATAAGCCATTTGTGCAAAAATTGTGGAAAAAATGCATGTTGTGTTCTTTTAAGTGAATCCACAGTTCTCAGTTATATCGGCCAAATACTGTTTCATTGGCTCTTACTGTCTGTTAGCTTGATCTGCACTGTTATGTTCCCTGTATGATACATGCTGCTCTCTCACTATATTTTTGCATTGTATGTGCCAGTTTCTGGCCCAGGCTGTGCCTGAAAAAGGATTTTGGATCAGAGGAAGGAAGGAAGGAAGTAAGAAAGAAAGACTGTACTAAGTACTTTGCAATGCTGTGAAGCCAGTCTGTAATCCAAAGTGGATATACTGTGCATTTTATCAAATATATTTTCTAACTGCTTAACTAATGGTTACAATTTTGAGCCACTCACTTCATTATTTATGGTTTGTCCCAAAGGAGCTTCGAGTATTAGGAATAAAAATACATTTGAAAAAAGGCCACTAGTACATTTCTTTATGCTGTGGTTCACGTCATGTGGCAGAGCACTTTGTTTACATGTTCCACTTTTCTTTTTGCAGTGTCACCTCTGATTTGAAATATGTTACTGCTTCTCATGCAAAAGCCACACTCATTTATACTGGAAGCCTAAAAAGGTTTTTGGTCCTTCCTGACCTTGTCCAGCTGACCCTTGTCACTGTGCATTTCTGGCTGCTGCCCTGCCTGCCTGCCCCACAGTCTGTGAGTTCACTCCCACCCTGACCATCTTGTCTCATCTGGTACTACTCACGTTCACTCACTGCCTGCAGCATAAGGAAGAAGAGCTCAGCTGTGAGTGATCTGTGCAGAGACGGTCCATCCATGTAGCTAGGCAACATTCCACCTTAGTGCAAGCACCAGTGAGTAAATATTCTTCCTTGTCCTTCCCAATCTGGAAGTGACTATCTGATGACAGTCTGACCCCTTGAATGCTATCACCACTAGTACAGCAACAGAGTGGGCACTACTGGGAGAGTGAGATGCTCACGAGCCGAGAGTGGCAGCGTAGGGGAGGAGAGGGGCAGAATGAAACTTTTATTAAAGAGTGAATAAGAGTCTAAGTTGTATCTCTTATCTGTCTGACATCAGGCTGACTCCTCAAATGCCAGCACCACTAGCACAGCAGCAAAGCAGGGACTACGGAGAGAATAAGAGACTCATAAGCCAAGAGTGGCTGTGCAGGGGGGAGGGGCAAAATGAAATTTTTATTAAAGAGTAAATAAGAGTCTAAGTTGTTATTTCGTATCTTTCTAATGACAGGCTTACTCCTCAAATGCCAGCACCACTAGTGCAGCAGCAAAGAGGGGACTCTGGGGCGAGTGAGAGACTTGCGAGTCCACACTCATCCTGTCCCATCCCATACCATTCACATTCTTTCACTGTCTGCAGCATAAGGACAAAAGGCTCAGCTCTGAGTCAGCTGTGCAGAGGCAGTTTGTCCATGTAGGCAGGAGGTGCTCCACTGTAGTGCAACCGCTGATCAGTAACTATTCTCCCTTATCCCTTCTAACCTGGAACTGCCTGTCCGATGACAGGCTGGCTCCTCAAATGGTGCACCACTAGTGCAGCAGCGGGGGACACTTGGAGACTGACAGACTCATGAGCCAAGAGTGGCAACGCAGGGGAAGGGAGGGGCAGTGTGAAATTGTTATTAAATTAAAGAGTGAATAAGAGTCTAAGTTGTATTTCTTATCTGTGTGATGACGGACTGACTCCTTGAACGCTGGCAGCACTAGCAGAGCAGCACAATGGGGACTACTAGGAGAGTGAGAAACTAACAGGCCAAGAGTGGAGAAGCTTCTCAGCTGGCTGTACGGTAGCATTATATAGATTGAATGAGCCAGCTGCTGTCTGATAGATGTGTCTGATTCCTTTCAACTATACAAAGTTTCTACCCAGCAAGCAGTGAGTAGTGTCATGACCAGAGTGCCTTGCCACTGGTCTGTCACTGCTGAGCCCATTGCAGTTTGAGCTGCAATAGGCTTGGCAGTGACACACCTCTGAATTGCCATTCTTCATAACAAAATGTTTGCTACACACACAGACATAAAAATGACAAGATACAGTAAATAAAGTCATGAGAATTGCTGGTGCAAAAATTAAATAAGACAATAAAACAAGATACTATGCCATAACGAAGCCCTAGAGCATAAAAATACATACAGTGAAATGGATAGGGGAAGACTGAGAACTGCACATGAGATGCTGGTTTGATTAAAAATTCCAGCTAATTATCTAGCAGGGGGCCTGGAGGCACAGGGGAGACACAGCAGAAATTGGGAGACAGGTAGGTAGGTAAGTAATTTGTTAACCCTAGTTAATAAAAGAAATAGGTCTCAACGCAATTGAAGCAAAACACTTATCAAAGATTGCAGAGTTTGCCATCTTGTAGATGATACACCTCACTCTAAAAGTATTTACATTTCTCACCATTGTGCTAGTAGCAACTGATAACCTGAGCAAGGAAGAAATTACTGGAGCTGCTCAATAGTGACATCTAGTGTTCAGCAAGATGCATACGCATATATAATAGCACCAACATTTTCAGAAGTTGCATTTATATAGTGCATGTCAAACACACTGGGTCAGATTCTATAAAGTGCAGTTGTGACATGCGAAATGTATGCAAATGCAACATATTCGATATGCCACATTCTAGAACAACTGCTAGTTGTGACAATGCACATGTTGCATGACTGCACCCATGACCTGAGTCATATAAAGGCATGCATGCCGCAGAGTGGATGGGTGGAGCAAGGCAAACACCATGGTAGAACCAGTAGTGCATAGAGGGAGGGAATAAACAGTGCAACCAACTGCAAGGTGCCAGAGGAGAAAAAATAACTTTTCCCATGAGGAAACCAATATACTGATACAAGAGGTGCACACCAAGGCACCTCTACTGCTCAGCAGGGGTGGAGAAAAATCCACAAGGGACAAGAGGAAGCTTGCCTGGCAAAAGCTGGCCAGAAAGGTCAAGGTGGTTGCCAACCAGAGGTGCACAGTCCATGACCTCTAAAAGAAATTCAATGATGTGAAAAGGGTAGTGAAGCAGAAGCTTGCCCACTATCGGTACTGTGCCCATGGCACTGGAGGTGGCCCAACACAGACATAGACCCTGATGGCAACAGAGCAGATGGTGGCCACACTACTCAATGAACACCGCATTATCAGTGCCACAAATCATGACACCTTCAGAATGCAGTACCCTAGAGGCAAGTGGGGGGCCACACCCCACATCCATGTGTATGGACAAGTGTGCAAGCATATGTGTGACCACCACAGGGACCATCCACAACACAACAAGTGACCATCCTGCATTGCACCCACAGGTGCCACAGGACAAGTGGGAACCAGTTGCCAGCAGGTACCCCAGCAGGAAGATACAGATGGGAGAGGACAGAAGCAGTGAGACCAGCAGTCCCACAACCCCTGATGACCAAGAGGAACCCTATGGCACAGATGAGGAAACATTTGCTGCCATGGAGGCTGGTGAGGATGGTGGAGAGGAACATGACAGTGATGTGCCAAGTGAAGTGGCGGAGGTGGAGGCCGGGGAGGATCACAGGAATTCACAAGGGTCCACACACAAGGGAGCAATATGGACACCAACACCCCAGAGTCTCTGGTGGATAGGGAATGTGAGAGGCATGGTGCTAGGGACACGGTGCACACACCAAGCTTCCATGACAACAGTGCTAGCGAATATAGCCCCCCCCAGTGGACGACCTAGAGGCCCAACTGGAGGAGGTCATGAGGACACTACAGCAGGATAGCGGCACACCACAGTATATCGGAGAGTACTGTGAGATGATTGCACATAAGCAGGCCGAGCTGATAGAGGAACTAGCCACCCTGTGTACCAACGTGGAGATGCAACAATACCGGGTAGAGAGGCAGTTGTTCAAGATCTGCACTGCCATACAGGCAGGGTCATGTGACAGCTCCACAGCCATGGTGGACATTGTAGTGGCCCTGCATGGCCTAGTGAAACAGTCTTAAATGCAGATGGATGCAGTGCTGTGGTGCACCACTGTGTTAGAGCAGTCTATAGTGCAACAACAGCAGCACACAGAGGCCATGACAACAACCCTGCTAACCATTGCAAATGCACTGCTAGTCAGGCAGCAACATGATGCCATATCACCACTGCCTATGGTGGTTGTGCAGCAACCACTACAGCCACAAGAACACCCAACCTGTGGTACCATATCACACAGGACACAGATAGCAGCAATGAACCACCAACAGGGCAGCACCCAGCAAGGTCTCCACATGCACACGGAAGGCACACATGGTCAAGGGGCAACAATGCAGTGCCACTGCCAGACATGAGGAAACAGCAGCAGACATCTAGTTCAGCCTCCACAGCCAGTGCAGCAATGCCCTTGACGCTGCCTGGCAAAAGTGGCCACAATACCAACCCCCAAGAGTCACAGCAGCAGGTCTCAGGGACTGTGACACAGACCAGGAAGTGTGGCAGGAAGCCCAAAAGCATGACAAGTGGAGAGACTGCTCCAGGGACACAACACTGCATTCCACAAGATGGAGTAGATGGGGGTCCCAGGCAAAGTTCCAGGGGACAACAGTCACAGCTGGTATCTGCCACAGATCAAGGCGGTGTAACCAAATGGAAAAGGCAAACCCGTACACAGGACATCATGGGCTAATGAGGGAACCAACAACCTATGGATGCACACTGTGTCCTGGTGAAGTCGCCTGATGGACTGTGGACTGAGTGCAGGGGCACCAACATGTGGACATGAACACCACGCAGTGTCCAATGGTATGGAACTGCAACCAGGGACACCGCTGGTGTAATGTAGGGTGTGAGTGGGCAGAATGGGATTGATTCTGTCACATGTACATGCACAGAATGCACCTGACATTGGTGGTGGTGGGGTGTACAGCTGTACTGATACTGGCACATCTCACTAGTAAACCATTACCAACAACCATACAGTTGTCTGTGTTAGCATGTCCTGTGAATGACATGGGCCTGAACATGGAAACCAAGTGCAGACAGCAAAACACACCTACAGTGGTGGGAGACGATGCATGACTGGTGTGTGTGCAGAGATGAACCCACCACAATGCACGCCAATGGACACCATGCCATCGGGGCCATGTGTGTGTGTGTGGGGGGGGTTTCCCTGTGTATGTGTGTATGTTTCAGTCCTTGTGTCTGTGTACTGCAAGGCATGTTGAACGTTGCAGCATGACATGGCCAAAGGTGTGACCACTACCATGGTCACATGTGTGAATGGTGCCCCACACAACAGGCAGAGCACATGCCAGCTGTGTTGCTGGACATGGTAGTGCTGTGTGGGATGCAGTGCCATGTGCACATATGCAGGTGACTGTGTGCAACATGGCACGGCGACCTGTGCTTCCCTGCCATCGCGGTGGGGGGGCAGCCATGTCACAGTGTTCCCACAATGCAGCACTACAGATAGCCAACACCAGTCCTCACATTACATGCTCCACCACCAATACAGGCTCCTTCCTGTAGCTGCATTGACCTGCACTGTACGATGGCAGTAGTCACCACCAGGTGCCACCCACCAGATATGGCCACCGGGTAGTATGTACAGTGATGCCATGACAGGTGAGCAGCACCGAGCAGCACGTCACCATCATAGGGCAGTGTGTGGTGGACATGTGCTACAGGCACCGGTGCCACCTGCAAGTGTATTTCCATCACAGGTGGTGTGCAGGGTGGTCAGGCCACAGCTGACACATGTACCAGGGCTGGACTGTGTAGTACTGTGAACCTCGCGTCTGTATGGACATGTGTGTCCGTGGTTATGGATGGGACCAGTCCATTGCTGTGCAGACATTCCACTGCACAGTGGCAGAGCAATGTCTGCATGGCAACAGTGTGCCACAAAGGTCCCATCTGACGTCTGTGCATACACAGCAGAGTGCCATCACTCACATTCTCCACTCTGTGCCTTATCACGTGACCTACCTGTGATGTGCGATTGTAACAGCAACACGCAAAACACACAAAGACACATCTGTCAGTATCAACAGCATGCAGGTTTAATGATACAGTAACACAACAGGAACAGGTGACAGTCGCAACCTCATCCCACCCTGCCCCACCATGTCAAACTTGCATGACAGGCATGACAACAATACTGTAAAGCATTCTGCAACAACAACCAAAGCCCAACACCAACGGTTCCTCAGGTAGAAATGGTTTAGCAACAGTGGAGGACAGTGTGCAATACTCAACCCATATCCTCCCCACCCCAGCCCAAGCATGTATACCATTGTAATGGTTAGGAACAATGCTAATAACTATATTCAGTACACAGCCCACAGCCCACCATCTCTCCCCAACAGGTACAACAGGTAACAGAGCTATGTACAGTACAATGAACAGTTTGAGGTATATGACCGTAGCCACCCCACCCACCCCACCCCAACAGGTAGCAAAGCCATAAGATGTAAAGTGTGTACTGCCTACAGTATGCAGTGCCAACACACACAGCCACCACACACATCCACAGCAGTTGCAACACACAGCTGAGCACAACTGACATTACTGTTCACAGTGCAAAGGCACAATGGTGCAGAATGCCTAGCAGGCACCTCTGGTGGCACTTGGCACACCACCATCCCCATCATGGCTCCTGGAGTGTGTCCATGAACTGGCGCAATGAGCCATGCACCTTAGACATGTCCATGAAGATGTCCTGCACAATACCGGCCAGGCACCGATCCCTGTCCATCTGTACCACCGCTGCTGTCTCAACAGACCCTCGTTCCATGACTTGCTGCCCAGGCCCATCCTGTGCACACACAGGGCTGGATGCACTACCGGCACAACCCCTAACTGGTGTGGCCATTCCCCATCAAGCACCGTCATCAAGCACCTGTGTGTCACCTGTAGCCTACAATGCCTGGCACAAATCCTGGTCCTGTCCACTGGCCACATCCTGGTCCTGCCCATTGGTCACATCCTGGTCCTATCCATCGGCCACATCCTGAGCCTGTCCCATGGGTGACATGTCCTGTACCCCTGCTGTGTCATTCATATCTGTGATATCCGCAAGGTCCACTGTGCTGGGGTCCAGCTCAGCCTTGCCAGGGTCTGTGACACTGCCATGGGCTGCAGGTGATGCCAGCTGGCTGAGTCCCATGTTGTGCTCCACACACTCAGTGGTATCACCCTGGCTGGCAGGAGCAGCTGCATGGCTGTGTTGCTGATGCACTCCTTCATTGGTGATGCATCCCTCCCAGATGGTGTTTGTGGGCAGTTGACCCTGGATCGGCATGCTCCCATCAGTACCAGATGTGACACCCTGTCCAGTGGATGCAGTGGCAGCCCAGGCATCATCTTCACCCTCACTAGAGTCTGTCTGGAGTTGTCTTGGCCTCAGTAGATGGGCCCTGATGCACTGGCAGTATGTGCGGGCATCCCCCCTTCTGCCTTTCCATCACTGTCAGCTTAGCATGGGGTCTGGGGCTGATCCACTGCACACCTCCATGCTGTCTGTCACTTGTTGGATGGGAGCGGTACACATGTTACGTGGTATCCCTCATGGACTGTCTTGGCATTACAGTGGTGTGGGGCATTGATGGAGGGACGCAACACAGCAGAGCTGCCAACATGGCCGCACCCACTGTGACCAGGCCCTGTTCCACCACAGAGTTCTTGCCATAGCCTCACCGGCAGTGGTGGTGCCATGGGCATCCCACACCTGACATCAACACATTACACACACACACAAACACACACACACATGTGTGGGTGGAGCCATGCTGTGCAGCACGTATCATGCACTGACAGTGGCACTGGGCCACTGTCTGTTGTGTTATCGTGACACACAGTACAGCCGATCACACATACAGACTATGCTTTGCCATGTGACTGGGTCCGCTGGCACTTGCCTCCCCTGTTTGCATCTGCCGCTGCTGGGTCTGCCTGTCCAACATCTGCATCATGACACCAATGCATCATTACTCACCTTCTGGAGGCCTCTGCCAAGTCCCCATGGCCACATCGCTCTCCCTGGCAACATGCATCATGCATTGCAGGATCTGTGGGTCACGTCTACACAGGTCCTGCCACCTGTGCTTCAGCTGTCTGATAGTACACCTCACACCAGTGAGGTGATGCAGGCGCACAGCTATTTGCTGCCACACTGATTCCTTGTCACTGGAGGTGTGTCCCATACAGCCTGGTTGCAGGTGTGTCCTGCACCATTTCTGCACAAGGTTGATGAGCTGTGCAGTCTCTTGGGGGGTAAAGTTGGGTGCCCTGCCACTAAGGGTCAGCCTTCTCCTGCTTGCCATGTTTGTTTAGGCAGCCTGCACTGACTTGTGTGCCCTAGACCATGTTCTGCAATGTTCAGTGTGGCAGGCTGTGCACAGCATGTATAGTGCACATGGTATCGCATGTACTCCATGCGGACGTTGCTACTCACACGTGTGGCAAATTGTGTGGGAACTATTCACACAGATTGTAGAAATGGACCGTGTGTCCCTGCAGTTGCATGCAGCATGTAGCTTGTTCTGTGGTCGCACTACACACCATTAGAATGCTGACACATACATCACTCACTACATGTATGGGGAGGTTGTGTGGGGTTGTATTACTGCATCTCTGCACATTTGTGGTCTGAGTTGCATGCAGTATCTGCTTTTGCTAGCTTGTCATGTCAGTATAATACATGTATGGCAGTAGTGCCGCATGTGATACAGATGCAAATTGCATATGCATCAATTTCTGTACACAATTGCATCATTTATTGGCCACAACATGTGCCTACATCCTACCATGACTCAGTAGCATGAGCTGGGCAGACCACATGAATGTTGCACCAGTACCATGCACTGTAGACATGCCTCCTGTGGTGCCTATGCCATCCCTCCGCTGCCAGTAGTATGCCCAGTAGGGCTACTGAGTCTGCTATTCCTCTGTCATTCACTCAACGTGTCTGTGTACACTGCTTCCTCAACAGTGTAACTCTCACTCATGTGTGTCTTCTTCAGCCCCTTTTATACACTGCTGGGTTACACCAGCTGACACCTGGTGTAACTTCTGCCAGTTGCTATTGATGTATCCTGCCAGTTGGTGCCTTCTAGAATCCCATTTCATGTGTATCTGCTGGTGCATTTGTCGCATCTCACAGTATACATTTGCGTATCTCAGGGTTTGGCATAACTGCGGCATATGTGCCCTGTGGCGCAGTGGTCCCACCATGTTGCAGGTGCGGTTTCTATAATACCGCATGTTGCAATTGCAGGTGTATCTTGCTAGTTACGCCATTTTTGTTTGGCGTATTGCTTTATCACATGGCGTATCCTTTATAGAATCGGCCCCACTGTATCCCAATGCGCTTTACAACTAAAGAAAGACTGGCAGTGGATGATTTTAAACATTTAGGATCTATTTTTACCATGAGAAAATCACTGACAGTTTAAATTGCATTTTGAAATGCAGGTTGAATTTACTAACTGCAGTGGGGAATTTATTTTGATTGTGGTGCTATGAAGGCTGTAACTTAATTGCCATCATGAGGGCTTCATATTAAGGTTCTTATAGACAAACTCAGATAAATTATTATACAGATAAAAAGAAGATATTTCTAATTCCCTGCTTTTGTTTTCTTTCAAGATGACTGTTGTGTGGGTGAACTTCCTCCTGCAGCACCTGCACACTTTCTTATCTGTTGCTTGCCACACTTCAAAGCATGGCAGCATAGTATAGCAGTTAGAGAACAGAGTTATGAACCTGGAGACCTAGTAATTCCGGATTTGAATCCCACAGCTTCCTCTTGCATATACTGTGTGTCCCTGAGAATGTCTCTTAATCTTCTTGGTTGCTTGAGTTTCTTCCCCCTCATCACAACTATAAGTGAGCTTGGGTCAGTTTGCTTTTCCTGGTCAGATCCTCTAAACTAAGTAAATAAAATAATATCAATACAGCAGCAGCAATTTCCCTTCCCTTACCTACCTGTCTCTGCATAGATCTGGCACAAGGAGAGGGATCATCATGCCTGGTTTGGCCACGATCCTGGAACGTGTCACACTGTTCTTTTTCCTTCTTGCCAGCAGGTATGGCAGTGCTGGGACACTTACCAAAATCCACAATTCTGAGGGCTGATCTGCGGCTACGAGGGCGCCAATCCATTGTGCCAGCTTTTCATACTTACACAACGTTGACATACATTGCTGAGCAAGTCAATAAATTCCAGCACTGTCAACAAGCTCTGAGGATTTGTTGATGAAGTATAATGTTTTCCATCTGGTGAAGAAAGAGAAAAACAGCTGCAAGTGTCCATCATTTGTTGAATGATTACTAAAAATGTCATATCACTACTTTTTGTATGCTGCGGCCATATAAATCTATGTTGGCTGACTGGAAGGACACCATGTTCTGAAAATATTACAAGGGTGAGCTCTTTGGACTCTGACAATGGAGTTTCTTAAGAAAAGCCCACATACAATCAGTAACACCGTATTTTGATAACATTTGCAAGAGCAAGCTACTGTATGTGGACTCTCGAAAGGGAATTCTTCAAGAATGGGCTAAGTTCAATAAATAAATAGAAGTGATATTGCACATAAACAAGAGGCTATGAATGACAGCATAATAGGTACCATTGAGCAGGGCACTGTGTTCAAAAGCAAAACAGGGCACCAAGTGGTTCAAAAAGACACTTAGTGCCTACCACTACTCTGCTCACATGAGCTATGCTTACTGATGAGTTGTAGCAGCTTCCTGCTAGGTCACAAAACCATTGGGACCATTCTAGAAGGAAATCAGGCCACCATGGAAATGGTTTGTAGATCTCTATAGAAATGGTCAGTGGCCCTGCATTGATGCTCACAGTCTCATAAGACCCCTGCCTGTAGTATACCTGACTAGTAAGTGAAGCCATAATTCTGTGATAAGAAGAAATATGTCACTTTGATGAAGCACTTGAGGGGATACCTCACAATGAAGCATCTTTCTAGCTGGAGAAGGGCTAGGGAGGGAGGGAGGGGCAACTGGCACTGTGCCATGCTATGACTCTGTCACTGGTGCTTATCAGCATGTTAGTGAACACTACTAATATCTGGAACACTCATTAAATTGTGACATTGTTGCAGGGATAACTTCCAACTCCTCTGACTAGTGACATTATGTATAGCACAAAAGGGTGGTGGTGTAACAAGACAAAAGAATATGTTATTTTTTTCTGTGATCACCCTCTGCAACGTAGCATAGAGCCTGCGATCTTTAATTTATTTGCTAACTTGTTAGAACACTGGTGATCCAGATTTAGTTTAGTTAATTTGATAAGAAGTTAGAACACTGGTGACCCAGGTTTAGTTGACAACTAGTTAAAACACTGGTGACCCAGGTTTAATTTAGATGTTTAGTTAATTTGATAACTAGTTAGAACACTGATGACCCAGGTTTAGTTTATTTGATAACTTGTTATGAACACTGATGACCCAGATTTAGTTTAGTTTAGTTGCTAACTTGTTAGAACACTGGTGATCCAGGTTTAGTTTAGTTTATTTGATAACTGGTTTGAACACTGGTGACCCAGATTTAGTTTAGTTCATTTGATATCTAGTTAGAATACGTGTGACCCAGGTTTAGTTTAGTTTAGTTGATAACTAGTTAGAACACTGGTAACCCAGGTTTAATTTAGTTTAGCTGATAATTAGTTAGAACACTGATGACCCATATTTAGTTTAGTTGATAACTAGTTAGAATACTGGTGACCCAGGTTTAGTTTAGTTTATTTGATAACATTTTAGAACATTGGTGTAGCAGATTTAGTTTAGTTTATTTAATAACTTGTTAGAACACTGATTACTCATGTTTAGTTTAGTTAATTTGATAACTAGTTAGAACACTAATGGCCCAGGTTTAGTTTAATTTGATAACTTTTTAGAACCTGGTGAAACTGGTTTAGTTTTGTTTAAGTTTATTTAGTAACTTGTTAGAACACTGGTGACCCAGATTTTTAGTTTATTTGATAACTTTTTAGAACACTGGTGAAACATGTTTAGTATAGTTTAGTTTTTTTAATAACTTGTTAGAACATTTGTGACTCATGTTTAGCTTTGTTTAGTTTATAACTAGTTGGAACACTGGTGATTCAGGTTTAGTTTAGTTTAGTTAATTTGACAACTAATTAGAAACTGATGACCCAGGTTTAATTTGGGTTAGTTAAAAACATGTTAGAACACTGCTGACCCAGGTTTAATTTAGTTTATTTTATAACTCGTTAGAACATTGGTGACCCAGGTTTAGTTTAGTTGATAACTAGTTAGAACACTGGTGACCCAGGATTAGTTTATTTGATAACTTTTGAAACACTGGTAAAACCAATTTAGTTTATTTAGTAACTTGTTAGAACACTGTTGACTCACATTTAGTTAATCTGATAACTAGTTAGAACACTAATGACCAGGTTTAGTTTAATTTAATAACTTGTTAGAACACTGGTGACCCAGATTTTGTTTAGTTTATTTCATAACTTTTTAGAACACTGTTGAAACAGGTTTAGTTTAGTTTATCTAATAACTTGTTAGAACACTTATGATCCATGTTTAATTTTGTTTAGTTGATAACTAGTTAGAGCACTGGTGATCCAGGTTTACTTTAGTTTAGTTAATTTGACAACTAGTTATAAACTGATGACCCAGGTTTAGTTTAATTTGATGACTAGTTAGAACATTGGTAACCCAGGTTTAGTTTAGTTTAGTTTATTTGATAACTTTTTAGAACATTGATGAAACAGGTTTAGTTTAGTTGATAACTCGTTAGTATATTGGTGACCCAGGCTTAGTTTAGTTTATTTGATAACTAGTTACAACACTGGTGACCCTGTTTTTTAGTTTATTTAATTTGCTAACTAGTTAGAACACTGGTGACCCATGTCTCATTTAGTTTATTTGCTAACTAGTTAGAGCACTGTTTGAAAACCTGTTTTCAAGTTTGAACCAGGCCAGCAGACAACTACAAATAAAATAACAGTTATTACAGAAAAAAATACGAAATATAAATGAGCACACAATATAAAACAATGACTTCACAGACTATATTTCCTCCTTGTTTCATTCAGATGTCATGGGCATGTGAAAATCCTCCAGTTTGTAGTTGTGGAAACATGTACATCTACTTCATTTCAGGGTGGTTGGCTTGGAAGATCTGGACTGGACCTGTCTAGCTTTTCTCATGATGCTACTAATAGTGCCATCTGCCTTACCTAGCACCATCTGTTGTCAGTAGTGGGTGGAATGCTAAACCCCTGAGTTAGCCTGAACTATATGTAATATTCCTAGCTAAAGACTCATTGTCAATAGCCAGAATTTCCTCCCAAATGATTAAGGGTCAGTGGTCCAGGGAGGAAGAGGGAGCTTTGCCCCAAAAGGCAAAGGGCTTGGAGTGGGTCAGGTATGGGAAGGAGAGGAACAAGGATTTAAAAAGATTGTGTCAGCTGTGGGAAAGGGTGTTGCAAAGTTCTTAATTAATGAATTGGAAGACCTGGAAGGGCATTAGGGCACATGTTGCCTGGGCAGTTGGAAACCTTATCTGGAAAACTGTTCTATAACTGCATATTGGCCCCCATAGTAAGCCCTACCATTGATTTAAAAAAAAACTGTCCAGTGCAGGCACCGCACAGGTTCTTATTCAATTGATGAATAAATAATTACCCACTTATGAATGGGATGTGGTGTGGTTGGCAAGTTGTGGCAGGCTAGGTGTAAAGCATACACATAAGCACAAGTGGATAGAAGATAGGAACTGTCAATGTTTGGATTGTATTGATGTTCTCAAGACATAATTACTCCTGTTATGGAGTGTCTATATGTTAGTAATGTGTGGCAGTACCTGGCTTGTTGAATGGAAGGAGCCCTTTTTCTCATTCATTGCCTATAAAGAATTGGTATTAGGCATCATTTCACCCCATTGGAAAAGCTATAATGATTACGTGTTGGTACTGATGTCTGCTTTGCTTGTATTATATGGCAGGTGAGATGCACCTTTACCACTCAGCAAAGATGGTTAGATACCAGGATGCTGTTTCAAATATACCATAGTTATAGCCTTACAATGGGTGTACCAGACATAAAAGTTTTTGCAAATAAACCATTAAAGATTTACTGGAAAAATATTACTTGGCTGGCAGTGGGTGTACTGGGTGAAACACATGGCTGAGTCTTTGAACTCTATTGTTTTCCTGGAATTTTGTTTTTCTTTTGAAAATTGTAGGTATATGACCATATTTTTTATGTAGTAACAACAGTATGGTGGAGGGCTAACTTTGTTATGGATGTGTGCTGTTTTTGTTTTTCTTGATTATATAAGATTTTATTTTAAAAAGAACATTCCCTTTCGCTTCCTCCATAAGGGCCATGGTTTCTTTTACTTTTTCCTATACAATGACCAGAGACTGGCAGTAAGGATCTTTCACAAAAGGTAGCCCCACACTATGACATAAGCTCGGAGTTCTGAAGTATATTGAAAAGCAACAACAAGTCACTTCTCAATCGTCTAACCTTCAAACTGAAGAGGCCACTCTCCCTTAACCATTCCTCATATGTAACATTTTTAAGCCTAGGTGTCAGTTTAGTTACTTGTCTCTGGACACACTCAACCATCTTGATGTCACCTTTCAAGGATGGAGATCAGAATAGGGAACAGAAATCTAAATGAGGTCTGTTGTATGTTCTATACAGCGGCAGTATGAACTGTTCATTCCTTAATACAAAGGATTTTTTTACACTTCTTAACACAAAATTAGCTGTTTGGGTCACGTTTTTACATTGGTTCAAAGATGAAAATACATTGTTTATGATCACACCTAGATCATGCTCACTAGTTACTGCTTTTAATTGGATGCTGTTCAGTGTATATATATATATATATATATATATGAAGGGGGTTATTTTTTTAATTTTTTCCTAAATGTAAAACTGTGTATTTATCATTGTTGGATTTCATTTTATTACTTCTTGCCCATATTTTAATTTGTTTCAAGTCATATACTAATGATTGATATTTGCTGATGTTACTAACTTCCCCCCTTAATTTAGTGTCATCTGCAAATTTTACTGTGTTGTTATTTACTGTATATTATGGTGCATATCACCAATGAACAGACTAAAAAGAATTGGTCCAAGCACATAACCCTGTGGAACCCCACAACCCACCGTACCATCCTCAGAATAGCGACCACCGATCCTCACATGCTGTTTTAGTTCTGTCAGCCAGTTCCTGAGCCAGCTCTCCAAATAAGTGCTAAATCCTAAGTTTATAAGCTTTTCCACTAATTATCTGTGTGGGACCATGTCAAAAGCCTTGCCAAAGTCCAGCAGAATGACATCCATGGGAGTGCCAGAATCCAGGCTCCTACTAACTTTATCGTAAGATGCAACCAGGTTAGTTGTACATGACCGTCCTTCAGTGAAGCCATACTGAGTCCAATCCTTTAGTCCCATGTACTCTATTTCTTCTTCTAGGCATGTTTTAATTAATTGTTCCAGAGTTTTACATACTAGTGAAGTAAGACTAATAGGCCTAAATTTAGTCAAACTATTTCTGCTACCTTTCTTATAAAGTGGAAAAACAACAGCACTCTTCCAGTCACTTGGGATATCACCAGTATTTAGGGATTTGTTAAAAAGGATAGTGAGGGGGTACTTAAAACTATTGCTAATTCACTTAATAGCCTAGGATGGATATCGTCGGGGCCTGGAGAGGTATTTGCTTTGACAGAAACTGATGCATTTTCAACCTCTTGAGGTAATAGGTACTTTCTAATCCCTTCACACATGCTAAGTTCCTATTCACACTTTTCCTTTGTTCCAAACACTGAGCAAAAATATATATTAAACAGGTTTGCTTGCTTTGTTGGATCTTTTTTGCTAGTCCCATTGTCAATTATTGAATATATTGCCCTTAAGCTTTTTTTTAATTTTTGCTAGCACCCATGACCCTCTGAACCTCCAGTGCCAGGGGTGAGCATGATGCCTACTGAGTCATTCACACTGATCAAAGCAGAATTAAACTGATTAAAAACTACAAAAACAACTTACAACACAAGCAACTCTCACAGCTACCATACACACAGAAATGTATTTTTTTACCTCTTAATAAGAGTTCTTGCTGTCTCAGTGCCTTAACCACTCTCAGTCACTAACTGCAGAAACTGTCACACTGTCTCCTGACCCCTCTGTGCTTTTGTGCAACTTTTGTACAACCACTATACAAAAAACTGGTGAGGCCTCATCTGGAATACTGTGTACAGTTCTGGAGGCTACACCTTTGTAAGGATATAGACAGGGTGGAGGCGGTCCAGAGAAGGGCGACTAAGTTGGTACATGGCTTGCACCAAAAGACACATGAGGAGAGATTAAATGACCTCAATATGTATATACTGGAAGAGAGGAAAGAATGGGGAGACATGATAGAAACCTTCAAGTATCTTAAAGGCATAAACAAGGTGCAAGTGAATGACATCTTCCAGTTTAGGAGCTGTAATAGAATAATGGGCCATGATATGAGATTGGAAGGGAGCAGGATAAGGGGTAATGTAAGGAAGTTTCATTTCTCAAAAAAGGGTGGTGGATGCATGGAATAGCCTGCCCCAGGAGCTGGTGGGAAGAAGCTCAGTGGTGGGATTTAAACCTGCATGGGATAGGCATAAGGGAGGGATTACCTGTGCAATCCCAAAATGCGGTCTCCTGACCAACATTTTGCCAAGGTTGGGAGACCACATTTCAAAATCCCGATGGGAATTTGCTTTGTGTGGGGGGCCTTCCCCCCCAAGGTCCCCCTAACTAAAATATCCAACTTCGAGGGGAAGCATACTTTGGAGTTGGGTGTTAGGATTGTGGAGGAAAATAAATGTTTTTAAAAAGTTCTCACTGCGGGAACAGAACCCCGTCTCTGATACCTTGCTGACCAAGCTGTAGGAACATTAGCACTGCACATTAGAGGCAGCTCGGCCAGCACCTCTCCCTGCTGTCTCCAAATGGTTACACCAGGTGAAACTATGTTTCATGGGGGTAACCCAGTATTTTGCTGGGCAAAATACATTTGCACCCAGTGAAATGACATTCCATGCAGCGAAATGACATTTCGCTGTTGGGATGCAATGTCGGGCATCCCTAATTATGGGATACTGATGCCGGGCACCTACATGTCAGGACCCTCAGCTTCGGTATCCTGTAAGGGAACCTAAGGGAACCCTAGAGGCAGGAAAAGAGGCTTAAGCCTATGACCAAGTAGGGATCAGTGGCTGCTAATAAAGGTAGGGAACATGGGCAGACTAGATGGGCCTAGCTGTTCTTATTTGCCATCAATTTCTATGTTTCTGTGTTTCCACATCTAACTCCAGAAATGTCTCTCCTTCTCTCACTGTGCCAGACACATATTTATTGCGCACTGTTTCATCGCTGACTACTTGCAGCCCTTCACCAGTCTTGGCTGTCCTGTTTCTCTGTCTCTGTCTCTCTCTCTCCCCCATGTCATTTGAAACTGCAGGAAGGGGGTGCTGACCCTGCTAATAAAGCCATGGGGGGAGAGTAGGACGAAGGACAGTCCCTGTGCTTTTAGTGATAACTGGCTCAGTAGTGAGGGTGGTAGAGTAGGTCTAATTAACATAAAGAATAAAGGTATATTTATCAGAATATTAAAAATTCCAAACTATCAATTTGACAGACTTTATATATTTTTTTATTAAAGGACTGAGTGCATAATCACAATAAGACACTCCAGGGCATTGATAATTGGGGATTCACCCACTTCTTGTGTTATTAAAATCATTGAGCCTTCAGATTTGTGACACACTACACAAGGCATGGGTAGATCCCCCCATAATCATTGCCATGTTATGCCTTATTGAGAGTGGATCGGGGTGTAAGATTAGAGTCCTTTTACAACTATTTTGGGAACACTGGTAAATTCTTCTCTTTAGGTGGTTCACCTTTTTTCTCAACAGTTTCATCTATTCCATCTTTAAGTTGCCCTACTTTTCATTTTAGATTTATAAATCATAGATCTATTATGAAATATCTAAAAAATCTTAGGACTAATTCTTGTATGTGGCTTGACAGTTTGGATACCCGATTAATAAAATAGCAGTTCATGATGATCAGTCCCGATACAAAAACTGGTCAGTATGTCCTTCTGCTTTCATATTTTCCCCCAAGATAGGAAAGAGGTAGTAATCACTCCTGTACATAAGGGTGGCAAGTCTCCCCTTGTGGAAAATTATCATCCAGTATCCATTGACTGGCTCTTTCTAAGCTTTTGAAATGCATAATCTATGATCAATTGATGGAATATTTAGATTCTAATCAGTCATTGTCTGGTTGTCAGCATGGTTCCCAAGCTGGCTACAGTACATACTATGCCTTGTTTTATTTTACTGATTTTGTTTTTAAGGTATTAGAAAGAGACAAACATGGCCCAGCCCACTGGATCAGAAGGCTGAAGTACTGGGCACCTCACCTGCCTCCATGTTGGCAATCCGGGTGCAGGAATAGACCTTGGATGCCAGAAGTTGGCTGGGAAGGGAAAGGATAGACCATCTGGAGGACTTCTCTCCTTTCCTGGGGAGGGAGGGTTACAATACTCAGCAATAACCTGGCCTCTAGTGTTGGCTGGGGGTACGGCAGCCAATAACTTTTTGGATGGGGGGGCACAGTGAAGACTGCCAATGTCCCATGTGTGCATGCATGCAGATGTCTGGGCACCATTGCACATCCACTTGGCAATAGAGAAAATGGGAAAACATGGCTTCCTGGGTGGTCATTGACTTACAGTCACTCAATAACCCTGCATCTGATGAATACCCAGGCCATGCTGCCTTTGCATAATGGTAAGTACTGGTGGAAAATTGGAGAGAAGGGGCTGGGGTGGATGGCATCTGGACAGCTGCTAAGGGACAGGGGAGGAAAAAGAACTAACTGCAAAAAAATTAAAAAAACAAGAGTCGAACAGGTTGGTGGCATATTTTTAGGTTTATCTAAGGCATTCAACTGGGTTAGTCATGATTTGTTGATTTGGTGACTTAAATCTTTTGGTTTGACAAAGGATATGCTGTACTGGTTTGGGGACTATCTGACCACTAGAAAGCACTGAATCAAAATGGGTGAAGCTCTTACATCCCCAAGGACACTGAGTACTTGAGTTCTGCAAGGTTCAGTCCTGGGACCACTGCTGTTCAGCCTCCTCATCAACAATCTCCCCACAGTTTGTCAAGATACCACAGTTGTACTATATGCAGATGATGCAGTTTTATTCATAAATAGTCATACTTCAATGGACTTGAATTTATATCTGCAGAAGAATTTTCAGTTTGGTGCAATACTGGATCTTACAGAACAGATTATGTCTAAATCTTAAAAAATGAAAGCAATGTCTCTTGAGAGGCTGAACAGCATGGGTTTCAGGCCTGACCCTGTGTCAATAGATCAGCAGCCAATTGAAAATGTATCATCCTTTCATTACTTGGGGTTGATACTTTATAGTGCCCTGTCCTTTGCATAACATGTTGATAATTTAGTGAAAACTGCAAACACCCATTTGGGTGTATTGTATCATAACTGAACAAATTTGACACAAGAGTCAAGTAAACTCGCTACTCACAGTCTTACAGTATATTTCCTTTAATTGATGAGTGTTTATCAATTTACATGTCTGCATAGGAATAGGATGGGGTCCTCTCCAGGATCAGGAAGCTTTACAACTATGCTTCTCATTTTGTCCTCAATGTAGATATCCATATGCACCATTGTCACTTATTTAATGAATTGGGATGGCTTTTAAGGATAAGTTACTTTGTTGTATTGTTAGCATGGAAGATTTTACAGTGGCCTGGTTTCCCCCTCACTGGTTGCTTTTCTGCCCCAGGAGGAGGTGGTGGGAGGAAGCACCAAAACAAGATTTAGCTTATAATTTAAGACCTCAAGCTCATGAAAACTCTATAATACTTTTAATAAAGTCTGCCTTGGGCTTATGTTTTTCTGCCTTTCAACTTGTGAGTACTTCTTCCAGTTGTGGAGCCCTCACCTCAGAAAGGACAGGGATAGGTTGGAAACAGTGCAGCACAGATTAACAAAAAATGATTCAGGGTCAGGAGGGCAGATCCTATGATGAGCGTCTCAATGCACTAAATATGTATTCACTGGAAACCAGAAGGGGGGGGGGATATGATAGAGACTTTCACATTCCTTAAAGGAATTAACAAGGTAAACTGTGGGGAATTATCTACTCTGAATACCAACTCGAGGTCATATGATCACAAGTGGAAATTAACAGGACGGAGGATCAGGAGTGAGGTGAGGAAGTACTACTTTATGGAAAGGGTGGTGGAACCATCTGTTGGCCAAGGTAGTGGGTGCAAATATAGTCAGGGGATTCAAGCAAGCATGGGATAGAATGAAGAGAATAGTGGTCATCTGTCCCCTATTGGGGAGGCATAGTACCCTGGAGGAACAATAGGCTTCAGGGAAGGTTCCAAAGATTATAGGGAATATGGGCAGACTGGATAAACCTTTGGTGTTTTTCTGCTGTCATGGTCTGTGTTTCTATGTTTCTATGATAAGCATTGTAATCATTTTCCAATTAGTGTTAAAGTTAGTTTTTTTGTCTTTAAATAGACTTTTTGAGTGTATGGATGTATTAAATTTGATGGTATGGCAATGCTTTCACTAATTTTATTTATCTGTATACATTAAATTTATATTTGTTGCATTAATTTGCTTGGATTGTATTTCTTGGCATTGTTGC
Organism: Neoceratodus forsteri; assembly: GCA_016271365.2. Taxonomy (NCBI): domain Eukaryota; kingdom Metazoa; phylum Chordata; order Ceratodontiformes; family Ceratodontidae; genus Neoceratodus; species Neoceratodus forsteri. The sequence goes on from JADMNL010000028.1 coordinate 221,451,722, forward strand.
CCCAGGTTGCCCATGAAAATGGGCCGTTCAGCTCATTGGACCTATTCTGGTAACCAATCAACTCAAATCAAACTCTATCTTACAAATCTTCTAAACACAACTTATGTGTGTGTCGGCTATAAACCATAAGTCAGAAATGTTCTTAATATCACACCAAGAAAGGCTGGAAGAAAGGCCCTCTTACATGCAACACTGACCAGCTGGAATGCACTTCCAAAAATGCCTCAGGGACATGAACAAACTACTGTAGTTCAAGGACACGTTATCCAACCTTTCAAATAAACAATGCAAATGTTTTAAGTGGCCACCCTGAGACACACACACACATGAACACACACACACACACACACACACACACACACACACACACACGCTCTCTCTCTAGTTAGTTGGCATCTGGTGCAGCAACTAGGAGTGAAACATTACATTTCAACAGCAGTGGGAGGAAGGGAGTGCTGTCATTTTTTAAAATAAGAGAAGAACTTAAAACTTATTATAAATGACCCTGGGAAACTCAAGTGACTTACATATGTTTATGGGGTCCATTAGTGATGTCTCCAACTGAATGACAGCATCCTCTGTTGCTGTCTTGACTAACCGAACTACTCAGTTTCACTTTGCTGTCCTTTCACTTGAACAGTATGAGATACCCTGATTAGTAAGACACGCCTCTACCTGATTCTATATACATATAAAATAAACTGCTCAGACTTATGAAAGGGCTAGTCTACTGTGAATTTTCCATGGATTCCCTTTCCTGATTTTTCAAATGCACACAGTTCTAGTGATTCTGTTTAAAGTGCCAGTTCTGCCACTCACCAGCATTTCTACTTAGACCATTGTAAAGTAATATTTTCAAAAAAAGAGTGATTTATAAACTGATAAAGACAGAATCAACTCATTATGTTAAAGGGTGTAACTTGTCACTGTTCCATGGGAGACACACTGTGCTATAAATGACATCATGCTGCTAATTCCACTGAATGCTATAGTGCTGGGAGATGAGGGTTAAGACTGCAGTATCAAAAATATTGAGGTTGATTGCAGCATCATCATTGTTCTTTAGTAGGGACTAAAAGCAAAATGCATAACAAATTACTGTCCCCGGGTTGTTTGTTAATCTTTAATTAAGCAATAATGCATGACACGGTGTGCATCATACTGGGTAACATCACGCCTAGGGTGGTTGGGCATGCAGCTGAAGGCCGAGTACATCCAGCACCAGAGAAGTGATGTTTTCCAAGCATGATACATACCCAGGAGTGTATTATTGCTATTATACAATGGATTATTTACATACAGAATAAATAGTGTTTTAATTTTTTTGTTGTTGTAATTTTTCAGTGTGGAAGATTATTTTGTTATAAAAGAGTTCCTTTTAGTGCTCCTTCACTAAATGGAGCTATTTTCATTGAGTTCTGTGCAGCTGTGGCTTCTCGTGTAACTCTGTCTTTGTTCTAGTCCTCCCCCTCCCCCCTGTTTTTCAGGTGCGCTTCTCAGTTCCCACAGTGTCATTTTTTTAAAATGTTTTTCCTAATGCTGGCTGTTCCCATCCAACTTTAGGATGTGATACTATATGAACTGTTGTTTTGTAATCTACTTATTTCAAACGGTATGGCAAATGAGCTGTAATCCAAAGTTATACCTGATATATGTATGTATGTACCTTTTCTTACTTAAACAATAAAAAATGTTTAACTTTAAAAATCCTTCTCCTAGTACTGTATTCCAAAATAATAATTTGTGCTTGGAATTCAGCAGACTGCAGCCAAGGTTAAAATTGTTGGTTTCAGCAGCCAAGTTTAAAACATGCAGTGGCAAGGGATTATGGAATACCTGTGATTGGAGGATGTTTTCATTGCTGAGGTTGGTTTTGCATTATTTGTTGTTTGGAAGGGGGTGCATTTTACCTTTGAAAACTGATGCTGGTTTTGTATTATTAAGTAAACAGTAATTGGAGGATGCAACAGAGTAGCGTAACTGGTCAGAGAATCTGAGAACCATGCACTGTTGTAGTCATGAAGTGCTCACTGCCTCACTTGCTCATTTGTTTCTGTAAAGCAAGTAAGGGGAAGAAAATGAAAATCACTTAAAAAGGGATTTTGGTGCAGTTTTCAGATGGCCTTGTATATACCATTGCAATTTCCTGGTTCAGTTTACATAAACAATGACAAGGGGGAAATAAAAAGGGGGGGGTGTGCAGTGATTTTTATCACATTTCTGAGGTCTTTTTGGTGCTGAACCTTCATACAGTGACATTTTGTTCAGATAACAGCACTTGCAAAAGTGGGCACTTCCCAATCAGAGTGCAAGAAATGTTCTTGCCATTGCATCATGTTCATTTTCTACTTTTCCCTAATACCAGTTTGAGAACTACATGGCAATTTAATCCCAGTGCTCAGCATTGTGAAACAGGAGACACAGGTTCTGGCTCTATCATTCCTACAGTACTAGCTCACTGTGTGACCATGGACAGATCAGTATAGTGTAGTGGTTAAGGGCACTGAACTGCAAATTTGGAGAACTGGGTTTGAATCCTGTCAGCTCCCACTTGCAAACTGTGTGACTCTGAGCAAGTCACTTAACTTACTTGTGCTCCCAGGTAGCACCTGGAAACAAGCTCTGGCTTAGTGTGTCTTTTCTTGTTAAACAATTTTCCCTTCCCTTTCCACATCTGTACCAATATAGGGAGAAGCCGAAACCCAGTGAAAGCAAGATTTTGAATCCCAGTTGGGTCATCCTGAATAAATGATTTTTTTTAAATATGTGCTTATGTTATCTGATCAGTTTATTGTTTTATCATCTAATTTAATTTACAAACAGTAAAAAGTCCTTACTTGCACCATATGTGCAGTATCTGATTGTTATAGTTATTGTCAGCGTATTTTTATTTTTATGTTAGAATGTTTTGCCAGGAAATTTACACTGAGCTGAAACTCATTTCCAGGTATCCTGGGAACATGGTGGGGCTAAGCGACTTGTTCAGGATCACACAGTATGCAAGTGATGGTTGTGGGCTTCAAACCCAGGTCTGCTGGGTCTCCAGGTTGCTTTAACCCTCTATATGATTCTAAAGGAACAGCTGGCAGAACACTTAATAGGTCATTACCATGACCACAGAAATGGAGGATAGGTGGGAAAAAGATTTTGAGAAAAGTACTAGTCTTTTGGTTAAGTTATTTTCAGAGATGGGCTGCAAGGCCCAATGGACAGATGAGGATTTTTGAATCGAGTAAGGATAGTTTGGATATATAGCACTGGATTTTCATCTGCGTCCCCACCACTTGTGCTAGTAAGTTAGACCACTTAAAATGTTGTCCAGCTATCATGCACAGCTGCCACAACTTGCAGCATCACAATATCCCTATAATGATGCCTCCATCAATCTTAGCTGCATGTGTCATTATTTTGCTAGAAAGCAGCTGTAACTGTCATAAATGTGGCATAATGTTTGAAAACAGCAATCTAACATTTTGCCTTATTTACTCTGCCATAGGTGCATACTGAAATCTGGACGTGTACCTGCAGCAGGATGTCTGCAGGTTCAGCCTTCAGAGTACAATCTTTGATTCATGTGTCTCTACTAACCACATGCAACTATTTTAAAGCTCCAAACCCAGGGCAAAGCATCATGGGTAGAAATGAGTTTGAGAACTTAGAATGTATGCATATGGTTGGGAGAGAAGCACAGGAACTAAAGAAGTCTGGACGTTTGTTCTCTCCCTGTAACACAATGAGGACCCTGTACACTGCTTTTCTTGCAGACTACCTCTCCTGTCTGCTACCTCTAAGTGTACTTAATGTCCAGATATGTAGTCTACGTGATATCTCAATTTTTGATCCGTCTGACTTTTCTCAGATTTTTGGAGTGTCCAAGTCTAAATTCAATCCAAGTGCAGAATGCTGAACTGAGAATATCATATTTCTGATATTGAAATCTGGTTATGGATTTCAATCTCCAAATCTGATTAATTGGTATTTAGGATATTCATCAACTAAATCCAAAAATCCTAAATCCTTACTTTTGGATAAGATTCTGATGTATACAAATCTGAAACTCAGACACCAATAATCTCTAGTTTGGTCAGAACATTTTGCAGTTGGACAGATGTGGATACTGGATGTAGATATACACACAGTGGCACTACCTTGTGGATACTGAACTGAATGAATAAGCCACATTTTTCCCATCTCTAGTTATTTGAAAGGAAATAGTTATTTTGTTTTAAAACAGCTGTTTGGGATTTTTGACCTATTCAGTTTATGGTGGCTATTTTGAATAAGGTTGTACATGTAATGTTTTGACTCACACTATATATATGTATCAGTATGGAATTAGTTAATTCCTTCACATGCTAGTAACAGAAACTGTTTTTACATTGCTCAGAACATTATGAATACATAAACTGGTGCTGCACAGTGTAGTTCTCTGTTGGAATGTACAGTTTATGAGGCCTATGAGTTATGAAACCTCCAGGAGGCATTCCTTTCGTGAAGGGTCCCTGAAACTGGGAAGTGAATAGCTCTCACCAGTGAATGAATGGCTGTAGGACAAAATGCAATCAGTTTCAATGTTTTCTTTCTGAGACTTCTTGAAGGACTGATTGTTTCTTAGCAGGAGACCACATCTCTTAGGAATCAAGTTTCAACCGCCCCATATTTCTTCACAATTGGATTGGGGCCATAAATGTCATGTGTATTCATATACCCCTGTTTTGGAATACTGCATAGCAAACTGTAAACAGTTTATTTTATGTAACCCCTGTTGCCCTGCATTTGCATTCATGGAAACTAAATCTTGCACTCATGCTCTCTCTCTCTCTCTCTATCTCTCTCTCTTTCTCTGACTCAAAATTAATTTCTCTGGAATAGACAAACTAAGATTCAACATCTTGTTTACAGTTGAGTTATTCTTCTGTCATGTTTTGCAGCTTGGGGGATGGATAATTAATTTCAGGAAGGTCACATGATGCTGGTCTGCTCAGTGGTGGTCCAGTGGTATGGTAGCGTCAGTCTGCCCTGCCACATGGGAGTCCCAGGATTGCATCCCGACACGTTTCACCCACCCTTGGGTCAGTGGGAGCCTATTGTGTCATGATGTTGAGGTGCTTGGCTCTTGGTGGACAACATTAACTGCCTGACACAGATCACTCCCTGCCAGCTGGTAGTGGCCACAGAGTGAACTTGGCATCAATGCAAGGACAATCACTCACTCATTTTCCTGACTGGAAGATGAAGTACTGTTGTAAACACTCCAGCAATAGAAAAGTGGACAGGGAGTAAAAGGGTCAAACTTGATCCACACATCCTTTCTGGTTTATTGTATTAAAGTGGAGGTTCTAAAAGACCTTATTTTAATTTTGCCAAATCGCTCACTGTTGGGGGATTAAACATCTCAGCTTGGAGTGGTGTATGACAATACACAATGTTGTAGAGTATACCTATCTGGAGTAGACCTCTATAAGGTGTAATTTTGGGACATCCCTATACCTGATCGGATGTCAGCACCATACTGAGATGGGAAGGGGACCTCGGGCTGTAGTGAGGGTGGACATTGCCCTCAGCCACTACTAAATGGTAAAAAAAAATCCCATTTTAAACCCCCATTTTTGTAATGCAGTACTCCAGTATGTATTGCTGGCAGGGGCTGTCACAGCTGTCACATCTCTGCAGGGACATGGCAGTTGCTCTTTAATTACTGATCTTATATTGCTATTTTTGGCTACTTATAACATGGATAGGTAGTATTTCGATTAACTGAAACTCCATTCCCCAAGTTTCATTAGCCCGACACCATTTGCCTGAAACACGGTTGCCCAACAGGTGAAGTTTACCTGTGGTAGAGTTTGTTATGTAAAGTAAGGGGGGTGAGGGGGCAAAGCTCCATGAAACATAAAAAACTCTATTCTGAGGGAAAACTTCACCTTTCGGGAAACCATGTTTCAAGCTGCTGGCATTGGGTTACTGAAACTCGGGGAACCGAGTTTCAGTATATCATAATATATCCTATGGCTATACTGTAAGCACAAGATTAGAAAGTTGACACACACTGCCTGCTTCTTAGGGTATGTGATTCTATCTGTGGCAAATTGGTCTCTTACAGACTCAACCTGTGACTGTTGCCAGCTTTCTTGAACCCTTCAGATGCCTGCTAGGGTACTCAGTAGCTACTACCACTCATCATGGACACTCTCTTGGGATATGTCTAAGCCTGAGTCTCTCCAGAGGCACTGTTCACACAGTATAGTGCTCCTTGCGCAACCCACTCATCTCTGTCACAGCTAATAACATCTTACTTTAGAAACAGAATATGCTAACATGTAGCCTTCTCTTCTGAGGCAGAAAATAATCTTTTATTAGTTATAAATCAGTTAACAGAAACACAAAGTATAAAAAAATAATATTTTAATACTTTACTATATTTACACATATGGTACAGGATATCACACAAAAGAATATGGGGACAGTAATTCTACAGAAATGAAAAAAGAACACATTTTGAGCAGTAGGTTACACACAGAAAAACATAACTCCCTCTTTTCTATTTAGCAAGTTAGAATAGTTTACCACACAAGACACCTTAATGAATCAGGGCAGACTCAAACCTTAGATGTGAATTGTTCAGAATCCTAAGCCTTACTGACTTTCTCTCACACAACTCAGATTAACAAAGGCTTCCCAAAAAACAGTCTCCCCTACCCTTGGCACACATGTCCTATGACATCACTCTCAGGTAAATTCTTTGTGTTTTAAGAGCTGGGTCCACTTGAAAAATTGGTCTGATCTGGACTTCAAGCTTTGTATGTACAAATACATCTACTTTTTGTCCCAAGTCCTGTCTAGCCCAGTAGGGATGGCTGGTTAGCTAGCTAGCAGCCCCAATTTGAAAAGATATATTCCTTTTTGAAGCTCTCCCATAAATTGTCCAAGGGTCCTGACATGATACAGGTCTCAGAGCCAGTTGGTCTGTCTCTGATAACAATCTTTGACTTTTCCCAGGAATACCACTTTGTCTCTTCAGCTGCTAAATTCTAACTGATCCTGATGCAGAAAGAATGGAATAAAAAATACAGTAGTAGGCATACATAGCAAATTATTACACTATCAAAATGGGGGGACATTCTGTTCTCTAAATCTAAAGTTACTGGGACTGAAAAATGTGTGGTTTATGTAATTGCGAAATTTCATTCAAAACATTTTGAATGTATGGCTGCTTATAACTTAGTTCACTTTAATGCTAGATACCTGAACCTTGATACACATATCCATATAGAGGACTTTGAACCTATTAAATAAGATGCAGTTCACAATAGCAGTTTTTAAGTTAGTGGAAATAATTAAAGTTTTAAAGCTGGCAAAATTCTGTAACATTTTTGTGGACATTTCACAAAATTTCATGGAACTGCGATTGTAATTTAACCTGAAATCTGCAATTAGAAATAAAATTTTCCCTAGCTATACATAGAAAATGTACTTAGTGTAAAACAACTGTAAGTTAGTTAAAAATGTTAATGTATGTAACATTGCATGTTAACAACTGTATGTATTTGTTGTACTAATACTGAATGTCTTAAAACTTGTCGCTTGTGAAAACAGGAAATATTGCTCATCAGCCAACAAATATAAAAAAAAATTAAAAAAAATAAAATGAAATGAAGTTATTTACATGATTAAGCAAGAATTTTATCAGACACACAACTTATCACTTGTCTTACATAAATATCTTTTGGATGAGACGTTAAACCGAGGTCCCATCTGCCTGGATTGGTGGTAGTTCAGGTGGATGTTAAAGATCCCATGGCACTTATCGAAAAGAGTAGGTTTTTTTTTTATTGAATTCACACATAAAGCATACACAACATAAATCAAGAAATATTAACAAAAATCAGAAAGAAAAAGAAAAATAACATGATCACAAATCATAAAGGGAAAGGAAAAAAAAACACCTCACTTATATTTTATAAAAATTTGAAAGCCTTTCCACCACCTATATACTTTATCACCAGAATAGTGCAATAAAGCAGCATGATATACAGAATTCATTGCTTGCGTAACTAAATAACTATATACAGAATATGGCATCATTTTTTGGGAAAGAACCCATTGGCACCTTGCTTGCCACAAATAAAACCTTAAACAACAGAGAAAAATGAAATATGTTTGTAAATGAAATTCAACATTCCCAATAGGTAAGAGACCCAGAACAAGAGTATTATAATCTAAGTCAAGTAACCAATCCATATTCCACTTTTCTTTAAGAAAAGACCAAAGAGGTTTTGCATATGAGCAAGTCAAGAAAAAATGGGACATGGTTTCTTCTAAATTAATGCATGATAAGTACGGACAATTTCTTTCTGCCAAATTTTTATGCTTAGCATTACCTCGAATGTTTAATCTACCATACACAGTGAGCCACAAAATTTCCCACATTGAAGCAGGCACCCTCTGGTTAGTAAGTTGTTTAAGAACATGCCCATGAAGGGCTGGAGGACAATCTTTAAAACTAGGTTCCACAGGATATAAATGAGTTAATAAATGAAAATAAAAATGTTTCCTAGTATTATGCAAAATAGTAATTCTTGAAATTTTCCATTTATATAATTTCTGAGCCATAGGACAGAAATAGTCAGGAAAATATAATCGGGAATGAATTTTCGGTGCAATATCATGCCACCCATTTAAATAATGTTTAAATACCTGCTGCACAAGACCCTGTACACCATTGGAAGAAGAGGAAATTCTATAAAGAACAGTATGGTAGATAAATAAAGAGGAAAAAAAAACAGGTTCGATCATACCCAGTCCCCCTTTTGCCTTACTTAAATACGTATAACAGCGTTTAACTGGGTTAAGCTTATTCCCCCACAACATTTGGAAAAACATTCCATATAAAGAAGTCTCCAAAGAAGAAGGTAGTGGGAAAATATATGCAACATATTGTAACTGAGGAACAATAAACTGTTTCAAAATTTGAATTCTTTTAAGTTTAGACAGTTTCCAGAATTGCCATCTTGTAACTTTAATTGGAGATTTTGACAACGCAGAATCCCAATTATCAAAGGGTAAATTAATTGTACCAAATTTAATACCCAAAATGAAAATAGGTTTTATAGAAAAAGTAATCCCTGACACCTGTTGTAAATCAAAATCCCAAGGGCCTATCAATAATCCTTTACTTTTAGCAAGATTTAACTTTGAATTAGAAACCATAGGATATTTAACAAATTCCTGTAAAACCAAAGAAATATGATCAAAATGTGAAAAGAAAACACAAATGTCATCTGCATAGGCCAACACTGAGAGATTAGAAAATGCTCCCCAATCTGACAATCTATTTAAATTCAACTTAGCCAAAATTTGAAGCAAGGGGTCAATAGAAAATAAATACAACAAAGGACTGAGAGGACATCCTTGCCTAACTCCGGTAGTAATAAAAAATCCATCCATAATATGTCCCCTTAATAACACTTTAACGAAAACATGAGAATATAACAATTGTATATTTTTAATAATAGATACAGGTACCCCATATTTAGCTAATGTGGAAAAGAGAAAACACCTGTCAATCCGGTCAAAAGCTTTCTCTTGATCCAACGAAAGAACACATCCTTTATTACCCATCATATGCAATATTTCAATAAAATCTCTGATAATAATAAGCTCATCATGGATTTTTCTTCCAGGAAGTCCACAGTATTGTTCTACTGAGAGAACAGAAGAAGCATAAGTCCTAAGCTTAGAATTAAGAATATGGGTTAAAATTTTATAATCAGAATTCAACAAAATAATTGGTCTCCAATTTGAATTATCAGCTCTATTTCCAGATTTAAACAAATAGACTAATAAACCTTCAGAGAAGGAAGTAGGAATCTTCTGATGCTGAAAAAAAAAAATAAACAGTATGCAGAATGACAGAAAGTTCTGATATAAAAACTTTATAAAACTGATTAGGCAGTCCATCCAAACCTGGTGAAGTGCCCGTACTAAGATTCTTAATTGCTTCTATAACATCTGGTACAGTAATTTGTTGAAGCAACAAATGCGTATCATGTAAGGCCAATGGCGTCTCAAAATTTTGTAAATAGTCTGTAATTATCCCATTAGAAGGGGCTACTATAGGTTCCATAGAGCGATAATGTAATTTAATTAACTCTTCCATCTCTAAAATAGAATCAATCCTATTTCCCTCTGCATCCTGCAAAAATTCAAGAGTCATATCTGCATGGATTTTTTTACAGGCCTCATACAGATCTCCTATGGGTGTTTTCTGAGTTCCACTAGATAACATTGCCGTAATTATAGAGGCTCGATCATATTGAAAATGTAACATTTCCTTTTTTACATTACTGATTTGTAGTGAAAAATCATATTTGGTAACATACGATATAGTAAACAGATGTTGTAACTGGATTCGGAGGGACAAATATTTCAAAAAGTTTTTGATACCTAAACCCTTGCTGTAATTGCTAAAGAAACTCTGTAAATCTAGTTTGGTGTCCATCCACCATTCTCCAACATCATCATACAAACAAAGTACAGACAATCTGGCAGACAATAATGCTATAACATTGTTTCGAATATCAGAGGATTCCAACAAAGAAGGGTTCAGTTTCCATCTATTCCTGACTTTGGGAATATAACTCAACCTAGCAATAGTAAATTTCAATAATAGATGATCAGAAAATTCACTAGGGATGATAAAAAAGCGACCCTGAGGAATATTCCTGGAAAAAAAGGTGATCAATAGTTGTTTTAAAAATACCCCTAACGTAAGTAAATCTTGACCCTCTATTATAGACACTACAATTTATGAACCCTGCTGTGCGAATAATAGATGATAACATGTTAGAATCACAATAGATTTTTTATGCTTCCTCCCCCTACATGATCCCTTGCAATGTCACAGTTAAAATCTCCACCTAAAATAATCTTATATGAGGAGACTAAGTAAGGCTGAACCAATTTTAACAAACCCACCCTATCGGCCTTAGTTTGAGGCCCATAAACATTAAGAAAACAAAAAGCAAGTAGTTTCCATTTTCCATCTAACATTAATAAACGCCCAGGAATTAAATCAACTAATTTTACTAAAGAAAAATCATATGAACCAAAAAGAATACCCACCCCATCTGCACACTCAGGCCCAAAGGACCAATAAGATGGCCCCCAAATCCAGTCCCTTTTAAACAAAAATAATTGATCTCTAGAACACATCCAAGTTTCTTGTAAATAAAAAATATCAAAACCTGAATCATGAATAAAGGAAAAAACAGCCTGACGTTTAACCGCATTTAATATACTATGGATGTTCAAAGATCCAATAGAAAAAGAAACCATAAATTGTTTAGAAATCTAAAAACCAGGGTCATAAGCTTGCCTTTTCATTTCTTCCTTTTTTTCTTTTTTTCTTTTTATAATCTCCTCGATCTGGTCCGATCAAAGGCTGACTACTCTCTACCGATTGGGTATCTATATCCCCATGTTCCATGTCTGAACTCTCATCTGGCAGGAACAATGCAGCATGTGTATTATCTGTATCCTCAAATACTGGAGTAATTGATTTAACTGGAGGTTTAACGTTCCGAGAAGAACACCTTCTGGCCACAAGTTGAAAAGCCTTACTGTCAGCCAAATCATCTCCAGGAAGAACAGGTTCCTGATAACAAACAGATGTTAAAAGGGCAGCACAAATAGGGTTCTCATGCGTAAGGGCCTTGGGCTCCGAGAGTACCACGGGGGGGGGGTCAAGGCCTTGTCCTGTAAAGAAACTGATTTGGGGTTTAAAATAAAGGAGGTAAGGCTACCCTGAACAGAAGTGAGGGCTCCAGATTCAGGGAGTCCCTTGGGGGGGGGAACCAAGGTCTTATCCCATAAAGGAATCAATTTGGGAATTAAACCACTGAAGGGAAGGCCAGAAATAGAATCCTGGGCTTGTTGAATCAAAAGATCTGGACTAATACAAGAAGGTTTATTCTTAGCAGCCCAAGGACATTCACTAAAAACATGACCACTATCCTCACATAAATCACATTTAGTAAGATTAGTACACTGCACAGCTATGTGATCGATTTCCCCACAATTATCACATCTGGCCTTATCACAGGTACTGGATAAATGAATTTTTGCACCACATCTATAGCAGGCCCTAGGTTGCCCTGCATAAAAACATACTCCCCTATCCCTCTCCAACAAGAAGGAATTTGGGATATGTTCCATGCCATTGTCCGTAGCCCTTAATTTAACCTTGTATTTCCACCCCCGGTCCAAAAAGATTCTGAGTCCAATAAGGCTTCTGGTTTACTTAAAATCTCACATTTCTGTGACAACCAAAAAGTGATATCATCGACGTGAACACCCTCATTTCGAAACATAACTGTCACAAATTTAATTAAAGGTTTAGTTAAGGGAATAACTAAAAAAGGGGTCCAAATGGGGGAAAACTTAACTTGTGCATAACGCTCCCAAAAAAGATCTAGTGCATGTGCAGTTCGAAAACTAACATCATAATTGTCTTCCCCAGATATATTAATAAGGGCAAAAACATCTCTAGGGGAAAAAGATAAAGAGTCATTTAATAAAGTACGACCAACATAAGTTCAGTCAGGTCTATCCTCCAGACCACCTTTATAGCGGATACGAACAGCATTCCATCTAGATGCAGCCTCCTTTTTAATTTTGGAAAATAAATCTGATAATAAGGGAGTTTGATTTGAAACAGGGTCTTGATGAACAGTAGCTTGTTTCTCTGTAGTAGGCAGTGTAATAGGGTTATGTTCTTTGGGAACTTCCACCACCTCAGGACCCATCTGAGCCACAGAGGTGAAACAACCAGTTTTAACAGTGTCAAGATTCTGTGCATCCAGTGTCAGGGAACCCAGGGTGGGACTCAAACCTTTAACCTCTGAAGGCTTCCACTCTGGAGATGATTGTAAAAAATTTAAGGAGGAATCCCAACTAGGATCTGGTAACCAGGTCCCTTTTTCAGTCTGAAGCCATCCTGCCCTTTGTAAGGCATTCTGGGGTGTCCAGTGTTCGTCAACGTTGGGCAAAAGTAAAGGGTCAGATGCTGGAGCAGAAACAAGTATATTATTAGAGTGTTTAAGAGGTAGAACTGACTGCTGCATGGTAGTTTGAGACTGAAAAGAGGATTCTTTCTTTAAAGCAAAAAAAGAAAAAGTAGTAGCCCCCGTTTGTACTCCTGGGCTAGATTGATATACAGTGTCACAGTGAGTATCATGCTGCAAATTTTTATCCACAGAATTATTCGGAAATCGAAACGCGAAGCCTGCATCAGACATGAGAGGAGAATCCACCGAAACCACAGCGGGTTGCAGTAACACAGTAGAAGTAGCCAAAGTATCTGGAATGCAGTCAACGCCCTCAGGCAGAATTTTACTAGCCACAGGGAGTGAACGAGAAGCGATGGGCTTTCGGCACACACCTGAATTAGTGCTAGAACTGCCAGCCCTCTCACTAGACTGAAGCGGCTTGTTTAAAAAAAGAAAACTAGGCTGTCGGCACACACCCGCTGTGTTAGAACTGCCAGCCACTGAAATACTGTGCAAGTCTGAAGGAGATTAAAAAGCCAACTCACCAGCCACAGTAGAACCCGCCGGTTGTACAGTAGTCTCAGACAAAAACGAAACATTCTCCGGTTGCACCGAATGGAGAATAATTGCCTCATTTCTTAAAGATGGATTAGAGGGCTCCACATGGTCATTAGATGCAGCAATAGTACAAATTGTAGACGAATCCAAGTCCGTAACACATAAAGCTGTGTTGAGGGTAAAATTTTCAGATGAACTCAAATCTTCAGCTGACAAGAAAATCTCATTCCCTTCACCTTCAATTTCGGAATCATGCTGATTTTTAGAGAAAGCCTCTTGCCGAAAAGAATCAGGAGAGGAGGCTAGCCCTCCCAATTCTGCAGCATCCTGCCGGTCTGACAACTCCCTCTGAGTGGTCATCGTAATGGCCAAAAGGCTCCCCTACTGGCCACAATGCAGAAACATCAGCACAGCAGCATCAGAGTAGGGGAATTTCCTCGGTGTCCTGGCCAAATTTCCCTCATTCACTAAAAATACTACCAACAACTTAATCTGGTTCAAGGTCAGTTGGCATTCATCTGTATCCCCCTCCCCCGGGTCATGGCTAAAAATAGGCAGGATTTGTCTAGTGCACTTGCCCGGTCAACAAAAACTAACTAAATAAATAAAATTCAAGTTTATTACACATACATACAAGGTTTTTGAAAGATCACAATATACGTTTTAAAGAGCAACTGACACGGCTCGGTAGAGACTTGCCAGTAGTGCCCTATCCTGCCTACAGTACTTCCCGGTACAGAGGTACCACAAACGGAGGTACTGTAAGGCAATATTTAATGTGAAGTGTGCCCCATTGCAGCATCGGGTCCCCTTCCTGATCCAAACCTTAGTGTGATGTCAAGTCGGGATATGGACCTGGTGAAATGCCATTTCACCAGCAAAAGTGCTACAGAATTGGCATTTCGCTGGCAAAATGCCATTTTCGCTGGCAAAATGCTAATTCCTCAGCACTTTCGCTTTCCCAGGTCCCTTTCCCAACCCGACATCATCCTCAGGTTTGGATCGGGAAGGGGACCCAATGCTGCGGTGGTGGCATGCATTGCGCTCTGCCACATCTTTATAGTAAAATATTGCCTTACAGTACCTCTGTTTGCGGTACTCTCTGTACTGGGAGGTACTGTAGGCAAGATAGGGCACTACTGGCACATCTCTGCCGAGATGTGTCAGTTGCTCTTTAAAGAGCTGGTGACATGTTCAGGAGAACTTTAATAAAACCTAATATTTAGACATAGTCCAGGTTGTATTTCCCACTAGTGCTGTATTCCTCCTCTCCATTATTTATTACTGAGGTCATTTGTATGAAAACAGGATCTTAGCCCTGAAGTGTTTATCTATTCCTGCTGCTTTCTCCCTACCTGAAGTCATTGAGCACTGCTTGTGACATCACAGTTACTCCCATGGTAACAGACTGTGATGTCACAACAGAGGATCATAACTTGAAGTAGGGAGTAAACTACAGAGGGAGATGAACTCAAAGAAACTCTAAGGGATAAAGATCACATATTCATGCAAATTTCCTTAGTAATAAATAATGGGGAGGAGAAATATATAAAATATAAATGGAATGCAAGCAGAATTGTACCTAATTATTATGCTTTTTAAAGTTTTCTTGGAGGTGTCAGTAGCTTCTTAACACTAGTCAAGAAATCTGCAAGTTTAAAATGTTATGTGGTACAAAATAACTTTTATGTTTCTTGGCAAGTGTAAGCACAGGATGTTTTTCTTGCACTATTCTTAAAACATCCTGCATTTATACTAGTCAAGAAACATGCAAGCATAAAATATAGTGTTTAAGGATGAATGAGGGAATCTCAGCATGCACACCCTATAAGAGAGGACAGAGAGGTGACATGATAGAGACCTACAAGTATCTCACAAGAGTAAAACAGGTGCAGGGTGGGAGTCTCTTTCAAATAAGAAAGAGCACCAGTGGGCATGCAATGAAGCTGGGGTGCTGGGGGGTGGAGTTCAAGAGAGAGATGTGAAGAAATATTTCTTCACTGAAAGGTTGGTAGACACCTGGAACAGACTGCCAGTGGATGTGGATCAGGCTAAAACAAAGGGGTGCTTAAAGTATGTGTGTGATAGATACAGGAGTATATTAGAAAAGAAGCAGTGAGGCAGGAGGGTTGCTGGAGACAAAATTGGCTCTTAGGCAGGGAACATCTGGGCAGACTAGATGGGCCAAGCAGTCCTTTTCTGACAACAAATTCTAACTTTCTATGTTTGTAAGAACTGTGCAAGGAAGATTGTTTTACACTGCATACATACAGGTAAGAATGCATGTCATCAAAGGGTTGGTATAAATCTTTAGGTACAATCTGAGCAGTAAGAAGCTACATGTACCTCTGTGAATACATTGTACACATTTACTATTTAGGTACTATTCAGCTTATAATGTATATATCTTTCTTAGATTTCTCTTTCCTGTCATTACTGAGGACATTTGTATGAAAACAGGGTCTTAACCACTTACAGTTAATCTGCCCTTGTTTTATATTCCCTACTCGAATTTACATCCCTCTATAGCTACATCACAATGAGTCACGGTAATGACCGTGATGCCACAAGTAGAGTATAGTATTATGACCTCAGGTGTATGTTAATACTGATGTGGAGACCACCCTAAGAGTGATAATAAGCATGGTCTCATGCATTCAAATTAAAAATAGCAGGAGCAGAATTAAGACAAATACAATACTAGATAGACAAGAGTGTATTACAAGGCAGTAATACCACTGAGAGGTTTTGGGGACATGGAACCTTGAGAGCAAAGCTCGAGAGGTGCTAAAGTCCCCAAAACCTCGAGATGGTGTTATTGCCTTGTAAAAGACTTATCTTTCTGTTATTTTTTGTAATATAAGGATCCATTGAAAATACTACAGTTGGAGATGACCTTTAAATTGTAGTATTATCAGGCAAAACGATAGTATTATCACTTTTCAGGATAGTATTATTGAGAGTAGTAGTGTATTACTGTGAAATTTTTGTATAACTTAGTAAAGTATTATTGAGGCTTATTCATATATTACATTCCTTTTAAACATGTAAGAAATATGCAAGAATTTATTAAGATTATTGCTTGCATATCTGTTTATATACTTTTTTGCATGGCATTTCAACAGCATTGTATCAGTAGCTCAGTAGGTTGCATGCCCTCCTGTAGAGTCAGAAGGTTATGGGTTCTAGCCCCACATCAGGATGAAAACCCAATACTGTAGTGCAGTAACTCCACATACATTTTTTTCTTGCATCTCATAATATCGGCAAGGAATTTCTCTTGCGTGAATTTTTCATTCAAGGAAAATGTCACAATCCTTACATATGCCTTGCATATATTTCTTACATAAACACTTACATAAAAACCTACATGTACAGTAGCTTGCATATGCCAGTACATATCCTTGTATGTTTACTAGTCAAAATACTTACAAAGTTCTTTCCCTTTCTTGGTTAAGTGTGGGAATAGGCAGCACAGTCAGAGTGATGCTGTATGGGGCTGGACTCTGGTAACTGAACTGACATAATCGACAGCATGTTCTAACCCATACTGAAGTGCTCCACCCATTGCTGGGCTTCAGGTGAAAATAGCAACTATTGGAACTCGGGGGGGGGGTGGTAACAGAGGATGGGGAGCTTACAGTGGTGACCCCAAAGACTGTGACATTTTTTTAATAAAAACATCACCTGCCCTAAGAGAACTCAGAAACTACCAGAGGAAATTGATTTTAAATAGCAACCCCCTGCTGTCATTTATTACATGGAAACTAATTGGATTTTAACTTACCAGTTATGGTAATACCTTACTTTAACAACCCAAGGCCAATACATTCACAATTTGTAAAAGTGTAAATTGTGGGCAGACAGCCTTCCCAGTGTACCACTCCAATGTATGACTATACAAGAAATTCTGTTAGGGCTCAATCTACAGAATGGGCTGGGATATGCACTGACTACATAGATTCCAGCTGAAGAGCTCTGCATCTCAATGCCAGTCACTAGCAGATGGCATCCACAGCTGCTGCCCAGTTGCACTCTACAGCTCTGGAACTCTGTGCAGAGACAGGGAGTGGTCAAGGAGGGCAAAGCTGTGCAGGACACTGGGCATCCAATCAGATGCAGTGATTGGCACTGCAGGATATCCCCCATTCTGCATAGAGCTGGGGACCATGGAATATGGCAATCCTCTAAGGACTGCTATATTTCCATCAGGACAACAAGGCCGGTAGTAGTACTGGCTGGTGACAGAGTGACACCAAGCTCTTCTGACTTGCACAGATGGCAGGGGGCAGATGAAGGGGAGATGACTGGGACCCAAAGAGAGACCTGTGGCTGGGAAGAGGAGGGCCCTTAAGCACTATAGTAATTAGAAAACCCTTGAGCCATGTAGTCTGTGTCATTCTGCTGGCCCTCCATACCATGAAGATACTGTAACAAATTGGGCGCTCACACCCACCACCCTCTTGTCTGCTTCATCCACTCCCATAGCTTCATGAGTGGTTCAGGTTCGGGTTAGGAGAGGACACACAACCAGGGCTGGGAATGCATTAACGTCTCTGCATGTGTGAAGTGGGACCTCTGTGCACCACAGGCACACATTGGTACCCCTCTATGGGTATGTATCCTTATACAGATTTGGCCCTACCTCACCAGATGGAGGAATTACCCTGTGATTAAGTCAGAATGCAACTAAGTTTTGCCACACCTGAATTCTGACATCCATGGTGGTCTGTGTATTGCACATTGCCAGGTGTATGGTACTCTGCCATACCCAAAGCAACATGGCTCCATACTACCACTGTAGTAGCCCCTCCCCGGCCCCGATTCTGGGCTGAAGATTGTTGAATTGCTGGTTGCCTTCTGTATGGTCCTTGGTTGTCTAATGATCCGTCTCCCTAACGTCTCCCTAACGCCTCCCTAACCCCAGTTCAAATACAGTCTCTGACACCCAGTGGTTACATCCCAGCCCCACTCCCCTGTGTGCTTCTTTTCTTTGGGATGGTCTCTCATGAATCTCATCACTATACAGTTCCAGTGATGAGGTCACACCATTCTGACATCCCTACCATCTGACTTGATTACAGCTAGGGCAGGGGGTGTTTCAAAGTACTGTGCCTTCACAAGAAAAGGGTCTTAATTCTTTGTGAATGGCACTGTGTGCATATTCACATAGTGAATTGCAAATGTGCAAATGGGGTCTATGACCCCTTTTGAGCATAGCTCGGGGGTATTGAGCAAAGGGTTTGTGTAAAAGTCTTGTTTTTGTGCACTTTTGATCCTTTCTAAATTGGACCACTGTGTTAACAATACATATCTCAAAATATAATTGTCATTCTGTTCTCTCGAATTTAGTGTTAAAGCCAGCCCAGTGGCACTGAGGATGGAGGCACTGGATGCCACACCTCACGCCACACTGGTGACCTGAGGTCAGCAATGAGCAAAGAGCTCTGGTTGCTGGGGGTCGGCAGAGGGGAGGGCTGGAAGGTGATCATAGCTTCCACTGGGCTGCTGTCATCTCCTGGACTCGGGAGGCTAGTCACTTCGCTCTTCACTTGTAGCCAGTGAAGGCTGGATGTCAGACCAAGGGAGGTCCAGAGGAACTGATGTATGTCTGGAGGGTGGAAGGAACACATGGCTTCTGGGAGCATGCGCACGCCTCCACGTACATGCACTCACCTGCGTGCTGCTGTTCTGGGGGGGGGGCAACAAGAGAAAATGGAAAATGGAGCACTGAGGCAGGCTACACAAAGTCCTGAAGAATAGGGTGGATTGAAATTATCTAACAGAGGACCACAGCCTTGTCTACCTGGAGCCCTGGTGGGGGAAAAAAGCTCTGCAAAGAAAAAAAAGAGAATTAGTTTATTGCTCACCTTAGGAACTTATTAAAGTACTAAAGTCCTGATCAATTGATGAGTTACATGGCCTTCATGCACTCATTACCACTGTCTTTTCTAAAGAAAATGTACATATAAAAACAAGTAAAAAAATGATTAAATAGTGTCCTATATATTACACTATTTTCTATGAACATTTAAAGAGCTCCTGACACAGTCAAGACAACTTTGAAAAAATGTAACATTCAGGCACAAATGTAGCTTATTTTTTGTATTTTATTATGTAAGTTTCATCCTTAGTTCCATATCATTAAGGGTATTTGCATGAATACTGTATCTCTGCCCTTTTAGCTCTGGCTGCCTGCCTACAGCTGACATCATAATTCTGTTTATGACATCAAAATATGTTGCTGTGGAGATAATTATGATGTCATAAACAGGGGATTGTGATGCCATGTGTAGAGAAGCAGCCAGAGCAAATATATCCTAGGGGAACAGGGATCTTGTTTTCATGCAACTGTTTTCAGTAGTAAAGAAAATGGGGAGTTAATTACTGAAAATGTCTGAAGTGATAAAGAAAACAGGATGGAGCTGAATATAAATCTAACTTGTTTCAAAGTTTTCCTGATGTTGTCAGGGGCTCTTTAACCAGCCTATTATGATCCACAATTAAACATAATATTATTTTTTAGAAAGACGTTCTGTTATTTTATTACAGCTTGCTTAATGTTCAGCTGCTCTGTGATATATATTCTCTATTCTAAAATTTATTTAATCTTCTTCATACTTTTTCAGTTCCACATTTTTTACTATTAAATTGAAACCAGCATATTTTCACGACTGTTGTGTCACCAACTCTCATATTCATTAATTATCTTGATAAAACATTAAAATGTTTGTTTATAATTTTTGCACTCTGTGATTGCCTTATTTAGGTATTTTCAGCTGTTGATAAGATTCATCATTTGACTTTCATGTTTTTTTTAAATCCTTATTGTAATGCGAATGAAATAATGTGACCTAACTGGGAACTGAACCCAGGCCTCTGGAATACTATCTACTATCTCAGTGCTGTACCACAGAGATATCAGACTCACATGGCAGCAGCCTAAGGTTCCCACAGTTACATTTCTTTCTCTAAATTCTTATGTGTTAGCATGTTTAGAACATGATCTTATGGTCTTTTATTGTCTTACTGTAGTGATACATTATGTTCAACCAGGCTTACTTACTGCAAAAAAGAAATACTCTTTTAGTCTACTATGTTAAGCAACAAGTTTTACAGAAGGTCCAGTGGGACCTTACCATAGCTGAAGTGTTACATGTTAAATATAATGGTTACAGTACTAGGTGTTATATGAAATGTCAAATATATGTATATTCTTTGAAAAAAACTGTGTTAGTGCACCAGTTAGTGGTTAAGTTAACACCACAAAAGGAAAGGAAATGTGGCATTAGGGTTTACAACCCTGACTGCCCAACCCCACCACCTAAGCAGCAAAAGGAAAAGTCATTAGAGTTTTTGGGTCTCTGAAGTTTTGGCAAATCAGTGGTGGGGTCTTCCTTGGGTTTGTCAACCCTAATGCTCACCCCTTCCCCAGCCTGTAGCCTCCTCTCTGGAGCACAAAATACAGCTCTAAGCCAGTGCCTCATAGTGATACACTCTTCAAAAGTAGAGAACTATGTCTCACCACATGTTGTCAACACAATCTGTTGTAGCTTTCTTCATGCAGGGCACTACGTGATGAAAGGAGATTATGTCTGACATTGTTTCCTCAGGGAACAGGGTAAGCATTAGGTTGACAACACAAAGGAAGACCCTACCACTGATTTGCCAAAATACCAGGGACCCAAAACCCTAATGTTTTTTCCTTTAGTTGCTTGGGGGGTGGGGGTGGGGAGTTAGGGTTGGAGACCTTAACACCACATTTCCCTATTTCTGTGGTGTTAACTTGACCCTTAACTGTCATCCTTTCTTTTTGAGATAGTGGAGTTTTATCCTCATGAACACATACAAACATGCAGGGCCTCCTGGGCCCCTGTGTCAAGGGAAGACTCCATCCACCTATGGAAGTGCAGGGCCCTTTAGTTGGGGTGGGGTTGGTGGGGGTCAGATCAGTGCAGGACCATTTTATTTGTTACAGGTTTAAAAAAATCAATGAAGGATGGTTTGCTTTATTTTGGGGGACTTTCTGACACTAGGGATTGGGCACTCCAGTGTTGGGCTACTGTTTGGTGGCACCAGGGGTGAGTACCCCGCTGCCGCTATATATAATGAGAAGGGTCAAGGGTAATCTGGAAGGGGAGGTTGAAGATCCTGATCTGCTTATTAAACCTAAAATTAAATATGGGAAAGTGGGGGACCTGGAGGGGGAGGAGGAAGAAAGAAGCGGTACCAGGAATGGCACCCCATTCTGCTACTTATGTCAATAATAGATAGACAGACAGACATACAGATATGAAGGGAGAAAGAGACAGAGAGAGAGAGAGAGAGAGAGAGAGAGAGAGAGAGCAGAGGATCCTCGGCTCACTGCTGTAACTGAAGCTAGCAGCAGGACCCCGGATGCAGCTTCACAGTTAACAAAATTCCTACTCTTCTCATACTGAGAGTGCAGGTGGATGGCTTCAGTCTCTAAACTGGGCACCCAGGATTTTTGGGTGCCCAGAAACATTATTTCTAGGGCAGTTAAAAAAAACACACACTATAATCTAGTTAAATGGGTCCCATTTACCTAGGTTCAGGTGTTTTTTTTTTAAAATATATCATTTTGATGTATTCTCAATGTTTTTGTGTTAAAAAAAATAAGATGGTGGCCATCACAATCATTTTCTTTTCATGACAACTAAATCATTTTTCACGACAAGTAAATCATGAAGATGAGAGCTCACGATTGGTGTTTTTTTATTGGTTGAGCTTGACGGTTATCCAAAAAGTCCTTATAACTTTTGAACTATATAATATTTTGTTCACAACATTTCATTTTTGAAATGTACTACATTGGTACAGGCTGTTTCTGTCCTGAAAGTTTCATTTAAAAGTTCTGTACCATCAAGGCTGTATGTGAGAGCAGGAAAAAAAAAACACCTCTCAAGTCATCTTTATTTCTTTAAAAGCGCAAATCGAATTATCTAAGAGCTTGTACAAAAAATATAAAACACAGCAGGATCACACATCTCACAGACTAAAATATATAAAAACAGCATAATTCAGTAAAATAAGTTATCAGAATTCCTGAAAAGCGAGTCTGAATATATGTCTTTTTTTTTTGCATAAAAAGAGTTTATTCAAGATAGAAAAAAACACACACATACATTTGCAGTCAATTACAGCCATTCCTTTGGCACAAATCATTGACAGTATATTACACAGTTAGCTATAATCACATGGTAATAAATCTTTCCAACATAACTCTGTCACAATTGATGACCATGTACTATTAAGATTAATATACAAAGACTCAGGTGTTCAGATGAATCAGCAGTATACGCCATTCTCTCACATATCCAACCCACCCCAGAGGAGTACATTCTCTTGTGGGGTTAAATCCGCTAGTAAGGTAGCCCATTCTCTAGTGAAGTGGCCTAACCTGTCCTTCATGAGCAGGGTTAGTCTCTCCAAGGCCAGAGTGTGTACTAGTAACGTACACCAGCTTTGTACTGTAAGTGGGACACAGGATAACCACATGTTTTGAATTCCATATCTGGCCATAATTAAAAGAATCCTCACCCATCTCAGTATTGGCTCCCATTCCTCCCCTTCTTCTGTATCTACACTGAATAGGCATGTCAGGGGATGCAGTGAAATCACCCTGCCTCCCCACCTCCAGAGTAACTACTCTCCAAAACTGTTGTAGTGCGGGGCAGGTCCAGAAAATATGTACCTATATCCTGCCCACATCTTCCACACATTGGGGATGTGGTAGGATGATATTTATGAACTATCAATGGAGGGGTATATATCCTATGTATAAATTTATAAAAAGCCTCCTTAAATTTGTTACAAAGTAAGAGCCCCATATGCACGTGGAGCAAAACCGCCCAGTCCCGCTCTTGTATCTGCACACCTAGAATCCTTTCCCAAAGATTCTGGGTCTTAAATGAAAGATCCAGCATACAATATCGAAAGTCCCTAACAGCTCTCCCTATGAAGCCTTTTGCTTCCCACTTTGACCCCTGCATAAGTAATTCTGTATTTTTTATTTCCCCCATTCTGGGCCCTTCCCTAGTCAGTCCGGCCATATAGGCCCTAACCTGGAAGTACCTGAATAGGTGCCTTTCTCCCAAATGTAGTCGTTGACATAAGTCCTGGAAAAAGCAAAGCCCTCCCCTACCACATAGGTCCTCTAGATTTCTTATCCCCCTATTCTCCCATGTCTTAAACCCTGAATCTTCGAATCCAGGCAAGAAGTATGGGTTGCCAGCAACCGGAACCATATACATATCCACTGCAATTGCCCCCTCCTCTTTAAGATCTTACCCCAACTGTCCAAGGCTGCTAATACCATTGGATTCCTAGTATCCTGTCCCCTGTACACCCAGAGGCCCCATCTTTCTAAGTACCCAGAAAGCCACAACTTATATCCCCTCTGCTTCAGGTCCAGCCAATGAGCGGCCTGGGGCGTGTGTATCCAATCACATATATACATCTGTGGCACCACCAGGTAATAAGTCCTGTTGTCTGGAAAATTAAGCCCTCCCCTTTCCGTGTCTACCTTAAGGCATTGTAGGCTAACTCTCAGACACTTCCCCTTCCATATAAATGAAGAAAACCTGCTCTCCAATCTCTTGATATCCCTCTTAGAGATCCCCACATGTAATATCTGTATAATGTATACTAACCTAGGAAGGATGTTCATTTTGATTAAATTAATTTGTCCAAGCCAGGAGATCAGACGCACCATCCACTGTCTTAAGTCAGCCTCTATACTCTTAATTATAGGGAGATAATTCAGGTCATACAGGGAGCCCACCGACCAGCCAATTTTAATCCCCAAATAAGTGAAATGTCCTCCCACCTTCTTAAAACCCCATCCCTTATCCCTTCAAAATGTCTTAGGAAGTCTCAGGAGCTCTGATTTGTCAAGATTAAGTCAGTACCCCAAAAATCGTGCACATTTTCCACCAATTGCACAAGAGTGGGCATAGAGACCTCAGGATACGTGATGAAAAGCAACATGTCATCAGCATACATTGCAAGCTTATGCTGCTCCCCTGAGATCCCTTGCACTTCTTGGATTCTCTCTTCTCGCCGAATTGCTATCACCAGCAATTCCACCACCAGGGTGAAGAGCAGCGGGGACAGCGGGCATCCCTGCCTTGTGCCTCTACCCGGGCCAAAACCCTCTGACAGTGTGCCATTTACCAGTACCCTGGCACGGGGGGAGTTGTAAAGTGTCTGAACCCAGGCCACAAATCAAGTCCCCAGACCAAACTGGGTTAACATCTCAAACAGATACACCCATTCCACTCTATCAAAGGCCTTTTCCACGTCCATAGATATGATGCAGGTATCCTCTTTCTGCTCCTCTGCTCCCCAGATCGCATTTAAAAGTCTCCTCACATTGTGATATGAGAGATGTCCTTTAATAAACCCAGTCTGGTCTGGGTGGACTATATCAGGCAGCACTACTTCCAATCTACCTGCCAAAACCTTTGCCAAGATTTTGGCATCGCAATTTAAAAGCGATATTGGCCTATACGAGGCATATTCAGAAACATCTTTCCCAGCTTTGGGGATTAGGCATATCATCGCATCTGAGAATTTATCTGGAAGCCTCAAGGCCTCTCCTTCCACCTGCTGAAAAGTAGTACATAGTGGGCCAGCAAGCTGCCCCACCAAACATTTATAATATTCTACAGGGTAGCCACCTGGACCACTCACCTTCCCATTCTGCAGTTTCTGAATGGCCTGGACCACCTCCTCCCTTGTAATGGGGTCATTTAACACCACTTTTTGCTCTCTTGTCAGCTAAAGTAGCTTCAAGGCATCCAGAAAACCCTGTCCCAGCTCCTTCATCCCCCTTCCCCTTCTGTTGTATAGAGTTTTTCATAAAACCTACAGAAGTATTCCCGTATTCACAGTGCCAACTTATGTAGCACACCCTGCCTATCCTTAATTGCCATAATATGAACTGGGCACCTCCCTCCCTTCATCAGTTGTACCATCAGGGGACCTGGTTGGTTACCCCATTCATACAATTTTTTTCCTTCCAAACGTCTATGACCTTCTAGCTTCCTCACTGAGTAAGGCATTCAACAGCTCCCTGGTTACCTTTAACTGATCTCTCACTGCTTCCTCCTCCACATCTGCAGCTCGTCTTTCCAATTCCCTCACCTGCCTTTCCAGTTCCAATCATTTATTTTGTTTCTCCCTTTTAATTTTAGCCACATATTTAATAATCCTCCTACTTATGAATGCCTTTCCTGCATCCCAAATGACAGCCTTACTGGAGGGGGAGTCCGCATTCATAGTCCAATAGACCTTCCAATGCTCCTCCAGATATTCCTTAAAGGCTTTGTCCCCCAACAGGTAGGTCAGGAATTTCCAGGGAGGGGGCACTCCCTCGGCTTATTCATAACCAGGGACGTAACCACCATGGCATGGTCCAAGATATGGATAGGACTGTGCCACACATTCTGCATCCTCCCATACCAGGTCCGCGGAAGGAACATGCAATCTATCCTCGACCAGGCGCCATGTGGATTAAAGTAAAAGGTATACTCTTTGGCTCTGGGATTCGCCTCCTACAAACCATCTACCATTTCCAATTCTAAGAGCTCCCTATGTTACTGGCGAATCTCCTCATGCTGTCGGCCTTTACCCCATGAGTGATCTAATCTGGAGTCCAGGGTACAATTCAGATCCCCCCCCCAAAAGCAGACCCAGTAATTGTTCCTTAATCAGAATGGAGAGGATAGTACTATAGAATGAAGAATCAAATACTGCTGGGGCATATATATTACTGAACATTACCTGTTCCCCCCACAATTCTCCCACAACAAAAATATATCTACCCTATTTTGATCTTTGACCACTCTCTACACCTGGAAAGAGAGGTGCTTATGCAGAAAGACAGCGAACCCACATTTATGAGCCTTAAATGAGGCTGCAAAACATTTTCCCACCCAACCTCGCACCAATTTTACATGCTCCTCTGCCGTGAGGTGTGTCTCCTGTAACAGGGCAACTTGCACCCCCTGTCTACGCAAGGCAGTAAGGAGACTAGTACTCTTCACTGGGGTTGCTATCCCACATATATTCCATGAACATATGCTGAGGTCCTGATGGTTAGGCATAAGAAACAGCCAGTTCACCTTTACCCCATCCAGCGTTGCAACGTATATTTCTCCCATTCAGCCAGCACTAGCCAGAGACTCTTTCCACATCCTTCCATTTCTGCTGCATACCTGATACACCATATTTTTAGAGCTATGTGTGTGTGTGTGTATGTGTTTTCCAAAACATGTAAACAATAACAGACTGAACACAAACCGAGTCTGAACAAATTTAACTTTAACCATTCCCCCTCCACATTTCCCATATTTCACATAAACATCCCCTACCCCTCCAATACCTGCACGTCTCTCTGTACCTGTGTTCCCCTTTTTGTTCCAAAATTCAATCTTCCCATTCTTTACTTTCCCAGCCCTCCTCTTTGACACTATCTGCCACACCTGCTTAACTGTCAATGAATACCCCCACCTCGATCATGTTCACCCTCCGCTCCCCCCCGGAGCAACAAACTCGAGCAGTCAAATGTCCCTATTCATCTGTGCATGATTTCATATATGATTTCCCCCAGGAGCTCACCCTCAGAGGGTACTTAATCCATCTGTTTCAAAGCCAGCAAGCCATTTCGTCACCTCCCCTGCATAGTCAGTTACTACCCAGCACCCCACGAGGTCCACCTATTCAACTAAACCCATCGCCAGGACATACCTCGCCATCAAGTCTATGTGTGGGTGCGGGATATGCTTCTCCCTGCTGCCGGTAAAACCCCTTTCTGACATGTTGACTTATTCTCCCCCTTCTCACCCCAACCCATCCAAAGGGAGGGGGAGAAAGAGGGAGGGAAAAGGAAGAAAAGGATGAAGGTGAGGATTCAACCGCCCCTTCCGACTGGGCTTCTAGTTATCCTCACAGCCTTAAATCATGGCAACTGGCCCAGACATCACCCATATGTTTCCATCCCCCCCCTCCTTCACAGATTATCCCTCCCATCCACAGCCACAACCCCCCCCACTCCCATCGGGTACCCTGATTATTGAGTGTGTCTCCCACACCTCTCTTAATTCTCAGAAAAACAACTATGTCGGTAATAAAGGGCAAGAAAAACATCCAATTTAAAGAACGCAACCACCTAGTGGCAGTTACAATAGTCCTCAGAAGTCCCACCAGCCCAACTGGGCTATATAATGATACCCTGCACCTCCTCTGAGCGGAGTGCAGGAAGGGGGGGGCAGGATTCCAGCTGGAAGTATAACCCAACATGGATAAAGAAAATACGTCACATACCTCCAATGAGCTTCCCTGCACCATAGAATTACAAGCCAACACAACATTTCAGTGTCTTACCCCCAACTATTCTCTTTATTAGTGTCCATGTACATATACCTCCTGCAGACATCATTTTAAAAGTCAGCCTACTTTTTTTTTCAGAGCCTCTGTGAACTTTGTTGCCTTCTCTGCTTCCCAAAGTGAATAAACTGCCCTCTTATGCTTCACTTTTAGGGTATCCAGGTAGATCAGATGATTTTCCACCTTCAGGGCCTGAAGTGCAGCCATAACTTCGATAAACAGCTTCCTCTTTTTCAGGAGTCTTGCCAAGTAGTCCTGAGATAAAACAAGTCCGTGGCCCTCGAACATCAGCTGCCCCATCACCCAGTAGGCTCGGAGCACTGCCTCACAGTCCAGAAATTGATGAAACCTCATGACCAGTTGGCGAGGTGGCTGTCCTGCAGGCAGCCTGGGCATAACTGCCCAATGTGCTCGTTCTAGCTTAAGGTGCCCATTCTTTGCTTCAAGATCCAACACCTTAGGCAATGTCTCAGCACAAAAATCCATCACACTCCCTCCTTCCAGCCCCTCTGGTAATGCTCTGAGATGGAGATTAAGTCTCCGATGATAGTTCTCTTGATAGTCTACCGCCTTCTTCATATCCTCTAATTTTTTTTGCAATGCAATGATTTGTGCCGGGACCCCCTGCAGCTTGTCCTCAAGTCTGGAGACTTGTTCTTCAGCTTCTGTAAGTCTGGTAGCCTGGTTCACCTGCTGGGTTAGCACCTCCTGCAGCTGGTCATTGATGTGGGTTTCTAATTTTCAAAGCCATGGCTCCAACGCTGCGAGGACCTGACCCGTCAGATCACACCCCAAGGCACTCACTTCGGTGGCTGATAAAGATACCACTTGATGGCTGTTGGCCCGCGCACAGGACGCATTTTTCTTTGCGGCTTTTCCAGCTGCTCTTTGGCTCTTCCTCACTCCTGAAGTCAGATATTCATCCATGGTGCAACAATATATGACCCGTAGCCAAAAACAACCATAAGTTCAAGCGAAATACAATTTTTGTTGCTTTATTTTACTCTGGTGGGGAGGAGCAATATATAAACACGTCTAGCCACGTCTGTTGCTCATTAGCATCCCCCCCCAGTTGAGTCTTTAATGCCGAAATGTTAAGTATTGGAAAACCAAACACCCTTTTTTTTTTTGCATTTTTTCGCAACTATATCTCAAAAACCAAATGAGATGCCATCATGACACTTTTCACATCTTGAGATTTTGCCAGCTTGACCACACATGCCAAATATCAGGCAATTTTAACTAACTCCACCAAAGTTATTAAAGTGCAGAAATTGAGGTTTAACATTAAACAGCCTGTTCAACCCTAACTATGGGGCACTACTGCACCCCTATAGTATAGTGACATAGTAGCAGCACTATAGTTAGAGTTGAGTCATCTGTTTAATAGTAACCCCCTAAATTTGCACCCTAATTACTTTGCACCAGTTCAATGGAATTGCATGAAATTTTGCAGGTGCAGTCTGGTGGGCAGTGTCTTGCAATCTACCTAGTTTCATTTTAGTTGGATGTGCAGATTCCTACATTCAAATAATTTCAAGGAAAATCATTTTTTGTTGTCCCCCCATCACCTACAATCCAGATGGTTTGGAATTTTGGTCTGAAATTTTCAGGGTAGAAAGGACTTGCCCAAGAATGGCACATTTTGTTGGTTTGGTAAAAAATATTAATCTGTTCTCAAGGTACAGGAATTTGAAATTTTTGTTCTGAGTATGCTCAGTAGGTCTTTTGGATAGGCAAGTGATACCCTATTAAGTATGCTCAGAACCAACATTTAAAATCCTTACAACTTCAGAATTAACATGTTTTCACCAAACCAACTAAAATAACCATTCTAGGGCAAGCCCTTTCAACCCTGAAAATTTCAGACTAAAATTCCAAACCATCTAGGCTATAGGTGATGACAAAAAGAAAACAGCAAAAAACATAGTTTTTTTCCTAAAAACATAATACTATCCTGATCTTGGAATTGACACATCCAACTGCAAAAAACTTGACAAATCAAGACACCTTGCCCCCAGACTGCACATGCAAAATGTTGTGCAATTCCGGGCAAGGGGATGATACTATTAATATATCTATGTACACTGTGTGCATCTACAGGTATATACAGTACCGCACCACTATAGTTTGGGTTAAGTAAGCTGTTTAATATTAAACCCTTAACTCTGCACCTTAGTAGCTTTGTTCCCTTCTGCAGAAATGCACAAATCTTTGCATGTGCAGCCTGGTTGGGGGGGCAAAGTCTCTTGATTTGCCAAGTTTCATTCCAGACAGACGCGAGGCTCTGAGATCCAGATAGTGTATTTTTTAGGAACAATCATGTTTTTTTGGCTGTTTTATTGTTATTACCTACAGCCCAGATGGTCTGACAATTCAGTATGAAATTTTCAGGTTAGGAAGGGCTTGCCCCAGAATAGTGCCTTTTGTTGGTTTGGTGAAAAAATAATAATTCATTTCCATGTTATAAGGATTTGGAATTTTTTTACTGAGCATGCCCAGTAGGGTTTTTTGAATAGATGTTTGATGCCCTAATGAGTATGCTCAGAACTGAAATTTCATTTAGTTAAATTAAATGAATTAAATGTAACCAAAATTAACGTGGAAGGTGGTCAGCAGATACTGGTATAAGGACACTAAAAACAAATCTTCATCTTGTTAAGTATCTCAAGATGTCTGACATATAACAGGCTGCAAATATTGAGTATGCACAATCTGCGTAACAGTGGCAATCATCATCATAATACTGTAACAAGAAATTTGCACCCGCCTACACACAAACTGTGTAGCACAGCAGCACTCATCTCAAATGGTAAGTTTTCTACATACAATGAATAATCCATTAAAGCTAACATTATTGCAGAAGGCCATACAATGTGAAACGAGAGTATGACTACAAAAAACATATTTAAAAAAAGTGCTGCATTTTGGCATTACTCATCTGAAGTAAAACATGCATTGTGAGCTGAATATATGAATTTCAATTGCATAATCCCCTTGAGTGTCACTAAAATCAAAACTGATGAACCAGCGTCAATATGCTATGAATGAAAATAGAAACATTGATTGAAATAAAAATATAACAGTACTGTGACTGCTCACAATTTGGAGAAATCAGGAAGATAACTTACAGGTTAATGTTTACTTCATTACATTGCTTACTGTGCTTCTCCTCGCAATTCGGAATAAGAGGTTATACTTGTATGAATAATGCTCAGGCAATCATATAAATAAAAATTAAATTGTGTTTCATGCTTTGGAAAATTATGACTGGGTCAAGATTAATAACTTACTGCACTTCTTAATTACTCTATTTCACAGCAGGTCAAGATGCGCATCATTACCTACATGGTGTGAAACTGAAATGCATGTTGCCAGCACACTTTGTTCATAGTTCTAAACTCAAAAAAAGGGGCTTAAACTTGTGATACTGTTAGTAGTAGCCACAGACACTAGTCTTCTTAGCTGCAAGAACATAGGTTCCCTGAAATCAAAGCAGTTCTCCTTTAAATGGATTGGAGTGCCCACCCCCAGTACTGCTTCTTTCTCTCTCCCCAAGTTGTCTGCCAGGTGATTTTGGCAAATATACTATAAATGCTACATGTCATGTTTGTAAGGGCAGTCATAAAATAACTATCTTGAAATTTTGGATCAAAATTAAATTGAAAAAATAAAGAGTGAATATGTGAAGAGTGAATGTGCAAAGAATGAATATATAAAGAGTGAATATGCCAGGCCCTGCACTTCTGTATTCAGATGGAGTCTTCCTATGGTGCAGGGCCCAAAGGACTCTGCACATCTGCACCTGTTCACGCAGGTCCCAATGAAGATACAATTCCACTAGCTCAAAAAGAAAGAAAATTCTTTGCAAAGAAGTTTGTTACTGCACCAGTTAGGATAACTTAACACCACAAAAGTAGGGAAATGTGGTGTTAGAGTTTCTAACCATAACTCACCACCCCACCCCAAGCAGCAAAGGGTAAACATGAGGGTTTTGGGTCTCCGGGAGTCTTGGCGAATCAGTGGTGGGGTCTTCCTTGGGGTTGTCAACCCTAATGCTCACCCCACTCCCTGATCAAACAATGTCTCACATAACCTCCTTTCATTACACGGAGCCCACAGGGCCTTGTGTGAAGGAAGCTACAACAAACCATGTTGTCAACATGTGGTAAGACACTATTAGGCATTAGCTTGGAGCTGTACCTTGTGCTTCAGACTGGAGGCTATGGAGCATTTGGGTTGACAACCTCAAAGAAAGACCCCACCACTGATTCATCAAGATTCTGGGGACCTCAAACTCTAATGTTTTTTCCTTTTGCTGCTTGGGGGGTGGGGGTGGGGAGTTAGGGTTTCAAACCCGAATGTTACATTTCTCTACTTTTGTGGCATTAAGTTACCCTAACTGGTGCAGTAACAAAGTATTTTTTACAAAGAACACACACACACACACACACACACACATATGATGCCAGGTAAGCAGAATCCCTTGATATAGTAATTGGGAAGCACCACTGTTTGTCGACAGCAAATCTGCCGACATTACGCACAGCAATGGCACAATGTTGACACACGGTATTGTGCCATCACGACACAAAGTGTTTTTTGCAGGGAGCTCTGCCCCTGCACCCCATGCATTTATATTTATCAACTCCAGGTTGGAGTTGTTTCGAGGAGGGAACACAACACCGAAAGAAGCCATGTCAGTGCATTGCAGATCATTACAGTGAAAGTCACTGCAATGGTCATTTTTCAGCTGTTGCTGCTGTGATGTCGCTGTGCAGGGGGGCCACCCCAGTAATTGCATCTTCATGGCGTTCAGGGGGGAATGATGTACAGGTAAGCTGCAACAGAGGAGTTAATTTTAGATCTTAAGTGAGATTGTTGGCAGGTACTTAATCTGAACAAATGTGAGACTATGAGCAAGTTTAAGTGCTGTAGGTTACCTGAAGGTGTTTGCTATATCATTTAATGACTTCCAACTGATACAGTAGGTGCAATGCTTATATATATTCATTTACTTAAAGTTTTATTTGGACAAGTATACTGAGTTGGTAACAATGTATTTCTAGATGTGTCCTGGTGGGAGGGTTGAAGTGAAGAGTATAAGCAGTGCGATCAATACAGTAGCCAGGTAACAAGAGCGTGCAAATGAACATTAGAGCAATTAAGTGTGGTTGCTTGAGATTAACATTTGTTAATACTGTATTATTAAACAAAATATGAAAGTTTTTAATTTTTTTCACTTCCAAGCATGTGTTCATCTATGTCCACCAAGTAGCGTGTGATGTCCAAGGCATTTCTCACTAAGGTGGCATTGTTTAATTCACAACATCAATTGCAATGACTAATAAACAATCTGTAACAATACCCTCTCTGATGCATGTGATATGGAGAGTGACATACATGTTTCTGGAATGGTAGGCGGCAAGGCAACCATGATGCAACAAACAAATTTGCAAATGTATATCCAGGATGACATGGCCAGTTAGAACAGGATCAATGAAAATGATACATGGAAATATGAACTGTGCTACCAGGAGAATCAGGCTTTGAATTGCCTTCTCTATTATTATCCAATAGAAAGTATGGGTGAGATGGACCGGCTATAATAAATTTGCTTTAATTTCTTCATTTATGTGTTTTCAGGTTTTATACCTTCTGGCACATTGACCAAAGGCATGTGGCCAACCTTACAAATGGTCCAGGAAATTAGTAGGAAGCTGGCACCACTAAGGCAACTGACTACATCTCTGAAACTTCAGAAACAAGAACATAGAATCTGTTAACA
The DNA here is from genome assembly GCA_016271365.2 of Neoceratodus forsteri. NCBI lineage: Eukaryota > Metazoa > Chordata > Ceratodontiformes > Ceratodontidae > Neoceratodus > Neoceratodus forsteri. The sequence continues at coordinate 221,485,529 of JADMNL010000028.1, forward strand.
ATAAAAAAACATATGTTTTGCCCTATGAATGTGTGCCCATATTTTATATAAACTCAGTAGTTCATTACATGTTCTGAAAGTTTGGATTTAATGAGAACATGCTGGCATGAACAAGTCACAGCAGCAGAATGTCCATATACTGTACTACGAAATGTAAGGCTTATCCTAACTTGTTACAGTTTGCAAACAATACAGACATTGTCTCCTGCGAAAATCTGTAAATACTGCAGTAAAAAGGAAAACATTGCCATTCAAGCTAGTGATCTATTTTTCTAGGGAAGGAAATTAAAATGCATGTTTATTTTACATAAATTCTCATACCAAGGGGAAAAGAGAAATGTGTTTCAAATCAAAATCAACATTAGTTTATTGGCAGTCACCAAGAGGTAGACTGATGCTTGCTTGTACAGCATTTAAATAGAAAAAGTAATGGATTATGAATAAAAAATGACCTTTTGCAGCTATTAGGAACATTTTCCTGGAATACAGACAATATATTTAAAAAGTGATTGGAGAGGATATCCCTTATAGGTGTACTAATTTAAGCTGTGCTTTATTTACAGGGTATACAGTTCATAATTTATATTTGTTATTCAAATGCATTCATATTTGATATATATATATATATATATATATATATACACACACACACACACACACACACACACATACACACACACACATATATATATGTCTATATATAGTGTATGTTGAAACGTTGTTACTGACAAAAATCCATCAATTTCTAAACATTGTTATGCTGCACTAGCTACCTCAGCTACTTTGTTATGTTGTACTAGCTACATAGCTAGTGCAGCATAACAACTTAGAACATGATCACACAACCTTCCCCCTAATCAGCAGCAGCCACAGCAGTGAGAGTTACTTGGACAGCCTTGGGCAAAATAAAAAACCAAAGCAAGGATGAAATATGTTAAGATGGCTCTAGCAATACATGTTTTTTTGGCAACATACACTATAAAAAAACAATGGATGAATAACTGTCAATAACATGCCAGTTAGTACATCTTGATGTTCCCATGGTGACTGAACTTCTCAAGCTGTGCTCTCGAGGTTCAAGCGGTCACCATAGGAACCACTCAATTAACTAACTGGCTTGTTACCAATAGTTAGTCATCCATTATTCTCTATGTAATACATATGTACACTAATGGGACTGTGCTTTTTGCCACTGGTGCCTCAATCTCTGAGCTGGAATCATCACTTTATCATGATTTTGACAACAGTCAATGCTGGTTTGCTCAACCCAGCCTGTGCTGAATGATGCAAAAAGACAGCAGCCATATTCTACTAGGCATAAGCTTGCTAGGCTAGCCATTACCCCACTTTTAAATCCCTGGATGGCACCCTACCTGACACTTCTTGTACCTTGTTGCATGGCTTTATAGAAACCTAGAGTTCTCCACACATATTCACGCTATCCATAAAAAACTCTACCCCAGACTCAATGCCCTCTACTACAACAAAGCTTGAGTCCCCCTCTCAGTGTGCCTGGGATCCTCTTCAAAACGATCCTGCCAGTGTTTGACTGTGCAAATATGGTGTATAGCAAAGCTCCAAAATCCTCCCTAGCTTTGCTGGACTCTCTCTTTCACAACTTCCCTTCCATTACCTGCCAATACTCCCTCTACCTATACCTTTTACTTCTGTCTCTTGAGTCCCGATGGCTGTCCCCTTGCCTCTCAATCCTCTCCAAGTACTGGTACTCTTCTTTTCCCCCTACCTCTCTATCGTTATCTCCTTATCCTTCCCTTTCTCCTACTTGTTCTGGTCCACTGCCTCCCACACTCTTCACATCCCCCACTGCAGAACCTCCATCGGTCAAACTGTTTTTTTCATCCATCTCCCTACACTCTGGAATAACCTTTCTACTCACCTTTGCCTCTCGATCTCCTACCTCTCGTTTAAGCAATTCCTCCTACTGGACCACATTGCTGCTGCCTGTTCCTATTCCTAACCTCCTGCTGTTTTGCTCCCCATCTCTTTTTCTGCCTCCCTAAAATCTCTGCTTCTCCCTTCTCTCCTCTTCCTAGCTCAACCCATGGGAATTCATTTCCTTGTTATTTTTCTGGCCTCTGTCTCTTCTGCACACCCTTTTTGTGGCTTCTACCCTCCCTATTTTAAGCAGCCTAGTGCCTGCACCCCCCTTCTTTGGCATCCCTCCTGTAGTCCTCTTATACTAGTTCAGCCTTTTCCACTATTGACTTCCCCTTTTGTCACTTGGCCTTTTACCTGTGTGGCATATTGAATTTTGTGCTCAATTTCATTTGCTTCTTATTTACACTTTGCATTCCTTTTGCACCATTGGTACTTTGGACTGTGACTATTTACTTATCTATTTTTTAGCATTGCATTCTTCTTTTTACCACTGTATCTATTGTATTCTGGACTTCTGCATCTTGTCTCCCATGTAACCCTTCACCAGATCGCACCTGGAAATGACTCTTGGCTCAGTGTGCCATGCCTTTCTTGGTCACAAATTTATATATCTATCTATATATATCTACACACACACACACACACACACACACACACACACACACACACACACACACACGCACACACACATATATATATATGTCTATGATCAGTGTTTGGCTAATGACTGGTGGTGGGGGTGGGGGAGGGCAGGGATCAGAAGGGAGGTGTTTAGATTCATTCCTTACCATTTAATGATGTGCTTAGGATTGTGCCAGCATGCTACAGAGGCTGTGAGAGTTTTACAAACATTATATTAAATATTGTTAATTATGAAAAGATGCAGATGAAGTACATGATGAAACATTTGTGGAATGTTTGCTTTCTGACCCCTTAAGGGAAGTATTTTCATCTTTTTTTGTTATGTGAATGTAATTATTTATTGGTGATTACATGGTGCAGTTTCATTAGTTGAAATAACGCTGTATTTTTCTTATACTGTAATACTATTTATTTTCATGCAAAGTAATTTTAGTGCAAATCCAAATGCAGCCATAATTGTGCAAAAGTCATTAGTGCCACATTCACTATAACACAGATTTAGCTTGACATTAATTAGTGCTTCAGTGAAAATAGCAAAAATTATTTGACAATGTGTCCTGCTCACAGTGAGTTTGTGGTATACTGCCATGACCCAATCCTTTGTTTGCCTTATAAGGAAGAATTGTCCTTTGCTATATTTCTACAATCTCAGTGCCTGTATTTATCTACCACAGTTCATGGTGTTTTAGTGAGTCTGTGACTTTTAAGTAATGGTGGTGCAAAGCTTGGGTTATATTACCATGTACAACAGTTGGTACATGGCATATAGTATGTGCAAGGTTGTGGCAGTTGAAAGAAAAGAATTGCTGGGTGGGAGGTGACTATTGCCAGTCGTAATTAGTTGCATAAGGAGTAATGTATGCCAGCAGGTGGGCGTGTGTGCTTGATTCTTGGAAAATATGGTATGGGGGGGTTGAGAAGGGGTTGGTGAGTACCAAAATGCAAAATTTTTGTATAGGTGAGGTTGTGTGTTCCTTTATTTATAATTAATTTCCATTCCTCAATGGGATACTGTTAACTAGAACAACCTGCTCAGATGGGGTAATTTCTTAGCAACAAAGCTTTCCTCATCCACTAGAATAAATTATTATTCTGGTTAATTGGGGCATCTTAATAAAGAGTACATTTTGTTCATTTCTGAGATGCCCTCATTAATACACTGTATACAAGGTACCCCAGGATTTTTCATTAAAGTAGATGGCCTAGAATATAAAATATTGTTCTTAAACACTATTAGACCCTGCAAGAAACTGACACTGTTTAGATGTACTGCATTCAGTTGTATTTGTGTATTTGTAGATTAAGCCTAGCTGCCACATGGTGGTGCCACTGAGCACTTTCCAGGAAGGGAAAGGAAGGATCCCTATAAGCACTGGGCACAATTAATTTTTGATTTATTCTGTGTGTAAGTATAAAGCAGGAGAAGACAGACAGAGCAGAGGTACAGGCTTTTCTAGACAGTCAAACTATGTACTGTAAGAACTGAAGGGAGAAGAAGTTGCGTGATACAGCTGATCGAGTAAGACATGCTCCATCTGTGCTCTGCTCACCCGACTAATGTTACAAGAGCTTTTTCAAATTTTTCAACATAATTAGTCCAGAAATTGCTCAATAGCAGCACTGTGGAACTTCTCTTCTCCAGCGAAAGCAGTTCTGTGTCCGAAATGGAAGCGGAGATGCGACAGGCAGCCCCTCGACACCTGCTGCCTGTCACACCAGATAAAGCACCAAAGAAACCCAGGGCACAGCCTCCTGCTACAGGCCATATGCATACTGTGACAATATCATCTCCTGTGGCCACAGAATCAACTCCTCTAACTTTGGAGTGATTCCTTTTAGAATTTCAACCTTTCAAGGAAGAGGCTCGTTCTCTGATGACCGATGTAAAGGCTCTCTCAGACACTTTGGAAGAAGTCGCACAGAAGACCATGAACAACAAGGCCCGTATTAGCTTGGAGGAGAAGTGGGTAGACAAAATGGATTCGCTCATAATGGCTAACCGCTAAACCCTGAAAAGATTTGAATCCAAAATTGAGGACTTAGAAGGTAGAAGTAGGCTCAACGAAGTGGTAGTGATCGGACTACCAGAGAAAGAGGAAGGCGCCGACACTATACAATTTGTGCAGAGACTACTAATTAAACTGGCGGGGACCTATCCATATGGGTCTGCCTATATTATTGAAAGGACACATCAGGCACTCCGGCCCATGCCACCACCAAATTTGCAACCCAGACCTCTGATATTTAGATTCCCGACTTTTCAAGAGAAACATGTACTAATGAAGCTGAGGGAAATACAGGACATTATATGGGAAGGCCAGAAGATAAGAGTTATGCAGGATTTACCAGCCACCATTCGCCAATGCAGGGCATCCTTCCATTCAATTGTCTCCTAATGCATTGCCTCAGGAATAAAGTTTCACATGTCTTATCCTGCAGAACTGCAGATACTAATGGATGGAACCTAATGGATGGAACTAATGGATGGATGGTGCCTTCCTCAAGCAACTGGTAATGGAACCAACTCGGCAGAAGGCAATACTGGACCTTGTGCTCACAAACAGGGACAGTGTGATGGAGTAACAGTGGGGGAGCACCTGGGAAACAGTGACCACCAGTCATTGTGGTTTGAAATCACAGAGAGAGCAGAACCAAACCACACAAAAACACGTATCCTGGATTTTAGGGGGGCAGACATTGGGAAAATGGGGAGATACTTGAAAGAGGCATTAAGGGGAATGGGACAGGAATCAGGGGTTGAGGAACAGTGGCAGTATTTAAAATGAGGGTTACAAGAACAACAGAATTATGTATTAAGCAGGTTAGCAAGAGGAAAAGGAAGAGGAGACCATTATGGTTTTCCAAAGAGGTAGCAAAGAAAGTGAAAGCCAAAAGATTGCATTCAGGCAATACAAAAAGACACAGGCAGAAGGGGATAGGAAGAAGTACCAGGAGAAGCAAAGGGAGGCAGGAGGTCAGTAAGGGAAGCCAAAGCTCAGACAGAAGAACACATTGCAAAATCAGTGGGTAGAGGGACAAAACCTTTACAGGTACATAAGGAAAAAGAAAGACAAAGGGAGGGATAGTGGACTGAAGGGGAGGATGGGGGCCATGGAGGATGACAACATTAAAGCTGACATACTGAACAGGTATTTCTGCTCAGTCTTTACTGAGGAAGAGGAGGGTAATGGGTCTGAAGGGAGTACAAGGTGAGAATGCAGAATGGACATGTCCCTTTACACGAGAAAGGGTCCTGAAGGAACTGGAAGTAATAAGAGTTGATAAAGCAATGGGGCCAGATGGGGTGCACCCCAGGGTCCTTAAAGAACTAAGAGAGGTGGTGGCTAAACCTCTGACTATCCTGTTTAGCCAATCACTGGAAACAGGGGAGGTACCCAAAGACTGGAGGACAGCAGATGTAGTCCCCTTATACAAAAGTGGGAACAAAGAGGAAGCAGGGAACTACAGACCAGTCAGCCTCACCTCGGTAGTGGGGAAGATCATGGAAGCACTACTGAAGGAGAGATTGGTGGAACATCTGGTTGTCAATGGACTACAGGACCCAAGGCAGCATGGTTTCACCAGGGGGAGGTCGTGCTCAGACCAACCTCATTGAATTTTGACTGGGTGACTAGGGAGGTGGATCAGGGGAGGGCATGGACATGGCCTATCTGGACTTCAGCAAGGCCTTTGACACTGTGCCACATAGAAGACTATTACACAAACTGGGGAATATGGGTGTGGGCAGGACAGTAGTGTGGTGGGTAGGTAACTAGCTGGGTGGCAGGACACAGAGGGTGGTGGTAAATGGCTGTCACCCACAGAGGGAAGAGTGACCAGTGGGGCACCACAGGGATCAGTGCTGGACCGTTCTTTTCAACATCTTCATCAGTGACATGGCTTAGGACCTAGAAGGCAGAATTTCACTGTTCGCTGATGACACAAAGCTCTGTAACAGAGTAGACACACCAGAGGGTGTAGACAGAATGAGAAGCGACCTGCAGAAACTTGAAGAATGGTCAGGGTTTGGCAGTTGAAATTCAATTCAAAGAAGTGCAAGATAATGCATATAGGCACAAAAACCCTGGCAAATATATCAGTTGGGGGTGAGGATATGCATGCACCAAGCAGGAAAGGGATCTTGGGGTTATCATCTCTGATGACCTCAAGGTAGGGAAACAGTGTGACAAGGCAGCAGGTAAAGCAAATAGGATGCTGGGATGTAATAGGCAGGGGCATTACCAGCAGGAAAAGGGAGGTCATAATCTGCCATACAAGACACCAGTGAGGCCCCACCTGAGTACAGTGTACAGTTCTGGAGACCATACCACGTAAGGACATAAACAGGGTAGAGAAGGTTCAGAGGAGAGCAACAAAGATGGTGCATGGATTGCATCACAAGTCCCATGAAGACAGGTTGAAGGAACTGAACATGTACTCCTGGAGGAGAGGAGGAGAGAGGGATATGATAGGAGGCATGCAAGCATCTTACAGGGAGGAACAGGGTGCAGGAAAACACTATTTTAAGCGAAAAGATGTTCCAGGACTAGAGGGCATGGGATGAAGTTAGAGGGGGGACGATTCAGAGGAAACATGAGAAAGAATTTCTTCACAGAACGGGTGGTGGACAAGTGGAACACCCTTGCCAGAGGAAGTGGTGGGGCTGAAACAATCACGGGATTTAAGAATGCATGGGATAGACATGAAGGAATTCTGGAGGTCAGGGGTAAGGGGCAACAGACTTCTAGGAAAACAAACTGAACTTACAAGCTCAAATGGGCAGACTGGGTGGGCCATAGGCCCTCATCTGCCGACACTGTCTATGTATCTATGTATCTATGTAACCCGGGCTTTGTTTGAGGAGGTTGCCCCTGCATTAGAATTCCGCAAACAAAAGCACCCTACTTTATTTACTGACCACTGAGAGAGCCTGGAGGACTGCTGGCTTATGTCTTGGTGAAGTATATTTTGTCTGTTTGTAAATTTTGTTTCTACTTTATGGCTTGGCTGGAGCTCTGTTTAAGACCACTTAGAAGGCTTAAGACTGTACAGGATCCCAGGATTATGGGTGCACAGCCCTTTTGTATGGATGGTTGACATTGGGGCCCTCATTCGGGGGGTTTGACCTCCCAGCCTTCTTACAAATACCCTAGAAACTCAGAGGACTTGTTTTTCTATGTGGCAATCTATTGAACCTCCTAACATCCAGAGAAGCAGCATTTTGATTTCTAGGGGAGGGCTGAGAATACTGCCTACACTCTGGGATTTTCATTTCGGTTAGTGGTGCATCCAACCGTGTTTATAGTTTTCTAATTCGGAGTTAAAAATGTTTCTTTACTTTTAAGAGGACAAAATAAGCATTGTACTTTTTTGATTTGAACAGTACTGTGAATACATAAATATTTGATGAGTCCTCAGACATTATGCAGGTGCATTCTAATCAGAAGACGCTTACTCTTCTAAACCAACTTAATTTGTTTTTGTGTTGTTATATATGTTTTCTTGTGTGGGTAGCTTGCAGCAGACTTTATTTCATTTACAAAGTTTCTGCAATAGCCCTACCCTCTGTTTAGTTTTGTTTCCAGCAGAAGGGAGAGGAGTGGGGGAACCCCGTGGCAGCTTAGATTTAAAGCTGCACGAGGAATTCTCATTTCCCTCTCCACCTCATTTTTCTCTGGTTGGAGGGAGGTTTGTAATGCCAATTTACCAACCTAAGGGGCTATAGTGTAACAATGGAGGCCAATGATAGTTAGGGCCTCAGTGTGTTGCGGGGCTTTGATGTCTTCGGTGTTGGGCAGTTCATCTCACCCAGAAAAACATTGAGGCTTGCTGGAGCTCCGGTAACCAGTTAGGGGAGGTTATGGTTCTCCCCCTGTGGAGAGGGGTCTACCTTTATAGCAGGATTGCAGTTGGGTGGGCAGGGAGAAGGAGGGCCATGGCAAGCTGATCACCACGGACCGGCACAAAGTGGGGGGAGGGTTGTTCTCATCACTGTTTAATGCTTCTAGAAGTTCATGTTAGATGGTACAATAAATGTTCTATCTACAATATTTTCATAGTCGTAGGGTTCAATATGGCGGGTGGGTATTTGGGGTTAACTTGGGGTCTATGGGGGGAGGATGGGGTGGGTTTGCTTGTACCCTTGGGGAGATGGGTACGGTGGTGCCATTTACACATAAGAAAAAGGAGGACACACGGGATGTTGTTCTTAGGAAACATGGCAATTTTACCATCTGTGGACAGAGATGATGGCGCAACATTTTAAGTTTTGTTCATGGAATGTAAAGCGGGTGAGACATCTTCTTAAAGGTATGAAAATGTTGAAACACTTGGTGATCCTGCACAATGATGTGATTGTGCTACAAGAAACTCATCTACTAGAAATAGAGTGCACTCTACTGAGGTGACAGCAAGTGGGGCAAGTATTCTCCACGGGAGACAGCAGGAGTAGCAGAGGGGTAGCTATACTGTTTACAAGAGCCTTCCCATTTTCTTGTGAGCAGTGTATAAGAGACAAAAATGGTAGCTACATCTTTGTTAGAGGTAAAATTCAATCATGCAAGATAATTTTCATATGCATTTATGGCCCTAACATCGACTCCCTGCCTTTCTTTATGGAACTTCTCTCTATACTGACACCCTTCCTCAATACCCCAATCTTCCTGGGAGGAGACTTGAATCTTTCTTTCGATCCCCTCCTGGATAAATCCAAGGGGCCATGTTCTAGGGGGCTTTGTCTAGCACAAAAAGCAATTAGAGAACTAGTAGACCACATAGGTCTTTGTGACCCATGGAGGGTCTCACACCCTGCAGAAAAGGAGTTTACATTCCACTCAGCTGCTCAAGGTTCGGCTTTGAGAACTAATTATTTCTGGATAAGCAAATCGTTGCTGAATGGCCTATTAGATAGCAAAATGGAGCCAGGTGTAGGTTCAGATCATTCCATAATAACCAGCTGACTTTCCCTCTCTCTCAGTTGGGGGATGGATAAATTATGGAGAATAAATAATCAACTTTTAAAATATAAAAAGATCATGGATAGTATTATAACCTCTTTAGACCAATTTAAAATTGATAATTGGGGTACCACACAGTCGCCATCTATGGAATGGAGTGCGCTCAAGTGTTTTATCTGGGGAGAATTTATTAAGCTGTCTTCAGCTAAAAAACAGAGAGAAGAACAGGAAACTAAATCACTTTTAGCCCAGATCAGAGAGACAGAAAAATACTTATCTACCTGATCTACAGAACTGGATAAAGAAGCACTACTAAAATTACAAGATAAATATTCTGAACTATTGAGGGAAAAAGCAGAATGGGTGATACTAAAAAGAAAAGCTAACTATACAGAGCAGGGGGAGAAAGCTGGACTGCTATTGGCCCTTAGACTTAAAAAACAGGAAGCATCAAGATGTATTGCAGCAATACAACAAGAAGGGCCCCTCCTAACTCAAGCTAAAGAGATTACTGCAGAATTCAAACAATACTATAAGAACTTGTATGCCCAAATGCCGAATCGACCATCTCAGATTATAGTGGTTCAATATTTAGCTAGTCTTCCCCTCCTAACACTCACCGCAGCTCAAGTTGAAGGACTCTCTACTCCTTTCATGGAGGACGAGATTCATAGAGTTATTAATGATCTACCCCATGACAAGGCCCTGGGACCAGATGGCTACTCGGCTAATTTTTATAAGAAATTCACCACTCAGTTAACTCCATGGTTAATGGCTGTCTATTTATGCATGTTACAGGCTGAATATTTTGACCCCAGATTGTTGGAGGCTATTATTGTAGTACTCCTTAAACCAGATAAAGACTCGACACGGGTGTCAAATTATTGACCCATATCTCCTGAACTGTGACATGAAAATTCTTACTAAACTGCTGGCCCACAGGGTGGACCGAGTACTCCCATCTCTTATAGGTTCCGATCAGGTTGGATTCATGAGGGGAAGGTCCTCAGTAGACCACGTCTGCTGGCTGTCCCATGTCTTCTCTGCATCCCGGGATGCTCATCAAGCCATGGCATTGGTATCTCTGTACGTGGAAAAGGCTTTCGATAGAGTGGATTGACAGTTTTTGTTCAGAGCACTACATAGATACGGCTTTCCCACTACAATTGTTTCCTGGTTACGGGTGCTATATTCGAACCTTTCTGCCCGTATTTTTTGCAATGGGACCCTCTCTCCCCATTTTTTCCTGGTGGCAGGAACCAGGCAAGGATGACCTCTGTCCCCATTGCTGTTCAATTTATACTTAGAGCCTCTCATAGTTGCCATTAGGATGTCCCCGGAAATAAGAGGAATTCGACTAGGTGTTGAAGAGGAAAAAAATGTGGCATATGCAGACGATATCTTGCTGCATATTACCAATATTACACCCTCAGTTCATGGCCTCCTACAGTTAATACAGAAATATAGCTTACTTTCCAACTATAAACTTAATACAGGCACACCCACAGTTTTCCCACTGAATAATAAAGTCTTCAAACAGGACATTTTAAATTTGGGCCTCGCATGGTCCCCCAAATCTCTTAAATACCTAGGTCTGTATCTCTCTACCAGTGACACCCAAATGTGTAAGTTGAATTTAGAAACTGTGCTCCATACCATACAGTAAGATTTAAAATGATGGCTAGTTCTCCCTTTAAAGGGACACTGTCAGCTTTGCTCCTTCATTTTTGAGAAAATCTAATCAGTGTGCCTCTTGACACACACCGATCATATCTGCACTGTAGAATACCCGCATCAGTATAAAAAGAAGTATTTGTACCTGTTTTCATGATTTTTAGTAAAATTCATTATTCAGTCAGGCCGTGCTTAAGTAACCCACCACTAGAAGCATCTCCATCTTCAGAATGCACCTCGGACAAGAGCGCAGTCTTGAGGTGTAAGTTTTTTCCATGCTGACTGAAAAAAGATGATCAGTGGATAAAAGCTGTAATCCTGAGCCTTTCATGGTGCCTGCTAATTAAAACGAGCACTGAGGGGCCACAATGTATGTTAATTGGGAGTCGAAATCAATGCGCAGAGCACAGCATGGGAAAAACTTACACCTCGCGACTGCGCTCTTGCCCAAGGTGCATTCTGAAGATGGAGACGCTTCTGGTGGTGGGGTCGCCTCACTGAATAGGGAGTTTTACTAAAAATCATAAAAACAGGTACAACTACTTCTTTTTATACCAATGGGGGCATTCTATAGTGTAGATATGATCAGTGTGTGCCAACAGGCACACTGATTAGATTTTCTCAAAAACGAAGGGGCAAAGCTGACAGTGCCCCTTTAACCTTATGGGGGGCAGGTGAATATCATTAAAATGAACATCCTCCCATTACTTTTCTATCCCCTCAATTTACTAAACTTATGGATCCCTAAAGTCTGGTTTAAGAAGGTCCATTCCCACCTGTCCAATTTTCTTTGGAAAGGGAAGCTCCCGAGATGAGCCTTTCATAAATTAGCTGCCCCCCAAAATTTAGGTGGATTGAGACTCCCACACTTCAGCCTACATCACTGGGCTAGTCACCTTAGCAAATATCTGAGATGAGAAGAACCACACGGGTCATTGGAACTGACAACTTGCATCCCAACATGGCTTAGGGTGGAACAGGAAAAGATAATCTCAGTAGGCATAAACCTAGTTCTATTGCCTTTCCTTAAATTAGGGAAACTTCTGTTAGCCCTACGCCACACGCCATTGGGTCACTCTATTCATATGCATTCTCAGCTATGTGCCACTATGAAGTATGTGAATACCTATGACTTAACCCAACCCATATTTCAAAATTCCAATCTCCTCCTGGGAGGGCGCATGGTCCCTTACAACTGGGTCCTACTAAGGCAACAGTGCAGAGCACAGGATTTTCATAATTAGGACAATGACTGGCTGACCTCACAGGAGCTCCTAAACAAATGTGGCCTGGCTTCTAAATGGTCTTTTAGGATTCATCAAATCTGCCACATGCTGGTGACATACTTTAGGTTTAAAATTACTCCTGGTGATCAAGGGGAATGGGTCTCTACTTGTAGAAGCCTGGCTGTGGCCCAACATGCTGTCTCTTCAGTATATACTTCTTTATACTCTTTGGTCTTCCCAAAGGTGGATGTTACCCCTAAGTACTGGGGGTGGGATATTCAGACATGCACCAGAGGCAGGGCAAGAGCAGCGCAGTGCAAGTCCACTGCACCATGGTGCACTGAACATGATATTCAAAGGTTGTGCATGACGGCAAGTGCCAGAGCAATATGGCTGAATATCACAGGGATGGGCCACAGCGCAACCAGGGCTGCACCATGGAGCAAACCAACATGCACCATAGAGCAACCAGGACTGCGCGAGGGGCAGAGGTGCATGCACCAAGACACAGGACAATGGACACAGCAAGGAGCATGCCATCTGGGCAGGATAGACCACCACCAGGGTGCAGAGGATGTCAGGTGAGAGGCATGGCAGGCACATGGCAGCAGGCCCCTGACCATGCACACCACAGTGGTGCATGGAGGCAGGGTGGCACCAATGGCCACTGGCAAACAGCCACTCGCAACCCCCACAGGAAGGCACGTGACATGCCACCTGGACCAGAGCTGGCAACACACAGGCCAACAGCACACAACACATACACCTCACAACATGAACAGAGAGCCCACGGCCACCCCAGGGCACAGCCACCAGCCAATGGGCAGAGACCACCAGGCACAACCCTCAGTCCACTCAGACATACCACTCAGCCACCATGCACACCACTGCAGCATGGCTCCACAAGCCAGCCACAAAACAGACACAGACACAGATGGCTAACCATAGGAATGTGTAAAACAAGCATAAATCAACTATATATGTATCTACAAGTAACTGGATACAGGGAGCAAGGAATGGGGAGGCCACATACAAACTGGGAGGCTGGGGAAGGGAGGCAGGGGGACAGGGGACAAGGCTAGACAAGGGTACAAGGGAGGGCAAGGGAGGGGGGACAGGGAAGGGAAACAGCAGCAAGCCAATGGGCCCTACCGGCATCCACGCCCCACTGGTGCCTGACGCTGACATCTGTGCTGTAGCCTGCACAGTGTCTGTTGTAGCAGCCGTGCCACCTGGAGCATGGCAGTGGTGACCTGAAGGATCCTCCTCAGGAGTCTGGTGTTGACATCTGGGCAATGGACACCTAGGACAAAGGAGGGGACATGGTATGGGTGCATGGCCGTATGACCATAGCCCCCTCACCATGCGCAGTGGACAGCAGTGACATGCACCCCTGAGATGGCACACAGCCTCCCACAGTGTGTGCGCCCACACAAGCCACCAACCTGACTATCCACAGCCATGCAGAACACCGCACACCAACACCACCCATGTGCCACACACCACAATCATGGCATTCAGGTGACAGGGCTAAGCAGTGGGATGGCAGTAGCACAGCTGGAATCTGGGTGTACCCACAGCCCACCTGTGGCAGCCACACACATGTGTGATAGCCATGGCATGGTGCAGTGGACACTGTGGGTGGTACACAGCTGGAATGGCCATGTGCACAGGGGGCTGTGGCCCACCCCCACCCTGCACAACATCATACCTTGGAACAGTGCCTTCCTACATGCTGTGGTGCACCCTGCACCTATCCGGCAGCACCACCCATGCGGCTTGCATCCTGTGCCCGAGCCCCTGCGATGGCCTGCCCTGGCCCACCCACAGCGCCAGCCAGCCATGCCCTCTTTCTGCCCTCAGGGCCTAGTAGGGAAACATGGAGAAAGACACAGCAGTACCTGGCAACACCACATGCCCCCCAGCACAGTATGCCCCATGCCCAGCGCAGTTGCAGCGCAGTGGCACAGTGCACAAATGGCATGCTGCCACGGCCAACAGAATGCATAGCCCCAGCCCCCCCACAGCACGGTGTGCCACCCTGCTGGCCCGCACAGAACACTGGATGGGCATGGACCTGGGCGTAGTGCACTTACCTGGACGTAGCACGGCGCCCCTTCGGACGCGTGCCAATAGTGCCTGTAGCCTCTCAGGGTCCCTCCACTGCAGGTGCCTGTAGCGGTGATGGCACTGCTTACTGCTGCACTGTGCCCCTGTGGCCTCCTCCAGCCCCTCAGCCACCTCCTGCCACACCTCCGTCCGTGGACAATTCAGGGGCACCTGGCCAAACAGACTGCCTGCACGTGGCTCCACAAGGGCCACAAGGTTGACCAGCTCCAGTTGGGACCAGTTAGGTGCCCTGGCACTGCTGTGGTGTGGCATGGTTGTTTCTGCAGTAGCACAACCAAAATGGCACCCAGTAGCGCATGAGGCACACATGCTGGGGGTGCGCGACTCGCTCAGTGATGCACTGCCATCACCAATCGTGCAGCCACGGGGCTGTGCGACACAACTGGTGCAGCATTGACACGTGCTGCAGGCCACCCAGAGGGTCACAGAACAATCATGGGGTCAAGGTCAGCACGTGATACCATGTGAAGCAGCACAATTACTAGGCGCATGGGGCTTAATAGGGGCGTAGGGGGTCTATGGTCCATGGCCCTGTAGCGCCCGGCACCAGCATAAAGCACATGAGCCGCCATATGCCCAATAGCGTAGAGTGCTGTACCGCCAGATAGCGAAGAGCGAGGGCTGCACCAGTGACGTACATGACAGCACTGCACGCATGCACAGTGCCGTGCCTATTGCGCACGTCACAATGTTGTGCCACGGCTTGTGCATGCGCAACACCAATGCGCCATGTGCAATTTCACAATATTCAGCCGGCATAAGCAGATTAGCAAATCAGCATATCCGTGGTGCATTGGAGGCATTTGTATCTCATTACAGTTGCACATCTCCTCATTTGCATGCGATGCGCTATAAAGGCGCCATGGGACTGCACAGGCTCTAGACCGGTATTGCATCCTTCAGAGGTAAGCCACCAGGCTGTGGGTCTGTCGGGACAGTGGAATGGGAGGGCGGTGTGGGTTGTAGCCATCACTGACTGCATGTTTATTCACATAGGACTAAGCATGACGGATCATGAGGAGGTTGAGGAGTGTGGGCCTGCACAGAAGCAGAGGCCCAACTTCACAAGGGCAGAGAGTAATGCCCTATTTGAGGCCTACCTGGACCAGGAGCCTCTCCTGAGTGGCTCGACAGGCACCCCACAGGCCCAGTCAACAGCATGGGAGGGTGTGGCCAGGGCCGTGAACCAGCGAGGTATCCATCAAAGGACTGCACAGGAGTGCAAGAAGAAGGTCGGCACAGACCGGAAGTGGATTAAGGAGAAGGTGGCTGCCATCTGGGCTGCATGTGCTGCCATGGGCAGTGGACAGCCTGACATGCCACAGCTGTCACTGCAGGAGGAGTTGGTGGCGGCGTCCATGCGGTGCAGTGCCATCGAGTGGGTATCCAGCGGTGGGTTCCAGACAGGGGGCAGCCCATCACTGCATGGTAGGTATGTCAGCGCCTGGAGCAGGGGGGCAGGGGGAAGAGGTGTGTGACAGTGGCACTAATGCGACTGTGGTTCCCTTTCAGCTCCGGAGTGCCTGCATGCTGCGGCAGGGGTGGGGGTGTCCACCATGGGGGCAGTCCTGGACATGGAGGACAATCCTTCCACCTCCACTGGTGTCCAGGGGCCGGACTGCAGGCAGCCCAACTCCACTGTCCATCTGGTTGCCTGTGGCATGGTTGCAGATAAGGCCCTGGCTGTGTTTCAGCATGATGCCAGCCATGGCGTCCAGTATGCAGAGACACAGATTGGGGTGGGGTCTGGGACCGATGACGATGTGGCCAATATCCTGGATAGTGGTGTTGCCGTCGGGAGGCACCCATACTACTACCACCCGCCACGCAGTACAGATGGTGTCCTGGTGGGAGTTGTCTGCACACCGGCCCCCACACCTGGTGTTGCTGTGGGCACCATTGGTGCGGTGCAGGCTGATGAGGGTGGCGGTGGTGGTGCAGCCACACCAGTGCTGATCGGCACACAGTGGCCGGAGAGGCAGCAGCGGCAGCCGGACAATGTTGAAGGGGTGCCGGGAGCAGTGGCTGCCTATGATGCACCGCAGAATGAGCAGCCCCAAGAGGGCCCCGCTGTGCAGCCCCCACCAGTGTGGGGGGCTGGGTAGGGTCGAGCACCACCCGTGGGTCAGCGCAATGCCCATGCTCTCCAGGGTGCTGACCCCTTGACCGAGCACACCTGTCTGCTATGGGCCTCCATGGAGCAACAGGTGCTTGTCACGGCAGGGGTGCTTGCATTCCCGCAGAGCTGCGCCAGGCCACAGGGAGGCACGACAGGGACTATGAACAGCTCCTAGCTGAGACCACATGTATGCAGGAGGGCATGACCACAGCCCTGGATTGGCTTACCACTGCAGTCATGGCCGGCCTAGCACCACTGGCCACCCTGGTGCATGGCCGTCCGCCACAGACCCCGTGGAGTGCATTCTCCACCCCTCAGTCACAGTGTCATGCGACCCCATCTGTATCGATGTCGGGATCCGCTGTGGGCATTCTGGGCACGCCTGGAGCGGGCATGTTCGGGAGCCTTCAGACACCTGCGAGGGATCGGTTGCATTCCTGCAGTGACACACCTGGGGGACCGTTAGAGACACCCCCTGTGGCCGTCGCACAGCCCGCATCTGCTGGGCGGTCTTGGCAGGGCTGTTCATGTGTCCACGGTGACCGTGCAACCATGTGGTGGTCCTGAGCCGCCATCCTCCCTGTCCACTGTCTGACACTGCCTTGTGTGCACATTGGTGTGGCATGTGCGTCTGTGTTCCAGGGACATGGCATCCATGGTCGACGCTGCACACAGGCCTTGTGCACACACACCCCCGGCTGCTGGCCACTGTGGCATGTGCATGATGATGCCAACACAACACTGGCCGCTACTGTGCACCGGTGTTCAGCATCTGACACATGCCCGGTGGTGGCCTCTGGGTGTGTGTATGTAGGTGCCTGCATGTATATATGTGTGTGTGTGTGTGTGTGTGTGGTGGTGTGTGCTGTGCATGGGGTGCTTCCACGGCGCCCAGTCCCATGCCCGTCCACGCTCCTCCAGTCAAGTGACATTGGCGGGGCCCGTCTTGCATTCCTGAATGCTGCATATGGTCCCCGGTACGTGCATGGTCATGTTCACCTACCTGCATGCACCGTAATGCTCCTCTGCACTGGGCGCCCGGTGCTGCTGGGCCATCCTGTTCAGCCGGGGTTCCCTTCACCCGGGGGGGGGCTGTTCACCACCACCTGGCCCAGCAGCCACGTCGTCCCCACTGCTGTTCCCCTCTTCAACCTCGACAGCTATCCCACGGTCGGTGGCCATGTTGTGTAGTATACAGCAAGCCAGGAATAGGCCGCAGGCCTTTGAGGGGCTGTACTGTAGGGCACCGCCAGACCTGTCCAGGCAATGGAACAGTGCCTTCAGCAACCCAAGCACACACTCGATGATGTTCCGTGTGCTGGCGTGTGCCTCATTGTATCACTCCTGCGCTGTGGTCGACGGGCGCTGGTATGGGGTGACCAGCCAGGACCGGAGTGGGTATCCACTGTCATCTGTGTGTTGGCATGTGTGGTCAACATGGTGGTCTGTGTAGCTGCACTTCCCTGCCTTCCCAGCAACACCCTCTGATGCCCCTGGCCTAGCATCCCCCACACCCTGCCCTGTTGTGCCAGGCTGCCCATTCCAACAGCATACTCACCTACTAAGTGGCCGGTGGGGCTGTCCCCACTCTCAAACCTGTGGCACAGTACTGACTGGTGCTAAATGAAGGCATTGTGTGCTCCACTAGGGTGTGTGGCACAGACATTGATTATGCGAACTCTGGCATTGCACACCACCTGGCAGTTGACGCTGGGGTAGCCCTTCCTGTTGATGTAGGCTACCCCCTCCAGCCCAGGTGGTGTCCGGATGCCTACATGGGTGCAGTCGATGGCCCCTAGCATGCCAGGCATACGTGCCACCCTGTGGAACTCCTGCATGTTCACTGTACACTCTACCTGTGTGCTGGGGAAATGGGTGTATTCCGCAGCATGTGGCAGCAGTGCGTTGAGGAACTGTGTGAGGAGCTGTGACTCGGCCGACTGGGTTATGTCTGTGGTGTCCACTGTTGGTCTCTGGAAGGTACCCATGGCGAGCAGGCACATGACAGCCGTGATCTTGGTCTCCACCGACAGAGCGTGGCTCTGTCTTGTGGGTGCCTGCATCTCATCACTGCACAGCTCACAGAGCTGCCTCAGAATTGCCTGGTTCAGGCGGTACCGGCCCACAATCACTGCATCACTGTACTGTTCAAAGGTGGGGCCGGCACGGTACCACCTGTTCTGGGCATACCGCCGACGGACTGTTCCACGGCTGTGCCACTCTGCCTCCTGCCTCCTCACACCCCTCATTACTGCCTCTATCTGGAAGATGGCACTGGCCATGGCCTGGGCTGTCCTGTGCCCCCTTGGTGGCTGTCTCCCCAGGCACCCCCAGCTGTGTACCACTGCATGTACCCCTGCGCTGGGTGCACACCTGTGTTCGGGGTTCCCAGCTGGTGGCCTGTTGGCTGTAGCCTCCGCCTCCCACCCATCCAGGCACTTTTGCTGCCCCTCGTATACCAGGTATCACAGACACACCTGCTGATGTTGCCCCCGCATCTGTCTCACATGCACTCACATAGTCGCTCACACACGCAGGCACAATTAGTGTCACACACCCAGTCCCACACTCTGTTGCACTTCCTGCCTGCCTCTGTCTCTGTCTTGCACCCCTCCTGCTGTTCTGACTGCCCACTCGCTCTCTCTATCTATTACTCCCCTGTGGTGCAAACCTCCGTCCCTTGCTTGCTCCCTCTTTTTATGGGCTCAAGTTTGCTCCGCGCATGTCCCTGTTGCTCTGCGCTTGCGCCGTTTGCTTGCTGTTGAATATCGCACTGTGATGCTTATTCATGGCTATGCCCCCTGCACTTATGCATACATTCATTAGGGTTGCGCACTGGTGCACTGCGAATCTGCGCAACGCAATGACTCTCACTGAATATCGCTCTTGGCGATTCACACTTCTGTGCAAGATCTCAGTTGCGCCATGCGCAACTGCTTTGACTATCCCACCCTGGGTTGACAAGTTCCCCAATTCCACTTCCAGATGGCCTAAAATTTGGGAGAACTGTCATAAATACATTACACAAGATAGATTACGTATAATGCAGTTGCAATTCCTTAATGACATGTACCTGACCCCCTATCGACTGTACAAGATGGGTTGGGCAGCGAACCCAATGTGTAACACAACAGATGTAAGATGGATATGGGTACTTTATACCATGTGTTTTGGGATTGCCCAAAAATCTCTCCTTTGTGGGACCTTATTAAAACTAGAGTGGACCCCTTATTAGGATTACAGGAGTATTTTACCCCTGAAGTTTGTATGCTAGGTGATTTCACAGGTTTTCCACAGATGAATTGTCACTATCATATTTTTATGATTGCACTGTCGGTTAAGAAGGTTGTATTAAGACACTGGAAGGACTCATTGCAACCCACATATGTGGAATGGACACAGGAACTCCTTCACAACTTAAGGGTTGAGAAAGTGATGGCCAGTATTTTCAATCGTATGGGATCCTATAAAAAGAGATGGGAAAAACGACATGTCCTTTACACCACATAATTCAGAGAACAAGCTATCCCTATAAACATATAGAGCATTCTCATAATGCTCCTTTATACTAAATATTATTGGCATCTGGGGTAGGGGGTGGGGGTTTGGAGTGGGTGGAGGGGGGAGTGGGATGGAGGGTACCTTCTGTATTCTGTCAATAATTCACAATATATTGTGTGTGTTTGTATTGAGAAATTTGTGAAAATCAATAAACTTTAAATTAAAAAAAAAAAGAACTGAAGGGAGAACAAAGACTGATTATCCAGTCTGCCCATTTTCTACCTGACCCTAAGTCTGACCTAACTGTTGGGCCAGAGTTACTAGTCCTCTTGCACTTCCAGTGCTCTAGTGCCCCCTGACTGTCCATTATCCCCCCATCCACGCTTTAAAGCAGTCACTGATTCGGCTTCTCACCATCAAGTTTGTTGGACTATTTCAGGTGTCCACCCCACCTCCATGAAAAGTGCTAGGTAATATCCCTTCAGAATCCCCCCCTCCCACCCATGCCCCCTTGTTACTGGGTTTCATTCTTCATGAATAGACTCTGAAGCCTACCCAGTTGATACTCCTCAAGAACTTGTAGGTCTTAACCACTTTTGAAACTACTTTTGGGCAAAGGTCTGTACTACGTAACGCTCCAACCTTTTATAATTCAATTCCAGCTGCTTTTAGTGAATGCTTAAGGCTGCACACCTTTAAGAAGAGATTGCAAAAAATAGGGTTGTACTCAGTAAAATAACTGCACATGTTAATGATTGTTTTATGTTGCTGTATTTTGTATCTGGTGTCTGTGTAATTTTATGTACTTGTATGTGAAAATGGGCAGTTTCTGCTCATTTGCTAACAAGTACTGTATAAACAAGCATTTGTCAATGGCGAATGTTGCTTGCTTATATGTGCTGTTTAGGTATTGGGAAGTGAAAGTACCATGCCTAAGAACTGTCATGGGTCCCCCCCCAAAAGACATCCACTGTGTCTTTCTGTTCAGTATGCACAGAAGATGGGGAGGGGAAAGGGCCACAGCAATACAGCAGTTGCAAAGGCATGAAAAGGCGGACAATAGTCCATTCACAGGCAGAAGAATCCTGTAGGAAGTGACTAAATTGAAGGTGGACAAAGTGATGGGACCAGATGGTATACACCCAAGGATATTAAAAGAACTGTGAAGGGAGATAGCAGTACCTCTGATACTGGGGTTGGTTTCACTCCCTAGTTGTTCTTCCTCCATCCCTCTTTGCGATTCCCTATCCCCCCCCCCCGGATGCCTACCATACTCATCTGTGCTGCCACTTAGACTCCTCCCTAACCTCCACAGTTCCTCCCTCAAACTAGCCAGTCATCTGCAGACCATACACCCCCCTCCATCCTCCAAGCCCAGTCCGGGATCATGGCGGACCCGTACCCTGTACACGCCACCACCCTTTCAAAGATGGCCGCCCTATTGACATGTGGCACCTGCCCCATTTTGACCTCCATCTTATGTTACGAGCTGTTACTCCCAGGTTCTGTACCCAGCTACAATGGTTAGACCCCTATTTACTCAAATTCCTGTCCCCCCAACACTGGTCCCCTACTGACCTTGCTGACTGGGTTAATTCAGTCTCAAATCTCATCCATTAGATACTGTACCACTATAGCAATCCTAAAGCCTCCTTGTCCACTTTTCTCCCCTCAGCTACCATACTTTTTGTTCTTAGCTTTCATATAGTTTCACTTAGCCCAGTTAGAAATCCTATTGCACTCCAAGTATTACTCAGCTCACTTAGAGAAATAAACAGAACAAATAAATATGTATTATTACAGCAGTCATAACAGTATAGTTCAGTACTTAGCTCAGTTGGAGAAATAAATAGAACAACTAAATTGGTATTATTACAGCAATCCTAAAAGTATCCAATCATTGCTTTGTCTCCACTCCAGAGACCCTGCTGTAATATAGGACCGCTGAGGACCCTGGGTGGGAAGGTGGCCAACTCTAAAGTCCAGGCAGAGCTCCATTGAGCTCGCTCACTCTCCCTCTGTCACTTACTCATTCTATTTCTCCCAGTGCTGCAGGCTGTCCTTTTGTACTGGGCTCCTGCTTGCGTTGGCACATTTTCTGCCTACAAAGAAATCTGCAGCAGTCCCGACACAGCTCCGTTGAACTTGCTCACTCCCCCATCTCGCTCACTCGTTCTGTTTCTCCCAGCGCTGCAGGTTGCCCTTTTGTACTCGGCTCCTGCCTGTATCGGCACGTTTTTCTGCCAACAAAGACGTTCACAGGTGTCCCAACAGAGCTCAGTTGAGGTCTCTCACTCCCCCTCTGTCACTCACTCATTCTGTTTTTCCTGGCACTGCAGGCTGCCCTTTTGTAATGGGCTCCTGCCTCCGTTGGCGCCTTTTTCTGCCCACAAAGAAATCTGCAGCAGTCCTGACAGAGCTCCGTTGAGCTCGCTCACTCCCCCTCTCTCACTCTCTCATTCCATTTTTCTCAACGCTGCAGGCTGCCCTTTTGTATTGGTCTCCAGCCTGCATTGGTGCCTTTTTCTGCCCACAAAGAAATCCACAGCAGTCCTGACAGAGCTCCGCTGAGTTCGCTCACTCCTCCTCTCTCACTAGCTCATTCTGTTTCTCCCGCCGCTGCAGGCTGCCCTTTTGTACTGGGCTCCTGCCTGCGTTGGTGTCTTTTTCTGCCCACAAAAATATTCGCAGCAGTCCCGATAGAGCTCCGTTGAGCTCGCTCACTCCACCTCTCTCAGTCGCTCGTTCTGTTTCTCCCGCTGCTGCAGGCTGCCCTTTTGTACTGAGCCCCTGCCTGCATTGACGTCTTTTTCTGCTCACAAAGAAATCTGCAGCAATCCCAACAGAGCTCCATTGAGCTCGCTCACTCCCCCTCCCTCACTCGCTAGTTCTGTTTCTCCCGGCGCTACAGGCTGCCCTTTTGTACTGGGCTCCTGTCTACGTTGGTGCCTTTTTCTGCCCACAAAGAAATCCGCAGCAGTCCCGACAGAGCTCAGTTGAGCTCGGTCACTCCCCCTCTCTCACTTGCTCGATCTTAATCTGTCCCAAACACTGATTTCCTAAAGCGACTGTGCTATTCTGCTTCGGAAGTGCAAAAACACATTTTGGCCAGGATGTGAAAAATGACAGCTGTACTGTTCATAAGTAGGTGTGGAAAAATGGCAATGTTGAAAATCTGGAGTGAAAATATTATAAATTCGCAAAGTTACAAGGGTGCGTGGAAACTGCGCAACACACAGTTGTAACACAGTCATTTTATTGACTTTTGTCACCACATTTTCAACATAGGCCTTTTAGGACCTCTGCTCATGAACAGTGTCACTGTCATTTTCTCAGTCTATCCCAAAAACTGATTTCCCACAGCGACCGTGCTATTTGGCGCCGGAAGTGCAAAAACACATTTTGGCCAGGTTGTGTAAAATGACAGCTGTACTGTTCATAAGTAGGTATGGAAAAATGGCAATGTTGAAAATCTGGAGTGAAAATATTATGAATTTGCGATGTTACGAGTGTGTGTGTGCAAACTGCACAATGCACGGTCGTAACACAGTCATTTTATGGACTGTCATCACAAAATTTTAAACATAGGCATTTTAGGACCTCTGCTCATGAATAGCATCACTGTGATTTTCTTAATGTGTCTCGAACACTGATTTCCCACAGCGACCGCGTTATTCTGCACAGGGAGAGCGAAAACACATTTTGGCCAGGATGTAAAAAATAACAGCTATACTGTTCATAAGCAGGTGTGGAAAAATGCCAATGTTGAAAATCTGGAGTGAAAATATTGCAAATTCATGAGTTATGAGCATGCGTAGCAACTATTACAGCATGCAGCTTGTAAAACAGTCATTTTTTGGATTTTTTCACTAATTTTCAACATAGGCTTTTGAGAGCCCACCTCATGAACAATGGCACTGTCATTTTGATTGTCGGTTCTGAAAGGTGATTCCACGCAGTGACTGTGAAATCACCTTTCGGACTGAATGACGTCATGACAGTGGCTGAATTCATGAGGAGTGGTCCCAAAACCCTCATGTTGAAAATTTGGTGCCAAATTCCAAAACATGCCTGAGATATGCACCAAAGTTGAAAAAACCCTATTTATGCCATCATACAGCTTACTGGCATTTCCTCAGTTCGCGGTCGGCTTTGAAGAGTGCAGATGTGTTCATGGTCCACTGAAGATCATCGTGCCAGACTCCAGAGGTAAGTATGGGGTGAGGGGTATGTGGGGAGGCAGGGTGCACAGAGGGTAGGCGCGGGTTGGGGGAGGGGCCACCGGACTCGCCGAGGGACCATTTTCTTGTTTACAGGGGTAAAAAAAAAAAATTGCAGGACTTTTTTCTTTTTATAGGGACATTTGGCATGCTGGCGTCGGCTCCCAGCATGACACCTGAGTGTTGTTTTGGGGGTGCTGTAGCCGACGGGGGACATCTGCACTTATGGGAGTGGTGGATGAGCCGAGGGGGATCGGGCACCCCCCTCGGCAGACTACACATTGGGGGGGTATACATTATGCCGAGAGAGGAGCGGGCTCCCCCGTAGGCAAATTCAGTTGGGAAGGGGACTGAAGCCGGCAGGGATAAGGCACCCCATTGGCAAACAAAGATGAGGGGGGGCACATGATACCGAGGGGGATTGGGCACCCCCTCAGCATACAGCAGAAATGTGGGGGGGGGGAGAGTATGCTGATGGGAACTGGGGTTCCTGTTGACAAACTGGGTTGGAGGCATGCAAGGGACCACCCTGCAATGATGGGTTGCTCCCTTATTGCAGCGGATGATGCTGCAATGATGAGGTGGCCCCTGATTGCAACAGCTGAAATGTTTCAAGGTGGTGGCATGCTGGCTGAACTAGTGTCAGCAGCAGTGTGCCACCCTATTGGGGAACACAGGCCAAGCCTCCAAAGGTAGTGGGGGCATGGGCCACAACAGTGCTGTACCTCCACAACCTGCTTCTGCAGCACGCTGCTGCAACATGTTTCTTGCGCATGCACACAAGCAACATAAAAATCAATCAATCAAGTCATATCCCCCCTGCTCCAGTTTCCTGCTGGCCTCGAGAGAATACATGTTCATGTTCTCTAACTTCTCTTCATGCATCCTCCCCTGCTGCCCCTGTATCATTTTTGTAGCCCTCTTCTGACCCCTCTCCAAGTAGTCTGTATCCTTCCTGAGGTGTGGACTTAAGAACAGGGCACAATACTACAGGTGTTGTCTCACCATGAACCTTTCGATGGGCAGTATCCCCACCTTGCTTCTGCTGGTGAACTTTATTTATTTATTAATTTTGATGACCGGGTAGGCCCACTGAGCTCCGGAGGTCCATTTTTCAGGGGTGACCTGGGTAACATTACAGAGTAGATGCACACAATTATACAATACAGAGTAGATGCATCACAATTACAGGTGGATTATTGTTGTCATTTTACTACACCCCAGTATTCTGATCTCCCTTCCATATGCCTTATTGCCTTAGACTGATGATTTAAGATTGCCACTGATAATGACTCCCAGATCTCTCTCTTCAGTAGTCTCAACCACCCTCACTACCCCCATCCAATAGTGAATTCTAGTTTTTTTCCTACCAGTGGGGGGCTATGGATTATTGTGGGGCTGGGTATGTGCAGATCACATGTGCCCAGCCAATGTAACTCTGCACCTACAGTGTGCCTCCTCAGGGCACATGTCTGCAGCCCCTCCCCCCCATGAACAGCTGCATGGGGGGTTGATTGAGGGTCACAGGTGGGCATCCAATCAATGCCCATCCTGGGTCATGAAGTGGATCCCCTGCTCTGCACGAGTGGGGGATTCTGTAAAGACACAGGAAGGTTGACTTTACAAAGGAGGTGTGAATGTCTGAATGGCTTCCCCAGCCCTCCCTTTCTAACCAGAGGTCTGGGGCAGCGCTCTAGGGGAGAGTTTTTTTTTCCAACAGCCTGTGGGGTTTCTCTGGATGGGTGCAAAAAAGATATGGCCAGGGTCCCTGCCTGCATATCCTGTGCTCCCCTTGGCGCCATTCCACACCTTTGTGAATGGTGGAGATTGTGGCATGCCCCCTAGACATGCCCTGGACTGACCATGTGTATAGTTGCACTCTGAGCTGAGGATCCAGTGTCTGCAGGACCCCCGATGTGCAGTATTGTGACTTAGGATTGCCTATGCACCACTGCTCTACGGCATGTAGCCAATCCGCGCAATAGCACATAGACCCCAGTGTGCCTAACCTTACATATCCAGGGACTGAATTTAAATTGCCACACTTTAGATCACTTCTCTAGCCTCTCTAGATCCTTTTCAATATCCCATACACCCTTCACTGGGTCCCACAGATCTTGGTGTCATCAGCAAAGAGACAGATCATGCAATGTAAGGCCCTCTGCTATGTCACAGATGAAGACATTGAACAACGCCAGCCCCAGGACTGATTCCTGGGGCACCCTACAGGCAACACCCTGGCTCCCAAGAATTCTCCATTTACTACCACCCACCATGTACTGTACCCCCAGCCAGTTCTCTATCCATCTGGTGAGTCTGTTCTCTATCCATAGGTCCTCTAGGAATGATGCATTCACTGGCAATTAAAACCGGGTCTCCCATGTGGAAGAAGAGACTTCTATCACTGAATCACTGGTGTCTTGTAACCATGCCAATAAATGATATGAAGTTCCCATATGGGTTATAAGAGGTGTACTTGGATCATGGGGAAGACAATGAGACACAGGTGGAGGTGGGGAGTAGAGGAAAGGAGTAGCAAAGCGGAAGTAAAAGCACTGAGATGCTGAATGGAGCAGCTGATAAAATAACAGCACCTTGTGTCAGAAAGGCACTTTTTAAAGACTTCTGTAATTGCTGAAGAAAGAATTTACAGTCAGAGAAGATCAGGATTCAGATCACAAAAAATATTCAAGGAAAAATAGCAAGTGCTTTTCTTGAATGTGCAACACATACATAAAATGTTATAGAACAATTATTGCACGGATAGAGTTGAATTACGCGGGCCATATGTCATATAAATGAAGACCAACTGCAAAGTTCTTACTCATATAGACTTGATGATTTCAAAACTGCACAATGTACAGTATATAACTGATATATAAGTAATACCTTTCACGTACCTCCTCAACCTCTCCTTCATCCTCTATACTGTCCCTCAGTCATGGGAGATTGACTAAGTTCTCCCTCTCCACATAGGGGGCATTTCCTCCAACCCTGGAAACTTCTGACCTATCTCCCTCCTCCCCACTCTTACAAAGTTGCAAGATAAACTTGCCTACTCCAGATTTGTGAACTTCCTCCACTCTTTGAACTTTCTTCCTTCCTTCCAGTTTGGTTTTTGAAGTACCATTCCACCATCTCCTCCTTGCTACATGTCACTGACTCCATCCTTACTGGGATGGATCAGCGGCACATCACAGTGGCCATTTTCTTCGATCTGGCCAAAGCCTTTGATTCAGTGGCCCATTCACACCTCCTGGACAAGCTGAGCTCTGCCAGCATCTCAGACCCCACTGTTGACAAGTTCTGATCCAACTTCTCAGGCTGTCAGCAGTTGGTACAAGTAGGAGATGTCCTGTCCCCTTCCCTACTGATCCAGGCTGGGTCCCCTAGGGCTCCATCCTGGGTCCAATGCTCTTCTCTATTTTCCGCAATGATCTCCCCTCAGCCTGTGCCAACTAGCATATTCACATGTATGCAGATGACACAGTTCTCTGCACTTCAGGCCCCTTAACCACAGTAGTGGAAGTCTTGCTCCGGCAAGATTTCCACAATGTCCTGTGCCGCTTCCAGTCCAAACAACTCCAGGTCAACATTAACAACAAAAAAACAAAACAAATAAAAAAAAACAGTGTCCATGACCTTTGGCACCAGCCAGAAGCTGGCCAGGCTCACCCTCCTCCCTGCCTTCTCCACTCTGGATGGCACCCCTCTTGAAGTGGTTCTGTCCTATAAGTATCTCAGTGTGTGGCTTGACAATAGGTTTGATTTCTCTGCTACATCAATACCATCCACTAGAAGCTCCCCCCCAAGCTTGAAGCCTTGTACCATAACAAAGACAGTCTGTCCCTGCAGGTCCATCAGGAACTGGTTACCAAAATGGTGCTCCTAGTCTTTAACTGCGTGAATGTGGTCTATGGTACTTCCCCCTCCTTTTCCCTTGCCAGACTGGACACACTCTGTAATGCTTTCTGTGAATTTGCTACCAACTCCCCCACTCGTACTCATCACTTCTACCTCTACTCATCCCTATCCATCCTCCCCCTACCCTCACACTGCCAGTCCCACTATGCCTCCTTTATCTCCAAATACTGGTTTGGGTCTCTACCATCTTACCTAGCCACACTCCTCTGACCCATTCCTTCTGCTTCATACTCCCTCCACCACTGGGATCCTCGCACCATCTCCCTCCCTCTCTCCCTCACCCTCACTTCTCTGCTGGGCAATTAGCCTTCTCCTACCACCTTCCTTCCCTCTGGACCCAGCTCACCTCCTCTCTTTGTCTCTCACCCTCCCATTTCCCTTAGGCACCAGCTAAAGGTTCTCCGCTCCCCCTCCTGCTCCTGTCAGCTCCCTACGTGACCTAAAGAAAGGGAAAGTCAGCACTCAGGAACAAACGCAGAATTGCAGCAAATTTTGCAAAGACGTTTTAATATGACTGGGCTGCCAACAAAGAGGTCCTACTAGGGGAAGTATGACCTGTTTGTTGGCAGCCAGCTATATTAAAACTTCTTTGCAAAATCTGCTGCATTTCTGCATTTGTTCCTGAGTGCTGAGTTTCCTTTTCTTCATTACATATTTTGGGCTGGCAGCCCTTCTCAAGCACTGATGTAACAGCCCTAGTTGCACTCCATTTGAACTTGAAGCCCACCTGATCTGACCCTGGTGACCTTTTCACTCCGTAGTGGTCCCACCTGTGGTCAGTTCATGTCACTACAACTGCTGCACTTATTTGTATCAAACTACTTTTGCCATTTTCATTGGGTATTGGTGCTGCTCATAGTACAAACGTCTGCTCACTTACTGCTGTTTATTGTTATTTGCATTTGAATCTTGTTGAGTTGTTCACTGTTTACACTTTATCTTTGGAATGCTTCTCTAATGCTGTTTTTGATTTTTGTATCACCTTTTCCTTTTCCGAGGGGCAAACCTGGAAACAAGCCCTGGCTCAGTGTACCTTTTCCAGTTACCAATTTTCAAAGACATAAATAAATAAAATCCAGTATATGTTATCTGTTGTAATAACACCCAGTAGTAAGTTGAAAAGAAATTTGGCATATGCTGTTATCCTTCCATTTTTCCATTGCCAATATCTACATTTCTTGCAGTATTGCAGCTGTAGTTCTTGTCCATGGTAGCAGTCACCTCCAGTACTCTTTTGTGCCCCACTCATTGCTCTGCTGCAAGGAGTACTAAAAAGTGATGGAGCTCAGCCTTTCATTGCTAGAGAAAGGGTGCATCGCCTCTATAAGACAACTGCCTAATTGGCTCGGTGATAGTGAGTCCAGATGTTTCTCGAAAACCTAGGATCCCATACACAGTCATAATATTGTGGAACAAGGTGGTCAAATGGCCACTTTGTGGTGCTGCTACAATTTACAACCCCCTGTGCTATGCAGTCCCCTGTGTCCACACCATGAAGTCATTTCTTATGTTCTTCATCTGGGTTGTAGGGTGGGATAAAAGTTCCTCTCCTGGCCAAACATAAGGTCTGAACTCTCCTGATGTTAAGGTGTTGGGATTCAGGTCAAAGCATCCCAAAACTGTTGATAATGTTGAACCACATGGGAATTTGGGGTTTGAGCGCTTTTAGTTCTGAAATTGAAGAACAGTATTCTGACCTCTGAACATAAGCAAACCAGCCCCCCAAAACACAGGCCTGTTTACATCCAGTTTCCAAACTGGAGGGAGGAGCCCTGTGAGTAACATATTTGTCTCAAAATGCCAGTAGGTATGCCATATTTGCAAAGACACACTTTTAACGCCACCTGTTATTCATTTATTGATTTTTGTTTTGTGTTACAATTTGTTTATCCAGGATAGCCAAGCTGAGATTAAAAAACATCTAATTTCCAGTGGGGTCCTGCTTCAGCCCAGTTCTGCAGTTGGGTGGACTAGAGCACTGACGGGTTAAAGAACTCAGCAAAGGTCACACACTGAGTATTTGACTCTAACAAGGTTTGAACCAACAATCTCATATTTCTCAAACCAGTGCTCTAACCAGTAGACCACACTGCCTCCATCAACTTCAGATAAAGTGGAAGTCATGAAGATCACCTCAATAACCCATTACAGAGTCACATGTTATATTTGAATTGTACATGTTCCATAAACAGATGGCAAGTAGTGTTCCTCCTCATTTAATTGTTTGTTTTGAGTCCTGTCCTTTTGGATAGGGCATATTCTATTCTCTTCAAACAAGCCTAACTCTTACATTTGAACTGTTTGCAAGTGTCAGGTTACATTAAACTGTTTTATAATTACACGCAAAGTGTTTATAGTATACTCAGCTCAAACAAGTCTATGGATTATGATATTGTCTAAATTTGTTTAGCAACCCTTAATCTATAATAAAAGTACAAATTAGTAGATTCAGTATTTTGTTCTCAGTTTTGATGGCATCATGATAAAGCAGATATTAGTTTCTAAATAATTGAATTACTTTTACTTTCTTTCTGAAGTGTACTACACGTTAATGCTTCAGCTTTAAATATTTACCTGAACTGCCCTCATTTGAAGTCATACTTGTCTCCTTATTTATTTATTTATTGAAAATGTGGTGTCTGGGATTGAGCTCATGTCCAGGTGTGACCTGAGGGAGACGATACAACACTGGGTAAAACAGCAGTGGTGAACAAAGTGGTCACACTCAATGTAACTGCGAGGTAGGTAATCACTGATTACATGCTTGTTGCATGTAACTGCATTGCAGTTTGCAATGCAGTTACAGTGTAGTTGAGGAAACTGAAGGTAAAGTGTTACCAATAAAATGACAACAGTGGGTGCATGCACATGAACAATAAAAGCAAGATGCAAGTAATACATTCCAGAAAAAAAAACAACGTAAAAAGTGTGCAAAGAACATAGGTTATGGGGGTAACAAGGATGAGAGCTGGGGGATCAGGCCACCAATGCATGACAAGATATCTGTAATAATCATAGTGGCGTCTCATTCAAATTATGGAGTAAAACTGAGTTTTAAGCTATACAGTAGGGTAAGTGGCAAAATGAGTAAAAAATGTGGAGGGTGAACAGGTCATGGGTTGTTGTAACATGGAGAAAAGGGGAAGATGGTGAGCTGTAGGTGCAGGCTTTTGAGAAATGTGCTAATAAGAGTGGTTTGAGAGAATGCAAGGAGAATGGGGGATGGATCAGAAGACGGAGGTTGTTCCACAGGGTTGGAAGGTGGGCAGAGAAAGCAGACAGACCTGCTACAGATTTACTGTGAGGGATCTGAAAAGAACAAGCAGAAGATGGGTAGAGGGATTAGGATGACTGGATGGCAGGGTTACAGAGAGAGAGAGGAGAGGTAAGTGGGAAAAGTGTCCAGCATGTATTTGGCTAGGAAGGAGGGACAGTGAGAAAGACACCAGACCTCTAGGGAGGGGAAAGAGAGAGAAAGAGAGAGCAGTGATGGGTGAGAGATGGAGTGCTAAGGCCAGGTGGCAATAGAAATGAAAATGGGGGTCCAGCCTGGAAAGTGTAGACCTGGGGGCAACATTGTACTCTAAATCCATGTAGTCCGACACTGGCAAGATCATCTTAAGGATGATCTCTTGGCGGACCAAGAGAGGAAGGAAATACTTGTTTTACAACAGCAAACCAAGCTTAGGAGGACATTTCTTATGCATGGTGTCAATGTGGGGGACAAGCTGAGGTTCTTGTCCCACCACAGCCCTAAGTACCTGAAATAGATTACTTCTTCAAGCAAGTATTCATCCAGACTCTTGAAGACAGGGGTATGCTGGGACCTTGCTAGTCTCTATCTAGTGCAAAATGTGAGGATGACAGGTTTGGCCTTTAGTGAGAGCTGGTTTGAGTGGAACCAACACCGGGTATTGTCAGAGTCATGCTGGAGTGATGATTCCAGCTTAGGGACCATAACACCAGAAGTAACAAAACTTTGTAATCTGCATACAGTACATGTGTATGCATGCAGCAACATAGGTGGAGAAGAGGTCTTTTAAGAAGAAGGAGACAAGGATTGAGCTGAGGAAGGAGCCCCGGTGGACACTGGACTTAATGGTTGGGGGTGGTAGATAAAATATTACAAATCTGGACTGACTGGAGCCAATCTGAGAGGCAGGAATGGAAGCACCCAACTGCCAAGCCAGATAGGCCCACAGCACCTGACTTATCCAAGAAAACGAGGTGAGCCACAATACTGAAGGCCTTTATTAAGTCTCTGAAAATGTCCCTGATGAACAAGTTCTGATCCATGCCTTCCAACACAGAGTCAACGATATATAGAAGGGAAGACATGGTAGAATGGTATTTGTTTAAGCCAAATTGGAAAGGAAGAGGAAAGAAGAGGAGTCAAGGTAATTGGATTCGTGAGAGAGAACAAGTTTTCCCTACCTTAGTCTGGGCTGAGAGGCTTGAGATGGTCCAGTAATTACCTGAGGAGGAACAGTCACCCCCCCATTAAGGAAGGGGAGGACATTATCCTGCTTCCAGGAAAGGGAGATGGACCCAAGATGGAAAAAATGATTGAAAAGGGAGATGGGGAGAGGGGGTACCAATAACCAGCCAGCACAGAGAGAAAAAAGGAGATTAGCTATGCCCCTTAGTGAAATGAGGAGAGAATAAAGCAAGGAGGGTGGTATCTGTGGAATTTGAGGAGACTTTGGAGAAGGAACAAAATATTGGGATAGAGGGTGGGGGACAGGGGCATTTGGAGGAGATGGAGCAGATAGAAGGTGGAGGGGGGAAAGAAATAGAGAGATGGCACAGGAAATTAAGAATTGTTAAATGTATTGGTGAACCTATTTGGGTCTAAGATAGGTGAATTTTGTAATTTGAGGATGGGGGATGTAGACTGGTCAAGGGGATTGAAAAGGGAGTGAATAACCTGCCAGAACCTATCATGGGATTTAAGCTTTTTTTCTGAAGCTTATAGGCAAAGTAAAGTAATTTGGCCTTCCTGGTGGCCTTAATGCTGGTGTTACATAGCTGTTTCTATCTCAGCTAGTGCTCAGACAAGCCCAAGGCTTTGTGGAGATGCCTAGAAGAATCATGAACTTTGAGCAGGTCAGTGGCCTCTGCAGAGATCCAGGGAAGGTGGAACCTATGGAAACAAGATCTCCTGAGAGAGGCAAGATTGTTCCATGTTGTAATGAATCTGGTCATGAAAGACAGTAATGCAACATCTATATCAGTATATAACATGAATGCTGACAGTGTCCTGAAGATCATCTAGCAGGGGGAAAAAGTTCAAGAGTTGAATGATCTAGACCAGACAAACTTTGGTGGGCTTTAGTGCAGCAAGTCCTCTTAATGCAATATACCACATGATGATCAGTGAAACCATCACGGAAATAATGCCATGGGGATGTTAAGGCTTGACCCAGTCAATAATAAGGGTATGACTTGTGGAGCTGGGGTTGAGACAGGTTGGCTTGGTATTAAGCTGCATGAGACTGAGGGACTTGGTTGGATGGTATTTTTGAACAAGGGGAAAAGCCATTTATATTTAAATCCCCAAGGACTTAGAGCTCGCCTGAAGCTGGGAGGGAGGAAATAGTTGAGACAGCACAGTATGTTCTAGTGGTAATTACTGGAGCTAATCTTTTTTATTAAATAATTAAAAATAGAGACATGCTTTTGAAAAGTAGAGGTTTATAACCTTAGGTCAGGAAGGAATCAACAACTAAAGCACATCAACCCTAAGGGAGAATGATTCTGTTTTTCATGTAGATATCCTGAACAAAGATGAATAAGAGAATTAAAATGTGTGAAGAAATGTGAACTATAAGCTGAGCCATGTTTAAATATTGGTTTTCAGTGTTCTTCTAGCGGCATTAGCTGATCTCTAAGCTTTAAATAACTCCAAGTAATGCTTATTGAGCATGGCTTTGCACCAATGTTGGCCACATGATGCATATATAATATAATCATTTAAGAGCTACTGATGCCTCAAAGAAAACTTTAAAAAACATAATAATTAGGTACAATTCTGCTTGCATTCCATTTATATTTTATATGTTTCTCCTCCCTATAATTTATTAATAAGTAAATGTATATGATTATATGAATATATTTTGGTTGTCCCTTAGAGTTTATTTTGAGTTCATCTGCCTCTATAGCTTACTCCCTACTCCAAGTCATAATCCTCTGTTGCAACATCACAGTCTGTTACCATGGGAGTAATTGTGAGGTCACAAGCAGTGCCCTATGACTTCAGGTAGGGAGAAAGCAGCAGGAATAGACAAACTCTTCAGGAGCAAAGATCCTGTTTTCATACAGATGATCTCAGTAATAAATACTGAGGAGGGAAAAATACAGAACTAATGGGAAATACAAGCTGGACTGTGTCTAAATATTATGTTTTGTTAAAGCTCATCTGAATGTGTCACCAGCTCATTTAAAGGTCCATCATGGCCACTATCTACTTTATAAGCTGATTCCCTGCCCACACTGCTTTCCAAAGGAGCCTGTAATTCCCTTAGCAGAAATTTGTCCAGGCTTTCCTTGAAGGCCTGTGTTATTTTCTTGTCCTCTGTCTCAACTGGGTAGGCTCAGCTGTTTCATAGGTTAACCACCCTTTGAGAAAATATGTATTTCCTGCCATTAACTATAAATTTACCATTCCTGATCTTTAGGTCATGTCTCCATGTCCTTCAAAAGGACACCATGGTGAAGTGTATTATGATACATTAAGAGGGGCCTTGGAGTCCTATTGTTAAAAGGATTTCTCCTGTTCTGTTCTCCTGATCTGTGCATATGGCAAAAGTGCAGTATTTTTAAAATAGACCAAGTGATTTCAAATTCCCACCATGGAAGATCCAAAATAGCCACTGAGCAGGAGCCAGGTTAATGCTGAGCTCTCTACTGTCCAAAACAAAGTGTCTGTCTTTGGGTGTGACAAAGTCCTCTATGAAAGCTACCAAACAGCAGAAATGAAAGACGAAGCTGTCATCTTTATCAAACACTAAAACACCACTGAAAGTGTCCACTTCAAAAGTGCTCATTGTCTTTGATTCAGACCAGGAGGGTGCTGGTGGAATTGAGATGTCAGTGGCAGCAAAGTGCTCCATGGAGGAGTGTGGGAGCAAGGAGATGCTGAGGAGAGCTGATCCAAAGGCCATTTTATTGTCTGTATACAGTCCAGTTGAACTGCCCCCTAGGTCCCCTGTTGATCCTGGAAAAACTAAGGAAGTAAAGTTACAATGAAACACACTCTTTTGCTTAACATGCAAACAGAATTTGATGATAGATAAGAACCACTTTGCCCACGTAGTCTGACCATTTTCCCTACCTACTGTAATACCGCAGACCCTACTTGATCTCTGGCTTAGCCCTCCCTTCCCTAACCACTAAGGTTCCCTTATGCCTATCCTGTGAATTCTTGAATCCCATTACAGTTTTTGCCCCCACCACCTCCACTAGAAGGCTGTTCTAGGAATCCACCACTTTTTCTGTGAAGAAGTACTTCCTCACATTTCCCCTGAGTCTATCCCCTCCAGTTTCATGCATGCACGCACCCTTGTTCTTGAATATCTTTTTTTTCTGAAAAATGTTTCCCTCTTTTACCTTATTTATACCTGTGAGGTATTTGAAAATCTCTATCATATCCCCATAGCCCTTCTTTCCTCCATGGTGTATATATTGAGGTCCTTTAGTCTCTGCTCGTAGGGCATTTTCGTGTAGACCATGCACCATCTTAGTTGCCCTCCTCTGGACCACTTCTACTCTTTTTATGTCCTTCCAGAGATATGATGCCCAGAACTTGACACAGTACTCTAGATGAGGTCTTATCAATGGCCTATACAGTGATATCACCACCTCCTCCCTCTTTTTACTGGTGATACCCCTCCCTATGTACCCTAGCATCCCACAGACTCTCCCCACAGCCTTGTTACACTATTTGGCCACCTTTAGGTAATCAGACATGATTACCCCAGGTCTCTTTCCTGTTTGGTGGTCATCAGTACCACTTCCTCCATCTTGTACTCATCCCCTGGGTTTCTATGCCCCAAGTGTATGATTTTGCACTTCTTCACATTGAAACTTAGTTGCCACATTCTTGATCACTTCCGAAGCTTTTTTAGACCTTAGTTGTTTGTTGAACCATCAGAGACACTCAAGCTGAGAATT
This sequence comes from Neoceratodus forsteri, assembly GCA_016271365.2. Taxonomy (NCBI): domain Eukaryota; kingdom Metazoa; phylum Chordata; order Ceratodontiformes; family Ceratodontidae; genus Neoceratodus; species Neoceratodus forsteri. The sequence continues at coordinate 221,521,992 of JADMNL010000028.1, forward strand.
AAGACAAAGTGGGCTTTAAACGTTTAGGTTTTTAAACATTCACATTTTTCCTGACATATCCCCTATAAGCTAGGAGTGCAGGAAAAAAATGTAATTATATCAGGATGCCCTAGTTGATCTTGTAGCCATCTGATCTTTTCCATATCCTGCCAAACATTTGGTAAATTCTATAGCAAACGAGTACATTTTTGTTTATCCTGAGCAGGCCTCCTTGTTTCTGAAAACAAAAAATAAAGAGCAAGCAGAACTAGTGTGCAGAAGACAAGAAGACACTGACGAGATAAAAAATGGAAAATATCAAACTTTAGATACAAAAATACTTTTTGTTATTCAGAACATTCTGAAATAATCAGTTTTAGGATAAGAATTACTGAATTTCAAGCTATTAATTTATTTAAAATCAGAATTATATCAGAATGTATCAGAATATTATAACATAATACTATAATATAATGTAAAATGATAATATATTTGTTTCCTTGGATGCACCTTGTTTCTTTAGAAGGGGTCCTGATTGTGGCTTATTTAGCTGAATAGAATATAATATATTTACTGTGATAAATTATGATATCTGATTCAGTGCTCCCTCAGTTATTTTTGCTCCTTGTTTATCTGCCACCCTAGCTATCTACCAATTTTTCCCTTAGCCAATCATCATCTATGTTAATTCTCTTGACTATCCATCACCCTCAGTATTTGTCATCTTTTTAATTCAAATATATGAGGATTTAAGTTGGGCCCATGAATTATGAACTTGAATATGCTTCAGATGTAGTTGATCACAATGATCCCTCATGGCACACTCGGTTACCTATTATTTTATTTATTACTCTTTGGTAACTGGACAAGGCTCATCAGGCACAGATGACTGTTTTTAAGGGTAACCTGGAAGCACTGAGGAGGTTAAGTGACTTGCTCACAATCACACAGTATGTAACTGGAAGTTGTGGGAATCAAACCCAGGTCTGACTTCTGGATGTACCAAGATCATTCACAGCTTGTTACTCTAACCTCTAGGCCAGTGGTTCTCAAATGGTGAGGCCAGCCTCCCAAGGGAGGCCCCACATTGTTCCAGGGGAGGCCCAGTCAAGTCTGAGAGTGTACAGTATTTAAATGTTAAGTTGTGGCTGTTTTGTGTGAAAGGATAAAACAAATTAAATATGGATAATTGCAGGTGAATTTATTTACCTGTGCACAAATTTGTGACCAGTAAGTCCTCATTGAACCAAAGATTGTTTATAGGTGTGTATTTATATGTAAATTAATGCCTGGGGAAGGCATGCTGAGTCACGGCTTATACCTACAATAGGTATTTATATGCAAATTGGTGACTGGGAAAGGTCCACTGAGTCAAGGCTTGTTTCTATAGTAGGTGTTTATTTGTAAATCAGTGACTGGGAAAGGTACACTGCACCGATGCATGTTTTCAGGTGTGACCTGAGGTAAGGGTAGAGGAAGTTGCTTAACATCAGGGTAAGAGGGGGAGAGTTGAAGTGGCTAGGTTGGTTGTTCCAGATAGAGAGGAAACAGAGTAACAAGGGTCCAAGAGTCAGAAATGTGGAGTGACAAGTATAACCTGGGGTGCCAGGTTAGGGTTGGAGAGCAATAAATTGAATAAAAGAGAATATATTCAGTCAGCTTTATTAGTTTCACTTTATTGCTAGTGTACTTTGCAAAGTAGGATTTTTTTTCTGTGGGGAGGCCCAAGATTTGTTTCCAAATTTGAAGGAGGCTTTAAATCTTTTTCATGGCTTGGGGGAAGCTCACTATCACAAAGTGTGAGAACTAATGCTCTAGGCTATACTGCCAAACCAATACATATTTATATGCAGTGATTACAATAAAGAAATTGAAGATTCCTGCTGGAAAAAAAAGCAAAAAAAATCAAGCAAAATACAGTATAAGGAAGGTAAAATATGAGGTTCTTTGTCTTTTAGTTTGTTTTTTGGTTTTATTGGGTTCACCACAACATAACCCAGATAAACCATCTTAGGGTAGCTGGTTCATTCCACTGGGGTGTGACACAGATGCAGCACACTGATGAGTCCTGAAGCTTATGGGTTCTAGCACCACACCAAGCACTAGAGGTAATACCCATAACAGAGACTATAGTGCAATATGAAGAGGGTGCTGCACTGGTGAGGTGCCATCCTCTGGACATGACATTAAACTGAAGCCCCTTCTTCCCATCTCTTGTCACTGTCTAAGGGAAGTAAAGATCCCATGGCACGTATCGAGGAAAAGCAGGGGAGTTTCCCTGGTGTCATGGCCAACATTCCCGCTGTCAATAAAACAGGCCCATGCAACAGGACATAACTAGAAACAAGTTAAGATAACTTAGTGTGCAAAATTTACAAATGAATCATAAATATTAATGAGATTTTGTATTTTATTATGTGGTTTTAAAGATAATATACACACAGCACAAATTAAGAACAGTAATCATTTTTTTTATGTACAATGCTTTTATACTCCTTCACCGTATGGCCCCCATCTGACTGGCTCCCCCAGCTCTGTCCCCCAGGAGTTACCGGGGCTTACCTTACACCGGTCCTGGAAGCAGTGCCTGCAGACAGTTGGTTGCCATCCTGTCGCTGTTTTTTTCCCTCCATTTTTACCCAAGGGCCCCAGGAGAAGGTTGCATGCGTGTGGAGGCACGCGTGCACCTTATAGCCCCGGTAACAACCCTCCTCCACCTGCCCCATTGGCCTATCACCAGCACCCTGCTTGCACAGCCCCTTGGCCTCCACCAGGGGGGCAGCTGTGAGCGAGGGACTCCATACCACCTCCCCAGAGAGGAGAGTTGCCTGTCAGCAGCTCCATCCAGCTCCGCCTTCCCCCTCTTGTAATGACCTCCGACAACCCAGGCTTGCTCCCGAACCCGCCACGAGGTGAGAAGTCCAGCGCCTCAGCCCTGTGTGCCACTGGGCCTGTCCAGAACAGCAAAAATTTTGACAAAAATAACTAGCATGTTTCTTTACTGGACCTCAGTTATCTGCCATGCTCAATTATCCACCAGTTTTTTCTTGCAAAGTAGCTGGATAATAGAGGGAGCACTGTACTTGTGCTGCTTCTGTCTTTTGATTTATAAGTTTACGTATGATTTTTAATATTGATCTTTTGTTTGGATCTCCCCCTTATAAAGGACAAAACTTGTTGTTTGCATACTTTTTACTTGGATTTGAGATATATAAATATATTACTCTTTTTTTGCAAATGCTTAATATCATATCACTTTGATTGTAAATAAATTGAAAATACAAATAAATAGAAAGTTAAAACAAAAGTTTCAAGAGCCAGTTGAATGATGAGATGGATCTTACAGCACCGTCCCATGATGTGGTCCAGCCAACAATATTCTTCATTTTCTTGCTAAAAATACTACCAGCAGCTTAATCTACTTCAAAGTCAGTTGGCATTCATCTGTATCCCCCTTCCCTGGGTCGTACCTGAAAATAGGCAGAATTTGTCTAGTGCACTTACCCGGTCAACAAAAATTAAATAAATAAATTTGAAAACTACATTCCCAGTTACATGACTGGGTCTTCTCCTCAATGTGCCATTCCTTCAGCTCCCAGATGTATTGCATTTTGTAAGTGGTTTCTTTCTTTCTTTCTTTCTTTCTTTCTTTCTTTCTTTCTTTCTTACTTTTTTCTTTCTTTCCTTCTTCCTTTCTTCCTTTCTTTCTTCCTTCCTTCCTTTTTTCCTTTCTTCCTTCCTTCCTTTCTTTCTTTCTTTCTTTCTTTCTTTCCATAAACAGCAGTGTCTGTAAGCCTTTTATGTAGGTTATTGCTGCTTACATGGGTCTTGGTCCTTACTCAACACTGTGATCTTGTGATCCTGAATTATGTACTATTATTGAACAGAGCTCTACCTGTCATGATTGTAGCTATTGTAACTTTCTTATACTTCCCGCCTACACATTGTCTGTAACTGTGCCCTGCCTTATGGCTCAGGCCATGTCTGAAAATGGGCAAACTCTTGACCTACTGACCCTACCTGGTTACCAAATAAATAAATAAAAAATGAATAATAATTGATTATTGCTATTGTGAAAGTACAGTGGTTATTTTGAATCCTTTTTATTTTTATTACTTTCTATTACTAGCACCCCTAGGCCCAGTTTGAAAACCTCCCTTGCTCGCTCGATGAACCCTTGGGGACTGACACTCCCTATCAGCTTTTGCTCCACCTCTAACCCTGGCCCCCAAACCAGTAACCTGTGGCTTGTACTGCACAGGGAAGATCTTGGAGATGACCCATTTCTCTGAGGAGAAACTTCACTTGACTGTTGTGAAATCAAAAGGAGGAACAGGAAAGGAGGAACAGGAGAGGAGGAGGAAGCAGGTCAGGCTACCCAGAAGGGCATGATGAGATAAAGGAACTTCATCATTTACAAGCCCAGCTATTGTTCTTGCCCCTTATCTCTCCTATTGTAGTGGTATGGTCTGAGGTGGCATGGTGGAAAGTGCTTCCTAGGGTTATTGTGAGGACCCGCAGTACCTACCCTCTTCTATTTTTTTAAAATGTCAGAAGTAGAATCAACAGCAACTGAAAATCCATTGATCTCTCCAAGGCATTATTCTTGTTTGTCTTTGGTGTTCAGTAAGCTAAAAGCAGCTAGAGATAAGATGTTTTGAAACATCATGTATTATAGCTCTTTGTAGGCTTCACCCCCCAAAATCATGAACTCTCCCACATAATTTGATAATCATTGTGAGATATTTAAAATATCCCTACCCTTATACCTTTTATCAAACTACATTTGTCTAATTAAGTACAAGGTAAACAAAAGAGGAGAGTAAAGAACTTGGAACTACTGGGCATGATTTTCGAAGGGTAGTACAGGACATGCATCCGGCGCTGTGCCACCACATTTAGGTTCTGGCGATTCGCCGAACCCTTTGCTGCAACTGCAACCAATTTTACATTCGTGGGTGCAGTTGCAGCAGTTTCCATGGTTTACAGCAGCTTGCATCATATATCTGGCTCAAGCTCTGTATCACAGCCCGCAGGACTGCCGCATGTTAGCCCAGAAAAAGTTGATCTAACTTGTGGCAATTGTCAGCAAGGGATAGAAAATCCTGTTAGATCACCACAAGCCCCATGCGCCATATCATCGGCGCAGCAGGACTTGTGGCAGTCGAGGAGCTTTGAAAATCCTGCCCACTGTGTCTAACTTGGATCCTTTACAGAAATACAAGAGTGCAGTATGTGTACAGCATGCAGCGTACTTGTATTTCTGTAAGGGATGGGTCTCGAATGGATGGATCAATCCAACTGTAGCCCAATCTCTAAATGGGGCCTGGATGGGGCAATCCAAGACCATGGAATACTAATACTGGGCCACTTTTAGAATCCCATTTTTCTGTTCAGTGTTGTATTTATTAAAGGACTCTCCTTCCAGAGCAGTCTGTCCATGGAAACGTCTGTTCTGTTATTCAAACAATGGCCTATTCGCTTGAGACAAGATGTTTCCCACTACCATTCTGTTTTCATTTTGGACAATAAAGTAAACGATCACACCAAGTATGAGATCCAGAGAAAAAGAGATGATTTGACACCTTTTATTGGCTCAACATAGATGTTACAAAAGAAAATAGGTGCATGAGCTTACGGATTACATAGAATGTGACTAATTGCTAACACATTCTATCATGTGACAATAATATCACTTAGACATGTTGTAACAATGATTCTGTATGCTTACCAGCAGGTTTAAACTGGATCCCAAAAAGTCCCAGGTCAGCTGTGTACAGTATGTGATGAAGTGATGCCACATCATCCGGCATAAGGCTCTGACATGTCTGCACTTGTGCTGTTTAGAAAGACAGCCTCTAACTGCACCCATCTAAGTAGGAGATGTTGACATTCAGAGACCAAGCTTGAGAACTGATGAAATGGGAGACACTTTATTAGTATATAGTCAGTATATGTAATGAAGATGAGGATCTTAGGCCTGGTACATGACTAATGTCTGCATTTATAGATCCTGATTGATCCCACTCAATATATGTACAGAAATAACAATGTGCAATATGGCATGTGCATGCTGTACATTTCATCTTTTAGACTGATCATCTCCCCCTGTACTATCCGGAAACCCTGAGGGTGTGGTCTTACATCATAGCCAGAGATAGCCTGTGATGCTGACTACAAACTGTGCTTTCTGCTTACCAGGACAATAATGTAAGTTTCTAGCTTTATGTTTTAAGAGACACTGTAAAGCCAGCCTACCTGCGACTCTGATGACCTGGGTTCAGGAAAAAGCCCAAAGCATCAGAAGGCCAGCCAGGGGGAGGTAGGATGAACATCCCATGGACTTCTCCTCCTCCTCCTCCTCTGAGTGTAAGGGTTGTCAGTGCCTAGAATGAGAGTGACACCCAGTGGATGCTGGGAATACACCAGCTGGGAGTGTGTTGTAGGGGGAAAAGACAATGGTGGATGTCTGTGGAGCATATGTGGGAGCACCCATGCTCTCACGCTGACATCATTACACATCTGCATCTCTAGGGGGAAACTAAAAGAAGAAAATTCCCAGGATCAGTGCTGCATGGAGCCTCCTCTCTCTGTCTCCTGAAAGACACCCTAGACTAAGACTGCTGGACTACAAGTGGATCTCGGTCACTACCCCTAGGGAGCTCCACCATAGCGTGTAGGCTACGGGGCCCCCAATCAGGGAAGCTAGAGGGGGATGCTGGGTGGGGGGACTATGGGGTTCTGATAGGGGTTACATCCTCTCCTGAATAAATAGAATAAAAAAAGAGAGAGACACAGGCTTGCCTGGTGGTGCTGAGGGTTGAGGCGCTGGTCACCACACTGGCAACCAGAGTTTGGGAGCCAGCTCGAGCCATCAGAAGTTGGCCGGGGGGAGGAGGGCGAGGAGACGATTGAGCAGCTGCAAGAAAGTTCTCTCTGGGGAGGGACATGAGGTTTTCCCGACTCTTGGCTGCCTCCTGGTGGAGGCTAGGTGGCAGCACCAAGCCATGGGGGTAACCTGGCATTAGGTCAGGAGGAGGGAGGACGGGGCCATCACCAGTTCTGCTGAGTGCATGCATGACCACGAACTGGGGTCCCGGGAATTAAGGGGAGGAAAACTAGAAATACCATGTCTCCCTCATTGCCAAGTAAGGTGAGGTGGTAATGGGGGAGTGAAGAGCAAGATGGAAAAAAAAAAAAGGAAAAAAAGACAGAGACACCGTCAACCGTATTGAACCAAAAAAAGATCTCATAGTCAAAGCAGAGATTCAGTATCCTTGGCTGACAAAAAACAAAACAAAAACAGGGACATGCTCTTTGGTCACAAGAATTTTGCCCCCCGAGACAACAGCTTAAGTTAGCCACCATCAGTGGTGTCAGTCTTGAAGTGGTGCAATCATTCAAATATCTGGGGTTGTGTTGGACCAAAGCATGACCTTGGAACCCCAAGCAGATGCCTTTGTCAAAACACTGCACCAGAAGCTCGGCCTCCTTCACAGGCTTACTCCCTCCCTCCCTCTCTCTCTAGAGCTGCTTGCCTAGCAATTGCTAGCAGCACCATCCTGCCAATCCTCTTCTGTGGACCCTCAGTATTACAGCCTGCCCATGAATCTGTACTATCCAGACTAAAGACACTCTATCACAGAATTGGACATTTTGCAGCTGGTGCCCACTTCAGAGACCACCACTGTGTAGTACTTACAATACTGGGTTGGCCCTCTTTTGAGGACAGGCTGCGTTATTCCCTGTACTGTCTCACTTTGAAGCTACTAAAACTCAGTACTCCCCTCCAATCTTGCTGGTATAAGCCACCGTAAACAACATACAATGCCTCTGGGATCTGTGGCCAGCCCATTGCTGGACATCCCCAAGGTACATTACGCAGTTGGAAGGAGATCCTTCTCCTCCATAGGCCTTACTTTGTGGAACTCTACCTCACGAGATTCTTACCTGCTCCACCCTTATACAGGTCAAGAAGAGGCTTAAAGTCCTCTCCTGGGTGGTAGCTCCCTGCAGCTACAACTGGTGATGACCTATTGCTCCTTTGGTGTACCTTATATGCAGTATTACCTGCTGCTTCTCTGTAAATATTGTGCAACTTAATCAAGCTACAAACGATGATGCAATGCTCCTTGCTGTAGCATATATGTATAATTCTTCATACTCTCTGTAAATATCGCCTAATTGTATGTAACTAATACTTTTATGCCTGTATGTATATTATTTGATATGCATCTGTAAATGTTGTATATTTGTTCACCTACTGCTTGTAACTAGTTCCCGGTCGCCTCTAGAAAAGGGACAGTCTTGTCTCTGTGGGCCTATCTAGTTATCAAAATTCAAATAAATAAGCCCATTTCCTATTAATTACAGAAGGCCAGTTCAGTAAGACAGAACAGCCATTAGCCACATCTGGTCTAGAAATGGAATGAAATCCCCACATAAAAAAGAAATGCTAATTTGGAAAACAGAAATACCCAGGCTGCTACGCGTACTTACTGGTAGCATGATTTGTACTTTCATATTAAATTGGGTTCATTAGTCTTGAACATGTGACAATGTCTCATGTAACAAGAACTGGCAAGCAAAATGTTTTAGAAAGGTAAACGACCGCACCCAGGATCTAGCAGTACACAAGGCAATATGTCAATTGAGAGAAACCAGAACAGCTGGCATGTACCAAAAAGATTCAGTGTATTTACACTGTACTCCTGGAGGACATATGTAGACAGGACTCTTCAGGTTCTGTGCTCAAAAAAATACTTTTATTCATCCAGTAGTGAAGAAGGCACATAAAAATACTCACAGCAAAAACTAGCAGCGATAAGCAGCAACGGGCGCAGAGTCCATGAAAGTCCGCAATGTTCAAGATGTTTCCTGGAGAGGCAAGAGTACTTGCAGGAGTCTGGATTAGATCCCCGTCCCTTCTGTGGTGTAACCTGATGCATTTCACATGAACTCTCGCTTTTTCAAAGGCTGTCATCACAGTATTAGGTATCAGCATATAAAGGTCCCATTTAAAGGAACAGTCACATAAAAAACATATGCACTGAGTTGCGTTCTCAGCTTATAAGTAAAGTAACACTTGAGCATTACAAACAGATGACTCATACGTGTATACATAATAAATGCAAATATTAACATAGCAATAAATGGCCAGCCTGCTGGCACAGCAGTTGGATTTCCGCTTGAAATGTCGATTACCCAGATTTGGGAACAGACTCAGGAGTCAGAGGTCCAGTCGGGGGAAGGAAGGATTGAGCACCCTAGGGATGGCTCTCCTTCTCCAGGGGGGAGAGGTGTATCTGGTGTAACACTGACCTTAGGTGGAGGCTGGGGGCCAGCAACGACCGGTACTGGAGATGCTGTGGGGAATGTGCTGGACATTGGCGCATGAGAAGCACCCTATGTCATTGCACGCCATGCCCCCCTTGAGTCTCTCACTAGAAAAAAAATAATTGCGGCCACCTTTCATGATGTTCCACTCAACCAGCCCTGATCGCCACCTGTCCTGGCTACCTAATACTGGCATCTGTGACAGGGGAGCCCAGCCCCCACACCCCACCCTGGGGGCAAGCCAGGGAGGCAATGCCAGTTGGCTCTCTCTACTGGCACCTTTGTACCAGTGTCTTGGAGGTCCCATGCTTGTCCAAGCAGCCCCGCCCTGGGGGGTAAGCCGGGGGTATTGCTGTTAGGGGATTCTGGTGGTGAAGAGGGGGTTGGGCGAGAAGTGGGGGCTGAGCCTTGGGCGACCACGACAAAAAGCATACTGAATAACAAAAAAATAGCAATAAACATTTCAAATGTGAAAGACAAACATTTTAATCCAAAACCAGATATGTTTAAAATCAGCTGCATCAAATGGAAATATAGTTTTCAGTTAATGACTATCACCAGGTCTGGTGCCCGCAGATCTGCAAAGATAAAAAGATCTACAAAACAATTAATATATGAATGACACATAGATACATCCCACCAATGTCATTTTGGTGCATTTGGTGGTATGTTGCCACCTCTAAGTTGGTGTTGGATGTTAACTGCACTATGTGGTTTTTTTTTTTTTTGCACTTTCTTTTTATCCCCTCCTTACTGTCCACGTGGTTGACTCCTTCGGACCGATCAATCCCCGTAATCCCTCCCACAGCATCCGCCCCTAGAGTGCCAGGCTTACTCCGTTGTCTCCCTACCTTGCTCTTCTTTCCTCTGGAGAGCCTGCACAGTGGGGTCTGCCCATGGGTAGGAGATCAGGGCTGGGGTCGGTCATCATTCTGTCCTGAGAGGGTGTTTTTCCGCTTTTCTTCCCTGGGTCCCTCCTTCCCCGAGGGCGTCGGCACAGAGGACTGACGTCAGACAGACGGCGTGATGACACACGCCATTGTCAAATGCCTGCAACGTCCTCCCTACCCTGACTCTGAAGAGCCACCTGGTGCCCCAGTGCCCATGCTTCCACCAGCGCCAGTGCATTGGGTGCTCAGAGCACCCCAGGAACCCACCCCAGGAGGAGGAGAGCATCCATTGGGATGCTCGATCCTCCTTCTCTTCCTCCCCTCCAACCCCCGGTGACCCTGAGTCCATTCCCGAATCCAGGTTACCAGCGTAGCACGAGGTGTGGCATCCAGTGCCTCAACCCTCAGTGCCACCAGGCCAACTGCACTATGTTTTCAATCAATAAACTGTAATTTTTTTTCTACCTGAGACTGTTTCTATGTGGCTTATTGGCTACGAGTGCATTTTATTTTAATTTTGTTGTACTTGAGGTTACTTAGCACCATATACTTTTGTCATGGTGCTCTTTTTTCTCACTACTGCTGTCAAATGATTCTACTAGAGTTCTTTGCATGACCAGATAATTGGATCAGAGTGAAGCAGTGGATGTGGCCTACCTAGATTTCAGCAAGGCCTTTGACACCATTCCACATAGAAGACTACTAAACAAGCTAGGCAGCCTAGAGTGGATTCAAAGGTGATAAACTTTGTAAGAAATTGGCTAGGGCATAGGAGACAGAGGTGGTGGTAAACAGAATTCACTCCAAGGAAGGGAGGGTCACCAGTGGGGTACCACAGGGATCTGTACCAGGTCCAGTCCTCTTTAATGTCTTTATTAGCAACATTGCAGAGGGGCTGGATGGAAAGGTGTGCCTGTTCACAGATGACACTAAAGTATGCAATAGGGTAGACACTCCAGAGGGGTTGGAAAAAATGAGTGGGGAGCTGAAAAAGTTAGAGGAATGGTCAAGGGTATGGTAACTGGGCTTTAATGCAAAGAAAAGTGCAAAATCATGCACTTGGGGTACAGAAACCCAGGGGCCGGGTACTAACTGGGGGGAGAGGAATTGACGACCACCAAGCAGGAAAGAGACCTGGGGTTATCATATTTGATGATCTAAAGGTGACTAGACAGTGTGACAAGTCAGTTGAAAGAGCCAGCGGAATGCTGGGGTGCATAAGGAAGGGTATCACCAGCAGAAAGAGAGAGGTGGTGTTACCTCTGTATAGATCACTAGTGAGATGTCACCTTGCATACTGCATCCAGTTCTGGAGACCTCATCAATGGAAGTACATAGAAAGAGTGGAGGTGGTCCAGAGAAGGGCAACCAGAATTGTGCAGGGTCCGCATCAAAAGCTGTATGAAGAAAGACTGAAGGACCATGATATGTACACCCTGGAGGAAAGGAAGGAGAGGGAGGATATGATAAAAACTTTCAAATACCTCACAAGCATAAATAAGGTTCAAGAGGGAAGCATTTTTCAGAAAAAAAGTTGCTCAAGGACTAGGGGTCATGCTATGAAGTTGGAGGGAGGTGTACACAGGGTAGATGTGAGGATGTATTTCTTCTCAGAGGGGGTGGTGGATGCTTGGAACAGCCTCCCTGTGGAGGTGATGGGTGCAAAAACTGTAACTGGGTTCAAGAATATATGGAATAAGCATAAGGGAACCTTAGAGATAAGCCAGAGATCAGGTAGGGTCTGTGGTGATGCAGTAGGTAGGGAAAAAACAAGCAGACTATGTGGGCCAAGCGGTCCTTATCTGCCATCAAATTTTATGTTTCTGTGTTTGCCCAATATTCAAGCACTGGCCTTCTGCACATACAGTTGCCAAAAATGCCATATTTAAAACTTTTCACAAATGATGGAGAGGAGTGCCCTGACACCCATATGAGATGGCAAATGAGCGTCCCCTACCTGTGCTCATGCAGAACCCCTTGCTTTAATACAGCTTGCACCACTGCTTTATTTAAAGGGCCTGAAAGTCAAACTTCATTACTGGCAGTAAATTACCTAAAACGTTAATCTTCGCAGCCTTGATCTCCTTCATAAAGTACAGTAGCTTAGTTCTAGTAAAATCAATGATGTGGGAAGACTCGTGTGAATTTTTGGCCTGCCAGTGGAAACCTGGCAGAATTGGGCTTCTGCTGACTAGAACACATTCCATGTAATCATGTGATTCCAAATTGGCAGTGCACCAAGCTGCCATTTCTAAGTATACCAGTCATTATTAGGCTATCCTGTCACCCCAGATCCTTCACTCTGCTTAGCGGAACTCCACTCCACTACCACCACCTTAAATGTCGCCTTGGATGGCCAAGGCCCTTCTTTGATAAAATCTCAACTCTGTCCATGGGGGGAGGGGGGATCTCAGTCTCAGTCGGTGATATTTGCTCTGTGCAAAGGGACTGCCCAAGAAGCCCTTGCACAGAGCAAATGCTTTGAGAATCAGACAGTGCCGATATTAACATCCCCTTCCTCTCATTTGCATTGCAGCCCCCTCCACACTTCGCCTGAGCACAAATCCAGTTTGAGAGTGCAAACAGGGCTTTTGTGAATGGCAATCCGGTGCAAAACTGGGTTTGCTCACGCAAAACCAAGTTTGCGCCTTTGCAAAATTTTGTGAATCCAGGCCCATAACTAATAAGTAAGGCTACCCAAGGGAATAGTTGATTTATTTTGGACGGAAGTCAAATACTTACTGTAGATGGGTAAAAATGCAGAAGTAGTCTACATTTTTGAAAGCCGCAATACTTCCCATGTTCCAAATTTTGGAAGCAAATCTTCTTGGAAGCTAATGTTTGGTAGTTAATATTAACAAATACTATATAATAAGATATAATACCCTTTTACAGAAAAATAACCATTTCTTGACTTCTATGCCTCCTTATTTGGAGGTCATCTAACTGAAATGTTTTTACCCATTTTAAAATCAATTATTTCCTCCTTCTGTATATTGGAAGGTTTTAATGTTATTTATGGAAGTCAGATATTTCCAAAATGAAGTTACGTGAAACCCTGCTACCACCTAAAATCTGTTTCTTTTTCAGGCACTACCTACTGTATCTTTCTTAATAGACAGTTTTTCCTGGGAATATTGAAAAAGTCAGGAGGCAGGATTCACAAAGAAGATGCGCCTGGCGCATCTCAGATGCTCCGGTGCAAGTCAGATGCACCGAGCCCAGGCGGTAGCATTAACAAAGGGATGTGCCATGCCAAGCAACAAGTGCAACAACATTGCGAATCACCACAGGACACAACGGCACATCTGCAGAAGCACCAACGCATCCAGAGATGCCCCAGGGCAGGCAGACAGCCCTGCAGCCACACAGGGGAGCCAGCAGAACAACTGGAGCAAAACAGCAGGGCAGGAGGAGCAAACACAGAGCCATCACAAACAGACCCATGGACACAGGCGTAGAGTAAAACATGTTTATAAAACATAATGGCCATAGAAACTGTACAGATCAAATGCCAGAAAAGGAACATCATCAACAACAACATCAACAACGACATCCACAGAAGGGGATGGGTGGGAGCAGGGACGGGTAGGAGGACGGGAAGAGGGACAGAAACAGGGAACAGGGTAGGGCAACTAGTTATACAGGAAGGCCCCAAGTCAGTGGGAGGGGGACACTAGCGGCACTGTGCTCTGCCATGCAGCACCATGGGATGGCCCGGATGGTGCAGCTCGACGCCCCGCAGGGCAGCTGATAGGTGCCAAACAGTCCTTGTAAGAGGGTGCAGGGCTGCCTGGATGGCTACACGGATCCTCTGGTCCACATCCACTGGCACGGTGCCACCACCATCACCACCTGGAGCAGCACGGCGATCATGGATACCTACAGAAAATGACAGAAGGAACACACACTGAGGGCCAGAACACAGAACACAACCCCGCCCACCACAGCCAGCACAACACCAGAAAGACTGCAACCATGTAAAGCGGTCCTCACCCACCCCTGGAGGGGCACCAGGCCTGGCACCCATGTATCAGCAACGACGCTCCACAGCAATGTCCACGGCACATTGCCTGGCCCCAGGACCTGCAAAACACAACACATAGCACCATGAGTGAACACTGCCACAGTGCAGGATGCAAGTCCCCAGCCACCCTACCCTGCCAGCACGTGGCCATGCAGCAAACAGTGATGCCAGTGTCCGAGGCACCCGGTGTAAGTGGGTGCACACAGCCATGCCAATCCCCCCCAGCACCAGGGCAAAGCAGCACAGGAGCACCATGGGGGCATTGATAGACTCACAGCATGTACCACAGAAGGATACAGCCGGAGAACACCTACCTGGCCATGGCAGTGCACCCCTGTGTACACGGTACCTCAGTCATTCCAGCCTCTCCGAGTCCCACCTCTGGAGGTCACCATAGCGATGTCTGCACTGCTCACCTGTGCATGGCATGCCATTACGCTGCACAATCCATGAAGCAATGGTGGCCGACACCCTGGCCCTGGGCTCATGGAGGTCCTCCCGTCCAAACAGGTGGCCCTCCACAGCCATGACCTGTGCCACTAGGTGTAACAGCTCCAAATGTGACCAGTTCATGGCCCTAGGTACTATTCTCCCAGCTCCAGGCATCCTACACTGTGTACATACAGTGGCAAGGTGCAATCATTGAATGCACCGTCCACCGACCATTATGCGCCACGTGCAACAGTGATACATGTACAGCACACCGCACACTGAACATGAAGTGCTATTGGCCACTGTCAACGGAACCGTGCATGGCCAAGCCACCACGCCATGGCACTGCACAGCAAGGACATGATCGCGCATGCGCTGTGCGTGTGCCAGCACCATGTTGCACACAGCATATGCCAGTAATGTGCACCATGCATAGTGCACAATCCGTGGGGAGGGACGGACATTGCAGCCTGGGTGGCGCATTGTGGGGCAAGCTGCGTGATACGGTACACAGCACTGTGATTGTCAAGCATGCTATGGTGCACTGGCCAATGGCGGAATGGCGCATAACAGCAGATACGCCTTGCAACATGTACAACGCATGCATGGGGGATGCACTGTGTGGACGGCCCACAGCCATGCAGATACACCACCCAGACCACGCATGCGCTGGCAATGCGCCATACTGTCAGTGGCGCATCACACAGATGCACTGTGCAAAGTGAGATGAGCTGGGAGCAATTATGCAATTCAGAGAGAATGCGCCCCAAACAGCCTCATCATCCATGCATGGGCATCTCAGCCAATTAGCATCTCATTAACAGGTGCTCAGGCCTCATTTGCATGCGCTGCTCCATACATGCTCCCAATTCAGCAGGCTGAGACCAGGGTACTGAGAGGAGTCAGTGCCTACAGGTGAGTATACTGCCACAGTCACAGGGCTACAGCACACACTGGTGTGCCCGCATCAGAGTGTGCACAGCTGATGGTGCCCCAGTACACCGCATGTGGGACCAGACCACCATCAGGTGGCCACCACAGCAATACATGTTGTACAACCGCAGGGATGTATCCATGGGGCGACAATGGACAGGTCCCTGCTGAAGCCACAGCTGAAGACCATGTCACTAGGACACACACAGCACACCACGTTCCAGGCACTGCTGCACAATGGATGGCAGTGCACTGTGGCGGTGCATTGCGGGGGAGGGGATTCAACATGTATGGAGGACAACACATAGTACACAAGGATACAGGGATGGTACGGATGGCTGGGGTTGGACTGCACTGTGAGGTGCATGCAGCGCCATGACACATGTATGTATGCTGCACAGTGCAACACCTGTGCAGGCACAGTGTCACCACTGCCAGCATGCACACTGCCGCCGTGCAAACACTGCATGCCACCAGATGGCAGTCCCCCTCCGCCCTGCAGCCAACACAGTGGTGGTACCCAGGTATGATGGTGCACCATGGTGGTGGAACACACACAGTAGGGGTATTGGGACACACACACACACGGCGGACGGGTTGGTGTCACACACCCTGTGGTGGCTACATGGTACTCCTGCTGCAACCTGTGTGCCATGTGTGGCATGTGTGCCATCCCTCATGGACCGCACACCATGGTGCATGTCTACCTGTGCCAGGCAGCTCATGCATGGACCATGGCACAGGCCACTGGCACCACAGACCATGGTGAGCCTGCAGACAGTGGGAGCTTGGTGTGGAACTGTGTGTACACATGATTGCTTCTACCCACAGTGTGTTGAATGTCCAAAGAGTCAGGTGCCGCCGGCTGGCAGCAACCAAACTTCACACAGGATGAGGAGAGGGCAGTCATCGAGGCATGCCATCTATGCCTGGATGTACTCACTGGCAGGGATGGCAGCAGGAAGGTGCATGCAGCAGGCTGGGAGGAGGTGGCCCGGCATGTGAACATGGTCGCACCATACAACCGCACAGTGCAGGAGTGCAGGAAGCACTGGAATGACAGGTGATGGAGGGCCAAGGAGAGGGTGGCCAGCATCCAGGCCTCCCTGTGGCAGACAGGGCTGGACCCGGCTTGGTGGCACTGCTCAGCCCCAACGAAGCCCTCCTGGCTGCCAGTGTGTCAGGAATGTCCGTGCATGGCATCCCTGGGGGTGGCTTCCAGATGGGGGGCAGCCCATCACAGCATGGTGAGTAGCTATGCACCCTGTCCGCACCTGCCATGGACAGGTGTGTGTACCCAGCGGTGTGTGGCTGACTGTGCATTGTGTCATGTGCATCCTGTGCATTAACCACGTCTCCCTTTCTGTCTTCCACAGTTCCATCATGACTCCATGGCACGGCTGTGGCCGACAGCGCAGGTCCCATAGGCAATGATGCAGGCCCACCCCATGGGGCCGTTGACAGTGACGTGGTCATGTCCATGCTCCAGACACCACTGGTCATGGTACCTGTGGCGGAGGGCCCTGCAGAGCCCTCCACCAGCGATGGCGGTACTGCAGGTGGGTACATCACATCAATCAATCAATCAATCAATCAAATCTTTATTTATTCAGGTGATCATCATTGAGCAAGGCTCATTTACAAGATGGACCTGATAAGGTCAAGGTTCGAGTTGATGCACAGCAATTACATCACATACTTATGAGACAGTTATACATACAGAAAAAAGAAAATGTTATTTATAACACAATAATATACAGAGAATTCACATGTTAAATCTTGCAAGAGAAAGTTAAACTAACATCTACAATATGTACAGTACATATATATCACAATGAGGGCTATGACAGTCACCACATAATGAGTACAAGGATGGTGAAGGGAATATTGGGTGCCATATACTGGCTGTGTCTGGCTGGAAGGAATATGCCATATGTGATTGGAATATGGTTTTGTGGGATGACTATTCTATCTCTAGCGGTAGCAACTGCATTTCTCTGTGAAGAAGGCTGTACAGTGCTGCTTGAAGGATGTAAATGGAATGATAATGGACAGTTTTAGGGATTTTTGTAGGGTGTTCCATGCTATGGCTAGAGAATAGCAGATTGCTGTCCTCCCTATTTTGGTGTTGACTTTGGGCAATTTGAGCAGGATGATATTGTTGCTTCTTAGGCCATAGGAGCTGGGAGTGGTCAGGTTGAAGCAGTTCAGGATATAGCTTGAGAGTTTTTTTGATAAAGCTCTGTAGATCCATAGAGCTGCATTTCTGCTCCTCCTGACATGAAGGGAAACCCATCCAATTGCATCATAGAGAGAACAATGGTGAGTATTATATGGCAGGTCTGTAATGAACCTTATTGCTCTATGGTATAAGGTATCCAACTTTTGAAGGTAGGGAGTGGGGCAGTGACTATAGAGGAAGTCTGCGTAGTCAATGACTGATAGAAAGATGGCCTGGACTAATCTCATCTTTGAATCTTTATTAAGGAAGGGTTTTAGTCTGTAGAGGAGGCCAAGCCCTTAGGCGAAGCTTTTTCAGCAGTTGTTCTAGATGCTGAGTAAAGTCAAGTCTGTTGTCAATCCACACACCTAAGTATTTGAAATTTTCAACATACTCCAGATTTTCTCCAAGTATAGTGCATAGCTGGGGAGACTGATTAAAGAGGATGTGTTGGTGGAGTTTTGGGTTGTGAAACGCATTGCTTTGGTTTTCTTTGCATTTAGCAGAAGCTTTTTCGAGTAGCTGATGTAACAGGAGAATTCTGCTTGTAGGATTTCATGAGCAACTTTAGGTGAAGGGTTGCTGACATACAGTACAGTGTCATCAGCAAAGAGATGTACTGAGGACTTGGTAAGGGTTGCATCAATTTGATTTATATAAATGGCAAAAAGGATAGGACCCAGAATAGAGCCTTGGGGGACTCCTCTTGACAGTGGTCTTAATGGGGAGAGGTCACCTTCAGCTTTTACCTGCTGTGATCTACCGGAGAGGTAGCATCTGAACCACTTAAGGGAGGATGGATCTAGGCCAATGGAGTGTAGGGATGAGTAGCAGTTCATGGTCCACAGTGTCGAATGCTTTGCTCAGGTCCAGGAATACTGCACAGACATTGTTCTTTTATCCAGTTCGGTTTGCCAATCATTGGTGACCTTGGCTAATGCAGTGATAGTGCTATGTTTGGCCCTGAATCCAGATTGAGCTGGATTTAATAGATTAGCATTGTCCAGATATTCCCTTAACTGAATACTCACTAATTTCTCCAGCATCTTGGATAACACAGGTAGGATGGAAATGGGCCTGTAATTATTAAGATCCATAGAGTCCCCTGATTTTAGAAGGGGGACCACTTGGGCTGTCTTCCACAGCGTGGGAATAGAGCCAGAGTTTAGGGAAAGGTTAAAGAGGTGACTTAGGGGGACTGCAAGCACATGACACGCAATCTTTAGAAAGAATCGGTCCAGAAGATCTGCTCCTGCACTTTTTTTGGTATCTAGATGCCATAATAGATCCTCAACTTGTTTCAACAGTATAGGTTTGAAGCTAAAGGAGGAGTCAACTCTTTGTTCACCAGTATAGCGGGAGCTTAAATTATCCCTTAATTAGTGAGCTGGGGAGGAGTCAAAGGCAAGGCCAGCTGTAGTGAAGTGGTTGTTGAATGCATCCAGGATTTCCATTGTGCCAGTAATGGGGCCATAGTTACTGTGTAATTGGGTTGGAAGGGGGTTGTTAACATCCTGGCCCATCATACCCTTGATGGTGCCCCAAAATCTAGCAGTATTATGGTAGGAGGAGTCGAGCTGGGCCAGGTAGTAGGCAGCCTTTGCATCCCTAATTTTCCTAGTGCATTTATTCCTGACTTTCCTAAAGATCATCCAGTCCATGATATTCTTAGTTTTTCTTGCTACTTTCCAAAGTTTATCTCTTTCCAGCAGTGCAGCTTTGAGGTCAGTTGAAAACCAGTGACAGGATTTGTTTTTTATTCGGATACTAGAGATTGGGGCATGGGAGTTAAGGGCATTTAATACAATGCTATTTAGCACCTGCTGAGCTTTTTCTACAGAATGTGCAAGATAGAACTTTTGCCAGTGTGGAGAGTAGGCTAGATCATGCAGATATCCTTCAATATTGATGTTTTTCTTGGATCTCCTCATGAGGAATTTTGCAGGATCTGTTTTAATGTTGTTGGATCTTACCTCGCGATGGGGCAGTGGTCACTTATGTTGCATAGAGCACTCCAGCATGTGTGAATAGATGTGGTTTACTCACTAGCATGATGTCAAGTAGAGTACTGTTACTACTATTCCTTGCATTTAGTCTTGTTGGTTCATTAATTAACTGTGTGAGCCCATAGGTGTCACAGAATGATACCAGAGGTGTAGCTGCCTGGGTGATCCAGTTGAAATTCAGGTCCCCTATGATAATGATTTCTTCAGTACAGGACTTGACCAGATTTCCCAGGTGGGTTAAGAGCTTGTGTTCAGCAGAGGGGGGTCTATAGCATCCAATTAAATGGAAAGCTGCTGTATTGGGGAGAGAGACTTTTAGAGATAGACACTCAAATTCCTTGGGCATAGATGTTGCAGCAGTACAGGATACAACTAAACCAGCTTTTACATATATGGCTACTCCGCCTCCCCTTGTTTGGCGATCAGCTCTGAATAGCTGATAGTTAGGTAGGTTAAATTCCCTGTCCATTGTGGTGGTCTTGAGCCATGTCTCAGTTATCACAAGAAAGTCTGGCAAGGTATAGGCAACCCAGGCTTGTAGCAATGTAAATTTTTTCAACAGACTGCATACATTAATATGCAGGAAACTGAGACCTTTAATTGAGGATAGGTCTGATGGAGAGGTGATGCTTTCAAGAGGTCCAGGGTTGATTTCTACATTACCAATACAGAGCAATAGGAAGATCAGTAATTTCATAAGAGCTGCCAGTGATAGGGAGAGGGGGCTGTCTTTGGACCTCCTTTTTTTATTCCGTTGCCACTCTTTGTTTTGGGTGCTCCCTGTGGATTTAAGGTAGAGTGTCGGGATACCAATTAGCAGTTTGACGACTAGGCTTAGTGGGGATCTATATACCCAGTAGTGGGGCCTTGGCTGAAACGTATATGTGGTGATATGTGTAACTTTATGGTGATTGTACCACTGTAGTCGATGCAGCAATGGCAAGACATATATGAGGGTATGGGTGTCAGCCACGGGGGATGTTCCAGAGAAACTAGGCGGGTTGATCACTTTAGATTGTATAATAGGGTCATCTTCATTGTGGAACCCTATGGCTGATAGTGACAGGAGTATCAGTAGCAAGCTCCCCATTCTGAGGGGGATATTGATAGTTGGCAATAGGGAGTAGCGAGGTTACTGATTGGTTGGATCAGCAAGCTGGTGTGACTCTCTGTTGGTTTAGAGAAAAGTGCTGTGGGCGGGAAGAGATTTCGTGGGAAGATGCCTATAAATTAACACAAAAGAGGGGGAAGGGCGGGTGGGCAAAATTTTGCGCCTTTCCGCTGCAGCTGCAGTGTGGATGAATGGATCCTGGTGAAGCTATCCAATCCCCAGTTCGGCAGCGCCGCCTCACATGGTTGGGGGCCTTGCTGTGTTGTCTGATGGTGACACAGAGGATGTGGTGGACATAGTGGATGCACTCATCATGCTTGCCAGTGGCATGCAGAGTGAGGGCATTACCACCAACGCATGTTCCACCGTCAGCAGTACAACTGCCATGGGTGACTGCAGTGCACACAGCGTGGGGCCACCTGTGCATGGGACCATGGGTGCCAACGGCATTCCCACTGTGCTGGACACCGGTGCAGTGGTGGCATGTATATGACTGGGGCTGTGTGTGCCGTGCCCCCTGCCCCACTGCTCAGCACAGTGCTGGCAGTGTCAGTGGCATCCAGGCAGGACACCAGTGGGCACGCACCTGCTACAGTGGGACCACTGGATGACATGCATGGACAGCAGATAACCATGCCCAGTCATGATAAGCACACAGCACAGCCTGACAGGGTACGTCCACCACCTGTGGATGATCCTGGTGAAGCTATCCAATCCCCGGTTTGGCAGCGCCGCCCACATGCCGCATCACCTGCTGATGACATGGGTGTCTACCTTGACCTCTTGCTGGCAACTGTGGATGGTCAGGAGGCACTCCGGGCAAAGTTCCATAGCCATCGGGCTGTCTTGGTCCAGGAGAATGAGTCAGCTGCAGCGTGGCATGCTCAGATGCTGGCTGAGACACGCCTCTTGTGGGTGGGCATGACCGCAGCCATGGATTGGATCACAGCCGCTACGGAGGCAGTGGCTGTGTCCAGAGCACGCCACGGACAGCATGCATCCAGTTGGATGCCCAGGAGCATGTCCCGGACACCCCATCGATGGGACCAGGTGGGCCCCTTGCTGCTCACCCCATCACCACTGGCATCCACCTCCCACTGGCCATGGCTTAGCCGGGGGGCACTGATTAGCCAACCCACTGAGCACCCATTCACGGTCTCAGTGCAGCACCCCTGTGAGGTCCCTGGGGACACCCTCTGTGGCTGGTGGTGGCATCCCAATCACCAGCGACTGTGGCAGAGGCCACACACGTGTCCATGGTGGTCATAGAGTGGCACTGTGATGTCCATGCCCAGGGGCCTGTGGTGGTGGGTGTCATGGTCGTGCACACTGGTCACCCTGTGGGTGGTGCCAATGCCACTGTGCGTGGTGGTCTCCAGCCAGACGGTTGCCCTTGCACGCCCCCGTGTTGCCTGTGCTTTTGCACCTGTGTGTGCATGTACTGCAGTTGTGCCATGTGTCATGGGTATGATGAGTGCATTATGGTGCATACAGTGCCCATGTGCCGGCCGCAGTGCACACTGACCCGTGATGGTGTGGGCGTGGCCTGTGTGGTTCTGGTGTGGTGCATGCAGTGTGCGTGTGTGTGTGTGTGTGTGTGTGTATGTGTCCCTCACCATGTGCATGCACCCCGCATGTGCACCCCGGTGTGGTATACGGTGCCTGCCTTGCCCCCTCCAGGATGTCTCTACACTGTGGTGCCCACACCTGCACATGTACCATCCTGCATACTCACCTGTGTATCCCAAAGTGTTCCTCCAACACTCTGCTGCAGTATGTCTGTGCGCTGGCTGCCAGCCTTGGATCCCTACGCCCGTGTCCGTCGTCAGCTCCATGATCCTCTGGGTGTGCCCCTGCTGCACCCTTCCCTGCACCCTCCTCCTCCCCAGAACTGTTGCTATCGCTGGTCTCGGCAGGTATCCCATGGTCTTGGGCCATGGTGTGTAGCATACAACAGGCCAGGAATATGGCACAGGCCTTCTCAGGGCTGTACTATAGGGCACCGCCTGACCAGCACAGGCACCAGAAATGCATCTTCAGCATGCCGAAGACTTGCTCAATGATGGCACATGTCACTGCGTGTGCCTCATTGTAGCGTTCCTCTGCCACTGTTCCAGGTCATCAGAAGGGGGTGAGGAGCCAGGGATGCAATGGGTATGCAGCATCACCTGTGGGGGTAGATGTAGCTTCATTAGTTAACGGTGTTACACTGTGGCATGTGACCTGACCCCATCTCACTCTGTGTTGTGCGTCCCTGTCCTGCCCCCCCACCCATGCTGCCACATGCCTGGCAGTCCTGCTTCCCCTACCCCTGCTGCCCCGCCTGCCCCCATCCATTCTGTGGTGTACATAGGGATCATGCCACCCTGCTGCTGCCCCAGCACCATTCCACATTCCTGCTGGCCCAGTGCCCCCATGCCTGTGGTCTCCCGCTCAAGGCCCGCCCCAGGTGTCCCAGGCATCGTGGCCCCCTCCCAGGCTGCTGGTGTACAGTCACATGCACCTAACAGGTGTCCAGTTTGGATGTTCCCAGCCTCAAATCTTGCACAGAGCACCAGCTGGTGCCATATATATGCATCATGTGCGCTCCCAGGGTGTGTGGCGCAGATATTGGTGATGCGCCCCGTGGCATCACATGCCACCTGGCAGTTCACTGAGTGGTACTCCTTCCGATTCATGTATGTGATGCCCTCCTCACCAGGTGGTGCATTGATTGCCACATGGGTACAGTTGATGGCCCCTATGACACCAGGAATGCATGCTACCCTGTGGAACCCCTGCATGGCTTCTGTCCGCTCTGCCTGTGTGCTGGGGAATCTAATGTATTCCGAAGCATGCGGTAGCAGTGCGGTGAGGAACTGTGTGAGGAGGCAGGATGTTGAGGCCTGTGATATGCCACTGGTGTCCCCTGTAGGCCTCTGGAAGGTTCCCGTGGTGAGCAGGCACATGACCGTTGTCACCTTGGTCTCCACCATGATGGCGTGTCCTTGTGCAGTAGGTGCCTGCATCACATCATGGCACAGCTCACATAGCTGCCTCAGTATGGCCCTGTTGAGGTGGTATCACCCGACTGTCTCCACCTCTGTCAGCTGAACGAGGGACAGCCGGCACGGTACCATCATGGGGCCAGCCGCCTACGGTTACTTCTGGCGCCCTGCCTCCTCCTCCTCATTGGGGCACAAGCAATGGCAACTGCTGCTGCGTTCATCCCCTCTGTTGGTGTAGCCCTGTGGTGTGGATTGCTGTCTGTGCCTCTCCCTCTGTTTTGACTTCCCCTCAGTGTGTGTCCTGCTGTTTTCGTTCCATTGATGGACTGCTGGTGTACTGGACTTAAGTCTCCTTCTTTTGTACTTATCTTTTTAGGGCACATCCTGGCTTTGTGCTGGAGTTGCTCCATTGCTGCTCCTTGGTTTTGCTCTGTGGATAGGGATGCACGGTGTATGCATGGGTACGCCCCCTGTACATGTGCCGCATGTCATTACGTTACGCCTATGGTGCATGTCTTTCAACGCAGGGCATCTCATTTGCACCGGCGCTTCCTCCCTGTGCCTGACTCACCTTCTGGCGCATTTCCATCTTGCGCCGGTGCATCTGAGATGCACCAAGTGCATCTGTTTTGTGAATCCTGCCCAGGAAATTTTTATGGATGGGTCAAAGACCCAGAGCTAGTCTGGATATGTTATTGCCTTTACAGAAACAGTAGGGCAGAAACTACCCAATTCCTAGTGGTATTAATTTGCAGCACAAGCAGACTAAGGCCTTGTTCATATTGTGCTATTTAAAACATTTTTATCAGTGCCAAAACATTTTAAATAGCTGCTAGCACAGTTTGCGTTCACATTTAGCACGACTTGCGAACCGTTTTAGTGAACCGTGCTCAACCCCTGCTTCGAGGTAGGCTTGAGCATGGTTTTCAAAATGGTTCTGATTGTAATTCAGATTTATCATCAGTGAGAGCAGGACGATATGGTTTCCAGAGCATGATTCTGAAGCTTTCAATGTCACCACAAAGCATGATGGTAAGCAGTTTTCGCGGGTGCTGAGAGTGCCAGAAAACAGATCAATAGACACCAGTGAGAAGATACTGACATGGATTTGTTAAGGAACCAACACGTTTTTAAACTTGCTTTATACAGTGTGGATGCTTTGAAATGGTAAACTTTAATCCGTTTCTAAGAATGGTTTAAAGAACCATTTTCCAGCATCCTGCAGTGTGAACAGGGCCTAAATTGGTCAGTGGTTTCTTCGCAGTGGGTCTCTTTCAGGGTGGACTGAGACAGAACTAACATATATTCCCTTTAGGGACATTAGGAATACTCTGTTTGCAAGAATGTAAAATACAATAATTGTTTCAAGTCTACTAAATGCACAAGCAAAGTCTGGCATGAAATACATACGATCTTAAGGAATGGGGACTTCTGGTGATGTCACCCTCCATAGTGGACTGAATCGACACAGCTCCTTCGGGAAGAAAAAAATCTAACCTCATCTGCCCTCCAAATTACAGAAAACTGATCACTAAATAATCAGTAAAGGAGATAATAATGTCTACCAGACAAAGGCAGTGAGATTTCATGGCTGGATTGCCAAAATAGCCTAAATCAGCTGGTTTATAGCAAACCCAACAGTGCTAGCTGTTTCACTTCAAGGCGTCCTGATTCTCCAGACCAAGCCTTTAGTAATGACTATGGCAAAGAAAAGGAATTATCATTTGCAATTACCTCTAAGAGACTATTTTGAAAACTTTCTCAGCTGGTGAACACCCTCAAGAAAATCCAGAGTGATGCAGTCAACAATTGTCGGATCCTGAGGGCGCTAGAAAAAAAACAAACTGAAGTCCGTGGCAAGCCAAACACTGTGGACTTACATGGTGGGGCCCTGTTATAGCTTCATGATAGGAAGTGCTTCTCCAACAAAAACTGAGACCTAGTAAACAGGTCCCGCAGGATTACCATTAAAATTCATGGCCTCCCTGGGAAAATGGAACCGGGGAACATGGTGAAGTTTATGGAAAGCTTCCTAAGGGAACTTCTGAATTTATACTAATACTACCAGCTTAATATTAAGGAGGCAGAATAGCACAGTGGTTTAAGGCTTTGAGCTGCAAACCTAGAGACCTGGGTTTGAATCCCACAGGCCCCACTTATGTACTGTGTGACCCTGAACAAGTTACTTAAGTTCCTTGTGCTCCCAGGTCACACCTGTAAACAAGCTCTCAGCTTAGTGTGTCTCTCCTCGTAACAAATAATTAAAATTATCAGAGCCCACCATGCATTGGTAGCTATGGCCCAGACCCAGGTCAGCGATTTTAGCCCTTCTAGACTACAGAACACAAACAGATATCTTGAGAAAGGCTTGGGAGAAAAAAAATTATTTTGTTGGACAAAAGACTGTTCTTTGAGCATGATTTTGCACCCCTTACGATGGACAGGCAAAAGCAAATGTTCCCATTTGTAATAGCCTTGAGGGAGAAGGGCATGAAAGCATGAATCGACTATCCAGCAGTCTTGAAAGTTTTTACCAATTTGGGAGTTCAGACATTTTAGAACCTTTCAGAGGTCATGAAATCCCTGTCCAAATGGGGGACTGCAGTAGATTAAATCAACAACCCCCAGAAAGTCAAAGTATTGAAGCAGCGGCATTGGAGAACACATGGGAAACCTGGATGTAAGAGCACCACAACGATGGAGAATGTTGCAGGATCATCTCCCTGAGATAAGATGGTGGCCAATTGAGCGCAGATATCCATGGCTTCCTCGAAGAAGACCAGCAGCAGAATAGGATCAGAGTCACTGCCTCACAGTACTGCAAACAAATGGTTAGCTTCACCTTGCAACATGGCAAACCCGACCTGAGTGGGACACTAGACTTCTTGCTAAGACCTGCAAGATGACTGCTTGCCTCTTGATGGCAGGGATGACTTGATCTTGAACATCATTTGATCCATGAGTTGTTATACTATTTAACTGTATACGTCTGCCATTTATTTTTTCTGCTATGGTAGTAATTTCTTACTTGTAGCAGGGACTTGGGGCTGTACATTTTACCACTGATAAAGTGACTATCAGCCACGGTGTAAAAGCATAATGGACTACAGGACTTTATTCTATGACTTAATGTAAAACACTGGTGTCATCTGTGTTTGGTCAGGCTAAGGATGATTATATCTCTAACTGGACTGAGTGGCACTAAGCCAGAAGCCTCAGCTGTTACCCCCCCCCCCCCATACTACCATCAAAACCATGCACAATCTCCATGCAATCAGAACTTTTCTGTTTAAGCCAACGTTGGTTGACTTTGGACTTTTCTTTTATTTCCACCCTAGCTAAAATTGAATATTTGTATCGGGGGTTGAAAGATTTGTAGAGGGATGGGGCATGCAGGTGATTTGGTGGGTGGAGAGGAATGAGTTTGCTCTCCCTCCCTTCCCCATCACAAACTGTGCCCATACTGTTGAGCTCCTGTTGAAATTTATGTCAGAGGATGGTTGGAAGGAATCTGCAACACCTGTTGCCAGTTTGCCAGTCATGAGCTTCAGTACACTGCATTGTCTGCTCCCATGCAAGGCTCTCAGGGAGCAGTGCAGGGTGGCAGTTTTCTAAGTGACTTAGGCATGATCCCCTGACATAGGCTGGCCTTTCTCCGTTTCACTTTCTGTTAGCACATGGGTCAGCAATGCTATGTTATTGAATTGTTATTGGTTTAGTTCTGAAATGTTTCCTACAGTTTGGGCCTATTGTTCATGTGCACAAAAGCTGAAGGTGGAAATTTCTAGAAGCACGGCAGCAAAGGGGGAGTTACCTGAAGTGTTAGATTAGTGGTATCTGCGGGTTTCTTTTGGGTAACTGATGGCTGACCTAACAGTAACATTAATTTCTTAATGGAACCATAAAAAGGGCAAGAATTCTGTAGGAAATTAAAAACATATGGAGCCTACCTAGCATTTTTGGAGGAGAACCATTTAACAGAGGCTGAACACATGAAACTGTAGCGATCAAGGGTGGGAGAGGTTCAATCAGCCACATGGGAAGTGTACCTGCATTGGAGGGGCACTGCTCTACTCATCCGGTGGGACTGCCCTTTTAAAATACACCAGTATTCCTCTGACCCTGATGGTAGGTTTGTGCACTTAAAGGGATATATAGTGACCAACCTTGCACACTTCTAAATATGTATGCCCCCAATGCAGACACACAAAATAAAGAGTTTTTTAAAAAAGGACCTGATGGAGGTCATTACAGATTCCACCTCTCTTTATGTTCCCCTACTCCCCAGGTCACACCGGGAGACGAGCAACTTTTTGCTCAGTGTGCCTTCTTGGTGAAACACTTAAATAAATAAATAAATAAATTATGTGATCTGAGGAGATTTTAATACAGTAATGTAATGTCGCCTTGACAGGTGGGGCCCACAGGCCAGCAAAGGGAACAGTGTGGGGAGGCTTCTTACACGGCTGCTGGCAGATATGGAACTAAATGAAGTCTAGAGACACCTATACCTGCAGACTAAAGAGTACACCTTTTTCTGCAGCAGACATGGCAGTTATTCCCAAACTGATGTATTTTTAGTGTCCACTAAGCGACTCCACCAGGTAACCCATTGCAGCCTACTTCCCAGTCATTTTCAGACTACTCCCCAGTACTTCTGAAGATGTGTGTAAGTCCAGCCCCCGTAACTCCAGCTGGAGATTTAATGTGGGGTGCTTATATTCAACTGAGTTTGGAGACCTAATCGAGAAGACTGTAAAAGACTTTTCACTGTTAAATCAAAAAGAGAATACTACACCATTGGCCAGAGGGGATGCTTTAAAGATCATGCTTAAAAGTGTTATAATTGTGGGATGGGCAGTGTAGCCTAGAAATTGGAGTGGCAAGCTGCAAATGAGCTTGGTACTTGATACATCCAGCAGACCTGGGTTTGATTCCCACAACCTCCACTTGCATTCTGTGCTACTTTGAGCAAGTCACATAACCTCTCCAGTGCTCCTGGGCCACCCCAGAAAACAGGCACTTGTGCTAGTGGGCCTTACCTGGTTAACACAGAATAATAATAATAATTAACTGCTGTTCAGGGGTAAAAAAGCAAAGCCAAGCTAAACAAGAGCAGCTAGAAGACGAATTAAGAGAAGCTGAATTTCAAAACAAGATAACTCTGAAAGCCCAAGCAAAACTGTGCTGGGAGGCAACAAAATTAGAATTAAACAAGCTTCTCAACTTCTAGGTAGAGAGCAACCTAAGGAGGGTTAACCACAAATTTTACGAGGATGGTAATAGGGTGGGTCATTCATTGGCATTAGCTCTTCAGAACCATCAGGGTAATAGGGCAGTTGTAAAGATCTGGATGGGGTGGGCAACCCACGGCTAACCCCCAGACATCACCAACATGTTTGCTATTTATTATTCTAAACTGTACACTCAGGAAACCACCCCAGGCATGTTAGACAAAATAGACACATTCCTGGCAGAGGTTTTGCTGCCATCCCTCCAGGATATAGAGAGTGAACAGGTGGAAAGACAGCTGGGTGCGGCAGAGACAGAAGTCAAAATCAAAGTATTATAAAATGGAAAATCCCCTGGCATAGATGGCTTGTTATCAGAATTTTACAACGCTTTTGTTGATCTGCTATTGCCAACTTTGTTTGATTGCTATCAAGACATCCAGGAGGGAGGTATAATGTTAGACTCCTGGGGGTTTGCACAGATCTCTGTGATACCTAAACCAGGGAAGGATGCAGAGCTATGCAGCTGATATTGGCCAATATCTCTTCTTAATGTAGATCTTAAAATATTTACACACTGTATTCAAAACATTGTCTCCTCAGGGGTCCACCCCAGCCAAACAGGGTTTATATCAGGACACTTTACAGGATAATATAACAAGCATTTGTCAATGCCGAATGTTTGCTTGCTGGCATTGGCAGTGGTAGTGTAGAAGTTACAGAGCTGCGTAATAGGAATGGCAGTGAAGTGTTGAACTGAAGCCAACCCCACCACCACCCTGCAGAGAGTGACAGGCATTGGGGTGTGCATTTGGGTTGTCAGGCATAACGGCCACGCCATTTCACCACACCCCACCCTGCAGACACTGACAAGTGTCACGGTGTTCCTTGGGGTCTTTGGCCCTTATGAGCACCCCATTTCAT
Source organism: Neoceratodus forsteri (assembly GCA_016271365.2). Classification (NCBI taxonomy): domain Eukaryota; kingdom Metazoa; phylum Chordata; order Ceratodontiformes; family Ceratodontidae; genus Neoceratodus; species Neoceratodus forsteri. The sequence goes on from JADMNL010000028.1 coordinate 221,552,069, forward strand.
TAGGAAATATGGTGAGATGGGTGCGATATAGGAGAATGGGGTGAAGTTTGGGGCCGAAGAGTCCAAGGCATACCTTGATGCCTCTCACTGACTGCAGGGTGTGGAATGGTATGAGCATCACAGGCAAGAATCCCAAGTCACACCCCGGATGCATGTCATTCTCTACAGGGTGGGGCGTTATGGTTGGAAACCCTAATACCTCAGGCATTCGTTGGTATTTTCACTCCAAATTTTCAACATGTTTTTTTTGTGACCCCACCTCATGAACAGGGGGAATATCAGTTTGTTAGCTGAAAGCTGCTTATGCACAGCGACTACGGCATTTAGCACCACAGGTGCAAAAACATTCCGAACAGGATGTAAAAAATGACAGCTGTACTGTTCATGGGGAGGTGTTAAAAATGGCAATGTTGCAAATCTGTAGTAAAAATATTTAAAAAAAATTAGGTTGGGAATTTTTTACAGCAGATTGTCAACTCAGGCATTTTGGTGCCTCCAATCATGAACAGTGTCACTGTGATTTTCTTTATCTGTGCCGAACAATGATTTCCCACAGCGACCACTCATCTCTGCACTGAAAGTGTGAAAACACACTTCAGCCATGTTGTGAAAAATAACAACTGTACTGTTCATAAGGAAGTGTGGAAAAATGCCACTGGTGAAAATCTGGACTGAAAATATGACAAAGTCATGAACTAACGAGGGTGCGTGGAAACTGCGCAATGCTCACTCGTAACACAGTCATTTTATGGACTTTTGTCACCAAATTTTCAACATAGCCATTTTAAGACCTCTGCTCATGAACAGTGTAACTGTGATTTTCTTAATCTGTCCTAAACATTGCTTTCGCACGCCAACAGCACCATTGTGCGCTACATGTGCGAAAACACATTTTGGGCAACATGTGAAAAATTGCAGCTGTACTGTTCATAAGGAAGTGTAATAAAATGGCAATGTTGAAAATCTGGAGTGAAAATATTAAATTTGCAAACTTACGAGCATGTATAGGAACTGTGCAACGCACGCGTGTGACAGAGTCATTTTTAGGAATTTTTTCACCAAATTTTCAACATAGCCATTTTAAGACCTCTGCTCATGAACAGTGTCACTTTGATTTTCTTAATTTGTCCCATACATTGATTTCGCACACCGACTGCGCCATTGTGTGCTACATGGGTGGAAACATGTTTTGGGTGAGATGCAAAAAATGACAGCTGTACTGCTCATAAGAAGGTGTGGTAAAATGGCAATGTTGAAAATCTGGAGTGAAAATATTGAAAATTTGCGACCTTTACGAGCGCATGTGAACCGGCGCAACGCATCAGAAACAGTCATTTTTAGGAATTTCTCAAATTTTTCAACCTAGCCATTTTAAGACCTCTGCTCATGAACAGTGTCACTGTGATTTTCTTAATTTGTCCCAGACATTGATTTCGCGACAACCGACTCGCCCATTGCCAGCTTCACATGGGCGGAAACACATTTTGGGTGAGATGTGAAAATGACCGCTGTACTACCTATAAGAAGGTGTGGTAAAATGGCAATGTTGAAAATCTGGAGTGAAAATATGCAACTTACGAAGCCTGCGAGGAACTGCGCAACGACGCACGCCAGATAATTAATCATTTTTTGAATTTATAATTAAATTTTCACATGAGGTTTTTGGGACCCCTTCATGAATGATCAGGAAATCACCCCTTCGGCCTGAATAACGCCATGACAGTGACATCATTCATGAGAAGGGTCCCAAAAAACCCATGTTGAAAATTTGGTGCAAAAATTCCCAAAAATGCCTGAGATATGCAATAAAGTTGAAACCCCCCTATCTAGCCGATTATACAGCTTACCGGCATTTCCTCAGTTCGCAGTCGGCTTTGAAGAGTGCAGACGTGTTCCCGGTCCACCGAAGATCGTCGCGCCGAGGTCCGGAGGCAAGTATGGGGTGAGGGGGGGTGTGGGGAGGCAGGATGCGCTGTGGGTGGGTACGGGTTGTGGAGGGGGGCCAGGGAGACTACGTGGGACCGTTTTTTCTTTACAGGTTAAAAAAAAAAGAACGATGCGGGACATTTGCCACGCTGGGGTGGGCTCCCAGTGTGGCACAAGTTCGGTTGGGGGGGCCATTCAGCTGACAGGGGATTGGGCACCCCCGTTGGCCATAGTATCGATTGCCACACTGGGGTGGGCTCCCAGTGTGGCACTTAGTACTGGGGGGGGTGAGATAGTGGAGCCGGCTACGGATTGGGCACCCCCGTCGGGTTATATCATTACTTGCCCCAGCGTGGCATTTTCGAAGGCTTTGGGGGGGGGAACTCAGCACAGCCAACTGGGATTGGGCACCCCGTCGGCTATTCAGTGTGTGCCTGCGTGCGGAGGGCGGGGGGCGCGCATGCCTGTGTGGCGTCTGTGTGTGTGTGGGGAAGAGCTGCGCATGAGCAAGCGATATCTTATCGCTGCTCACTCAAGCGTAGCTCCCCCTTTGAACTGTATGCCACTGCATTTTGGAGCTTGTCATAGACAGCTCCAGCATGCATTGGCTTATAGGGGCCCCGCCTGCCAACACACTGACTGAACTGGAGGAGGAGATGACACACCTCCGAAATCTCCGATGATGGCACTATGTTTCTTGCACATGCGTGCAAGCAAACATAAAAAGGCTGCTGAACATCATATTCTGAAAGAGGGGCAGGGGGCATTTCGGCTGGCAATCTCCATGGATACTGAAAAAGCATTTGATAGGGTTAATTGGCTATTTCTACAAAAAACATGGAGAAAATGAAATTCAGCTCCCAAATGTAACAGCTCTCTCTAATCTCTACACACAACTACAGATGATGGTAAAAGTGAACGGCACTCATTCAGCCTACTTCCCACATTTCTGAGGAACTAAAGAGGAGTGCCCTCTGTTCTGTTTGTTGTTCACCCTCTACCTGGAGCCATTGGCCAGCCACAGTGGTAAGGTAGGATATTAATATCTGGGGAGTATTGGTGGGGGTGGAGCAAAACCTTTCGCTTTATGCGGATGACTCCATTTTCTTTCTGAGCCACCCTCAGGAGTCAGTGCCACATTTTATTCACCCTTTTTAAGTTTTGGGGCAGATCTCTGTGTGTGCCTGGACAAAGAATAACCAGATCAGGCATTTGAGGATACATATAAATATCAACACCATCAAACTGTTTGCCATTAATTATCAGAGGTTGTGGGGTGAAGTCTTACTGGATTTAATGATGTGGGCCTTATTACCCTATCACTGAGGTGGAGTTGATGCTGTTAAGATGAACATACTCCCAAGATATTTATTTCTGTTTGATGCCCTGCCTTTGAAAATACCAATAACATACAGGCCCCCTCTCCATAAAGGCTTGCTTACAAAAATTAATCTTGGGGATCTGCAACAAGCAACAAAGTTTTGATGTTGCCTAGGGATCAGGGGAGCTGTCTGTGCCTGACTTAAAACAGTACTACCTGGCAGGGCAAATGGCAGCAGCATGTCCATGGGCCAAACAATACATGGCCTCAGTTTGGTACGTAATAGAAAACTGTGCAGCCAGAGGCTAGCCATTGTTCATGGTGGCCCAGGCTCCTGTCTTCCTGGACTATGTGTGGAACATTTCTAATGTGAGGGTTGAACATACCCTTCTATGATAAAAAAGTTTAAGAAAGGGTTACAATCCAATGCACCCTTGGGGCCAATGTCCCTAGTGAGATACCACCCTGATTTCCTCCCACCTGGACTTGACAGGGGTTATGGTAGCTGGGAAAGGAAAGGTCTTACTCAGGTGCTTGAAAATGGATCTTGTGTGGTGTGTCAGGCTCTGATACAGAAATTTAATCAGGAACCTTGTGACTTTGATAAATTCCTGCAAGTCAGGCACTTTACTCCAGCAGTAACAAACTGCCACTCACCAGGCCTATGATAGCATGGGAGGAGTTTGTATACTGGGTGATATCTCTATGGGGTAAGCAGAGATATGTCTCTTCTGTGTATAAACTGCTTCAATCCTTCAAAGAGGATTCTTGAGCCAAGGTTAAAATCTGCTTGGGAAACTGAAGCAACCTGCATGATTACAGATGAGGACTAGGCAAGGAAGCTTTAGACGGGTTGGAGGGTCACCTTATTACCTACCTAGAGGGAATTTTTCTGAAGGTTTCTAGTTCATTACTTTTGGACCCCTGAATAACTAAGCAGTTCCAGACCTCCTACACTGCAGACTGCTGGAGGAAGTGTGTGGGAGGACTCCCACTGGCAAATTTTTTTGGAGTTGACCTAAGCTCCAACCATTTTCAGGAGACATGCAACACTTTGTCCAATAGATTTGTAATAAATTGATCCCGAATACCTTTAGAGACTGGGTGCTTGGGTTTCTCTTGATTGTTAACATGGCCACAGACCAATGGTAGGTGGCTCTGACTTTCTTAGTGGCTGCCTTGAAGTGCATTACTACCCACTTGTTACAGGAGGAACTGACAACACAGGAGTAGTGGTAAAAAAAGGTGTACCTGATCCATGTTATGGAATTTAGGATGGCTAAACTGAGTCAAAGGGAAGATAAGCACTTAGGCCAGTGGCATGCTTGCAGCGGTAGGACTCAGGAACTACTCTGGAAGAGGAGAATCCAGAAGCCGGAGGGGGGGACAGTAGCTGGTCCACATTCCCCAGTTCTACCAGATCCAGATGGAAGGAAGTACAACACCCCTCTGCCTGATATTGGGTAGCCTTCGGACAGTCCTCCTCTCCTACTACACTTTTGTGGTCACTTCTGTTTCTACCACTCCCAGATAATAGAACTCCACTATGTAGCAAAGATGAAACAGTATGATAATAAAACTAAAGACAAAGACAAGAAAGTGCATAGAGGTTTTTGCTTCTTGTTGATTGTTTTAATTGTTTTTTTCCTCTTTTTTTTAATTCAATCAGTTAATCAATTCTGGTTTAATACAAGTTGCATTGTTAATAAATTTGTTGCAAATTCAGAGCAATGTTTCAGTCAAGGGCTGACGAAACATTTTCTGTCTCCCTGAATGTACATTTTAGTGGTGCTCGACAGTTATCAGGTGCTCAGGTAAACCTTGGAAGAAACAGTACACAAAATTCAATGTAAATGTGACCTGTATCTAACTGAGACTGTGTATGGTACTTTGTCAGGTCTTAAACCCTGAATAAAGCTGAGTTAAAAAAAAAAGATCTTTGGGAATAAAGAGAAACTCTAAACTCAATCCTATCATCCCAAACAGTATCTTCTTCCTTTGTGCTCGGAGAATTAATTTATTGCCTGGAAGAATAAGGGACTCTTCCACCTTAGAAAATGTTTTCATGAAGGACTGTTTATTACATATGAAAAGATCGATAACCAAATCAAGATTCTATCCAGAAATTTGTTTATGTATCTTAAAGTAAGAAGGATTATTATGAGATCTAGGAGGAACCTTTCAGGACCTACAGTATTTCATTATTTAACCCTATTTAGGAAACCTGAAACTAAATAATAAACTAATTTGTGAAATTCATAACCTATCCAGACATCCAAACAACCAGCACTGCAAAAAGTAGGAATCATGTGGAAAGAGATGTGGGATACATTTTCCTGGGCCAACAGTGATCTACCCTTCTCAAATATTTGTTAAGTATTTCAAAAAACAATAAACTTAAACAAATTCAATACACAGTTTTTCATTGATTATATTATACTCCCGCTAGACATAATAAAATAGACCGTAATATATCAGACAGGTGCACAAGATGGCCATATTTTAGGGGGCCTGTATGGCACATGTTTGCATCTAGCCTGCAACTTCAAGATTCTGTATTTTCAGAGTAGTGACAGAAGCAATAGCAAGTTGCATCTCTTTTGCTGTACCTGTACTTATGTCCAGATTAGTGATGCAAAAGTGACACAACTATGACTCAGCCACATTTGTAAGCACAGCAAAAGTGACGCAACTTGCTGTTGCGTCCGTCGCAACTCTGAAAATATAGACCCAAGTCTTTTGGGACAGGATCTTCACAACAGTAAGTCATATGATTGGTAAAGATTTTCCTTTCAACCCAAAATTATCCTGTTGGGTTGTATTGATCAGCTAGCCATATCGAGGGAGAGGGAAGTATTGATAATCATAGCATTCATTAATGGCAAACAATCATTCTTCATTGGAAGGAGTGTTATCTACCTCCTTGCACAGAATGGCCTCAGTTGATGACAGTCAATGTAAAATAGAGCATTCTAAAGGATGGAAGAGACTTCCCAATATTTTATAATGATATGGGCTCATTTTCTAAAGTGTATCAATTACTATTGATTAATACTAATTATATGAACTGAGTGTCCCTTGCTCTGATTATCATGCTAGGAACTGTAGAAATAGGAAGTGTAAAATAGCACTCAGAAAGTAACCATAATGTGAAGGTGAATCAGGATAAAAGTTGTGGTAATGATGATGGCATACATATGAGGATATTTTAATCTAGCCTCATCACATTTCTGACCCCCAAATAAATAACTAAATAAACAAACAAACACGGCTGCCTCCAGAGGTTTTTAAAAAAACATTTTCAACTGAACGTATTCTCGTATATATATTTACAGGGCTTCCTAAATATCTATAGAAATTAATAAATATTATGTTGATAAATCTAAGGATTCTAAATCGGTACATATTTGCAAAGCATACTTACGCCATCACTGATTGTGAAGTGGGGTTGGGGGAAGGGACATGTGGCTCAACTGCCCCTTTTGATCTTAAATTTCTGTATTACTAGATGCAACCAACCTTTGAACAGATGTATGTAGTATCTCTCATTTTACCACATGACTCATAAACACATTAGTTTATAATCCACTAAGAAAGCAACAGAACTGCTTAGCACTGCACCACCCAGCATAATAAACTTTTAATCTTTTAAAAAGCAGCAGAGCAGCATCTCCAACATAATAAAAGACAATGCTTTTTATTACCATAAAGTTACTCTTGGCTGTCTTGTATCTGTAATATGAGTATATTGTTCAAGGGCATGTCTTAAATTTCCCGTCCTACACAATGTGGTAAAATATTATAAAACATAAGGCTTTGCATTTGTTTGAGGGAGTTGTAATCCTTTAAATCTTGCATTTTTTTTGCAGCATGTTAAACCACTTTCCCTAGTTAAATGCAGAACAGGACTTAGAGCCATAAATGAAATTCACCTCCTATTTACATTCTCCATGCTTGACTCACTGGCTTATGTGCTGATAAGTGCTTTCATTATGAATTGGATTTGTCTGTAAATTACTGCACTTACTTACCTGCTGCACATTTGTACATCCCTCCACTGTATTTAATGTAATGTAATTGTACATCCTTTTTACCCTATTTTATGTATTGTACTGTGACTACTCATTTCCCTGTATCTTACTCATTGTATCCATACTCCAGTGTGCTTGTGACTGTACTCTCCCAGGGCTATGACTGGAAATGAGCATTTTTTTTTTGTCTAGCACATTTATCCTGGTTATCAAAGACCAAATAAATAAATACATAAATTATCTTTGTTCAAAGTAGCTGCCATGTTAAGTAGGGGAGTCAAATCATTTTAAGTGGTTTCACTTGGCTTTCAGAATGTGATTTTCCATGCCATTAGCCAGCAGTAACATGGTTAAAAATGTTAACTTCTAAAATAAAATGCATATATAAAAAAATCGAAGTGATATTCCGCAAACTATAAATGTTGCTTCCCTCTAGCCCCACAGTATCTAATTACTATCATGCCTACTTCCATGGCTTCTCATAGGAGCAACTAGATGTCTCGGAGTGAGGGACAGACAAGGGACTTGACTAGTAGTGTGTAGCAGCTGTCAAGAAGGCCGGTTGAATGCTGAGGTGCGTTAAGAAGGGAATGACAAGCAGGGCAGGGGGATGTAATCTTGTCACTCTACTAGGCACTGAGTAGACCTCACTTGAAGTATTGCATGCAGTCATAAACTTCTCAATACAACAGGAACATTGTGCCACTTGAGAGAGGGTGCAGCTCACTGCCACCAAACAGATCAAGGGTATGGGGGACAAAAGCTATGAGGAAAGGCTGGTGACTCTTTTTTTTTGCACCTCCCTTGTCCACCAGCATCCCTGTTATTTGGGCTGCTGATGCTATCCCCTCTACCTGCCAGACTCACTCTTGCATCTCCAGCTTCTCCGAAGTCCCCCCTTCAGTCTTCCATCCCCTAAGCTGGCTTGTCTCTGTTGGGGATGTCCTCTGACAGTTGTGGAGGGGAAAGATACCTGGAGCTTCCCTCTTTTTCCTCTTGTCCCTGCCCGGTGGCTCTCTGCTGACTACAGGAGGAACGTATGATCTTGGGTGGAGGCTGAGGGGTGATCTGTTGCTGGTGCTCTAGGGGTCGGTTGGCATGGGAGGGACCACAGGGGCATCATCCAGCAAATCTGGTGTGGCAGTTTCCTTCATTTTCACCTCACCCACCACCTGCAAGGATGTATACACTATGCCTGACCTGGGGAGGGGGTGCCTGATGGCACAAGTTCACTTGTGCTGTCAACGGCACCACCACACCCCTCCATCAGGAGCTCCTGCAGAGCAAATCAGTGTCAACTCCCCCCCACCCCAGGAGGAGAGTGTCTATCAGACACTCTGAATCCTCCATGCCAGCCTCTGCTTCTGATGTCTTGAGCTGGTTGATGGCTCCTACTATGTCAATCTTGGGGAAAAGAAAGCTGAAAGGCGACATGATCTGTCATCTCTGTACTCACGTTTCAGTAAGGTTGAACAAATGTTTGACCTGGTGTCCTCCACCAGGATGTGCGGACACAATCTGAAGTTCAGAGGTGGTAAATTTGCAGTTTAAGTTTGGAGGCATGTCTTGTCCAAGAGGGTAGGAAATGTATGGAACAGACTATCTGCAGAGACGGTGGACATGAAGATAGTACAGGCCTTCCAGGTCAGCCTGGACAATTTTTGCTTACCATGGGAGTAACTGGGTACCCTGGGTAGCAGAGTGGGTAGGGAATACCTGTAAATGAGTACGTGTTTGTTCAGCATTCTTATCCAAGCTCTTAGGAAGTGTGTGTGTGTGTAGGGGGGGAGTGGACATGATAGACCTACACTCCTCTTCAAGTTTAAATTACTAAGTATGTTAGATGGCTGAACTGTCACCATATACTTCCTGCTGCCACATTCCTTCAGCTTGTTGCATGTGTTTTATTCTCTTGTCTAATAGACCTTATTTGTAGATTGTTTTAATTTGAGGCATGCCACACAACAAAAGCACTGTGATAGGCAGGCAAAAGTAGCAAGTGATGTGCTTGCCTGTGAGTGCCCTGGTTTGCATGCTGGTGTCATCTTAAAATGGCCCACGAATAAGTTCTGTTGCACTACAAATAGCAGCAGAAACAATCAGATTTGGGGAGGGGACAAACCAATTAAAAAAGGGGTTTATACTATAACACCAAGTGCTGTTTTAACAACATACAGTGCTTGGGGGTACTAGGTGTAGCCCTCATATACTTTCTGGTACTCAGGTAACCATTTTTAAGATGTTCACTAAATTTGCTCAGACATTTTACATTGAAGCAATCTGGCCCAGTGGTGAAGAGGGCTGAAGTGCTGACTCTAACGTCCTGCCAAGCTGATGACTTGGGACTGAGAATGGATGGGGTCACTCAAGGGCTGGTCAGGGGTGGGAGGGTTGAGCATCTCCATGAAGACAGAGCTTGCACAATGCATTGTTGAGAAAATGGAGGAAAACCCACTAACCATGGCGGGATTCAGGCTCAGTTACTCACAGACCCCCACCACCACCAGCGACTGGGCTCTCCTTGGTCTTTAGGCAGAGGATAGATGGCACTAAGAAAGGTTAAGTCCCAGAGAAGTTGAGTGATGAGGCTGGGTGACCTGGCTGACAGTTACAGGAGATAAAATACTAAATGAAAAGTAAAATACAGTCCACCGTAGTTAGGAAAGAAGTAAAGTTCCCAGGCTGGATTTTCAAACCAGACTTGCATCCTGCCCTGAGCCACTGAACTTAAGTTCTACTGGTGCTGCAAACAACATTGCCACAACTATGCCCAATTTTCCATTCCCAGGTGTAGTTGCGACATTTTCCATGCTTTATGGCAGCTTGCACCAAATATCTGGTGCAAGTTCTATGTCGGAGGCCCCGGGGAGTGGTGCAGGCTTGACCACAAATATGTGGTCTAAGGACCTGCAATCAGTGCAAGGGATAGAAACCCCTGATTGCTGACCAGAGACTGCTGCAAGCTCCGTGTGCCATACGTTCAGTGCACCAGGGGCTTGTGGCATCTCAGGCAGGTTTGAACATCCTGCCCCTCAAGTCAGTAATGGGTTGGAACTCCATAATAGCAAGAGAGAAAAGAATAGATACACATCAGCAACGTGAGAGATATCTTACATAGAAACACAAAATATGTAGTTAATAGCATAATCTACACACATTGGTATAAAGTCTCAGAGGGTGTATGCGAGTCAGTATGGGTTCCTTGCATTATTGTTCATTTGCATGCGTCCATTGTCACTATATTTGTTATTGCTTTATTGTTACCTGCTGTATCCCTCTCCCGGTTCACACATGGACATGATCTCTGGCTCAGTGAGTCCTTCCGCATCACCAAATTGTGTATTTATCTGTCTGTCTGTCTGTCTATCTATCTGTCTGTCTATCTATCACTCACTCAATCACTAAACAAACACACACAGAATCAACAGCACAGTAATACGTTTTAGTGCATTTACTCTGCCCAAAAGGGACAGGAACAGCTTACTACATTGACTCATGCTCGTGTTTGTCACATCCACCAGAGAATCCATATTGCCCATACAGTGCCGACCACTGAGGCCCAAATTCAAATGTCCAAATATGTACGCCCTTCAAACAACATTAATAGCTGTATTAGTGAAAGAGGGGCTTTGGGCATGCCTGGGATAAAGGAAATACCAGAGACTTTGAGTTCTTCACCTTGTTGCCTGAAAAGCAAGAATACTGGGTCATGACTGTCTAGAGGCAAGTAACAGACTGTCAGGGCTGGTTAGAAGGAGAATGACATCATCTCTATCAAGTACGATCTTATAATGCTCTACCCATGTTGAATAGCAACAATGGTGGTGGAACCCTGAATTTTAGCTGGTAAACAAAGAAGGTGATGTGATACTTGTTTTTGGACAAACAAGAAATTTTCAGTACACAAGCTTTCAGGCTTACACAGAGCCCTTATCCAGAGATGGGCTGTGTGTAAACCTCAAAGCTTGGGTACTAAAAATCAAAAGTTAAATCACCTACTTCGTACTGTACATCGGTTTGTAATAGGACCAATACAGCTACGAACAGTTCTCTGAATTTTAAATGTAAAGGCTTTAATTGTCAAAAGAATCAGAAATATAACAAAGGGCATCCCTGATGGGCGCTGTGTCCCATTATGAAGGGAAGAGATAACATCCTGTTTGTCAGCACATCCACTGTGGGAGCCTGGTATAGCAGGTTGCTCCACAAAATAAATCCAGGAGGAAACCCACAGCATTCCAGGGTGGTCAGTACCATGTTCCACTCCACCATGTGAGAGGCATTTTCTATACCCCCGGAATAGTGGTGGGCAAAGTGGGATCAATCCGCTCCGCAAAGTGATTCGTGGAGTAAAGGTGAATTCGCAGAGTGCTCTGCAACACAAAGCAGAGTAATTCACTTTATGATGGGTAGCATGAAGTCCATTGAAAATGATGACTTCGCATTACTCTACCTTCCCAGACCACTACTCCACCAATTTTAAAGGTGAAGTGCATTGAAAACAATGTACTTCACCTCACTTCGCCTTGTTTTTAAGCTCCGAAAACAAATTTTGCAGTGATTCATGAGATTTCAGGTCACATGGGCTCTATATTGATCTGCACAGCCTCAGTTTGGGGTAGTGTGTGTAGGAAGCTGTAGGAGACAGTGTGCTCTGAGAGCTGTCTGTGATTCAAACATTGAGGAAGTATAGTGCAGTGGTCTAAGGCTCTGAGCTGTAAATTTGGTGACATCCAACAGACCAGACCTGGGTTTGAATCCCACAGCTTCCACTTGCATACTGTATAACCCTGTGCAAGTCACTTGTGCTCCCAGTTCACTCCTGTAAAAAAGCTTTCAGTTTAGTGTGCTATACCTGGTTAAACAACTAAATAAAAAAAAAGCTGTTAAAAAAGTCTTTTTGAGTAATTGTTTTTGCTCAAACTTTAGTTCATCGATTGTAGGAAACCCTCTTGTGCTCATATCATCGAGCGTTTTTGATTGTGTGTGGATTTTGAATGTTGATGTACAACATTGAGTGTGCGTAGTAAAAGACAGTGAAATTGTGCTTTGGGGGAGCGGCGTATCTGTGGTGTAGGTAGATTTAAGTTGGAGAAATAGGGAGTTCTTTGTTTTTTGGTTATATTTTTGTTATACAACTGACTGTGTTAATGTACACACAGTAATATTGTTAGTAATTATTGAAATTTTCTTGCTGATTGTGTGTTGTGTGGATCTGGTGCAGCAGTTCATAATTTCAGGTTGTTTACAATATGTGGCATATTACTGAACTTTTCAATTTGCTACGCATTACTAGTAGACAAACTGTGTGTGTGTGTGTGTGTGTGTGTGTGTGTGTGTGTGTGTGTGTGTGGTGCTACGTGACATCAAATAATACACCTTTTATTATGCCACAGTGTAATTGCAGGTGCAGTAGTGTGAACTTGCTATCCACTGCAGCTGCGTGATTTTGCACTGCCATCGTGGTATCTGTTCTTTGTTTTGCTGCTTGTACTTCTATAAAAATCTGCAGTTAGTGCTCCCCCCCACCCCCACCAGCAAAAGAAATTGTTTCCCAGATTGGATTGTTTGTGACCTCAGCACCACTGGTTAGTTAGGTGTTGTTTTCACTTGTGAATTTGCATCTGTATCTGTTGCTGAAGCCACAGCTGTTTTTTTGGCTTCACATCCAGCATCCCCCCCATCCAGAGTGAATGTTCCAAAATCTAAATTTGTTTAGAATGTTGTTGTTGTTCCCCCAAAATGCTCTCAAGGAGACATGCAAGCAAAGCTGGTTCGCACCACGGCACTGCTGCCAGTGGTAAGATTGTCTGTGAGTGTGGTAGTACGCAGACGCAGAAGTGCATTGCTGATGTGAGGAAAGGTATTTCTCCTGCAATGTTTTTTACCGCCCAATCAGTAGCTTCAAACATAGTTGGAGGAGATGATGTTGTCCCAGCCGGTGGTGTTAGTGCAGTTGCTGGTGGTGGTAGTATGAGTATTGTTGCCTAAAGTTCGACTTCTGACCAGTGTACCGTGTCCAAAAATATAGTGGAGTGTGAAGCAGTGCAAGTGAGTTGCAGCATAGATGATGTCATACCTCCCAGTAACATCCCAGTAATTGAACCTGAGGATTCTGATAATCATGTCAATGATAGCATACAATGTGGCATTTCTTCCACCGCGGTTCATGTCACACATTTTCCATGCAATGATTCACAGTGTGGTGACAAAATATCAGGTGGTGGTGGTGTTGATGATGATGATGAATGTGATGATGATGATGATGTTGCTGTGGCTGCAACATGCAGTCCACATGCCAGCATCCAAGCAGAAGATGTGGATGTGGGTGATGTTGATGAATATAATGATATAATTGACCCCAGTTGGGAACCGGAGAAAAAGAAATTCAAGGTGGCTGTGTCTGGGTCTGTTTGCATTAATCCCCCCCCCCATAAAAACTTGTGATTTACCAGTTTCAGTTGATGGTGATGATGATGATGATGATGATGATGATGACCCAGTAATAATGATAGGTAGTCATGGTGGTCAGTTGCAGTCCAGGTTTGCAAGGCCCGAAAAATCACATAGCACTCCCCCCACTTCAGTATTTAAAAAAATGGAGTTCAATAAGCAGCATCATGGATATGTTAAAAGTAGAGCTTCACAATCCCTTGTTTGGGATTTTTTTGTTCAAGATGGAAATGATGAGTCAGTTGCAATCTGCCAGTTTTGCCATGTGCATGTGAGTCGAGGTAAAAAGGGGAGCCATCTGGGCACAGGAGGACAGCATACGCATCTTAAGAATAGGCACATGGCACTGTGGACCCAGCACAAGATGGCAGCTAATACCACAGTGGGGCTTTCACCCTCGTCATCAACCATTACGAGCATGTTATCCCCTTCTGTGAATGTTAAGTCCAGTAGGAAATTAAATGTGTGCAGTAGTGACGAAATAAGAGCAGAGGATTACAGGCATGATGAGGTGGAGGAGCATAATGATTTTCAATCAATCAATCTTTATTTATTTAAGGCTCCTTTCTTAAACCAAGGCGCCTTTACAAATTACATAAAACAATAAATATTTAAAACAAGATTTAAAACAAAATTAAAATTAAATAATTAACAGTTATTAAAAGCTTTGTCAAAAAGGTAGGTTTTCAAAGCTCCTTTAAAGCTCTGGATTTTGAAATGTTGCCCAGTGGTGGTGAGAGTAGCAGTTTTGGTGGTGGTGGTGGTGAATGCAATATGACTAGTGCAAGTGGTACATCAACCCCGGTTGGCAAATCTGGCAAAAATAACTGCATTTCTGGGTTTGTCATCATCCCATGTGCAACTGTCTTCATCAAACGTCCACACCCCAACCCCTGCCATTCGCAGAGCAGAACCATTTGTCATCATACCCCATGTAAAACGTTTAAGTCAGCCCACATTACAGAGTGTTTTTGCACATAAGCTAAAGTACCCACCCAATCATACAGTGTCACGTGAACTTAATGCTGCTGTAGCTGAAATGCTGGCAATTGATCTTTTGCCATTCTCCTTTGTGGAGAATTCTGGGTTCCAGCGGTTTGCTGCACATGCCTGTCCAAAATGGAAAGTCCCATCCAGTACAAACTTTTCGACCCGTGCTGTCCCTGAGTTGTTTCGTACTGTGTCAGACTCAGTAAGACATGCCCTTCAACATTCCTCCTCTCCATTCATCCATTAAAATATGGATATGTGGACAAGTGGCAAAACAGCGGGGAGTTCATATTTGTGTATAACTGCACACTAGGTGCAGATGCCGGGGGTTGTTTGTGATGTTGGTAGTGTGAATAATCAGTGCAATAAGGTTGAGTGTCGGGGCAGCAATCTTCCAGGAATTCGACAGCATGCAACGATTGCTATGCCTAATGTGACCTGTTCACACACTGGTGAAAACATGTTAGATGTGGTACTGACTGAAATTGACAAGTGGCTGAACCCCCTGTCCCTGAGAACTGGGTTCATAACAAGTGGCAATGGTCAAATGTGGTGAAATGCATCACAAATGGTGGCTTTTTTCGTGTTCCATGCATGACCCATTATTTAAATCTTGTGGTGCAGGAGTTTCTGCAGTACTCTGATGTAAAGGAAATGCTGACAGTTGTACACCATATCTGCTTTCACTTTTCATGATCTGCAAAGGCCCATGACTAGCTTCGGCAGTTGCAGATTTGAAACAGCCTCCCTCAGCACCACTTGAAGCTGGAAGTTGTCACCCAGTGGAACTCCACTTTATACATGGCAGAGAGGTTTTGTGAACAATACAAAGCCATCTCAGAATAACTTGTGATGCACACTAGCCGTGACAGTTCCGGGGCCTCGATGTCTATGACGACTGAATAGTGGCGCCTCATGGGCTCTGTAATAACAATTTTGCGTCCTTTTGAACATGCCATACAGGTAGTGAGGGGTGAGTCTGCCTCCATTAGCCAATCAATTCCACTGCTGTGAGTGCTGAGGCAAACATTGGTGAATGTACAGCATGGCCTTGATGTTGCTGGAGACAGTGTTAACAGTATGTAGCTGAAACACATGCTGACAGTATTCGACCAGAATCATCACATTCTGAGCATTCAGTGTAGTGACAACTTTGCCATAGCAACAATGCTGGACCCACGATACAAACATGAAATTGTCTCAGTACTGGAGGGAGGGCCTTAACAGGTAAAAAATGTCAGTTGACAACTGGTGCACTTGGTTCATGGGGCACAGAAGTCACATGCCAAGGTCAGCAAACCTCGGCAGCATAATCCGGTTGAAGGTGTACATGGAGGACCATCAAGCATATCCTGTAAGGGGAAGGGGACTGCAGTTCCAGGTGGTTTGTCAACCTGCTTTGGGAGGCTTTGTCCCAAGTGGGGATTTGTGAAATAAATGATTCTGGAGAACAGGATGAAGCATCAACCACTGGACTTAGTGCAGCACAGAGAATGGTTGAGTCATATTTGTCTGAAAACAGGCATCTGTCAATAACTGATTATCTTCTTTTGTACTGGAGTGGAAAGGTCAGTGAATGACCAGAGCTGACTGCAATGGCACTGATGTACTTCACATTCCCACCCTCCAGTGTAAGTGTCGAGAGGGTATTCAGCTCAGCAGGTGCAATAGTCAGGGATCATCAGACAAATCTCTCTCCTGCAAATGTTAGTTTGTTAACATTCATAAAAATGAATGAGAGGTACATACCAGCACAGACTGCATCCTCGGTATTCTTACCCCGGCCTACTCATGGTTATTTTGGTGATATGGAAATGGACCATCCTGGTGTCACTGGCAGTGGCAGCACGAAACGGCCCACCACTGACAAAGATGATGATACAATGGAGAAATAATTTCCCAGTGGTCAGACTTCAGACATAGATGACTGTGAAGGCAGCTTTCTTTATGAGAATGATGATGAGGTTAATGTTGGCAGGTTTTAACTGAAGTTGTTAAATGGTGGTGTGCCCCCCTTGAGTCCGACCACCACCATCACCGGGACTAATGTTAGCCACTGCCACCACAGAGAATGAGTTTGCCTGCCCCCCTGGACCACCACCACCAATGGGACTGATGTTAGCCACTGCCACCACAGAGAATGAGTTTGTCTGTCCCCCCAGACCACCACCACCGGGACAGCTGTTAACCACTGCCACCACAGAGAATGAGTTTGTCTGCCCTCAGACCACCACCACCAGGACTGATGTTAGCCACTGCCACCACAAAGAATGAGTTTGTTTGCCTCCCCAGACCACCACCACCACTGGGACTGATGTTAGCCACTGCCACCACAGAGAATGAGTTTGTCTACCTCTAGACCACCACCACCAGGACTGATGTTAGCCACTACCACCATAGAGAATGAGTTTATCCACCCTCCCTGGGCCACCACCACTGGGACTGATGTTACCCACTGCCACCACCACCAGATGCAGGAAGATGTCACAGGGAATGTCATCATGTGCCACAGCTATCGCTACCAGCACCCATCACCAGCGTCATTCAGACATTGTTTCCCCATTACATTGACCATGCCAAGGCAGAGGGAGTCGAACAGGAGACCACATCCATCAGCCACAGGCACAAAGCTTCTTAATATTAAAACTATAAAGTGAGTATGTGTACTAATGTTTTTATGCTATTTAACTTCCTTTAGCTGTATGTTTTGTTTTCTGTAACTTTTCTGAGCTGCAATGGGCAAACACATACGGTAAACTTATTTTTTTTTAAAGGTTAATAGAAAAACTCTCCTTCACTGAACGTCAGTATGAATGGTACTGCAGCTGTATCGTACACAAGAACCTATGGAATATCCATTTCAAATTCATACTGGTAAGTATCAAGATTTTATTTCATCTGTTCAATTTTTTTTAAAGACTGCAGCAAATGCGACTGAGTGTGATTCATAAACTAGGTGACGTGTACGTTGCCAAAACTATCTCTGTAAGATATCATGCACTGTATTCTGAACTTGCAGCTGTGCAGCCATGACAGTGTTGAAAAAGTTGCACACAGGTTGTGTTACTTGACAAGATGTGGTTTTGAAATGTAACTTGACTTGAGATTAAGAACGAGGGACAATCAAGTTGTAAGAAGTCATTCATTTCTTTTTTTAGGAAACTTCTAGATGCTTTGTTGTGTCATAGTTGCCTTATCCAAAGAAGTTCTTCAACATTAGGCCCCCCCGGGCTGGGGAAGACATGCAACACGCAGAAGTTATTTCAGTCGATGACCATGACCATCATTGACAACAAGACTCAAGAAGCATGCAGAAGAAATCTGTGAAGAAGTAACCAAATGAGAAACCATTAATGAGACAAACCTGCAAATATGCTTCCCTCCCAAAAAAAATACTTACCTTCATTGGCTTGAGAGTTATCCATTTCAAATTTCTACACAAAAGGTTGTCATCAAGCACTGGAATGTGCACACCAACAGAATCTGTGATCTGTGCTACAAAACAATACAATGAGTACATGTCTATACTGTATATGTCACCCCCCCACCTACAAAATACAAATATATATATATGTCAACTCACCAAGGCTACTATTAGTGTACAGACAAAGGGCACCCTTCCATCCGATTGAGATTATCACATTGCATTTGCAGGAATCGCAGCACACATTGGACCAGCAACAGTTCGCTCATGGTCATAATTTCTGAGGGGACTTTGCATGTGGTGTAACACTCCCATTTCACTTCATTACCACTTCTCAATTTTCTGCACACAAGACAGATGCATTTTGAGCATGCAGAAAAAATCTGGGGGACTTCGTGTGAGTACTGCATGCATGACTAAGTGCGCCATTAATTCTGGGGGACTTTGTGTGTGGTGTAACACTCCCATTTCACTTCATTACCACTTGTCAATTTTCTGCACACAAGACAGATGCATTTTGGGCATGCAGAAAAAATCTGGGGACTCTGTGTAAGTACTGCACGCATGACTAAGTGCGCCATTAATTCTGGGGGATTTTGTGTGTGGTGTAATGCTCCCATTTCATTTCGTTACCACTTGTCAATTTTCTGTACACAAGACAGATGCATTTTGTGTGTTGTGATTGTGACCACATGATGTCATGCTTAAATTATAAATTAAAGCAGCATTGCAAGAATGTAGTGACAATTTTGACCTGTACTTTTTTATGCTATTTTAACGTTGCCAGCCACTAGTTACCTCAGAGTCTTGACTTGAATGACACTCTTCTTTTCACAATTTCTGTCTGCTTTACTAGTTTTCCTCATGTCTGAAAAAAAAGGAGCACGCCTTTCAGTATTGTTCTTACCAGGTTTTTATCACTGTTTGCAGTTGTTTTTCAATAAATATTGTTCTGTGATGTCATAAAGCACTGCCTGCTGCAAAACTGTTAATTTTACAACAGAAGTTATATTTAACAACTGATGGAGAAAAGCAGTGAAAAATACTGACAAAGACCTGGTCTGCACTGTATTAAAAGGAGTGCTCCTTTTATTATTTCAGACATGAAAAAAAATAGTAAAGCAGATTCAAATACTGGAAATTATAGTATCATACAAGTCAGGATGCAAGTAAAGTGACAATGCAAAATAGCATTAAAAAGTATAGGTCAAAATTTTCAACGGATTGCTGCACTGCTGCTTTACAGAGATTCACCAAGTTACATAGTTATTATTGTGTTGCACCCAATATATGGGTGCCTTTCCTCCAGAGGAATCTTTCTTGCTCCACATGTCCTCACATAGTGCAATGCATTTCTGTCAAACACGCCTGTAATTTCAGCTGCCCAAATTCTTCCCCCCTCTCTCAACAACATTAGGACATGATGCCAGGGACAGCGTGGGTGAGTGCTCCATTATAGTGAATGTCCAGCAGCTTTCTGAATATTTCTTTATGTTATAATGGCCAGTTTGTGGTGAAACATGGCCATGTTTCCACTAACAAGGCTCTTGTTACTGGAAATGAGTGGGAAGCAGAATTTGGGCAGCTTTTCAGAACGAGAATTCCTCCGTGACGTGACACACTTTAATGAAATTACAGGTGTTTTTGACAGAAATGTATTGCACTATGTAAGGACATGTGAAGCAAGAAAGATTCCCCTGGAAGTAAGGCACCCATATGTTGGGTGCAATGCTGTAAGTTGGTGAATTTCTTTAATGTCTATTTCACAAACGAAATATTTATGGAGTCTCAGTAATGTTTACTTTGTGTCGGGACTCATGATTTGAAGTGTTTCACAAAAAGCATGACAGAGTAGTGCAAGTATGTTGTGCTAAACTGCATGTGTGTCGTCAATGTTCTTTCCTCTGTGTGCATACATCGTCCAGCTTCATGCAAACATATATATGGTGTGACTTGTTACAGTATCTCAAGAATAAAGATAACAAAGAATACATGATGTATATTCTATTGGTACCATCAGCACCAGCAGAGTAAGTGATGTGATATTTTTTCAGAGGTATCGGGTCACTGTGCACCTCAGTCACTCACAGTGCACACATGACTTTGAAGAGATCACAGCACAAAAAACACATGCTCTCCTAAAAGTTATGTGTGCAGTATGTGACTAAGGTGCACTCTGGCCAGACACCTCTGAAAAAGTATCATATCACTTAGTCCACTGATGATGATATTGACAATAAAATATACATTATTCTGCTCACTATTCTTTATACCATAAACACTGCAACAAGTCAGCAATATATATTTGCAAGAAGCTGCACAATGTCTGATGTCACACACACACACACAGGAAACAACACTGACTGCACACATGCAATTTAGCACATCATACTTGCACTGCTTACACAAGCTTTTCCACAAGCACTCCACAACAGAAAGTCAACATTACTGAGGCACTGCATTATAGCAAAAGGGCAAGTGCCTATTATTAAACAAAAAAAAATCACAAAACATTACAACACAGCAGTGGGGGGGGGGGGCTGAAAAAAATCCCTTAATGGGGGATTCCATTATGTTCCAGCAGCAGGTGGAGCATTGATAGTATTTGCAGCTGCTGTTGCTGGATCTGATCCACCTGCTGCTGCACAGCACCCACCCTCTTGTTGCTTTCCTCAAGGGCAGCCCACACCAGTGCAATGTCTGCTTGCATTGCAGGCACTGTGGCGGGGTCCACTGCAGCAGGAAAGCCAGGTAGTGGTGGTGGTGGTGATGATGGTGGTGCTGGTGGCTGTGGTGGCAGTGGTGGTGGAGCAGCTGCTGCTGTTGCCCTCCTGCTGTGGTGGCAAGGCACAACACCCCCAGCACACTCTGCCACTGCCACAGAAGGGCAAGCAGGTGGATGCCTGGCCCCTTCAGTGGCAGACTGCCACTCCACCTTGTGGTGGTTTGTCATGTGTGTGCACTGGCCACCAGTCCCAAAATGTGTCCCCTGGAGGCCATGGCTCACCTGCACACTACACAAATGGCAAACCACAATGATGCTGTCCCCCCCACACACAGTTAAAAAACTGCCAAACTGGGGAGCTGTGGGGGGTACCAGATGTACTGCTGGAAGCACCTTCATTCACATGGGGTTCCACTTGCAGCTGTGGAGGTGGTGCTGCTGGAGCCCCTGCAACTGCTACTGGTGTTGGTGGTGGTGGTAGTGGCGGACTTGGTGGATATGACACTGCTGGTGGCACTGGTGCAGCTGCTGCTGCTTCCAGAGGGGGAGACACAACACCAAACAGTTGGGAGTGGTCAGATGACACCTGACCGCTCCCACGTGTGTGCACTCCTCCCCTCTGCCCATGCCCACGGGCCACAGATTCTCCTCCCAGGTCCATCACGCACAAGTCCCTCAGACTGTGACTGAATCCTCACAATACTCCTTCATATGCACTCACAGTCTCACACACATGCACACACACACACACACACACACACACAAAACAAAACTTATAAAAAAAAATCAGTAGCAAAAAAGAACTGAAAAAACACACTACAAAAAAACCTAAACATTTAGCTTTTAAAAAGCAGTTTTTTTTGGGTCAAATCACAAGATACCAACTACCAAGTAACAAACTCTCCTCTCTCTACACCCAAAAGGCTTCCTTCTTCTGCCACTAAAAAGGAGAAAGTGAAACTAACTGCTTTTCTGACTCACTTCCTTCCTGCCTGGCTAAAGCATGTGACTTACAGTACTGTAAGCCATGTGATGTGTGGGGGGCTGCCTATATTGTTGTCACTTCACCTTACTTCGCGTTAAGGTGGAATGACAATGTGAAGTCATAATGAGAAGGTAAAGTGAGCACATTCCAGTGGCCACTTTGCGTAGCATTACGATAACGCGAAGTGGCCACTTCGAGTCCACTTCACAGGTGGATTTTAAATTCACTGCATCTCTACCCAGGAAAGGGAGGGGATGGGGACCCTGGAGCACTTGGCCTCCCTCACCAGGCCTACCAGACGATCATCATTATCTGTCCCTAGCTGAGTGGGGACAAAGTTGACCTTATCCATGTCTATAAGGTAAGTTGTGTCTGGTTCTAAGAAAAGAGAAAGGACATTAGAACCCACCATCCCCACTTTTTCCTGGTTTTCTCCCTGACTAACCCCCTGCCACGGTGACATGTTGGTACATGCGTGTGGAAGTGCACATATCCTGCAGAACTGCGGCCCTTCCTTCCAAGCTACTTGCTAACCTGCATTACCACCGAATTTCCACCAAGTGGTAGCCAGAGGCTAAGATGGCTGGCCACCCCTAACCAGGATAAGAGAGCAGTCCCTTGGATGCTCAATCCTCTTCCACCCCGCTGACCCCCAGCAACCCGTGCTTGTTCCCAAACATGGATCGCTGCCTGTCTTTTCCCTTTGGGGACCAGAATGATAAGGGCCTGGTAAAAGATGCCTAGAAGCCATCTCCTGGCCTTAGCTTCATTAAGGGAATTGGAAAGTTTGGGAGTGATCAGGAAACATTTTCTTTTTTTTTGTAAAGAAAAAAGGAAATACTACTGCCTCCATCCTGATACCTGTATTTATTTTCCCAAGTTGTGCCAGATTTAACATACATATATACAAACATACAAACATGCCAGCAGAAGTAAGTCATATGGTCTATCGAGTCTGCTTGGTGTGAGCCCCCTGTGTAATTGTTTACAGTGGGTCCAGCCCCCCTTCCCTTTTACTCTAACCCTTGTCTGTACTTTGTCTTACCCCCCTTTGAATTAACTGACCATATTCTAGTTTAAAACCTCTGCCAGCAGTTTATACCACCTTGACACCAGCTGCTCTGTAAAGAAGTGTTTCTTAATCTTCTTCTTGAACCTCCCCACTGCCAGTTTATAACTGTGCCCCCTTGTGTTCCTATTCTCACTCAAACTAATTTGGTTCTCGAGATCCACCTTGTTTATACCTTTTAGGTATTTGAAGATTTCAGTCATGTTCCTCCCTCTTGTCTATCTTTTTAATTTTTATTTTATTATTTGACTCCTTATTTATTGTTATAATTGTATTATTTGTATTGGCTTTTGATTGGAGAGGCACCCAGAGTCCCTGAGATTGTGCAACATATAAATAAAATTGCCTTACCTTGCTTTGCTTGCCTTCTGGAGCATACATATTAAGGGTCCTCAGCTTGTCTTCATACAGGCTGTCCTGTTGACCCTGAATCAATTGAATGGCCCTCCTCTGTACTGCTTGAAGTTGATATATGTCCTTCCTCTGCTAGAGACTCCAATACTGCACACTGTACTCCAGGTGCGGCCGCACCATGGATCTGTGTAATGGCTGGATCAACTCCTTTCTTCTGCTTGTGAACCCCCTAGCTATGTACCCCGGCAACCTGTTTGCCTTGGCTGCAGCTGTTTTGCATTGCATAGACTGTTTAAGACTGCTGATTATAGTTATCCCCATATCCCTTTCCTTCTCAGATATATTACTCAGCGTTGTCTTCTGCAGCATGCTAATAGGTACAGTTAACCCACGTCAATACTCTTTTATAGAAAACTAATGTTGCAAATTTTGTGATGAAAAATTTGGTCAGAAAGGTAAAACAATGATGTCACTATGGTTACCCAAATGGCCCAATACACTGCTGTAGCAGAGATCTGGGTTTGGGAGCAGACCTGGGAACTGGCAGTCAGGTAGCATACTGAAGAAGTGCAGAAGGGTTGGCTGTGCATTCCACTATAGCACCAACCCCAATAATGGCCAGGAAGCTCGCTCCACGGGAGTCATGCTAAGTGTGTGCAAGTCAGGGACAGATCTACATGCCACTGTGGGACGGAGAGTTAGGGGGTCACAGGAAGGAACGGTAGGAGCATAAACTGCAGTCATCATGATGACATTACAGTACCATTACTCTAAGGCCATAGGCACCCACTGAAACACCACACTCCTGGGTGAAATTAAGGGGAATATCAGGGCTGGGAGGGGCCAGTTTAGATGGGGTGTGCCTGGCCAGGAAGCATAAAGACCTGTAATTGGAAAAACAATTCATAGCAAAAATGATGGAGCTTTCAGTGAATTTCCTTGGAGTTGCATGGAAATGAAAAACCAGATCCCAAATGTTTAACTAGAGCATCATCTAGTGTTTAATAGCTAAAAGTGCAATCAAAGTAATTCCTTATTATCACTTTGTCACTAAAAGGACACTTGTAGTTGTAACAGGAAATCAAGAGCACAAGGATAGAGGACAGTTATTTTTTCAGATTTTTTTTTTGTTAGTTATTTAACCAGGACTAGCACACTAAGCTGAAAGCTTTTTTACAGGTGCGACCTAGGAGTACAGGGAAGTTAAGTGACTTGCTCAGGGACACACAGTATGCAAATGGAAGCTGTGGGGTTCAAACCCAGGTCTGGTTTGCTGGATGTCACCAGATTTGCAGTTCAGAGCCTTAAAACCACTACGCTATACTATTTGTTTAATGAATACAAAATGTTCTATTCCAATTATATCAGCTTCATTTTTTACAAACATTTTATTAAAATTTTAAATAAAAAGGAAATAAAACTCTCGCTTGATAGTGAGATCCCATCTGGAGTAATGCATCCAGCTTTGGAGGGAGCACTTCCACAAGGACATTGAGAGTGTGGAAGTGGCCCAGAGAAGGGTTAACAAAATGGTGTGAGGGTTGCATGAGAAACCATATGAGGAGAGGCTTCAGGAACTCAACATGCACCACCTGGAAGGCAGGAAAGCAAGTGTGGATATGACTGAGACCTATAAACAGCTCAGGGGGGTGAACAATATGCAGGAGGGGTGTCTCTTTCAGTGGATGAGCACTAGAACATGGGGCCATGCTACAGTATAAAGCTTGAGAGGGGGATGTTTAAGAGGGTGTCATCGAGGTACAGGTCAGGAAGCATAGGATAAACAGGAGCAGTTTCAAAATTCGAAGACAGCATTTTATTTTTCTCAATAACAACAAAATAAAAAATAAAAAAAATATTCAGTATAACTATTTACAAAGGCAGTACAAATGGAGAAAACTAAGTGCTTCTGAGGTATCTCTTAATTCCAAGTTTCAATCTCTCATCTCTCACTCTCCTTGTCTCTCTGGCAAAAGCATTGCTGCTGTTTTTATAAGTATTTGGGAACTCATTAAAAGAGCCTGCTTCCCACAGAATGTTCTTGTAAGTTTCAATGCAGGTGCAGTAAAAAGTACATTCTGATTCAGAAATGACCTCTTGTTTACAACTCTGCAAAGGACTTAAAAACTGCATCTCAGGTTAACCCCTTGAGTTTCAAATAGCTTTTTGCAATCATTTCAACAGTATATTTATATACATTTTAAAGAAAGGGATCCCAGTATCAGTGACATTTCTATATAAAGATTCACATATATTTTTATAACCGCAGATATGCGGGGGGGGGGGAGAAAAGACAGAAATAGCAAGTGAATGCAGAGAGACAACGAGAGGCAGAGAATTGCAACACCATCAGAGTGGTCAGTTCCTAGGTCTCACAAGAAAAATTTGATTGTGCAACCAGACAGAGAAGAGACAGAAAAGGAGAGGATATAGCAAACCCTTGCATTTAGACTATTTCTGCATAACAAATGGGGCAGAGCCTTATTCAACCCTGTCACAGAGGGATGTGAGGAAATACTTCTTCACAGATAGTGTGTTGGATGCCTGGAACAGCCTCCTAGTAGAGGTGGTGGGGCGAGGACAGTGGGGCGCTTCAAGCATGAATGGGATAGACACATGACCATAACAGGTAGAGAAACGGGAGGAAAGGAGACACCTGTGACCAAACAGAGTTCAGGGTATAGAAATAAGCTGGGAAAATAGGGCAGACTACATGGGTCTACTGGTACTTTTCTGCCAACACATTCTATGTTTCTATGTTAAATTTAACATAGTTAAACATGAAATCAGTTTATAATGATAAATATACAGTTTTGTAAAACCAACATATGAATTTGTACATTTAAATTACTTTTCAAGTAGCCCTTCTAAAGTATTTAATAAAGGTTTGAAGTGTAGCAGTTCAAAAATCTAAGCCATAAAGTATATATACACATGCAAACAACCACTTAACCAATTAGTTCTAAATATAAAGATGTTAAACATATTGGGTGGGATATTCAAAAGGGTTGCGCCATGCGCAACAGGGTTGCACATGCGCAAGTCCAAAAGTGCGCCATTTTGCGATATTCAGCAGGAGGCAGTTGCGCCACCGAAAACATGCTGAGCAACAGCGCAATGCAAATGAAGGCATGCGCAAGCAGAGGTGGATCCATGCATAAAGAGCGCCATGCGATATTCAAAGATCTGCATAATGTGCAACAACAGAACAGCCGGAAATTGTGCACTAGCGGAAATGAGCCAAAATAAAAAGGCTCAAGGAAGCGGCGCAAGAACGCTACAAGGATGCCAAGTGGGGTAGAGAGAGAGAGACAGACAGACAGACAGTGACAGGCTAGGGCAGGCAAGGCAAGCGTGGGCCATAGGCTGCAGAGGCCAGCGGGGGGTGCCCGGTGCAGTGGAAGTAGCAGTCAGGACAGCGGGGGTAACACAGCAACACCAGCCAGGGGGGGTCAGAAGCCAGGGAGATGGAATGTGCCAGCTTCCACATGGAAGCTGTAATGAGGGGGGTGAGAATGCAAGCTGCAGGGGGCGAGGGCCGTGGAAGGGCCCCGTCGGTGGTACACCCAATAGGCAGTACCGTGCCCGCATCAGCTATGAGCTGTACACAGATGTAGAGATCGTGGGCCGGTACCGCCTGAACAGGGCAATACTGAGGCGGCTCTGTGAGCTGTGCAGTGATGTGATGCAGGCACCCTCACGACGGAGTCACGCTCTGTCAGTGGAGACCAAGGTGACAGCCTGCATGTGCCTGCTCGCCACGGGCACCTTCCAGAGGCCGACAGGGGACACCACAGGCATCACACAGTTGGCCACGTCATGCATCCTCACCCAATTCCTCAGTGCACTGCTGCCACATGCTGCGGAGTACATCCATTTCCCCAGCACCGTGGCAGGCGTGCAAGCAAACATGCAGGAGTTCCACAGGGTAACCGTATGCCTGGCGTGCTGGGGCCATAGACTGCACCCAGTGTGGCCATTCACAGAAACCTGGCCCGATGGGGCTGCATATAGGAACAGAAAGGGCTTCTCAGTGTCAACTGCCAGGTGGTGTGATGCCACTGGGCGCGTAATCAATGTCTGTGCCACACACCCTGGTGGAGCATATGATGCCTTCATATGGCATCAGTCGCACTGTGCCATCGATTCAGTGGGGACATCCCCACAGGCCATCTAGTGGGTGAGTACGCATGTATTGACTGCAACTTTGGGGCAGGGTGGAATGCCACAGGTGCCAGTAGTGGCACACAGGGATATCGGCAATATGGACCTGAACATGATACTGATCTCCACTATCTCCACACAGGTGACAGCGGATATCCCTCCCGTCCCTGGCTGCTCACCGTGCCGGCACCCATGACCCATCGCAGCAATGCTATAATGAGGCACATGCTTCCACATGCAACATCATAGGCGGGTGTTTGGGATGCTCAAGGCACGCTTCCGATGCCTAGACACCTCCAGCGGTGCCCTACAGTACAGCCCCCAAAAGGCCTGTGGGATATTCCTGGCCTGTTGCATCCTGCAGAACATGGCCAAGGACTGTGGGATAGCCCTACAGGTTGAAGAGGGGGACAGCGATGGGGACGCCAGTGGCGCCGGTGTTGATGGTGATGAGCAGCCCCCCCCAGGATGGCGGGACCCCCGACTGATCCGGCAGGCCCAGCTGCACGGGACACCATCACAGAGGAGCACTATGCTAGCACAGGTAAGTCAAGGGACATGTGCAACCAAACTGTCCATGCGCAATCCACAGGCACACAGGGTAACACACCAGGGTGCTGACGGCCAGGGGTAGAAGGGTCCAGGCATACAAACATACCATCAGGGAGGGTGAACACTCATATGGACACACACACACACAGGCACAGAGCGTACATGGGCAGATGCACAGCACAGCAGAACCGACATTGCTAACACACAGAACCACCGACCACCCCACCACCTGTACTGTCCAAATGCGTGTGTCAGATGCTGGGCACCCATGCACCTTGGTGTACAGTACAATGCAGGCATCATCATGCACAGCACCTGTGGACAGCAGTTGGGAGGGTGCAGAGTGGTCCGTGTGTCGGCGTGAGCAGAGCACCCAGCAGTGCACTGCCCACCATACACACATTGCACACAGGGCAGCACCAGACAGGGCCCGCACTGGGAGACAGGTCAGTCATGTAGCACTGTCCCACGGCCACCGTGGATGCATAGGCAGCCCTGCCGTGACCCAACAGCCCTGGCAGGCTGAGCAGGGGCCACATGGGGTGGCACTGTTGGACCACCAGGGGTCCCACTGCGTGAACGCGACCTTGCCCGCACAGGGGTCTGCAGTATGCCGAACAAACCTGCACCAGGGGTGCTCAGGATGCCCACAGCAGAACCCGGCATCGACAGGCCTGGTGTCGCACGACACCAGGAATGGGGAGTGGAGAGTGAACTGTGTGGGGTGTGCGGTACAGGGGCACCTGACTGTGTGCCCAATGCGTCCATGACAGAGACCACTGCCTGGGTCAGCCTGTCAATGGCGGCGGATCACATCCGTCCGCCTCTGAACCAGCTCTGCCGGTCAGAGCACACTCCCTGCTGTGCGCTCCACAGCCACAGACAGTGCCTCCACGGACATTGCAACCCGCCTCTGCTGCTGTACTGATTCCTGCAGCAGGCGGGTGTACTCGTCCAATGGGTACTGTGCCCCAACGGCATCCTGTCCCCAAGGGTGTGGAAGGTCCTGATGCACAACACCCCTTGAGGGTGGGCGCTGTTCACCAGGACCAGGAATGGGCAGATCAAAGGGCAGCGGACATGTGCCACCGCTTGACACTGTACCCCCAGACCTGGTGGGTGACTGCTGCTGCTGCCCCTCCAACCGCTGTGCCCCAGGGTCCACTCGTTCCACCGCTGTGGCCGCAACAGTGCCAGACACCTGCACAGCCACCGGTGCTGCCCCACTGGTGCTGACAGGCACAGTCTGGGACTGTGTCAACATGCTGATACACAAGTTGGAACCAGAAAGGCCCAGGGGAACGTGCTGGCCTGCTGTGTGTCCGTCATGGGACACACACATATCACTGCCCATTGCAGTCCTTGCATCATCAATGGTGCAGGTATGTGCTACAGCCACAGTCACAGCGTGCTGGCATGCTTGCATGTCAGACTGCTGAGACACAGGCTGTGCACCCCCCACAACCGAATCACCGACACCAGGGTTGGCGGCCCAGTGTGCATGCTGCTGCAGTGCATGCTGGCTGGTGACAGAGGTGGATGGACCCTCCTCCATGTCCAGCAGGTCATCATCACTGCCTGGACCCACCACCACCGTCTCCTGAAGATGAACAGGATCTGTAACAGAAAGAGAGTACATGTGAGTGCATGTGAACAACCTCCCCCCCCCCAACACCACCACCATGTCATACCGTGTAGTGATGGGCTTCCACCTGTCTGGAATCCACCTCCTGGTACGTCCTCAATAGCACTCCGCTGCATTGATGCAGCCAGTCTCTCCTCAGCCGGGGTCAGCTCCAACACGCTGGCTGGCCCCGCCCGTGCCAGCCGCATGCTGCCCTGAAGGCTGCCACCTTCTCCTTCAACCTCCTGCGGTCTGTCCCATCTTCTTCTTGCATTCCTGCATGGAGCGCTGGTGGCTTCCGTGCAGGTTCTCGGCCCGAACTACCCCCCCCCGTGCAGCCGCATGGGACTGAGGGGTGCCCCGCCGTCCACTCAGTAGTGGCTCCTCCTCCTCCAGGTAGGCCTGGAAGAGGGCCTCTGTCTCTGCTGGGGTAAAGTTGGGCCTCCTCCTACACCCACCATCCTCACCCTCACCTTGTCTTTGCTCGGTCATGGCGATCTGTATGGGGGGAAGTGGACACCTGTCACTGTGCAGTCTACAGCATTTTCCCATGACCATTGTCCAGAACATCACACAGCATGCAACTCACCTCTCACCTGCAGTACCCGAATCTGGCCAGTGCAGCCCAATGTCGCACATTTATAGCGCAATGCATGCAAATTAGGAGTGGAGCAACTATAATGAGATGCAAATCGCGCCACTGCACCTTTGAATGGCTGATCAGATGATTTGCATGTGTCGGCTGAATATCGCGCAGTTGCGCTTTGGCCAATACGGTTGAGTCGGCTGAGCCAATGGCGCAGATCTGTGACTGTGTGGTACACTGCATTGCGCATGCCCAGATAGCTTACGCAGGCGTCTGCCGCGCTGCTGACGTGCTGTGCACGATTGGCAATTCAGACCATGGCCACCATTGTGCCAGTGGCGCTACAGCACTGGGCACTATATGGCGCTGTGGCACTACTGCGCAATAGTCCACTGTGGCAGTGGTATGCAGGTGGTCGGTCGCGCAGGATGCGTATACGTCAGATGGCGCTGTGCGTGGCCTTGCGTCATTGCCCATGACCTGGTTTCCGACCTTTGCCCCCTGGTGCTGTTCGGCTGCCATATGTACGGCCCTATTGCACTGTCTGGTGACAGCGCTATGTGAACTGACGGCGCTGTTCAAACAGCGCGATTGGAACCTATGGTGGTCTATTGCGCAACATCTCCACGTGGGGTTACGGCGCAGCGGAGCGCCATATTGCCTTCTGTAAAGTTGGTAGCATGGCACACAGGAGGGCAGTGCAATGGAGCCCCGTGGAAGTGGCCAACTTGGTGGCCCTGGTGGAGCCCCACTATGGGGCACTGTATGGTGAGGTGCCCCTCACCATAGCTAGGACCCAGGTCTGGCAGCAAGTGGCCAGTGACCTGGTGGGGGTCACTGGGCGGTGCCGGTCAGCTGAGCAGTGCCGGCACCGGTACAGTGACCTCCGCAGGAGGGATCCTGAGCTTTATGGGCGGCTACGGTCACGTGCCAGGAGGGGCATGGTGCCTAGGCCAGGTGGGTGTACCGTCTATGCACCTGTATTCTCTGTAGGGATGTGACTGTGTTTTGGTGTATGTGCATAGGTGATGGCTCTGACATGGTTGGCTGTGTCAGTGTGTGCAGGTGTGAGATGCATGGGGGTGGCTGTGTGGGCAGGCACTCTCACTGGGGCAGGGGGCAGTCTGCTTTGGAGTCACATTGATGTTTTTCTCAACATTTGTCTCCCACAGGACGGGTGGAGAGGATGCAGGCACGGGGTGAGGAGGGCCGTGCCAGGGCCCCGTTGCCAGTCGGTGGTGCCGTGGGTGGTGCGCCCCAGCAGCAGCAGCAGCAGCAGCAGCAGCAGCCACAGCTGCTTGAGGAGTGTGAGTATCATTACTTCATGGATGCTATTGCATGCTGGGGGGGGGGGGGCATGACCACCAGCCATGCACAACACAACCATGCACGACACAGGCGACATTCATCACTGTCCAGTGTCACAGCACGTCTGTGTATGCATCACTGGTGGTCCATGCATGCACTGGGCACATGGCTGTGGGACTGGCATTGCACCACATTGCCACGTCACTTGACAGCCTTGTTTGTGCTGTGATGTACATGGCCAGTGTGTGTGTGCAGTGGTGCACATAGCTGGTGCTGCCTGGTTGGGCGTGTCATGTGCATGGTCACTGTGGGTGGGTGCATACTATCACAGGTGCGGGGCACTAGGCTTTATGCCTTGCAGGATGGGTGGTGTTCAGGGTTTTGGACAGTCACAGCCATTGACTGTGTTCCCTTTTCCTAGGTCTCAGCATCCTAAGAAGGATGGAGCGTGCCCTTCAGCGGATTACACGTGTGTCAATTGCAACACATGGGATCCTGACCGACATTTACCGCCATGGGATCCGGAGATGGCGGAGGGGACAGCGACGGCGGCAGGCAGCGGCAGACCAGCCTGCCAGGCCATGATTGTGCTTCCCCTTCCCACTTCAACAATCCCTCCCACCCTGCCTTCCTTCTCCCAGTTGTTCACCCCTACCCCTTACCCACCCCTACCTTGTACCCCACCCCCCCTTGTGTTGTACATGGCTGTATATAGTTGTTCTTGTTCTTGTTGTTGTATTTTATTGTTTCTACAAATATATATATTTTGTTATGAAT
The DNA here is from genome assembly GCA_016271365.2 of Neoceratodus forsteri. Taxonomy (NCBI): domain Eukaryota; kingdom Metazoa; phylum Chordata; order Ceratodontiformes; family Ceratodontidae; genus Neoceratodus; species Neoceratodus forsteri. The sequence continues at coordinate 221,584,358 of JADMNL010000028.1, forward strand.
ACTGTGGTGGTCTCTGATTTGCAGCTGGCTATGGTTGCTCAGTTGCAGTGGTGTGCATGCCATCTGAGGTGGTATGGTCCTGGTGTGTGTGTGTGTGTGCATGTGTGTGCATGGGGAGGTGTCTCCAGTGTGGCAGTGTCTTTCTGTTGGTCTTGCCATCTGCTGCCGCCCACTGCTGGGTGCACAGGGTGGGTCTGGCTTGTATGCTTCTCTGCTACACGGGGTTGACGTGTGCCGGGCGGGATGCATGGTGTTTCCTGCAGTGCTAGTCACTGCACATGGCTGGTGTCTTGGGGTCATGGTACAGGGTGTGCTGTGCGTATGGGGGGCTGATGTGCACTGTGGTTGTCATCCCCCTGTGTGTGGCAGTCTCAGCCTGCCAGTGGTTGTGCTGGAGCGTCATGGCCCTGCTGTGCTTTGTTGGCTTGTCCCCAGGGGCCAGTGGATCAACCGTCCCACCCCCAGTGATGCTGTGCTTGGGGTGTGCAGGTGTCTTGTTGGTTCTGCAGTGTGTTCCTGTGCCCATGTGTGGCATGGCTGCGGTGGGCCCCAGCCTGCTCCCTGGATGGCCAAGTTCCATTGCTCTGGCAGGGAGGGGGGGCTCTGCTTGCACTATGGCACCTCTGGACTGCTCAGCTGGGCTGCCCTGGTTGCGCTATAGCGCAACCTTTCTGCTCAGCTTCCCCTTCCTGGTTGCGCTATGGCGCAGTTTGTGCGATATTCAGACGTTGGCTGCTTGCGCAATTTGTTCTGCTCCATGTTTGAATATCGCATCTGTTGCGCATATGCTCAGTTGATTTGTGCTTGCTCCTGCTGTTTTGCACATTTTGGGCGCAGTTTGAATATCTGGGCCATTATTATTAAACTCTTTTAAGAGAGAGATGATCAAGTAATTACATTTCAACTTTTAGAATCAATATTTTTAACAAAAGTAATAGCCACTTGGAATAAATAAATTATAATATATAAGATTCCCATCTAAAAGATGAAAAAAGATTAGACCAGAAAGGATTATCAAGTCATATAATTCATATCATACAGCAGAATGATGTGTTCCATATATCGGAAAACATTACCTCATGTAATTTTCCCCATTTTCTTTTCAAAAAATTAGAGCTATACCCCATGCTATGAGCTGATTTTTCCAGTTTCACATTTTCTAATAATTCATTAACCTATTCTGTAACAAAAATTGATACAGTATCAGAAACCTAGTGATGAACATTCAATAAGGGAGAACACATGAAGAGAGACTCAAAGATCTCAACATGTACTCCCGAGAGTGGTAATATGATTCAAACCTTCAAGCACCTTAAGGATTTCAGCAGCGTAAGCTCTGAGGGTTTCTTCAGCCTTAATGAGAACAGGACCATTGGGGGGCACTGCCTCAAGCTGTTGGGGGGTATCCATGAGAGAAATGAGGAGGCACTTTTTCATGGAGAGGGTGGTAGTTAAGTGGAATGAGTTGCCAGAGGAAGTAGTCTTCCTGAAGACATTGGACAACGTCAAGAGAGGTTGGTATAAAGCAAAAGGAAAAGTTGCATGTAAGAAAGGGGGAATGGGAGGAAAGAGAGGACACCAGTGGGGAGGAAGGAACAGATAACAGGGAGGAGGCCGATCCCTCAGTAGACACTGAGGGGTCTGCAAAGCTGAGGAGACATGATAGACTGCAAGGCCTGTTTTCTGCTGGCTCAGTCATATGTTCACATGTATGTAAGAAGGATAACTTTTTTAGCTAAAGATGCAATTAGGCCAACCATTACTCTTTTATTTAAATATATGTTAGTGAGTTTTTTTGTTAAACTTTTGTTATGATTTTGCACAGCACAGCACATATCATGATGAGAAAGCAGAGCATACATGACACAATCGATTAGTGTTGCACAGATAGTGCTTTTGTAGATCCAACTATCCTCCGTCTAATAGTGCTGGTATCCAGCCTAGGATCCAGCGAATGGATCTGGTGGTCAGATTCATCGGATCCCACCTCAGATAGTTGGATCTAATGGTCGGACCCATCAGATCTCTGGTCGATCCATCAGATACCTCAGATACTTACAGTGGATCCTCGGAGGTCGGATCCTTGGTTGGATGTCTATGAAATCTGAGGCTATCCAATATCCGACCAAAATGATGGTATCCAAATTTGTAGGATACTATCCGAGCAACACTACAATTGATTAATTATGATGGGAGTGGTCAACCAGTATTCAAACATCTGAAGTAAACATCTGCAGTCCCTGATCTAAACCAATACACTTCTTAATAACTTTCCACACATTTCCTCTTTCATTTCCAGAACATGTTAACAGCATCCTTACATCCAAAAATTCCTTGCTGCAGAATTACATTCTGACCAAAAATTCCTAGCTGCAGGATATGTAGTTTAAGAAAGCAAGGGACCATAGAAGTAGGAATGGGTTAGCTCTTGGCGGGAGGGGAAATCTGAATCTAAGTCATCTGAAAAGGGCATGCAACCTCTCAGTGGACTGGCTCAGACTGCAGCCTGGATCTCTGGCAATTTGTTATGAATGACAGAAGCCTCTCCAAGGTAAGGGCAAGCAGATGCTGAAGGCATGTTCAGTGAAAGTCTTCACCTTTGTGGAGGGGCTGTTGATGTTTTTAGTTGCTTTGGTCATTTTGATGCTTCAGCCTTCTCATGACCATCTTGTTTCTTACCTTACTCACTTAACACCCTCAACTCCTCTCCCTTGTTTCCTCAGACTGTTTTTTGTCCTCCCAAAAATATGCCTTCTTCTGGCACTATGCCAGGACAGCATGTTTTCAGATTACCTCCCTCCTTACCTCCCTCCTTAACTGGACCACCCCAGAATGCCCAACTAAAGTATTTACCAGCTGGGACCATCCTTGATTTTGGAAAGGGCATGTAATTTAAATACAGTATGCCCTGCTAACTCACTCTTCCTCACCCACAGTGTACCTACTCCATTTTTTTTAAAGTAATGAACAGAGCAAGTGGGCTTGAAACAGAGAGAGAGAAAGAGGGTGGAGTGACCTCCGTCTTGGATGACACAAGTCAGACATTGGTTGATCTATCTAGCGTCATCAATGATGTAGATTACTCCACCCCTTGCTTCCCTCCTGGTCACCTGCCCACTCAGTCAGTACTGTTGGAAAATGGAGTAGGTGTGCTGTGGGAGGGGAACCCCTGAGTTTTCTGGGATTATTTAAAGTGTAAATCAGTAACACCCCCTTCCCAATAAAGGATCAGGGATCAGGTGGGGACCCAGCTTTTAAATAATGTGGTTTTGGGGACAGAGGTTCATTGGGTTAGGGAGGGGGAGGAGTTAACTGAAAAGATGCAATCACCTCCTGGCTCAGTGCCAGAAGTTAATGTTTGTTTTAGGGTAAAACAGTCTGGGGCAGGGAGGATGGCAAGTGACTGGGGGGAGCAGTGGGGAGAGGTGTCAAATACCACTATTTGTAGCCTGCTAGACTATCAAACTAAGGACCCAGAGTGTTTCAACTGAATTATCAAAGTCATTCCGAAGTCCAGGGGCCTGAAATGATGTCAGACTGAATTTACCAATAGTCAAGTTCTCTAACCCTTAATCTGGGTCAGCCTGGTTTAAGGCATGAAAGAGTCAGGCAGTAGGGGAGATGGATCTGAATCAGAACTGGTTCACCCCCCCCAATGGAAACTACAGTTCAGCACTTGGCCTAGTACTGTACAATAAGTTGGAGAATGTAGACAGTACTCTTGTGGCTTGGGTTCAGTTACCATTTAAATCCTATTATGTTTTCTCTAAGTTGCTAATACTTAGTTCAGGCTAATGCCCCACCAACCATGTCCTTCTATCTAATCTTTCCTAGCAGTGGGAGCGGTAGTTTGAGCAACACCCTGATTCTAAATTAATTAATGTGATTTGACTATACCTCCTATGATGCTAAGTATTTGGGGGTATGTGTAATTTTGTATTTCTTTAAAACCTGGCTTTATTGCCAATGCCCTTCCATGGTAACCCTTGATTCAGTGTTTTTGCACTGAGGTCTTGGGGCCCGATATTCAGAAATGCTCAAAGCATAGTGCAAATGTTTGTGCTTGCTTTGCAAGTGCACAGGGGTTTGAGGATGCTATATTCAGTTGGGCACTACCTGACTAAATATAGGGCCATGTTGGTGCAGCACTAAGACAGGTAGTACTGCCCCAGCATGGGTTCCAAGGTTAGCCACAGGAATTGCTAGCACCGGAATGCTATGAGCAATTTTCAAAGGTACCCATGCAAGTGAGCCCCATTGGGCATGCAAGGTGCTAAGGGGCTGTTTGTATGCCCATTATGGGACCATTTGCATGGTCAGTGGAGCTAGGTAGTGAGTCATCCCCCGCTGTCTATGACAGGTATAGCAATCCCTGGTGGTAGTGGTTCCTCTCTCCCTCCAATTGCCAGCCCTGTAATGGAAATGAACAGCCCTGGTGGTAGTGCCCCCCCAATCACCTGTCCTGTAATAGAAATTAACATCCCTGGTGGTAGTGGTTCCCCTCTCTCTGATCACCAGCCCTGTAATAGAAATTAACATCCCTGATGATAGTGGTCCCCCTCTCCTTCCCTCCGATCACCAGCCCTGTAATAGAAATTAACATCCCCAGTGGTAGCGGTCCCCTCACAATCACCAGCCCTGCAATAGAAATTAACATCTCTGGTGGTAGTGGTTCCCCCCTCTCCAATCACCAGCCCTGTAATAGAAATTAACATCCCTGGTGGCAGTGGTCCCTCTCTCCTTCCCTTCAATCACCAGCCTTGTAATAGAAATTAACATCCCCGGTGGTAGTGGTTCCCCCCTTTCCAATCACCAGCCCTGTAAAAGAAATTAACATCCCGGGTGGCAGTGGTTCCCCTCCCTCCAATCGCCAGCCCATAAGTATATAGATGTATTCCTGGTGGTATGTTTCCCCCAATGATTGTCAGCCCAAATTACAAAACACCCTCTCTGGTGTCCAGTGCCCCCAACACGAGCATCCCCTCCTCCACTCACCTGATCATTTTCCTTGATGCCACAAGTGCATATGGCGACTGGCAGAGACCTCCGCAGACCTTCTCAACTGGCTGCGGTAAGTTAAGGCAGGGAGCATGCCTCTTATTTATAGGATGTCTTATAAACAGAGGTGCACTCCCTACCTTGACATTCCATGACTGGCTGAGGAGGTATGCGGAGGGCTGTGCCAGTTGTCATATGCAACCATGGCACCGTGGATACTGGTCAGGTGAGTGGTGGGGTGGCCGGTGCTGTGGGGGACCACTGGATGCCAGGGAGGGGTGTTTTGTAATTCTGGGCTGGTGATTGTGGGGAGGGGGGATGATACCACCAGGAATATGTCTGTGTACTACGGAGCTGGTGATCAGAGGGAGGGGGGGCAACTACCACTAGGGATGTCAATTTCAGTTACAGGGCTGGTGATTTGGGGAGGTGCCATGGGCCACAGTGGTGGGTATGCTGCCCCAGTGGTGAACTGGCTGGTTGGCTGCATTACATCTGGCAGTTGCTAGGGTTGTACAGAGTAAAAAGTGATTTTCTTCAGTGGCATTTGTGTGGTGCAAAAGGACCACACAAAAGCCTTTTGTGCCATGCATATTCGCTGAATATCAGCTTGAGCTGATATTCCTGTCCCCGCTCCACCTTGTGCACCCACCCCTTTGGTTTGCATGGATGCTACCCCTGTTTGCCCATGCAACATAGCCTTTTGAATATTGGGCTGCAGCGCAAAACCTGGTCTGCATGGGCAAACTCTGGTTAGCACTTGTACAAACTTTTGAATATCGGGCCCCTTGTCTACTTTCCTATCTAGGTTCTCTATGATGCAAACCATTCTACTTATGAAGCTGGTTCCCCTATTTCTAAGCTTAGGCCACTGCTGTGAAATCCAGCTAAGTCTTAACAAGGATGGAACCGGTCTCTGTTTGCAGTTCTCAGACTTTGCAACTTATTTCTGAGGTTTTGGAACCTTACCATCCTGCTTAAAGCTAAACCAGTTGAATTCCTTCATAGGGATTTATATATACTACAGTGCTGCCTGCCTGGTGTCAGATTCCTTTTTTTCCAGACATGTCAATCAGAAACTGACAAGGATATGCCGGCTGTGTGGCACAGAGGGCTGAGGCACTGTTAAGCACTTTACCTCGCACCACACTGGTGACACGATTTAGAGAATGAGCTTGAGTCGGTGGGGGTCACTGGAGGAGGAGGGCTGGGAGAGGATTGAACAGCCATCTGGCAGCTGTCCCCTTCTCATCTGTGGTGGTGAGTTTTCCATGGTCTTGGCTGACACCAGGTGGACTCTTGGTGCCAGAGCAGACGTCGGGAGACAGACGTGATGTCTGGAGGGTGGAAGGGGCTGTGGTTCTGGAAGCACATGCACGCCTCCACGTGCATGCATCATCTGCACCACTACAGCACTGGGACTGAGGGAGAAAAGACAGAGGAAATATGGTGGACCTGGGCTTCATGAAGCCCTGGCTGAAGCATCACAGCCCACCCTGCCACCTCTGATCCTAAGGGCAACCTCTGGATGAGAGTCACTTGGGGTGGAGGAGGCTAGCCCCCCTTCCTGGCCACACCATGGGGGATAATCCATGGGGGAACCCAGCCCAGGGATCAGAAGATGAGGCATGGAATGACTGATGGTGACCTGGGGATAGGGCTGATGACTGCCCAGGTCTGACCGGGAGGATAAAAAATACCTTGATTAAAAAAAAAAAACTGGCAAGGTTAAACAAGAGTGATCACTTGCTAATAGCTTAATCGCCTTCAATTATCTAGTGTCTCCAAACATTATGACTAGTCATCACTAAGTGTATTTAGACAGTAGTGTCACGCGATCCTGTGACATTTGGCAACCTGACACTGGGCACCACTGTACTCATGATACTTTGCATTATGGGTTATGTGTTATTTTGTGTTTCTTTGAAACAGCTTTATTTCTAATGCTCTTCTAGGGTAACCCTTGGCTTAGTGCTTTTTCATAAGAAAGGGACCCTAAAGAAAAATATAAGATTAATTAAAAGAAACATATTAAGCAATATACTGGGGGATCAGTTTTAGAGTCATTGTGGGGCAAAGTATGCTGCTATGCTGGTGAACAAAGGCAGCAGCATTCATCAGGTCTAAATTAAATAGAATAGAATTGCTGTCCATCAGTGTGGCAGAAATGATGATGAACATTCAACATGACATCAGGTACACTCCAGCCAACTATTAAAAGTAGAAAAAAAAGACAAATTATAAGCAGCTCAGCTGAGGTTCCAGCAACAGTTGCTTGGATTGTTCATTAACTATTCCATGTGACCCTGCACAGCCTGTATCTTGCTTATCTGAAGTTTAACCATTTCAGGGTATATCCACTCTTGGTCAAATTTCCATGATAATGTTTTTCTTATCCAGGATTAAATATTTGTTAGCCTATTTTTGTCTGTGTTAGCCATAAGGCCCAAAGATCAGCTAACTGCAAACCAGTTACTTTAATTTGGATGTTAAGTACCAAATAATGTATGTACTGTCATGCAGGTAGGTTGTTTGTGATGTAGTATCATGCAAGTCCACCTAATGTTGATGACTGAGGCCTGGCAGACAAACAGGTAGGTACTGTAGGAGCTGGTAGGAGTTATACCGCAGTTGCACAGGCCTGTTCCTGTCAGTGTAGATTTGTTGTTGGACAAAGCAGTTTGTAAGGAAGAGTAACGGCATTCTAGAACAAACACTGGCCAATTAAAAATTATATTTCCTTGCAAATGTTGGTAGTGAAATTGTTTTGCTTAGTACGTACATGCGCAGACAGTATCTCTGCAGTATGCTCCTGGAGACTCAACACATTTTTATGTTTGCTTGCGCGCATGTGCAAGAAACATAGTGCCATCATCCGAGTTTTCGGAGGTCTGGCAGCCCTCTTCCAATTCAGTCAGTGTGTTTGCAGGTGCTGCCACAGTTCTCCAATACCTGCTGGAGCTATGACAGTAGTCCAAAATGTAGTGGAGTACAATTGAAAGGGGAGCTATACTTCAGTGAGCAGCGATAAGATATCACCTGCTCATGTGCGTTCCCCACACACACACACACACACACACACACACACACACACACAAACACGTGCTGCTTGCTCGCCCCCATGTGCACACACTGTATAGCCGACAGGGGGTGCCCAATCCCCCATCAGCTGTGCTGCGCCCCCCCAAAACAGAGTTCCATATGCCACGCTGGGTGCCCACCCCACTGTGGCCACATGTCGTATAGTTGACGGGGTGCCAATCCCCATCTGCTCCACTGGTCCCCCCCAGAGTACAGGGTGCCCATGCTACAGAAAGAGGCCCACTCCAGCATGGCAGACAGATACTATAGCTGGCCAGGGGTGCAAACCTCGCCGACTCCACGCCCCAACCAGTCATCCTTGTGCCACGCTGAGCCCACCCCAGTGTGGCAAACGGCCCCACATCGCCATTAAAGAAAAAACCCTGAAATTCATAAATGATCCCTTGCTGTCTCTGCCCCCACCCGACTCCACCCACTGTGCACCCTGCCTCCTCACTCCCTCACCCCATACCTACCTCCGGACTCTAGTGCAACGATCTTCGGTTTAACGGGAACACGCTTGCACTCTTCAAAGCCGACCGTGAACTGAGGAAATGCCGGTAAGCTGTATAATGGGATATATAGGGTTTTTTCAACTTTGCTGCATATCTCAGGCATTTTTTGGAATTTTTGCACCAATTTTTCAACATGGGGTTTTTGGGACCCCTTCTCATGAATGCTCTCATTGTCATGGTGTTAATCGGGCCCGAAGGTTGATTTCGTAGTCACTGCATGAAATCACCTTTTGGGACAGAGTAATGAAATGACACTGCCACTGTTCATAAGGTGGGCTCTCAAAAAGCCTATGTCGAAAATTTGGTGGAAAAATTCCTAAAAATGACTGTTTTACGAGCAGGCGTTGCGCAGTTCCTACGCACGCTCATAAGTTCGTGAAATTTCAATATTTTCACTCCAGATTTTCAACATTGCCATTTTACCACACCTCCTTATAAGCAGTACAGCTGTCATTTTTCACATCTTACCCAAAACGTGTTTCCGCCCATGTAGCGCACAATGGCGCAGTCGGTATGCGAAATCAATGTATGGGGCACATTAAGAAAATCACAGTGACTCTGTTCATGAGCAGAGGTCTTAAAATGGCTATGTTGAAAATTTGTTGAAAAAATTCCTAAAAATGACTGTTTTACGAGTGTGCGCTGCACAGTTCCTACGCACACTCATAAGGTTGCAAATTTTCTATATTTTCACTCCAGATTTTCCACATTGCCATTTTATTACACTTCTTTATGAACAGTACAGCTGCTATTTTTCACATGCTGCCCCAAATGTGTTTCCGCACATGTAGTGCACAATGGTGCAGTTGGTGTGTGAAAGCAATGTTTGGGACAGATTAAGAAAATCACAGTTACACTGTTCGTGAGCAGAGGTCTTAAAATGGCTATGTTGAAAATTTGGTGACAAAAGTCCATAAAGTGACTGTGTTACGAGTGAGCATTGCGCAGTTTCCATGCGCCATCGTAAGTTCATGACTTTGTAATATTTTCAGTCCAGATTTTCACCAGTGGCATTTTTCCACACTTCCTTATGAACAGTAAAGCTGTCATTTTTCACAACATGGCCGAAATGTGTTTTCACACTTTCAGTGCAGAAATGCGTGGTCGCTGTGGGAAATCATTGTTCGGGACAGATAAAGAAAATCACAGTGACACTGTTCATGATCGGAGGTCCCAGAATGCCTGTGTTGACAATCTGCTGTAAAAAATCCCCAAACTAATTACATTACGGATGTGCGTTGCACAGTTTCTATGCAAGCTCGTGATTTCACCATTTTTTTAAATACTTTTACTGCAGATTTGCAACATTGCCATTTTTTCCACCTCCCCATGAACAGTACAGCTGTCATTTTTCACATCCTGTTCAGAAAGTGTTTTTGCACCTGTGGTGCTAAATGCTGTAGTCACTGTGCATAAGCAGCTTTCGGCTAACAAACTGATATTATTGCCACTATTCATGAGGTGGGGGTCACAAAAAAAAAATGTTGAAAATTTGGAGCGAAAATACCAAAGGATGCCTGAGGTGTTAGGGTTTCCAACCATAACGCCCCACCCTGTAGAGAATGACAGGCATCGGGGGTATGACTTAGGATTCTTGCCTGTAATGCTCATACCATTCCACACCCAGCAGCCAGTGAGAGGCATTGAGGAATGCCTTGGACTCTTCGGCCCCAAAGTTCACCCCATTCTCCTATACTGCACCCATCTCACCATATTTCCTGATGAAATGGGGTGTGCATAAGGGCCAAAGACCCCAAGGCACACCGTGACACTTGTCACTGTCTGCAGGGTAGGGTGTGGTGAAATGGCGTGGCCGTTATGCCTGACGACCCAAAGGCACACCCCAATACCTGCCACTCTCTGCAGGGTGGTGGTGGGGTTGGCTTCAGTTCAGTACTTCACTGCCATTCCTATTATGCAGCTCTGTAACTTCTACACCACCAATGCCAATGCCAGCAAACAAACATTCGGCATTGACAAATGCTTGTTTATTTATATTGTAATTACTTTGCTTAGTTTTTTGTTTCTAGATAAAGTCTAAAGAAGACCTGTGGTCAAAACATGGATTCTAATATTTTTATTATACTAGGAAAAGTGCAGGATGGATTTGTAAAAGATGTTTTCGATAAATATATTTTTTTACTGAGTGTGGATGGTGTAAGGCACAGAACATTTGATTTTATTTATTTTGCCCACTGCAACAGGAGCAGGGCAGAATGAATTTGGCAGACAGCGATAGGCACAGGGGTAGTTTAAAGATTTCTATTGACAATTAATTTGACTGCAAATTGTATGGGTATAGATAGCAATCTTCATTTTATTTGTTTTTCTTTCTGGCTGTAAGTGAAAAATAAGTGAAGTAAGCTACTGAAGTGAGACACTAGATCTCTCACTGAGGGTAAAAAGAAGGGTGTGTCAGTGTGTGATGCACCAGGTATGTGCATTTGGGCATCTGCTTTCATGTGTTATAGAAACCACGAGGAAAAAAACACTGGAAGAGAAAGGGATGCAAGAGGGAAGAAAGGAGCAGAGAAAGGTTCCACCACTACCATACCAGTTCCACCAGTTACCAGTTCTTTAAAGCAGTGGTGGTGGAGAAGGCATTGGTACAGGGACTGGAGTGATAGTGGTGAAGCATGTGTTATGCCTGAGAGAAGAACTTGAGCTGGGCATGTGATAGTCTTTCCAAAGAAACCATGGTTCCTTAGTCCCCAGAAGTCAACTAGTTCAATTCCCACTGTAAGCAGCAGCTTTCCTAGCCAGTTCCAGTCATCCAGTGCACCTGGTGATGAACTCACTCAGGCAAGCTAGAGTCACAGAGGTTTCCCACTGTTCCTCCTTAGAGTATTATAGCCCACTACCCATGGGCCATGGGGATATAACAGTTACATCCCAACCTGTAAAGACAAGCTGTCCTCTGAGTCCCCTACTCATGAGGATTCATCCCAGTCTATAAAGGCAAGCCCTCCCCTGTTCGTCTTGTACAAACAGCACAACACCAGCCACCTCTGGGGCATGAGAATGGAGGAGTGCCTGTCTGCCTTTAAGCACCATATGGTGTCCCCCTCTGTCATTAGACCCCAAATCAACAGAAGTAGCAGCACCAAGACCAGTGCTACTGCCTGGTCATTGTGTGAGGAAGGTGACAGGGAGTCTGGGTCTGGCACTGATACTGCTGCTGTCCTGTCATCTGAGGAAAAAGAGAAATTGCCTGGAATAGGGTGAGGTGTACCAATCCCACATTTTTATTAAAGCAGGCAAGTAGCACCACCACCAAAGCAGTTAACAGTGGTGGAGACTGCCAGTGAGGAGATATGGAAGTAGAGTGGTCTGATTGAGGGGCATGAAAGTGAAGTAGAGAAGGGGGAGCAGAAGCACACAAGGAGGAAGAGGCACTGGCAACACTACAACCTGACTCACCTCTCTTGACAGTGTTGGAAGTTCAAGGACTATGACACACACCACCACCTCAAATCCTACTGAAGACAGTACTACTTTTACCATGTCATTACTAGCAAGCGTGATATGATTAGGTATAACGCATGACTCACACTGAATCATTATCAGTTAAATAAGACTATCGCAGCAGCCAACCAGCATTAAGGGCAGCGACCCTTGTACCAAATGAGTCATCAGTGATGGGCATGCATAGATGTGCAGTTTCATCTGTCTCATAACCTCATGTGGTCTGTTGACAAGAACAAACAAGTAAAGACACACACCTGACAACATATATGGCTGCTTGCAGACAGAAGCTGTCTTAATTATTTCAGTTCAATCAATACAAACAAAAATGTTAAAGAATTAAATATTAAAAAATAAACAACAAAAAAGATATAAAAAGGAAAAATGTACATCCATGCATAGTGAAACATTAGGAACATAAATGTAATGTCCTAAATGTATTGCCTTTTAATTTGTGTTTGTGTTCATGGATGCTTAACTTTTTTTTGTGTGGGAGGGGTAGTATAAATTTTGAAAACATTTGGGGCCAGAGAAAATGTAGTAATTGGCATGGAGATAAATCAGATACTACAGGTGAGCAAGCCTTGAGTGCAGCAAAGATGAATGCTAATAATAGCTCAGAACCAGGACGCAGCAGTCATACTCACTGCAAACTGCATCACAATGCCACAAACAAACCAATCCCTAGCAGTGGTATGCCAACAGCACCTGCCATATCTAAGTTATAGTAATTAATTAAGCAATAAGGCATGACAGGGTTGCGTTATTTTGGGATAACGGCACACCTTGGAAAGTGAAGCCTGAGGAGAAGCTGAGGGCTTTATGCACCCAAGACTTGCCATTATCCCTTAATTACGCACACCCTGGAGTGCCTTATTGCAATTTTAAAATGGGTTCCCTGATTTTTTTAATTTTAGGCCCAAGTAATGAGGATCAGAAAGTTGAACATTTCTGAGCTGTGCTGTTGTGCTGGGTTGATAGCATGGTCATGTGACTGGATTCCACCAATCACAGTACAGTATTTCTCTTATTTATTTTATAATATTCATTGCTGACTTCTAGGCCCTCCCCTCCATTTGTAGTATGTTTTACTCTGTGCCAACTATAGCATTGGTGGCTGAAGTAGTTTAGCCAAACTGACAGAGCAAAATCGAATTTTAAGGGCCGAAGTCAAAGCCAGTCAAAGGTAACTCTAGTTCACTTTTCTCACCAATAGAAGAAGACAGGGGCATCTGAAGACAACAGCAGGGGAGAATGGGATGTCTGATCCTAGCAACAAATAAAATAGTGCTGCTTACAGTAATATGGCCCCGTTCTCAAACAGGACTGCAAGTGGGTCAAACAAGTAAAAACATATTTATATTTACCTGCTCTGTGATATTGCTCTTTCTAAATGGATCCTTAGGTCTTGGTGCAGTCATGCATCTGGTTCTACAGTGAATGGTGGTGAGAGCAGAGCATACTAGCACCAATTACGTCAAGGAGTATAACCACAACTGTGGACTGAACTAAGCTGCTGTCTTTCTTCTGATGTCCTAATGAACAGGAAGAGTCAATGGTGGCAGACCTGTGAATTCCATTAAAAGACTTCAGTTAGGACCTGCTTAATCTGTTACTGGGTTTGAAGTTTACTGTTATAATCTAGAAATTCAAGTTACTAGCAGTTGAACTTTATAGCGTGGTTTGCTATCTGTTACAGTATCTAAAAACTCCTAGATTAGCTTTCATTATTAAATTGCAATTTGTTTGTGCAGAGTGATAGTCCATAACCCATGTGTAAATCACATGTAACCCCTGCGTTCCCCTTGGGTTACTAGAACCCTGTGTAGTTAGTGGGTTTGCTGGGTAGGCAGCCTGGGCAGCAAACAGTTAAACTTCTAGGGCTCCCTTGGCAGTTTCTGTCAGTCATTCTAGCAGAGATTCCAAGTGGAAGTGGCTTTCACAGCAGCATAAGCCATGATAGAATGTTGCTGTGTCAGTTTTCTGCCTCAGAGCAATGCAGTTCGGCTTTGAGGGCTGACAGAGGAGAGCCTCATGAGAGGTGTCAGCTCTCTCCTAATCTTTTTCGGTCCTTAGTGCAGGTACAGAGTAGCCAGCATCAAGTCATGGTGGTGGCCTTCTTCTATGTGGAGCCCCTGAGAGGGCGAAAACCTGAAGGACAATGGGTCAAGTAACCATGAGTAACACATGGGGTCATCCCACATTTCTGAGAGTCTTTTAGTTAGACAAATGCTGCCCAAGTACCAGAATGGCCAGGTTTTGCTCTTCTCTTGAGGGAATTCCTGTTTTTCCAGACACCTTTACCTCTGGACTGTTGGAGGACTGTTTTACTACTTAAATGATGCCTTCACAGTTATGCATTTATTTGAAAAAGAGTTACCTGCCCTGGATTCAGAACTTGGAGCTGCACTCGCTTCTGTCTGGGATATGAGGAGAAAACCTTTTCTCAGGTTGGTTAAATGGCACTGGAACTGTTTCTCCCAGTGTGGAGGACATGCTCTGTCCTGAAAAGACTCTGTGGAGATTTATTTATTTATTTAGTTTTTGTTGACCGGGTAAGTGCACTAGACAAATCCTGCCTATTTTCAGGCACAACCTGGGGTAGGGGGATACAAATGAATGCCAACTGACCTTGAACCAGATTAAGCTGGAGATGGAACTTTCATACAGAGGGAGCCCGGCATTGCTCACCCTCAGGATATGTGAACCCGCCATTGTTCACTTCCTGGAAGAGACTGGACTCTGGTAAACTGTGAACCCAGCATTGTTCACATTAATTCTGGATGAGCACTGTCCTGTGTCCCTATCCTGGAAGAGGGATAGACGGAAACGTTTTTTCTCTGTCCATCTAAGGTGGGGGAAGGGATCCAAACAAATGAACTTGTAGTAAATCACTACTGTAGAATCTTGGACTCTGTGTATGTTTCTGCCCCTGCAGCCCCAGTGGGCACTTGTCTGTCAGTCCATCATGGACAGAATAAAACCTACTACTTGACTCTAGTTCTGCTTGTGGACATGCATCGGTGTGTGAACTGTGTATCTTAATGGTGCCCCACTGCTTTGGCCCACCTTGGTTCCTGGTTAAAATGCAAATGTTTTTGTGTGCTCCTCCTCCTCCTCCCGAGAGCCGAGCCGGTAAACACCCTAGTGTGGGGATTGTGAAGAATGTCTGCCAAGTTGAAAAAGGAGTTACACATATTTAATATGTGTCAACCTCGGAATGCATGATTCCTCATTTCCTTTTTTAGGGAACAGAGACTTAGATGGACAGTTTGGTTCAGCAACCATTCATTTTATTTTTCATGCAGCTCATGGACTCATTACACACAGCCTTTTTCCCTTTGGCTGGACATGTTGAAATCTCTTTTATTACCCCCAAAAATGTATCTTTTGGAGACAGAATGAACCGTTTGTATGTATTAAGAGAATTGGTGCCCTCATTGATTAAGTTGAGTTATTTTCTAATGCTCTGTGTCAGTGTTTCTAACAGTATGTCAGTTTTTATAAAACAATAAACATATAGTTTTAAAAAAAAGACTTCAACAATAAAAATTAAAACAAATTTATGTCAGCTGGTAAAGCTATCAAGAGGGCTGATATATTTATATTTTTTGGTAAAAAAATCATTAAAACACTGAAGCAGCATTTTTTGCGGGTGAAGGTTTGAATGCATGGATGTTATATCAGATCCGCATCAGGTGTAAGGCTGGATTTTGTTTAGCTTTCCAGTATGATTTTGCCATAATTGTGCTAATTGTGACAGCTTTTAGACCATAAAAAAGTTAAAGCAACTTCTTGATGTAGTTAAAACAAGATGTGCATCAAAAAGGTTGCTCGTCAAAATTCTATGCATCATTTTTGTGTCATAAAGTGAATAAAGTAAATAAATGCATCAAAATGTTTGAAACTTTTTATTTTATTTTATTTATTTATTTATTTATTTATTTATTTATTTATTTATTTAGTTTTTGTTGACCGTGTAAGTGCACTAGACAAATCCTGCCTATTTTCAGGCACGACCTGGGGGAGGGGGATACAGATGAATGCCAACTGACTTTGAACCAGGATTAAGCTGTTGGTAGTATTTTAGTGAACTTGGCTGCAAACATTCTGATGCATTCACAGGGACACAGTTGTGGCAGCTGAACTGCTGTAAGTGCTGTGTCAATACTTTTGAAAACCTAGGTCACAGTGTCCATGCCCATGAATGTCATGTGTGACCCTCTGGGGCCTTTTATTTAATCAACATGCCAATCATATCTCCCCCTCCCCCAGCAGCCTCACTTTACAGACGCTGCACAAACACTTTCTGCATCTTCCACTTGTCTCCTTTGTCAGTACTGTGATAGCCATTGCTCACTGCCGGTCATGTACATGACTGATTAAAGTGATGAGAACATTCTAAAAAAAAACATTTAGAGACAATTCAGCTTATACTTTAAATTCACTGCAAAAAAACAAAAACAAAAACAAAAAGCTATTTTTTTTTAAACATGTTTTATTTCTGCAGTCAGTCAATAAATCACAAACATACAGTATGTTCCAGCTTGGCCATTTCAGTTGGTTACATGCATATTTTATATAATTATACAAATATCTATGAAATTCGATTTTAGAAATATCTTGAATCATAAATGTTCTGCAATCTGGTCTGTACCAGAAATGGAGTTAAATAAAATCCCCATGGGCCTAATTCTCCATTTTTGTTATTGTATAGCTTCCAAACCTGTTCATAGTTTATGAAGAAGTTACGGTTATAAAGAAAACTTAAAAATAATTGTTTCCATTCCATTATTGGAAGAGATAAAGAGTCGGCTGGGTGTTTCCAATATTTGAGGATCAGCCTCTTTACTTTAAACAAAGACTATGTTAATGCATTATGTTAGGGTTACAAATCCACAACAGAAGGAAAAAGGGCATTAGGTTTTTTCCACCCCAACACCTACCTCCTCCCTCAGCCCCTACCCTCATAACCCCAGGCCAAGCTACATGTCAGTGATTATTCCCCATGGGTCTGCTGCTTCAAGCTACAGGCATGAAGCTGTCCTCTGCAAGTCTACTGATCACTTACAACTTTCTTCTTGCTGGACCCAAAGGGCCCTAGGCAGAGCAGGAGATCAGTCAGAATGTCCTTCATACAGGACCCTACAGGCCCTACCAAACACAAAAGATGAGTCAGAACTTTCTTCACAGATGGCCCCAGACCTGTAGTTTAAAGAAGCAGACCTGTGTGGCAAAGCCCCAGACCAGTAGCTTAGCCTTGGGTAGAGATGCAGCGAATTTAAAATCTGCAGGCAAAGTGAACACGAAGTGGCCACTTCGCGTTAGTGTAATGCTACGTGAAGTGACTATTGAGGAGTGCTCACTTCGCCTTGTGATTAAGACTTGACTTCGCATTGTTATTTCGCCTTAACGCGAAGTAAGGTGGAATGGCAACAATAGGCACTTTAGGCAGCCCCCCCAACACACATCACATGGCTTACAGTACTGTAAGTCACATGATTTAGCCAGGCAGGAAGGAAGTGAGTCATACCAGCAGATACTTTCACTTTCTCCTTTGCAGAGGTAGAAGGAGGAAGGATAGTGTAGAAGAGGAGTGTTTATTTGTTGCTTAACTTGCTATCTATCTCAAACTTCATAAAAAGCAACAGCTTTTTTAAAAGCTAATTCTTTAGTTTTTGCTGTACTGTTTTGTGAGTTCTTTTTTTGACTGATTTCTTTGTTTTATAAGTTTTGTTTTGTGTAGGTGTTTGTGTGTGACTGTGTGTGTGTGTGCATGTGTGAGACTGTCTGTGACTGTGTGTGAAGTTGGTCGTCATCGTCGCATGATGCGTTGGAGTGGAGAGGGAAGGAGAGTTATGGACCAGGGACAGTCTGTGGCCCATGTTGGCCAGAGGGGAGAGCGGACACGTGGGGATCAGCGTGGGAGGGTGTTGCTGGACCGCTCCCGATTATTTGGTCCTGCCCCCCTCCAGAAGAAGCAGCAGCACCTCCAGTGCCACCGCCACATCCAGCAAGTCCGCCACCACTGCCACCACCATCTGTACCAGCTGCAGGAGTTCCAGCAGCACAATCTCCCACTCCAAAGCAGCAGGTGGAGCTCCCCCAGGTGCGTGACAGTGCTGCTGGCAATACATCTGCCCCTGTTGTGCCTGGTCCCTCCCGCAGCAAGATAGACTGGCAGTTTTTCAGCTGTGTTGGGGGGGACAGGAGCATGGTGGTGTGCCTGCTTTGTGGTGTGCAGGTGCACCGTGGCCCCTGGGGGACACATCTGGGGACTGGGGGCCAGAGGACACACATGCTTAACCACCACAAGGTGGAGTGGCAGGCTGCCACAGAATGGACCAGGCCTCCACCTGTTGGCCCTTCTGTGGCAGTGGCAGTGGGCACTGCTGTATGTTGCCAGAGCAGGAGGAGGGCCACAGCAGCAGCTGCTGCTCCACCACTACCCCCACCACTGCTACCAGCACTAACCTCACCACCACCACTACCTGCCTTTCCTCCTGCAGCAGTGGACCCCGCCACAATGCCTGTAAAGCAGTCAGAAATAGCACTGCTGTGGGCTGCGATGGAGGAAAGCAATCAGAGGATGGGTGCTGTCCAGCAGCAGATGGAGCGGATCGAGCAAGAGCAGCTGCAAATAGTGTCGATGCTTCATCTGCTGCTGGAACATCATGGGATCGAGCATTAGGTTTTGTTTTCTGCACACCTACCCCCCCCCACTGCTGTACTGTTTTGTGTTTTGTTTGTTTAATACCAGACAGAGGGAAGGCCACAGTATTAGTTTAAAGGGAAGCAGTCAGCAACAGGAGTGCCTGCATCCTGCCCTCTGCAAGGCTTACCCTCTGGTTAAGCCTTTTAAGTATGTTACAGCATTTTTTTCACGCTGCAACATACTTTATTATACTAAAGAAATGTCAGTGACCCAGAAGTATGGCAGATGCTATAGGGGCTCCATTATTTGTAAAGGTGCAATGGCGATGTACCATGCGCTTCAATACAAAAGTATTTGAAGCGCATGGTGCGTCCCCGCTGCACCTTTCCTTTACACATAATGGGGCCCCCATAGCGTCCGCCTTCCTTCTGGGTCACTGACCTTTCTTTATTAAAATAAAGTATGTTGCGGCACGAGAAAAACACTACAACATACTTAAAAGGCTTAACCGGAGGATAAGTCTTGCACTGGGTAGGAAGCAGGAGCTCCTGTTGCTGACTGCTTCCCTTTAAATATATACATGCACATACAGTCATACAGGCTCCTTATGTGGGTGCCTTATATCCAGGGTAATCTTTCTTGCTCCACATGTTCTTACATTCCATAGTGCAATACTTTTCTGGCAAAAAACACTCATAATTTCGTTAAACTGGGGCCCGGAGGACTTCCCGTTCTGAAGAGCCACCCAAGTTCCACCACCGCGCTCAGCAATGTTATGACGTGATGCCAGGGAGAGCATGGGGGCATGCTTTATTATAGTGAATGACTGGCAGCTTTCTGAATGGTTCTTAATGTTATAATGGTCAGTTTGTGGTGAAACGTGGGCACATTTCCACTACCAAGGCTCTTGTAAGTTGAAACGTGCCCATGTTTCACCACAACGTTGCTGAGTGGAGGGGGGGGGCAGAACTTGGCAGCTCTTCAGAACTGAAGTCCTCCGGGACCCGGTTTACCGAAATTATGAATATTTTTGCCAGAAAAGTATTGCATTATTTAAGGACATGTGGAGCAACAAAGATTCCCCTGGAGATTAGGCACCAATATATTGGGTGCAATACCATCCATAACTATGTACCTTGGTGAATCTCTTTAAAGCAGTAGTGCAACAATCTGTTGAACATTTTGACCTATACTTTTTCATGCTATTTTACATTGCCACTTTAATTACATCCTGACTTGTATGATACTATTCTTTCCAGTATTTGAGCCTGCTTTAGTACTTTTTCATGTCTGAGATAATAAAAGGAGCACTCCTTTTAATATGGTGCAGACCAGGTCTTCGTCAGCATTTTGCACTGTTTTTCTCCATCAGTTGTTATATATTACTTCTGTTGTCAAATTAACAATTATGCAGCAGGCAGTGTTTCATGACCTCACAGAACAATAGTTGTTCAGAAACAGCTGCAAATAGTGATAAGAACCTGGTCAGAACAATATTAAATGGCGTGCTCCTTTTTTATTTTCAGACATGAGAAAAAGTATTAAAGCAGACACAAATTGTGAAAACAAGGGTATCATACAAGTCAGGAGGTAACTAGTGGCCGGCAATGGCGGCAAGGTAAAATAGCACAAAAAAGTATAGGTCAAAATTGACAGCACATTGTTGCAATGCTGCTTTAATTTATAATTTAAGTATGATATTATGTGCTCACAATCACAACACACAAAATGCATCTGTCTTCAGTCCAGAAAACTGACAAGTGCTAAAGAAGTGAAATAGGATTGTCACACCACATGCAAAGTCCCCCAGAATTTATCGCACAGTTACTCATCTGCACAGTGGTCACACAGAGTCCCCAGATGTTTTCTGCATGCCCAAAATGCATCCGCCTTGTGTCCAGAAAATTGACAAGTGGTGACAAAGTGATATGGGATTGTTTCAGCACACACAAAGTCCCCCAAAATTAATGGCACACTCAGTCATGCGCACAGTGGTGTCACAGAATCCCCAGATTTTTTCTGCATGCCCAAAATGCATCCGCCTTGTGTCCAGAAAATTGACAAGTGGTAACAAAGTGAAATGGGATTGTTTCAGCACACACCAAGTCCTCCAGAATTAATGGTGCACTCAGTCATGCGCGCAGTGGTGTAACAGTCCCCAGATTTTTTCTGCATGCCCAAAATGCATCTGCCTTGTGTCCAGAAAATTGACAAGTGGTAACGAAGTCAAATGGGATCATCATGCCACATGCAAAGTCCCCCAGAATTTATTACGCAGTCACTCATGCGCGCAGTGCCCCAGAATAAAATGATGACCATGAGTGAACTGTTGCTGGTCCAATGTGTGCTGCGATTCGAGCAAATGCAATGTGATCATCTCAACTGGATGGAGGGGTGCCCTTTGTCTGTACACTAATAGTAGCCTTGGTGAGTTGATATATATAGATATATATTTCTGTATTTTGTAGGTGAGGGGGGTTGACATGGACATGTGCTCATGGTATTGTTCTGTATCACAGGTCACAGATACTGTTGGTGTGCACATTCCAGTGCTCGATGAGAACTTTTTGCATAGAAATTTGCAATGGATAACTCTCAAGCACATGAAGGTAAGTTTTTTTTTTTTTTGGGTGGGGGAAGCATATTTGCAGGTTTGTCTGTAATGGTTTCTTATTTTGTTACTTCTTCACAGATTTCATCTGCATCCTTCTCAAGTCTGGTTGTTAATAATGATCATGGTCATCTAACGAAATTACTTCTGCATGTTGCATGTGCTTCAGCCGGGGCTGATGATGAAGAACTTGTTAGGCCACTTTGTTAGAACAACAAAGCATCTGGAAGTTTCCTAAAAAAAGAAATGAATGACTTCTTACAACTTAATTGTTATGTGTCCCTCCCTGGTTCTCAGATCTCAATCCCTAAAGTCAAGTTACATTTCAAACCCACATTTTGTCAACTAACACAATCTGTGTGCAATATTTGCTGCAGTCTTTACAAAACAATGAAACGGATGAAATAACATCTTCATACTTACCAGAATGGATTTCACATGGATACTGCATCGCTTCCTCTCTGTACAGTACATCTACAGTACCATTCCCAACAAGTTTTAGTGATGGAGCCTTTTTTTGTTACCCTGTAAAAGAAACAAAAGAAGTGTACTGTATGTGTTTTACCACTGCGGCTCTGAAAAGCTACAGAAAACAAAACATACTACTAAAGGAAGTGAAGCAGCATAACAAACATGAGTACACATATTCACTTTATGGTTTAAATATTGAGAAGCTTTGTGTCTTTGGCCGATGGATGTGGTGGTCCAGACAGACTCATGGTGGCAGTAGTGGCAGTGTCTAACATCTGTCCTGGCGGTGGTGGTCCGGGGGTCAGACAGACTCATGGTGGCAGTGGCTAACATCAGTTCCAGTGGGGGTGGTCCGGGGGGCAGACAGACTCATGGTGGCAGTGGCTAACATCAGTCCCCGTGGTGGTAGTCCAGGGGGCAGACAGAGTCATGGTGGCAGTGGCTAATATCAGTCCTGGTGGTGGTGGTGGTGGTCTGGGGGGCTGACAGACTCATGGTGGCAGTGGCCAACATTAGTCCTGGTGGTGGTGGTCCAGGGGGCAGACAGACCCATGGTGGCAGTGGCTAACATCAGTGCCAGTGGTGGTGGTCCAGGGGGCAGACAGACTCATGGTGGCAGTGGCTCACATCAGTGCCAGTGGTGGTGGTGTTCCGGGGGGCAGACAGACTCATGGTGGCAGTGGCTAACATCAAGTCCTGGTGGCGGTGGTCTGGGGGACAGACAGACTCATGGTGGCAGTGGCTAACATCAGTCCCGGTGGTGGTGGTCCAGGGCAGACAGACTCATGGTGGCAGTGGTAGCAGTGGCTAACATCAGTCCCGGTGGTGGTGGGCTGGGGGGGCAGACAGACTCATGCTGGCAGTGGCTAACATCAGTCCCAGTGGTGGTGGTGGTCTGGGGGGCAGACAGACTCATGGTGGCAGTGGCTAACATCTATCCCAGTGGTGGTGGTCCAGGGGCAGACAGACTCATGGTGGCAGTGGCTAACATCAGTCCCGGGGTGGTGGTCCGGGGGCAGACAGACTCACGGTGGCAATGGTGGCAGTGGCTAACATCAGTCCCAGTGGTGGTGGTCCGGGGTGGGGCACACCGCCTTTTAAAAACTTCAATTAAAACCTACCAACATTAACCACATCATCATCCTCATAAAGAAAGCTGCCCTCACAGTCATCGATGTCTGAAGTCTGACCACTGGGAAATTCTTTCTCCATTGTGTCGTCATCTAAGACAGTGGTGGGTCATTTCAGGCAGCCACTGCCAGTGCCACCAGGATGCTCCATTTCCACATCAGCAAGACCACCATGACTAGGCCGGGGTACGAATACTGAGGTTACAGTCTCTGCTGGTATGTGCCTCTCATTCATTTTAATAAACGTTAGCAAACTAACATTTACAGGAGACAGGTTTGTCCAACGATCCCTGACTATTGCACCTGCTGAGCTGAATACCCTCTCAACACTTACACTGGAGGGTGGGCATGTGAGGTACTTCAGTGCCACTGCAGTCAGCTCTGGCCATTCACTGACCTTTCCACTCCAGTACAAAAGAGGATCTTCAGTTATTGTCAGATGCCTATTTTCAGACAAATATGACTCAACCATTCTCTGTGCCGCACTAAGTCCTATTGTTGATGTATCATCCTGTTCTCCCGAATCATTTATTTCACAAATCCCCACTTGGGACAAAGCCTCCCAAAGCAGGCTGACGCCAGCCACTTTGGATGACAGACCACCAGGAACTGCAGTCCCCTTCCCCTTGCAGGATATGCTTGATGGTCCTCCAGGTACACCTTCAGCCGGATTATGCTGCTGAGGTTTGCTGACCTTGGCACGTGACTTCTGTGCCCCATGAACCATGCGCACCAGTTGACCACTGATATTTTTTACCTCTTCAGGCCCTCCCTTCAGTACTGATGCAATTCCACATTTGTATCGTGCTTCCAGCATTGTTGCTCTGGCAAAGTTGTCACTACATTGAATGCTCACAACATGATGATTCTGGTCGAATACTGTCAGCATATGTTGTAGCAACATACTGCTACCACCGTCTACGGCAACATCAAGGCTATGCTGTACATTCACCAATGTCTGCCTCAGCACCCGCAGCAGTGGAATTGATTGGCTAATGGAGGCAGACTTGCCACTCAATGCCTGTGTGGCATGTTCAAAAGGCTGCAGAACTGTTATTACAGAGTCCATGAGGCCCCACTGTTCAGTCATAGACATGGAGGTCCCGGAACTGTCACAGCTAGTGTGCATAACAAGATATTCTGAGATGGCTTTGTATTGTTCATACAACCTCTTTGCCATGTATAAAGAGAAGTTTCATTGGGTGACAACTTCCTGCTTTAAGCGATGCTGAGGCAGGCTGTTTTGTATCTGCAACTGCCGCAGTTGGTCACGAGACTTTCCAGATCTTGAAGAGTAAGAGCAGATACGTCATGCAACGGTCAGCATTTCCTTTATATCAGGGTGTTGCAGAAACTCCTGAACCACAAGATTTAAAGAGTAGGCCATGCATGGAACACGAAAAAAAACACAATTTGTGATGCATTTCACCACATTTGACCCATTGTCACTAGCTATGAACCCAGCTGTCAGGGACAGAGGGTTTAGCTATCTGTCAATTTCAGTCAGTACCATGTCCAACATGTTCTTACCAGTGTGTGAACAGGTCACACTGTGCATAGCAATCGTTGCATGCTGTTGGATTCCTGGAAGATTGCTGCCGCGACAATCCACCTTACTGCACTGATTATGCACACTACCAACATCACAATCAACCCCCGGCACCTGCACCCAGTGTGCAGTTATACACAAATATGAACTCCCTGCTGTTTTGCCACTTGTCCACATATCCATACTTAAATAATAATAATAACATTTATTTAGTTAAGCACCTTTCAGAATTTCAAAGCACTGTACAGCAGAAATACAAAACAAACATATATTCAGATAAATAAGGTATAAAATCAAGATAAAACAGGAAACGCCTTCGCCCATAAAAAAGTCTTTAGTGCCTGCTTAAAGCTCCCCACCATCCTGCACTCCCGGAGCTGGCGTGGCAGAGAATTCTAGAGGGTAGGTGCCGCAAATCCAAAAGCACGGGCACCAGATGACTTCAAGTTTACCCTCGGAATCTCTAGCAACTCTTCGTCAGCTGAATGGAGCTGTCCCAGAGGGATGTAAGGCACCAGGAGCTCTTTCAAGTAATAGGGACCCAGACCGTGTAGGGCTTTGTAGGTCAAAAGCCCTACCTTAAAGTTGATCCGCCACCGTATTGACAGCTAGTGCAGAGCGTGCAGCACTGGGGTGATGTGAGATCTTCTTGATGCCCCAGTCAAAAAATGTGCTGCCGCGTTCTGCACTAGCTGCAAGCGGTGGATATCAACCCCAGGAAGCCCTAGGTAAAGGGAGTTACAGTAATCAAGGCACGATGCCACAAAGGCGTGGACTAAAACAGGCAGATCACTGGGTGGAACAAGGTGCCTAATCCTGGTAATGTTCCTACGATGGAAAAAGGCCAGCTTGACGACTGCCGACACTGATGTTGAAGAGTCATGCCAACATCAAGCTCTACTCCCAGGTTACCCACTCAGAGGAGAGAATCTGGTCCTCCCCCAGGACTAAACCAGATGGAAGCCCAGTCCTCAATCCCTCTACCCTATGACCCGGGTCCACTACCAAAACCTCAGTCTTTCCTGGGTTCAACTTAAGACCGCTGGAATTCATCCAATCTTGGATTTCTGTGAAGCAGTTGTTTAGTATCGAGATAGCATCAACCTGGTCAGGTGCAAAAGACAGGTAGAGCTGGGTATCATCAGCATAGCAGTGAAACCTCAGCTCATACCGTCTAACAATGTCTCCGAGGGGTAGCATATATACTGCGAATAACATGGGGGTCACCCCACATGGCAGAGAGAAGGCCCCGGATGAGAACAAACCCGAGACTACTCTCTGCATTCTCCCTGTGAGGAAAGATGAAAACCATCTGAGGACAGGATCTGAGAAATGGATGAATGGAGAGAAGGAATGTTGAAGGGCATGTCTTACTGAGTCGGACACAGTGCAGAAAAACTCGGGGACAGCACAGGTAGAAAAGTATGTCCTGGATGGGACTTTCCGTTTTGGACAGGCATGTGCAGCAAACCGCCAGAACCCAGAATTCTCCACAAAGGAGAAGGGCAAAAGATCAATTGCCAGCATTTCTGCTACAGCAGGCTTGAGTTCACGTGACACTGTATGATTCAGGGGGTATTTCAGCTTATGCACAAAAACATTCTGTAACGTGGGCTGACTTAAGTGTTTTACATGGGGTGTGTTGGTCACAAATGGTTGTGCTCTGTGATGGATGGCATTGGCAGGGCATGGAGTGTGGACATTTGATGAAGACGGTTGCACAAGTGATGATGACAAACCCAGACATGCAGTTATTTTGCCAGATTTGCCAACCGGGGTTGATGTACCACTTGCATTAGACATACTGCATTCACCACCACCATCACCACCACAAAAACTGCTACTCTCACCAGCACTGTACCACATTTCAAAGTCATTATGGTCCTCCACCTCATCATGCCTGTAGTAATCCTCTGCTCTTATTACTGCACTACTGCACACATTTAATTTCCTACTGGGCATAACAGTCATGGAAGGGGATAACATGCTGGCTATGGTTACCAGTGATGCGGGTGAATGCCCCACTGTGGTATTAGCTGACAGCTTGTGCTAGGTCCACAGTGTCAAGTGTCTATTCTTAAGATGCATATGCTGTCCTCCTGTGCCCAGATGGCTCCCCTTTTTACCTCGACTCACATGCACATGGCAAACCTGGCAGATTGCAACTGAATCATCATTTGCATCTTGAACAAAAAAATCCCAAACAAGGGTTTGTGATGCTCTGCTTTTATCATGTCCATGATGTGGCTTACTTAAGTCCGTTATTTTAAGCACCAAAGTGGGGGGGGGCACGTGATGTTTCAAGCACTGCACACCTGGACTGCAACTGACCACCACGACTACCTGTCATATTGATTACTGGGTCATCATCATCATCAACTAAAACTGGTAGATCACAAGTTTTTACACTGGGGGGATTCCTGCAAACAGACCAGACACAGCCACTTTTAATTTATTTTTCTCTGGTTCCCAACTGAGGTCAATTACATCATCATCATATTCATCAACATCACACACATCCACATCTTCTGCTTGGATGCTAGCATGTGGACTGCATGTTAAACAACAGCAACATCATCATCATCATCATCAGCAGCAGCAGCACATTCATCATCAGCATCTACACCATCATCATCTGATATTTTTTTACCACACTGTGAATCACTGCATGGAAAATGCATGATGTTAAGTGCAACGGTGGACGAAATATCACATTGCATGCTATCATTGACATGATCATCAGAATCCTCAGGTTCAGTTACTGGGATGTTACTGGGAAGTATGACATCATCTACGCTGCAACTCACTTGCACTGCTACACACTCAATATTTTTGGATACGGTACACTAGTCAGAATTAGAACTTGACACAACAATACTAATACTACCTCCACCACCACCACTAACACCAGTAACACTAACACCACCGACTGGGAAAACATCATCTTCTCCAACTACGAGTGAAGCTACTGATTGGGCTGTAAAAAACATTGCAGGAGAAATACCTTTCCTCACATCAGCAATGCACTTCTGTGTCTGCGTACTACTACTACCACGTCCACAGACCATCTTACTGCCAACATTGCCATGACCAGAAACAGCTTTGCTTGCACATCTCTTTGCAGGCATTTTGGGGGCTCAACCACAAATATTATAACCAAATTCAGATTTTGATACTTTCACTGTCTGATTGGAGGGATGCTGTATTTGAAGCCAAATAATCAACTGTGGCTTCAACAACAGATGAGACTACTCCGAGACTGTCACGGAATTAAAACAACTTCAGTAACCAGTGGTGCTGATGAGGTCACAAAAACAATCCAATCTGGTCAAAAATACGTTTCAAACGTGTGGGTGGGAGGGAGCACTGAATACAGAACAGACAGTGCTGATTTTTACAGCACTGAAAGCAGCAATACTAAGAACAGATACCGTGATCGCAGTACAAAATCAGGCAGCTGCGGTGGATAGCAGGTTCACACTGCTGCGCTTGCAATTACACTAGTCTGTGGCACAATAAAACGTGTATTATTTGATGCACGCAACACTGCACACACACACACACACACACACACAGAACAGTTTGTGTACAATGCTGAACGAGGAATGCGCCGCAAATGCAAAAGTTCAGTACTATGCCACGTCATGTATTGTAAATTTGTAATGTAAACAACCTGAACTTATGAACTGCTGCACCACATCCACACAACAAATGGCAAGAACATTTCTACTATTACTGACAATATTACTGTGTGTACATTAACGCAGTCAGTTATACAACAAAAATATAACCAATAAACAAAGAAATCACTATTTCTCCAACTTAAATCTACCTGCACCACAGATACGCCCCCTCCCTCAAAGTGCACTTTCACTGTCTTTCACCACATACACTCAATGCTGTAAATTAACATTCAAAATCCACACAAAAACAAAAACGTTCGATGATATGAGCACAGGAGGGTTTTCTACAATCGATGAACTGAAGTTGGATCCCCCCCAAAAAAGCAAAAATGCTTTTTGAACAGTTTTTACAAGATTCCTATCACAGACAGCTATCAGAGCACACTGTCTCCTACTCCTTCCTACTCGTACTACCCCAAACTGAGGCTGTGCTGATCAATATAGAGCTCATGTGACCTGAAATCCCATGAATCACTGCAAAATTCCCCTTTGGAGCTCAAAAACAAGGCAAAGTGAGGCGAAGTGCACTGCCTACAATGCACTTCACCTTAAAATTGGCAGGGTAATGGCCTGGGGAGGCGGAGTAATGCGAAGTCATTGCTTCCAATGGACTTTGTGTTCCTCATTATAATGCGAAGTACTCCGCTTCGTGTTGCAGAGCACTCCACGAATCCGCCTTTGCTCCTCGAATCGCTTTGTAGAGCGGATTGAGCCCACTTCACCCACCACTAGCTTTGGGTCACAAGGCTGGGGGCTGGGTGAGAAGAGCGGATGCTTGGCATTAAAAGCTTAATGTCACATTTCTCTACTTTTATAGTTTTGTAACCTATAAAATGTATTAACATACATTTTTGCAATGAATTTCCTTACCTTTCGAGAAAGTAGATTCGTAACTTGCGTCATATGGGCCGCGCACATCCTAACTTTCTTTGTGCAAAGCTGGACATGAGACATAACTTTCTTAATAGTTTGCTCATATATATCTACAGTTGTAGTACAACATACATATGTTATTTTTTCCGGTCATGTTCTTGACTGTTTTTCATATTTTATGGCTTTAAACATTTTATTCAAGAGAATATAGGTTGTTTTTATGGCTGAAGTGGGCAGAACCTACAGCCATCATGTTGTAGCTGCTGAGAAAATGGGATACCAAAGAGCACAACTTTCGGAGTTGCATTATGCTTTCACAATTCCAAAACTGGTCCACTCATCCCATATAATTGAATGGCTCAACCCCTGCCCCCATGGGTCAACTACTTTTCCTGTCATCTCTGGTTTTGCCTGGGGAGATCATAGTGGAACATGGCACAGTCTGCCATGTCTAAGATAGTCACTGAACTGTATTGGGCATGTGCGCCTACTCGCGCAAGCACAATACAGTTTGGTGGCCATCTTGGACATGGCGGACTGTGCAGTATTTCATCATGACCTCTGTGAGCTGGGTTACAGAGGTACTGGCTCTAGCCAGAGCTTGTTTGTGACAGTTTTTACAATTCCCAAGTAACTCTTGAACAAAAGAAAAAACAACGTGTTTCTATTTTTTGGTTGTGCTCTTGACTATTTTTATCTCAGTGGAGTTTATTTCATTATGTCTTACCAAACACATGTGCTATTAGTTATGCATGCACTGAGCTCGTTTAAGTCCAACTAGATGTTTTTTCAAAGCAATCACAAAAATGTTTTCTTATTAAAGTATTAATTCATTATTATTGAAAGTTAGCTCAGACAAAGCACACAACTGGACTTTTTAGAGTTATGTATTTTTTATGTTGTTGGCTTTTAAAGTTTTTAGTTGTATTTCAATTTTAACTCAGAAAAAAGCATAATGTTTTTCCAGCTATTTTTTTCCCAAGTGGTCCATGTGTGAGATTTCAAAACTTTAAAAGCGTATAAATTAAAAACAAAACAATATTTCATTTTAAATCCACGAAAAGACCATATGCTTGGCCAAGTTCTAAGGAACCAGTAAATTTCATAATTATTCTCTCTAAGTCTTGGGTATGATAAGATGTTTATTGGCAAACTAGATGGACCATTAGTCATTTTCTCCCATCATGGCCTGTTTCTACGTTAAGATGGCTAAGATATAAGCTGTCAAAAACATTAGTTTCTAATGCAGACGCTAACTCAACCCTAACATACAGACACTATCACAGCTGTATAATATTATCTGCATTTCTCCTTCTTTATTTCATTATCATTTTAATTTCCAGGAAAACAGGACCCTTGTTCTATAGCATTCATCATATCCTACCCTTTAATGCTTTGCTGAAATAATAATCCTCTTCTTGTGACATCACAGTTTGTTGCTTTGTAAATGATTATGATGTCATAAACTGATGATTGTGAGTCCAACATTACCACCTCTGTATAATATTATCTGCATTTCTCCTTCTTTATTTCATTACCATTTTAATTTCCAGGAAAACAGGACCCTTGTTTTATAGCATTCAACATATCCTACCCTTTAATCCTTTGCTGAAATAATAATTCTCTTCTTGTGACATCACAGTTTGTTGCTTTATAAATGATTATGATGTCATAAACAGACAATTATGAGTCCAGCAGAGGAATAAATTGTGGGAGTAAATTAATTGTAGGGGACAAGTATCCTGTTTCCATGTAAATGAACTGAGTAATGAATAAATAAAAGAGTAAGAATACAAAAGTTCTATAAAATATAAAATTAATTATGTCTAAATATTATGGATGGACAAGCCCTGGACAAACCCTACCTCCCAACCCTCACCTTCATTTTACGCTGTGCCCCCCAAATCTCTAGCCCTCCTCCACTTCTCCCTAATTGCTCCCCCTTACTGGACTTCCTTGATCTCTCACAAAATGTAAAGGACCCTGAATGCTCTCCATGGGTCCCTCTCCTACCCCCAAGGGGCTTGTATCTCTCATCTACTCCCTTCCCCCGCCATCTTAAAGGGGTCTCTCTGGGACACTGCCTTACCCTCTTCTCTCTGGTTCCCCAGTCCCCTCGCAGGGTTCCTTGCATCCTGAAGGGGTCTCCAGGGACACGACTCTTCCCCCTTCCCCACCTCACCCCTCCCTCCCATTTCCCCCTTTTCTTTCACGTAAGCACTTGTTTACTTATTAACCTGGCACTTATTATTGTCCACTCTTTCTATATGTTTATGTAACACTGCTGCAGCACTGTTTGTAACACCTGCCTTACAACTGTATGCTAATGTTGATCTTGTAACTTGCATGTTTAATGTCTCATTCCAGTTGTACCCCATCCCCTGAGATCGCACCGGCAGATGAGCAACTTTTTGCTCAGTGTGCCTTCCTGGTGAAACATTTCAATAAATAAATGTTTTTCAATGTTTTCCAAAAAATGACAAACTCACTTTAAATTGTTTTATTTTTTTTAATAAAGTTATATAAAGCACCCCTTCAGGGCTTGGACCGCATGCACAATAAGTCTCAATAAATAGATCCAATATAAATAACATACAAGCCTGTGCAAACCATATCTGATAATACAGACATCTATCCTCTAATATAATACTGAAAACATAAAAATGGACATGACGACAGTTGTGTCAGTTTGAGTTAATCAAAAGCTCTTGGAAGTAGGTAAATTTAAATTTTTTCTTAAATGATATTACAGATCTGGTGGTGTGTATCCCATCAGGGAGTGAATTCCATAGGGTTGGGGATACAGTGGAAAAAGCCTGGCCACAAGTGACTTTAACTTGGAAGAAGAACAGCCAACAAACCTGGCCCTCTCAATCTTAAATCCCTGGTTGGGATGTGAGGAATCAGAAGATCAATGTCCAGTCAAGGCTTTAAACATCACTAACTATATTCAGAATCAATGCACCATCTAACAGCCAGCCAGCTCAGAACCTGCAGCAAGGGGGTAATATGCTGTGACCTCCATGTGGAGGTCAGACGTCTCACTGCTGCATTCTTAACTAGCTGCAGACAATGCGATTGATCCCCAGGTAAGCCTTTATAGAATGCACAGCAGTAGTTGAGACATAGAAAATGAGGGTGTTAACTAGAGTAGCTGGATCAGCAGAATCAAGCAGTGATCACAGCCTGGCAACATTATTAAGATGGTAAAAGCAGTTCTGACCACAGAAGACACCTGCAAAACAAATGTCAACTGTCCATTAAGAACCACTCCCAGACTATGAACCTCCTCTGCTGGCTGAAGATGCATCCCCCTGTGGGAAGGGAGTGTCAGGCCACCATGAACGGCTGATATCTGCTTTTTTGGGTTCACCGCAAGCAACTTGGTCTTGGCTGAATTCAAAGCCAGCCAACAGGAGGCCATCCAAACCTTGACTTCCTCCAAGCATTGTTCTAGTCTCAGCACAGAAGAGACAACCCCTCAGGAGCAAAAGACACATACAGCTGGGTTCTACCTGCATAGCAGAGAAACTCCATGCTGTAGTGCCTAATGATCTCTACCAGCAGCAGCATATACACTGAGAAGAAAACAGGTGAAAGTACAGAACCTTGTGGGACACTGCAGTCCCTAACAACCAGCCATGATCAACAAGAGCCGAGCACTACCAACTGCTCTCTGCCACTGATGAAGGACTAGAACCATTGTAGCACAGTCCCAGGCAACCCTTTATATTCCCCAAGTCTGGACAGCAACACTGCATGATATACAGTGTCAAATGCTGAAGAAAGTTGTAATAAGATCACAAACAATATCTCCCCGCAATCTCATGCCAGCAAGAGATCATTGCATACCCTGATCATGGCTATCTCTGTGCTGTGCTTACTGTGGAACCCAGATTGAAATGGCTCAAAGTGGTTGTTTTTCTCCAGATGATTCATGAGCTGGGCTGCAGCCACCTTCTCCAAAACCTTAGGCAAAAAGGGATGGTTGGAGACAGGACAAACATGTCAGGTGTATTAGAATTCAATGATGCCATCTTAAGGAGTGACTTCACCACCTCTGGAGGACCTCCACCTCATCCAGTGGCTGAAATTTCCCCCAAACATTCACTAATCCACTCCTACTCCCCTATGTATCCTTGCTGACTAATGACTGGGTAGTGGAGGAAATCTGATGCTGACCATCATGGCCTTGAAGAACTCATTTAACCGCCCACACCTCCCCCTAGAAAAAAGTTTCTTTTGGTGCAGACAGTCTGGAGGTAATAAATTACCTACAACACAAAAAAGTATGGCAAGACACTCCTCAGTGGCAATCACAATAGAGAAGAAATCCTTCTTTACTACTGCCAATCTTGTAAGTTGCCATTTAACACTGAATTGGTGTTCTTTTTTTTGGGGGGTGCGTCTCCATGTGCACCCCTGACTGGCCTTTCTTTCAGGTCACCTAGGTGCACCTCCCCCCCACCGCCAACCACTGCCTCACACTGCAGTCCCCCGGGGAACCCAGCATATCCCTTCATCGGACGGGTCCCCCCCTTCCGGTGAGAAAGCGCTGGTTGGCGTATCCAATTGACTTGGGTGCTGCTGGGGTTGGTCTGGCTATCCAGGGCTTTGTGGCATTGGGGGACTGTTGACCATCATCTGGTTGATCATGGGCATTTTTCCCTGGTTTTCTCTGGGAGAGTGACATGCAACATGACATCAACATTAAACTGATGTCCATGACGCTCCCTCCTGCAGCAATGCCCGACATGCTGCCATGCTTCCAGCCTCTGCAAGGGGCTGGGAAACACCGGGTTGCATACCCCTTCCCCTCCCAGAAGAAGTTGAGCAGTCATGGGACACTCAAGCCATCTCCCCCTGGCTGGCCCTTCTACACCCGGGTCCATACCTGAACCTGGGTCATCGGCATCGCAGACAGAAATACAACTACTGCGTCAGTGGGCTGGCACTGAATTGGCATTCTAATGATTAAAATTCTCAGCAACCAATTTACTAATTTTGTAATGGAATGAATCTGTTGCTGTAGTAACTTATTTGGTTCTTTTTGATATTTTGGCTTTTTTGTACTGAAATTGTTATTATCTAAAATTGTATCCCTGGTTATTTGTGCTTCTATAATGCACATTTGTTCAAATCCTCCATTAGCCACTGGCCATTTAGTAATCAGACATGCTATCAATAGGGGACAGTAAAATATTACCTGGCTGGACCAGTATTTGAGGGAGAATATGACCACTCTGACTCCACCCCCGATGAAGACTTTGATTGAAGTTCTGGGGTGTTGGAGTGGTGGCTGATTGTACATGGTATCTACATTGTGGTCTTTGATATTTGGAAAATAAAAAGGTACTCCTTTTTTTTTTTCACAAAACAGAGCTTCTGACTGTATTTTGCACCCACAAAATTAGCTTACGAGTGCTGGATTCATTTTGGACTGATTACTGCTGAATAGCCTACATAGATAACCTCAAGTGCTCCTCCAGGACAAGTCCATCGGCAATGAAACGTGACCTTCTCCAATTGTGCTCTGACCTACCACCTACAACCATCATCTGCCGAAGGTCAGATGTCAACTAAGGAGCACTTCAGCAAGAGGTCTGCAGGTGAGAATGGACTGGTGCCAGGACATCCAGTGACACAGAGAGAATCCTATTACAGGGTTCCACCACAGTATCACATCCCCTGGTAGAGACCTCAACCAGGTCCAAATTTTCCAAAAGACCTAGAAACCTCACAGGATCCAGATCCCATTTCGAATGACATTGGATCACTTCCACAGCCAAAGATGGTTTCTTAATGCTCCCAGCATTAAACAATATGGTGCAGTGATCCAATCAAATGACAAGGTCAGCTGAGATATTGTCTATCTCCAACCCCACGGAGAAGATTAAGTCAAGCGCGTGGCCCACCAAGTGCATGGCCACAGTAATCTCCTATCTGAAACCCAGTTTTCCTGTGAGCTGAATGAGTTTGTTAACAAACACATCTGGGGGGTATTCAACCCTGGCATTGAAGTCCCCGAGGACAAGAGTCCTTGGGGACTCCAAAGGCCAGTCCGAAAGCCCCTCAGCAAACTCCTGCAGAAAATCCCTGTCCCCTATCGGAGGATGGTACACGAGGACCACATGGTTTTCTGTCTCTTTCAGGCATATTCCATATCTGCAGAGCTTTGAGAATGGGACTCTCTTTATTTTACAATTTCCTTGCCCAGGATATCTCAGCTGCTGTGTAGCATCTCGTTTTTAGTCATTCTTCTTCTACCCATTTATATGTACTAAGTCTAAGGAACAGGAAAAGGCTAATTACCCATATAGACTATCCCCCCAGTTGAATGGGTCCAACAACCCCTTCTTATTTCCAAGATATATTTATCCACTCCTTGTTTAAATATTTCTATACTTTGTGCCTGCACTAATTCTCTAAGTAATGTGTTCCATATACTTCCTACCCTGTGCCTACAAAACCCTCGTTGGCTGTTCCTGTTTGTATTTTCTTGATATACTTGTTTGTTATGAGACCTCAGGCTACAACTTACATTCCTTTATTTACATATTAATTTTCATATCTTCCAATAGTTCTACATCTCTAGTTGCCCTATATAATTCAAGTAAATCCCTTCTTTTTCTTCTTTCTTCTTTCTTCCAGGGAAAGCAGAGTCAGAATTTGGAGTCTGTTTTGATAGCTTTGTTCTTTTATTCATGATATCATTTTTGCCTCCCCCTATGCTGAACTTGTTCTAGTTTCTTAATCTCTCTGATTTTATACAAACTCCATACTGGTGATCCATAATCCAAATTTGGTCTAATGTAAACCTGATATAGTGGTATGATGTTATGTTCTGATTTGTTGATAAATGTTCTTTTGATGTTTTTCATGACTCTGTTTGCCACTTCTTCATCTGGGTAGACTGAAGTACATTGAGAGGTTAAGTAATTTGCCCATGGTCACTCTGTATGTATTTGGCTATTGTGGGGGTTGAACCTAAAGAGACAACTACTCACTCTCTAACCTTAAGCAAGTCACTTAATCTTCCAGTATGCCTACGCCAGTCCACCCAGTTGCAGAACTCTTTGCAGTATGACAACAGTTCAGAATTAACTATTATTTATAGGTACATGATACATCAGATTAGCCTTAATTCAAACATGTAACCTATTATAAAGAAAATTAAGGGCATATGTTATTCATATGAATTCACAGCGTCATGTGTCTCCTCTCCATATGGTTACTGAATAAGGTAATAATTTTTATAAAGCACTCAGATCCTCCCTGTTCTCTATATCAGTTAGTCATATACTAGATTCAAAAAACATAAAGTTTGGTCTTCAGGCGACTACTCTGTAAAAAAAAAGCAACATATAAAATAGCAGCTATTTGCCTAAGCTCCCATCACAGTGGTGCAAAATTCATCACATTTCATGACTTTTCTCCTGCAGATAGGGTAGCAGTTTATGAGAGACAGTTGGATATGGTGATCTGCCATGGTTTGACCACATTTGTGGTCTCACTGATGGAACAGATGAGGTTGTCCTTAGATTTGTATTCCACTTCAGCAAATCAAGTTGCATACTGTGCTTTCTTGCGCTAGTCCTACCAGGTTTATAGGATAGTTGAAGATCTTCTCTTAGTGACGTATCTTTAGATATTCTAAACATCATGCATAGATCTCCCCTTTGTCTTCTATAATGTAATGAGTACAGTTTAAGTTTAGTCAATTTCTCCTCATAGGATACATTTTTCAGTCCAGTCACTGATTTGGTAGCCCTGCGTTGTACACTCTCAACTTTAACAATATCCTCCCTTTTATGGGGAGCCCACACCTGCACACAATATTCCAGGTGTGGTCTCACCAGGGCACCATACAATGGCATAATAACATTTTAATTTCTGCTAGAAATGTGTCTCAGTATGCAGTTTAAATTCTGGTTTGCTCTTTTGACTTGTTTGCAGTGTGCGCTAAATTTTAAGTCAGTGGTAATTTTTATGCCCAAATCGCTCTTCTCGCATGTTGATACAAGACTGTTGTCCCCAATATAATACATATATTTATTATTATTCCAGCCCAGATGCATGATTTTACATTTAGAGATGTTACGTTCTAATTTACTAGACATAGTCCACTTACAGATTTCGTTTATGGCCTGCTGTAAAGAAAGGGCCTCAATTGTAATAGTAACAGTTGAACCTAGTCTACAATCATCTATGAACTTAGAAATCTATATATAAGGATTACTAAGTTGCAAAGTTGAAATGTAGATATTAAAAAGACAGGGTCCCAATACCGAACCCTGAGGTACACCGCTGGTAACTGCCGACCAATCTGACATCACACCCTTAACCACCACTCTCTGCTTCCTCCCAGTCAACCAATCAGCTATCCATTATATGATATTTTTGTCTATTCCCACACTAATCAATAAGTGTATTAATTCCCTCATGAGATAACTTGTCGAATGCTTTGGCAAAGTCCATAAAAACCACATCCACTGCTTTACCCTTATCCAACTCAGCATTAACATTTTCATAAAAGGATAACAAGTTAGTCTGACATGATCTAGACTTGATAAAACCATGTTGTACAGGGTCAGACAATTTATTTGCTGCTATATAATCAACTATGACATCCTTTAAAATCCCCTCCATAACTTTTCCCATTAATGATGTCAGAATAATGGGCCTGAAATTGGCTGGCTAAGATCTTGATCCCTTTTTGTGGACAGGGACCACCAAAGCATTCCTCCAAGCTTGAGGGACTTCACCTCTATCCAGAGATGTTTGATATAATATAGTGCAGGGTTCTCCTACTTAAGAAGGTGTAGCTGGGGCAGCTGGTCCCTTAATGTGTGCTGTTGAAGCTAGGAATGGCATGCAGTTTGGGTCAGCATGGCGGTCAGGAGTGTGGTTTGGGTTACCGTGGTGGTTGGGACTGCAGTTCTAGTCAGTGTGGTTGTCATGAGTGCCATGTGGTTGGGCTTGCTTGAGCCTGTAAAGGTGCCCTGTTGTATTCAGCACTGGTGGCAGTTGCATGGAGGGCTTGGGTGAGTATGTTACGTCCACAGAATTTCTGTTTAGTTGTAGACTTGCACCGTGATTCTTCACACCCTCCTGACATTTAAAAGAAGTGCAGCTCATGACAGTTCTTCAGGGCAGAAGGAAGACTGGAGCTTCAGTGGCAAAGTCATGTATCATACCATTTAAAGTCATATACCATGGCCAGTCATGGTATATGATTTTAATGACTGTGGTACATAACTTTAATCGGTATGATATATGGGGAAATACTGTAAAACGGCTTTATTTCATGATGGAAAACTTTTGTGGACTTAGATCTGTCAATTGGAATGTGCATTGATGAAATCGAGTTGCAGCTATCCATGATAGTTTGTCATTTACTATAGTTTTCTTTCAGCAGCTGGCTCCTTAAATGAAACTGATTACTAGTATAAGTTTCTTCCAAGTGCTTGCAAGTGCTTTGCTGTTATTTAGCTGTCAATTAGCTGTTGATACCTCTAGTTTGGAGCAAAGGCTCCCAATAGTCAGTAACTGCTAGTAATTGTTTGCAGTTGTCAGCTTATAGCATTTAAACTGCCCCACGTAATGCATTCCCAAGTCATTAAGCTTGCTTCTATCTGTTGTACAATGTCTCTTGTAAGTTGGTTAAGAAAAGGGCAAAAGAGAGAGCGGGACTTCACCCCATTAGAGGAGCTTACAGCAGATGCACTTTGCAACGCTGCCGATATCCCCATGTCTGTAGCTGAGACCATGGTTAACGAGATACAAATCTGTAGCCCACCTCTGAAATGCCACTGGAGTGAGTATCAGCACTACACCCCTGAAGTGAGGTACGAAATTGGTCGCTTTGCCTGTGAAAATGGTGTTATGAAGGCAGTCAGATTTTATAACATAAAGTACAACTGCACTATTAATGAGAGTACAGTTCAGAAATTTAAAACCGATTATAAGATAAAATTGAAAGATTTTCCTGACCCCCACAGTATGCCTCAGGAGCTGCCCATAAAAACCAGAACTCAGCCACCTTTATTGTTTGAAGAGGTTGAAATTGAGCTCTGTAAAATTATTCGAGCACTTCGAGTGGAGGGAGCTGTAGTCAACGCAAGGGTTGTAATAGCAGTTGCCACTGGTGTGGTAAAGTCCTACGATCATGCCCTGCTACAAGAGTTTGGTGGTCACCTAAGTTTTACTCGACAATGGGCATGGTCATTTTTACATAGAATGGGGTTCACAAAACGTAAAGGCACAAAAGCTGGGCAAAAAACACCCAAAGATTTTATTGAGTTAAAAAATGCATTCCTTCAGCATATACAAACAGTAGTGCAACAGGAGCTTATCCCAGCAGAATTAGTAATACATTTAGATGAAACAGGGCTCAATCTAATAATAGTAATGGAAGCCTCTTCTTGTCTTTTCTAACTTAGGTGGACAAGTGCACTGCAAAGACCGGCAAGGTGAGCGCCCGCCCCATCCAAATACAGTACAGTACAGCACAGTACTCCTTTGTTTAACATCATTACAAAGCTAAACCGAAGTCTAAATACAGCCT
Source organism: Neoceratodus forsteri (assembly GCA_016271365.2). Lineage (NCBI taxonomy): Eukaryota > Metazoa > Chordata > Ceratodontiformes > Ceratodontidae > Neoceratodus > Neoceratodus forsteri. The sequence continues at coordinate 221,623,956 of JADMNL010000028.1, forward strand.
CACTATGTTTTTTACAGAAATCTGTGAGAGTTTGAGACTGTGCTACAGTACATAATGAAGGCTCCAATACGACAGAGCACACAGAAAAGACTTACACAAAAAAGGACGTCTTTTTACAAGATTTTTACACTGTGTTTTTACGTTGCTAATGCTGTTAGTGTTAGTGCTAGTTCTCAAAGAAAACACTAGTACTGTGCTGCATACTATACTGTACTGTATTTGTGAACATTATTAGTATTTGTGTGCTGTTGTTTTTAACTACCAGTATTCTGTTCATTAGGTTCAGAAATCATTAATTGCATTTTCAATCAGTGCTGTAGCCTAATTTTCACTTAACCTACTCTTCCAGCGAATATAGCGAAAATAAAATGATAGTGAAATAAAGCCATTTTACAGTAGTTGATGGGCTTTTTAATGGGACACACTTCCTTTCGCAAGGAATTACTTGAGGCTGCACTGCTTACAAGTCAGGAAGAGACTACTAGACTAGGGACTGTGTTGACTAGAGTTGGGTGACCTAGTCTCCTGCCCAGGGGTCACCAAGTCTGAACCATTATCTCAAAGGATGCTGGATAGGAGGAGCAGCTGGAATATGGTTGGCTCGAGGAGGAGGGAGGGGTGGAGGGATGTGGAAGTTTGGTGGGGTTCACAGGTACATTCCACAACAGCTAGCAGTACCGTTATAGAATTATTACACTACTCTCACAGAAAGGGATTGCCAAGAGGAAGCACCTGTAGTAGTGGCTGGGGACGATGTGGGGGCCCTCCCAAGTGGAGGTCCCAAGGAGGGTGAAAATGGCCAGAAAGGGAGGTCAAGTGCCTACCCGGTGCTACAGCCCTGAAGGATGGGAAGCATATCTCATAGATCACTAGGGCTGTAGGAAGGGAAGGGGAGCTGGATGTCATTGTCCATATGGGGACAATTACCTGGCTAGGAATGGGTTATGAACAGTGCAAGGGGAGTTTGTTTATTTATTTATGTATGTATTTATTTATTTCAGATTCGGAATAATACCTTTGAGCCTAAAGGCTCTTTTACAAAGGTTCCAAGTCAAGTTATTGACAAGTAAAACAATAACATATGGGTACAAAACAAGTTACAAAAAATATACTCAAGTATAATTAAGGTATACATAGAGTCAGCCATTTCAAAAGTGCATAGAGTTACATAACAGCATCAGGTGTGGCACATACTAACATCCTTGAAAGAATCAACATTGCAATTGCAAAAATAAGACATTAGAGTTACAGAGAACAAGTCAGTAAGGGAGTAGCTGCTTGAGTAGACTTTGTCTTGACTGGGGAGAGTAGATAGGGTCAGCTGCAGCCAGAGTAGGCATTGTCAGACAGGGGAAGGTGAGGTGAGTAGGATGGTGTGAATGGGCAGGCATGGAATCATACTGCGATTAAGAGTTGCAGTCACATTTCATAGATTGGATAAGGAGGAGGCGGAGGCCCTTCTTGAAGGGGCCAATTCTTTCACAGTCAATGAGGGATGCAGGGGCTTGTTTAACTACTGCGGCCCACAATAGGACAGGGCTCACTGTACGAAAGAGGTTCTTTTAAAAGGGACATGGAGAATACCTTTAGATGATCTACGTGTGGAGTTGGAGGACTGTGAGTACTGGAAAATGTGGGCAGTGGATTTTGGTGTCTGACCAAGCATGGATTTTTTTCCGTATCACACACACCTGATATTTAACCCTGAGGTGCAATAGTAGCCACCCTGTATCCGAATAAAGGCTACAAGTGTGTGTAAATCAGTCTGCCCCAAGAACAAGCCTGCATTTCCTGTTGAGTAGTAGCTTGACCCTTTTCAGTGTTGTGTCTGTAGCCACGCTGTACATCATTAACCCATAGTCAATCGATGACAGTATGGCGCTCTTTGCCACAAGGCTCAGTGCTTCTGAGTCATCGACTGCCTGTGGCAGTAGAGGATGCCAAGTTTGACATTTGCAGATTTGATAACATGGTTGACATGGTAGTTAAAGGCAGGGTGTCATCAAGGTATATACCTAGAGATTTGAATGTGGTAACCTGCTCTAGCAACTCTCCTTCGTGGCTACGGATAATCGGGGTGGGGGGTTCTTTTTATAGTGTGGCAATGAGAATTGCATGATTTTTGTTTTTTGATAATTCAGGAGTAGTTTGTTTTGCTTGAACCAGTTTTCCAGTAGGTTTAAACTATCTTGAAGAGCCTTAGTGATTTCAGGTGTGCTGTGGCCTGTTGCTGAGATTACAGCATCGTCTGCATATAATAACATGCAAGCCGAGCATGCGGAAGATAGTTTATGAACAGGCAAAAGAGCAGTGGCAGAGGATTGACCCCTGAGGAACCCCCAGGGTCACATTCCAAGGGTTGAATGCTACTCCTTTGATTTTCATGCACTGAGTCCTTTGGGAGAGGTAGCTGCTGAACCAGTTAACTGTGTTGTGAGAAAGGCCTAGGGCCAGCAGGTTGTCATGTAAAATTTGATGGTTCATGGTGTTGAACACCTTTGTTATGTCTATAAAGATAGACCCCATCATCAAGCCAGTGTCCAGTGCATCATATAGTTGTGATGTATAGTCAATGAGTGCTGTTATGGTACTGTGGTTCTTTTGGAACCCATGTTGGTATGGACTGAGAAGGTTATATTTGTTGAGGTACTCCACCAACTGATCAGACACTATTTTTTCAAGGGCTTTAGATAGAGGGGGTAGTATCAAAATGGGTCTGTAATTACCCAAGCTAGTTCTGTCACCGCTCTTGAAAATTGGGGTTACATGCGCTATCTGCCATTTATCTGGGAAGACACCTGTACGAAGAGATAAATTGAAGATCTTAGCGAGGAGCAGGGCAAGCACATTGAGAGTGAGGGTGGCCAGTCCCATGTCTATACCATCACTGCCTATTCTTGTTTTGCCCAGGACACTCTTAATGTACTTAATAGTCTGTGCTCTAGAGACCTGTTTAAAGTAGAAGGGAGATGTTTTGGTGTCACGGTGGGGGTTTATCAGTTGGAGATGTGTTAGAAGGCCGGGTTGTGAGGTAGTCATGTGACTGCTCTTAAGTCCATGAATGCTGTGTTGAAAGCATGTTACAGTTAAGGTCCGGTGGAGCTTTGGAATCCTTGCCTGTCAGAGTTTTTACATTGTTCCAAAAGTCTTTACCATTACACCAGGAATTACTCAGTTGCTCTTTAAAGTAGTATGCTTTTCATTTCTGACCAGTCTTGTGCACTTATTTCTTTCAGCTTCATAGGCAACAAAGTCTGCCTGGTTCCTGGTAGCCCTAGCCTTCTGCCAGAGGTTGTCTCTGAGGTGCAGTTGTTCAATAATGGGGCTCGGGAGTCATGGGTTAATGTTCCCTTTGGCATTTGTGTTTTTTTTGGGGGGGGGGGCAAAATATTGCAAACAATGTTGAAGACCTTTATCAGGTAGTCAAGTGCCTGATTAGCATCATCTGTCTTATCCAGAGGGGTCCAATCAGAGTTTGCTAGGTGTTGTTTTAGGGGTTGCAACTGTCCTTTTCTTAGGATGTGATTCACCATGATTGGGGAAGGCGGGGTTTGAGCCCTTGTTAGACCATACACAGACCACTAGCAAATGATCACTTAGGACGTTGGGAAGGATGATTGTGTCCCCAATGTGCTCCGGGCAGTTAGTGAGCAGCCAGTCTATGACAGTGCTAGTGCCTGTGAAATAGTTTCTCCTGGTTGCTACGGAGACCATTTCAGCATGATACAGGCTGGTGATTTGGTCTCTAGTAGTCACGGTGTCTTGCACAAGCCAATTTATGCTGAAGTCCCCTGCGATGATGTTTAGAGAGCTGGGAAGGAGTTTAAGGCAGGTAGCATTCTCTGTAGCTTTTGCAGAGCTACTGACTCTCTATGATAGGGAAAAGGATAGGGAGTGACTCACCAAGGTTTTCAACTCATGGTTGAAGGACTGGTGCAGAGAGGAGGAATATGGCTATACTGGGGACTGGAGGACCACCTGGGAGGATAAGAGCCTATACAGAGGTAGTGGTTTACATTCATCTGGGAGGGAAACCACAGTTCTCAGTGAATGGTTTAGACATGACTTAGATGAATGTTTAAACTAGCTGAGGAGAGTGGTAGAAGTAAAAGGGGAAGCAAAAACTGCCCCCCCCCCACCTAAATCGAAATGGAGTGTATGGAGATCCAGAGGGGCTAGAGTTACACAACAAAGCAAATTAATCAAAGAAATAGGGAGTTAACAAAGAAGGAAGGGGGGAAACAGAGCGGGCAGAAGAAAAAGAGGATGAAGAGGAAACATAAGGAGAAAGAGGGAAGTCACAAACAAAAAGCTAACAAATTCTGGAAGGCCATGTGTGCTAATGCTAGGAGTTTGGGAAAAAAGACCCCAGACCTAGAGGCCTACCTGGATACTGTGGGCATTACCAAATCACAGTGCATTGACAACTATGAATGGGACATGGTCATACCAAGCTACAGTATGTTCAGAAGGGATAGGGTAGGTAGGAAGGGAGGGAGGAGGTGTGGTGCTTTATGTGAAGGAAAGCATAACTGCAACAGAAATACAGGGAATTCAGGGGGCTGCAAAGCTGCTGTGGGCCATCCTCGAGTGAGGAAACAGAGCTATTAATAGGACAGGTGTGATCTACAGGCCTCCAGCACAGTGGGGGAGGACCTTGGTAAGGTATAGTTAGAAGCTATTGACAGAATGACGGAAAGGGGGGGGGTGTTGCTGGTGGATGACTTCAATCTGTCAGTTGTAGACTGGAGTCTCTCTGCTGCTGCTTCAGCTAGAAGCAAGGATTTCCTGTACTCCCAGTACGGCAACTAGTCAGTGAACCCACTCATGGTAGGGCGGTACTGGACCTGGTGCTTACTAACAGGGACAGGGTTGCAGATGTTAAGGTGGGAAGCCATCTGGGGACCAGCGATCATCATACAATGTGGTTCAACATAAAAACAACTGCAGAATCAAACCACACAGTGGCAAGAGTACTGGACTTCAGAAAAGCTGATTTTACCGAGATGGGTGAATACCTCGGGAATGACCTGGCAGACGGAGATGACCATGAGGGGGTAGAATTAAAGAGGTCATTGTAAAGGCAACAAATGTCTGTGTCAAGCAAGTAAGCAAAAGTAAAAGAAAGAAAGAGGAGTCAGCTATGGTTCTCAAAAGAGGAAGCAGAAAAGGTAAAGGCTAAAAGAATAGCATTCAGAAGGTGTAAGGAGACCCTGAGGGAAGAAGATAGGAAAGTGTATCTGGGAAAACAGAGAAAGGCAAACAAAGCAGTAATGGAGGAATGAATAGCTCAGGGTGTATCAAAAGGGGACAAGACATTTTTTAGATACGTTAGTGAAAAAAAAAAGACAAAAGGAGTGATTGTATGGTTAAAGAAGGAGGGGGTGAATGTACAGAGGGTGGTTAAGAGAAAGTAAACGTCTTGAACAAATACTTCTGCTCAGTATTCACAGTGCAGGGGGAAGGGCAGGGACCACAAAAGGTGCAAGGAGCTTTGATGGGAAGGAAATGGACACTAGACAATTTTCTGTGGAGAGAACTTGCTAACTTGAAGGTAGACAAAGCTATGGGGTCAGACAGGGTGCATCCAAGGGTGCTGAGAGAACTCAGGTAAGTACTAGCTGCACCTCTGACAGGCCTTTTTAACTGATCACTGGAGACTGGACTGGTCCTGGAAGACTGGAGAAGGGCTGATGTAATCCCACCTCATAAAAGTGGTAGCAAGGAAGATGCAGGCAATTATAGGCTTGTCAGCCTGACACTGGTGGTGGGTAAGTTAATGGAAACATTATTAATGGAAAGGATTATGGACTATTTTGTATCTAAGAGAGTATAGGATCCAAGGCAGCATGGTTTCACAGAGGGAAGGTCATGCCAAACAAATCTGATAGATTTATTTGACTGGGTGACCAAGGAGATGGATCAAGGAGGAGCAGTGGACGTGGCCTACCTATATTTCAGCAAGGCTTTGGACACCTTTCCACATAGGAGACTGCTAAGCATGTTAGGTAACTTGGGGTGGGTAATAAGGTGGTAACTTGGGTAAGTAACTGGTTAAAGGATAGGACACAGGTTAGTGGTAAACAGAGTGCACTCCACAGAAAGGAGGGTGACCAGAGAGATACCTCAGAGATCAGTGTTGGGACTGGTCTTCTTCAATGTCTTTATAAGTGACATAGCAGAGGGATTAGAAGGAAAGGTCTGCCTCTTTGTGGATGACACCAAGATCTGCAACAGAGTGGACACTGTGGGACAGGTGGGGTGGAAAGGATGGGCTGGGATCTGAAAAGACTGGAAGAGTGGTCAAGGGTAAAGCAGCTGAGTTTTAATGCAAAAAAATGCAAATTAAAGCACCTGGGCCATTGGAACCCAGGAGCAGAGTACAAAATGGGTGGAGTGATATTGACAAAGACCAAGCAGGAAAGAGACCTAGGAGTCATCATATTGGATGAGCAAAAGGTGGCCAGGCAGTGTGATAAGGTAGTTGGAAGGGCTAGTGGGTTGCTGTGGTGCATAGGAAGGGGTATCGCCAGCAGGAAGAGGGAGGTGGTACTGTCCCTATATAGATTGTCCATAAGACCTCACCTTGAGTACTGTGTCCAGTTCTGGAGAACATGACTCAGGAAGGACATAGACAGGGTGGAGGCAGTCCAGAGGAAGGCTACCAAAATGGTGCAAGATCAGCATCAAAAGCCCTATAAGAAAGGCAAAAGGAGCTTAATATGTTCACCCTGGAGGAGGGGAGGGGTGGTATGATAGAAACCTTTAAATATCCCATGGGGGTTAATAAGGTACAGTTCAATGGTATCTTTCAGATAAAAGGGTGCTGTAGAACAAATGAGCATGTTATGAAGCTGGAGGAGGGTAAATTCAGCAGGGATGTGAGGAAGTACTTCTTCACAGAAAGGGTGGTGGATACCTGGAACAGCCTTCCAGCAGAGGTAGTGGAGGCAAAAACAGTGTGGGATTTAAAAATGCCTGAGACAGGCATAACAGAATAGTAGAGGTAAGGGGGAAGAAGATATTGTACCATAGCTTGAGTAGGGTCTGCAGCAAAAATGAAGGTTAAGAAAAAATTAGCAGACTGGGTGGGCCCACCAGCCCTTATCTACTATCACATTCTATTTTTCTGTGTAAGTCCCATCCATGTATTTTATATACACATATCTATCTATCTATCTATCTATCTATCTATCTATCTATCTATCTATCTATCTATCTTACTTCCCCATCGGATCTAGCAAAACTTAAAGGAATACGCTTTATGCATATGAACGCATGCAGCCTGTTAAAAAAGCTTACCTTGATCCAGGCATGGGTCAATCATACTGCACCAGATGTTTTGGTGATTTCCGAATCATGGCTCAGACCCTCTACACCTGACAGGGAAATTAACATCCCAGACTATTCATTATTTAGAGCTGACAGGTTCACTAGGGGTGGAGGAGTGGCCATCTACATCAAGGACAAATACTCGGTTACATGCCTAGAATCACTATCTGTTGCAAACCAGTTGAAATGCCTAGCACTAAAGCTTGAGATATGCTCCTCCACTGTTCTTTGTGTCAAAGGTTGCTATAGACCCCCATCTGCTGGCTCTCAAATCCTCACCCATCTAACTGTTATTATGGGGCATGGCTCCCTTGAAACAGTTATCCTTGGGGATCTTAACCTTGATTGGATGTCCAATGTCACTGCATTACTTAAGGAGTTCTGTGATGCCTATGGGCTGACACAACTTATTGGTAAGCCAACACGACCTAATAAGAAGAACCCTGCTAATAGTACGTTGCTTGACGTCATTTTAGTAGGTAAACTGCACCTGTACTCCTATGCAGGAACCTTCTTCTCTGATGTTAGTGACCATAGCATCATTGTCGGTGTAAGATCGGTTTAGAATCCACTATCCTCATCAAGGTTCTCTACTGAGAGGTCAAGATGTAACTGTGATCAGCCTGCCTACCGTCATGAGCTAAAATACTTGTTGCGTTAGCAGGACTTTTACCTAGCTAACTCGGTCCACTTGGCATATGACATCTTTTCTGTAATTGTGACTGGAGCAATAAATAAGTATGCCCCTCTTGTGAAAGTTAGGATAAGGAGCAGAACCTGTTGCTGGTTCTCTTCAGAACTCAAAACAGCACTGCTGGACAGGGACAAGCTATGGAAAAAAGCAAGAACAATTAAGGTCCCAATGGATTGGTGTCACTTCAGGAAAGTCCAGAATGCATGTACCAAGATGACAAGAGATGCTAAGGTCTCCTTTTGTCATTTGGAACTAGATTCTGCTGCCAGGACCTCCTCTAAATTTTGGAAGTCCATTAAGGATATGTCTGGACATACCCTGGGGAACTCCCTGCCTGCAAAGATTACCACTGGCAGTGTCTCCATCTGCAACGAAATGGAGATCCTGGATACATTTAACAACCACTTTGCCAATGCAGGTCTTGATTTGACAACTCTCCTGCATGTTCTTTATGCTCCCAGTTGGGTGCGCAAAACTCTGAACCTCTTCTTACCAACTCAGTCTTTTCTCTCCAGCCTACTTCGTTGCAAGAGGTCAAAGAACTTCTATTACAGTTGGATACCAAAAAAACTGCAGGTGCTGACTCTCTAGACCCATACTTCCTACAGGTTGCCTACCATGCTTTAGCTGTACCAAATACTCACCTATTTAATCTCTCACTGTCCCATGGAATCTTCTCACCCTTATGGAAAACAGCTCATGTTATCCCTCTGTTCAAATCAGGGGACCCCTGTGATCTTAACAACTACAGACCGATTTCCCTACTCCCTATACTGTCCAAACTGTTGGAAAAAATTGCAAGCAAGCAGTTGAGAATCTATGTAAAAACTATGAATCTTCTAAACCCAATGCAATCCAGCTTTAAAGCACAACATAGCACCATTACGACCCTAGCCAAAATGACCAATGACTGGCATCGAGACCTGGAGAATAGAAACTTCATCTGTGCAGTGTTTTTAAACTTAAGCAAGACCTTCGACACCATCAATCATGGCTTGCTACTCTCCTCCCTGAGGGTGATAGGACTGGACTCACTGTCCCTGTATTGGTTGGTTGACTACCTCTCTGACCGGTTGCAGCAAGTCAAGGCAGAAGGTGAACTTTCTCCCTTCAAACCTCTGCAAAGAGAGGTCCCCCAGGGATCAATTTTTGGTCCTCTACTGTTTGAAATCTACATAAACAACACTGACACCAATATAACTAAGGCAATATCCATCTGTCCGCATACGACGTGGTTCTTTATCTATGTCGTCCTTCACCTGAAGCTGCCTGTGGAGACCTACAATCTGAATTCAATCTACTTCAGAGCTAAGTTCTAAACAAAAACTTCCTATTAAATGCCAAAAAAGCTATGGCAATGCTATTTTCTCCACTTCTCCATGTTGCAAACCCAGCCCTCCGTTCCACAGATCACCACAATCCTGGGAGAAAACCTAGAATTTGTCAATAAATTCAAGTACTTGGGAGTGTGGCTCAACTATAGACTTTCTTTCACATAACATATCGAAGATCTTCTAAAGAAACTAAGGCAGAGACTTGGACTCTTTTTTAGGATTAATAACTTCCTTACCAGTGATGCCAAGAGGAGGCTGGTACAAATGTTTCTCTCATTGGTTGACAATGCTGACTTTCTTTATAGTCACTGTCCTGTCACTCATCTTGCTAAACTGGATACGTTGTATCACAGGGCTCTGAGATTCATTACTGGCCTACCTTTTTCCACTTATCATTGTGCCCTTTATGCTGCCGTGGGGTGGCCCTTCCTTCAGTACAGGAGAAACAGAAATGCTGTACTCTGGATGATTAGAGTTATTAGCAATAAACTACTCCTATATATCTCCGATTGTCTTCTGCTATGTGAGCTCAGGAAATATGCACTGAGAAGCTACTCCTTTATTTCCTTAAAGGTACCTAAGCTAAAAACATGCTTTGGAAGAACGGCTATAAGCTTTGTGCTGCCGTCTCTATGGAATAAAATACAAAAATCACTAAAGCTTAGTACTCCAGTCAGTCTATCTTCCTTCAAAACACTATATGACCATTTGGTCAAAGAAATTTGCAACTGCTTCCCTGATCCTAAACTTCCCTGAATTATGGTGGATTATGATAGCATTGTCCTCGCCACTACACCTGGCCTTGTGTTTCTCCTTCATATTCTCTGATACCTAATTATGCTCCCCCACTCTCCTGTCATGTGTCAACCCTGAGGCTTGTCATTCCCTCATCTATCTCCTACCACCCTGCCTGTACCCTATCTCGCCTCGCCTTCCACACACCTCTTCTACCCTGTTTTTACTGTTTGTTCATTTCTCTTTTAACTCACTGTCTGTCTTGTTTCTTACGGTGTTGCATGTGATATACCATTACCTATCAACTGTCCTTGTCAGTACTTCTAGATACTGTTACTAGATACATTATACATCTCGAAGGAACTGAACCACTGTTTCCAACTGTTCTCCACTTGTGACTATGTTTAACTATTGTATATCTGCATTGTATAATATTACTGAGATAATATGTTGTGACTGTTCATATATTGTATATCCTGTGTTACTGTGCTAACCAGGTCCATCTTGTAAATGAGCTTTGCTCAATGGTGATTGCCTGGATAAATAAAGATTTGATTGATCCATCTATCTATCTATCTATATCTACCTACCTACCTACCTACCTACCTACCTGTCAGTCTGTCTGTATCTATATATCTATCTATCTATGGAGGATTTTGGCTTTTCCCTTCTGCCCATCTGTGGTGACTGTCCAGAAAGAAGTTAAAGATCACATGGCAGCTAGTGTGAGAGTGTGTGAGAGTTGGGAATTTCTAGTGTGAGAGTTGGGAATTTCTCTGGTGCCCTGGCCAACATCTGCTCTATTACTTAGTCAGGTCCACATAACCACCCCACATTCCCCCCTGGACACATCTAGAAATTAGCAGTCACACCTCTGTGTGCCTTTCCTGGTCAAAAATAACTAAATAAACAATAAATTTAGACTGTAAGGTTTTTCTTTCGGTTTTATTGTAAATATTGTTTAAGCCACAAGATGGCAGTCAAACACTAAATAAATTAGGACTATTAGAAACAAGCATTTGTCAACGCCGAATGTTGTCTTGCTGGCATTGGCATTAGCAGTGCAGAAGTTAGAGCAATGCATAATAGAAATGACAGTGAAGTATTGAACTGATGCCAACCCCACCCCCACCCTGCAGAGACTGACAGGCACTGGGATGCACCTTTGGATCATCGGCCATAGCGCTCACGCCATTTCACCTCACCCTACCCTGCAGACACCGACAAGTGTTGTGGTGTGCCTTGGGGTCTTCTGTCCTTACTGTGCAGGACCAGTGAGTGACACCAGGGGTGGGGGTCCACAGGATATGGCAGCCCATGTCAGTCCACCAGAGGCTGCCATTCCCCCTTCAAAGCAAGCCAGAAATGTGCCATAATATCAGACCAGTGCCAGTGACACCCCCAGCCCATACCTCTTCACCCAGGACTAGGGACCAGTGGAGAATGGGCTGTACGGTATGAACTGGACAACTAGTAAGAGAGGGGCACATAGGTGGTACGACAGACCCAAAGTAGATGCCCTCTGTGCCAGCTGCACTTGCTTCCCTGGCAATGTGCAGGATCATGCAGTTGTCTGTCCCCTTGCCTGCCCCCAGCCTGCCACAGAGATGGGTCCTGTGACCATGATTTGGGAATGGAGTAAGCATACAACAATGGCTCTGGATGCTGTGGGGTGCTCCAAAGGTGCACATCTTGTGCATGGGGGGGCCCCTGCAGCTGTCCACCCCCTTTGCAAGAGTGGAGCAGCTGCAAGCATTGTGTGGAGCATGCCCTTATTTCAAAGCATATTACATATAGAATAATGTATGGGGTGGCATGTGAAATGAGAATTCTACACACGCCTGGTGTGGGATGCTACATAAACCCTGAGGGCAAAGCCCGAGGGGTTTAGTAAAGCATCCCACACTGATTATTGCGAATGCGTTAAGTTACGAGTGTGCGTTGTGCAGTTGCTATGCACCTCGTAAAACAGTCATTTTATGGAGCATTGTCACCAAATGTTCAACACGGGCATTTTAGGACCTCTGTTCATGAACAGTATCACTGTCATTTTTGTAATGTGTCCCGAACACAGATTTCGCACGGCAACCGCGCAATTCTGCGCCGGAAGTGCGAAAACACATTCAGGCCAGGATGTGAAAAATGACAGCTGCACAGTTCACAAGAAGGTGTGGTAAAATGCCAATGTTCTGAATCCGGCATGCAAATAGTGCAAATGTGCCAACGCATGAGCGTGCGTTTCGCAGTTGCTGCGCACGCTCGTTAAACAGTCACTTTATGGAGTATTGTCACCAAATTGTCAACACAGGCATTTTAGGATCTCTGCTTATGAACAGTGTCACTGTAATTTTCGTAATGTGTCCCGAACACTGATTTCACACCACGACTGCGCTATTCTGCACTGGAAGTGCGAAAACACATTTCGGCCAGGATGTGAAAAATGACAGCCGCACGGTTCACAAGAAGGTGTGGTAAATTGCCAATGTTGAGAATCTGGCGTGAAAATATTGCGAATTCGCTAACTTACGAGCGTGCGTTGCGCAGTTGCTATGCATGCTCATAAAACAGTCATGTGTTGGATTTCTCCCACCAAATTTGCAAAATAGAGTTTTTGAGAGCCCCCCTCATGAGCAGTGGCACTGTCATCTCCTTACGCAGTCCTGAAAGATGATTCCATGCAGTGACTGCAAAATCACCTTTCGGGACTGAATAACACCATGACAGTGCAAGAATTCACGAGAAGGGGTCCCAAAACCCCCATGTTGAAAATTTGGGGTCATAATTCCCAAAAATGCCTGAGATATGTACTAAAGTTGAAAAAACCATATCTATTCCATTATACAGCTTACCGGCATTTCCTCAGTTCACGGTCGGCTTTGAAGAGTGCAGACGCATTCCCGCTCCACCGATGATCATCGCACTGAGCTTTGGAGGCAATTATGGGGTATGGGGGTGTGTGGGGAAGCAGGGTGTGCAGTGGATGGGTGCAGGTGGGGGCAGGGGGGCACGGAGACTATGAGGGGCCGTTTTCATTTTACAGGTAGTAAAAGGAAAAGAAAACATTGTGGGACAGTTTTTTTTTTCCAGGGGATTTGGCATGCTGGGGTGGGCTCACACCGTGCCACCTAACTGTTTTGGGGGGTCTACAGGTTTACAGGGGATTGGGGCACCCTCATCAGCAGACAACACGGGGGCGCGATTTATGCTGATGGGGATTGGGCATCCCATCGCCACACAAAGAAGGGAGGTGGACACAGAGCCGAGGGATTGGGCACCCCTCAGCATTAAACAATTGGGGTTATTTCTGCTGATGGGGAGTGGGCTCCCCATCTGCCACACAGGAAAAGAGGCGGGGAGGACAGCCGAGGGAGTATAGGGCTGACGTACACAGTGGGGTGTGCATTATGCCGGCGGGGTGGGCTCCCCTGTCGACACATTGGCTGGGGCAGCTGACAGGGGGATTGGGCACCCCTGAAGTTGGCAATTCTATGGCGTGTCCCGCCATGCACATAATGGCGGCTAGCATGGCAAGAAAAGGACCGCTGTGTCTGATGAACTTTGCTCGGATTGCAGCGGACCTTTCCTTAGATGTGCTCACCATATTATGTATGCATGGTGGGGCACAGGCATGCAGGCTGATTGGAGAATGAGGGACGCACCTACTGATGTGTGCCCTGCATTCGCCCAACAGTGACCGCACCTCCAAATCTGCACTACCGCCAGATGTTGGCTTGCGTAGGCATGGCAAGCCAACATAAAAAACAGTAAAAGTGAAGTGGGACTTGGTATAAAAAAAAATTACTGGACCTGTTTACTAAGGAATTCATGATCATGAAAGTAGTCAAGAATGAGTGATGCTAATAAACATAAATACATAGAAACAAGAACTTGTCGGCAGATAAGGACTGCTTGGTCCACCCAATCTGCCCATTTTTTCCTACCTACAGTATCACCATACACCCTACTTGATACCCAGCTTTTTTCCTTCCTCCATTTCTTTTCACTGAGATCCCTTTATGCATGTCCCTTATATTCTTGAACCGCATCACAGTTTTTGCCGCCACCACCACTTTGGCTCTTAGGTTACTCCACAAACTCACTACCCTTTCTGTGAAGAAGTACTTCCTCACATCTCTCCTGAATCTACCACTCTGAATCTGAATCTACTGTCTAATTGCTTATTTCTTATCTCTGATTCACAGTCCTGCAGTTGGGTTTGCACACAGTGGCTCAGCACCACCATAAGGTATCACTGAAAGTGCTCATCTTAGTCAGTACAAGACTATGTAAGGTGGAATTGAGAATTCAAACCCACACTAAAGTGACAGGAACAATCAGTACAAGGAGCACACCCCACCCAGGGTGAAGCATTTCCGTGCAGATACTCTGTGCCTTCCCTGCCAGCCTCCGCTCTGGACATCCCATTATCAGGGCATAAACCCATTTCACAGGCATGCCAGAGTTGTCCTCCACCGCTTGGTGCCATACAACTGGCAATGAAATGCCTTTGTATATACACGGACTTTGTCTTTCATTCAAGCCTGCTCTGTTTTGACATTAGATTACTTGTAGCTGTGAGATCACAACCTTTGGTGGATGCTGCATTTATGTCTATAACTATGGACTTGTGACTGTAGGGGTATTTTTGCATTTTAAGTTGACAGTGTCTTATTATCCATTGAATCTGTGAGCTACATAGGTATTTCCACACATTCAAACTGGACTAGCCTAAGTAAGCAAATCATAACCTTGTGGCCTTATGTTTTAGATGTCACTGGTGATAATTATGTGACCATCTGTCCACTGGAGTTTATACACTTTACTGTTGTTACAGCAGGTAAAGATGATGGATCCAGTACCACATTTCCAGCCAACTGCAGTTCCAACAGTAAAATCTTGCTGTGGAAGATGCAGATTGATGGGGACAGATCTGGACATATCATAAGGGAGGAGGAGCATGCACATTTTAGTAGGTCTGAGGACAACTCCTGTAATTATGTAGAAATGTGTTGAGAAAAAGGGGTTCTGACCCCTAACCCCCTATGGATCTGCCAGTGAGATAGCAAAGGAAAGGACATGGTTCCATTAGTGCCTTTTATATACACTGTACCCCCAAAACAATTAATATCAATGTGCAATTGATAGCAATCATAACATGCACACAGAGAAGTTAAGTGAGGTTAAGGGATGTTCAAGAAAACTTAGGGGGTTAGAGTGGAAGAAACAAAATTGCTCATCGTAGTAACAACACTTTTTCTAGAGGGTTTACTAGTGACTCATTGCAGCAATCTGAGCTACAATTCATGGCTGAGATTAATGCAGATTGCATGATATCACTGGCAAACTCTTGTTTTTAGAAGAAAACAATGAGTGTAGTAATGATGTTTCTTCTAGAGGGTGTATTAGTGATTCAAACAATGTGCAGCAATCTCAGCCCTGAGTTGTTGTTGAGATTGCTGCAGATTGTATCACATCATTAGTAAACTCTTGTTGTTAGAAAAAGGAAGAAGGAAGGAAGGAAGGAAGGAAGGAAGGATGGATGGATAGGGGACTATATTTTTAAAACTCTGCACCCATGTTCCCACAGGCATATTTTCTTAAGGGCTGCACCAGCCCCAGTCCTTCCATGTGGGATTTCCAAAGGTGGGTGCAGGCCTGTGAGAAGTAAATCCAATATGGCTGTCTGAGGAAGTACAGCACTGCTTTTATCCCTCTCAGCACAGTTGGCATTCACTTGTGCTGCTCCTTAGTGATGGCTGTTGGGGCTCTGCTGGCCTTCCTTGTTGTGGTAGTGGTACTCTGGGGATTCAATCCTCAAGGGGCCATATTGCTTTAGTGGGGGGTTTCTGCAGGGGATATGAGGTTGCAGTTGACTTCTCCTTACTAGAAGCCTCCACCATTGCCTGTCAAATTCTATGTTAGTGTAGACCATAAATGTGTGGCCTGGATACCTTAGGCTGGGAATGTCAGATGCATCCAACGTTAGATGTATGCTGCCCTAAACCACATTTGGTTGCTGCAGTTGGATGTAGTTTTAAAAACTGCACTTATTATATCCAACTGAATGATGGATATCACAGGGTTAAATGGACCCTGGTGCATCTCATAGACATGACTGTGCTCAGGGCTTTGAAAATCCAGCTGCTGGAGGTTAAAGAATGTGCTCAAGGTCATACAGTGACTAAGTGTCAGTAGGGAATTCAAACACAGCCTCTAGTTTTAAAGGTCCATGCTCTAATCACTGTGATACACAACAGCACCAGCATATGTGTAATTATACAATGGCAAGAAAATTTCCTGGACTCTGATTGGTCAATGTCTGCCTGAGACAGTGATGTTATTACACAATAACATCACTGTATTGATTTTTTGGATGATCTTTATGATCCTTATGAGCCACTTTTTTTTTTTCAGAAACAAAGATACACTGCCTCACTAATAATCTACTAAAAACATTCTTATTTTTTGTTTTCTATAACATCGAGCCATTGTATAATTGCAATAAGGAACTCCAAGGTGTATGTTATCGTGTAATAACGTCACATCCTGGGTGGGAACACGGCTTCGGAGATCGTACCAACCCACCCCAGGAGTGACGTTATTACACGATAACACACACCTTGTCGTGCCTTATTGCTTAAATATACAGTGCCAGTCCAGCAGGGTGAGCAGCAGATGCAACTTTATGAAAAGAAACAGAATATGGTGACAGTCTGCAGTGAACAGAGCTGTACTGTATCTTCCTTAGTCACACACACTCTGCAGATTACAGTATGGCCACTTTAGCATCTTAGTCATTCATTAACTTAGAATGTTTTACACTAGCCTCGCTTTGATGCAAAACTTAGTCTCCAAGAGGGTATCAGGGAGGTTCAGACAGCAGCAGTGTCAGGTACACAATGAAAGGCTAAGCTACATAGCTCTTGATAAACACCCTCAATATATGAATATCTGGTCACATTTCTTGAACGAGCAGGACTCAACAACTCTGAACATTTCAAATCAAAGTAGTCCTCATTAAAAGATGTCAGTTAACGCACTATTTATCCTACTGTCAATATGACCTAATTGACATGCTATTTGGATGTTTCATGGTTACTCATAGATATTTATACAACTCAAACTGTAATTTAATTAGGTACTGTAAATAAGTTGTTACTGTTGCTGTTGTACATTTATTAGTATATAATTGTTCTATAATAACAACTGGTGAGCATTTTCTTCCATAGGGAAACCCGGTTATAATTTACCGCTATAACCAGCTGGTTATAATGACAAGCACGCACCAGGTTTCCCTCACTCCACACATGCACACTGCCTTCCTAGCAGTACCCAGATGCATACAGCTTTCCTTGTGCTCACAACTTCCACTTAGTAAAAACATTTTGCCTTCCCCTCACACAATGCCCTCACCTTTATCTCACATGATCTCAGAAGTATACCATGAACATGGACATTTTAAAGTAAAAAAGCACCCCATTTTGAAATTTGTCAAGTCAACATGAAACAGTTTCTTCTTAGGGAGCTCTAACTCTCATTCACTCACTCACTCACTCACTCACTCACTCACTCACTCACTCACTCACTCACTCTCTCTTCAGTTCTCACTGTGTATGCAGCACTGTAGACACTCAGTCAGACACAAAATTGCCATGGGAACCTCTGTTTTTCAATCCAGAGGGCAAAGGTTTACAGCAGTCAAGCAGTCGATGAGTAAAAAAGGATATTAACTTTTTAGATGTTTTCTCAAACTTTAAAGTATTTCTAGGTTTAAAACTGTGCCTATATAGAGAATAATGCATTGACAACTCTGTGTTATGAAGTTTTTTTATACACCCAAGGTGTGTGATGACCCATAAGCCTCAAGAGTTTTATAGGTCATCACACATTGAGGATGTGTAAAAAAACTTCATAAACACCCAGGCCCAGATATTCAAACTGCGCCACAAAGTAGCGTAATAGCAGGAGCAGGCACAAGTGCAGTGCACCCATGCACAACATGTGCAATATTCAAACACAGTACAGACCAAGACACGCTTACGCAACACAACTGAATATTGCGCCAACCGTGCCATGGCGTAACCAGGGATGCACAGTAGAGCAGGCCTGATGCACATTAGCACAACCAGGGATGCGCAGTGGAGCAGGGTAGCAGTGCAGTAGCACAACCAGGGATGTGCAGGGACAGGATGCATGGGTGCACCACCCATGGAAGACATGGGCAGAGGAGCACGCAGCAGACCAGACAGTACCCTCCGCACCCCATGAACCACACAACCTGAGGTGAGCTGGAAGAACCACCAGCCCATGGACACCAGCAACAATTCCACAGCCAAGGCATGGTGCCCCAGCACACCCCCTGGCAAGCTGTGACCAGAACACAAGGAGGTCCAGCCACCCTGTGCCACACCATCCCACCAATGCAGAGCACACCTTGCACAGCGATCCCCAGACACCCTGCCCAGGAGCAGCGCCAAACAGTGCATGTCTCCTTATGCACGCCACCACCCCCACTGTCACAATGCAACCCTGTGCACCATGGAACCATGCATGGCAGCCCTCCATGAGCACCCTGCAGTGGGTGGCAGCAGCCACTGACGCAAGAACTGCAGACACAGTGCCGCCCTGCGTCGGCACCTGAGGTACCCTGCATGCGACAGGGCCTGCCCTGAACCCCACCATCAGCAGGACAGCACCCTGCACACCCACTCAAGCACACACCCTGTCCCAGCACTGGCCCCAACAGCCAGCACAGACGCCCACAGTGGTGCATGGAAGCATGCGCCACACAGGATGCAACACAGGGCACGGACAAACACCCACCCATACCCAAGGGCACCCCAACACAGGGACACAATAGTGGGTCAACAAACCCGCTGGCGTGCAACCACAGCAGCCGTGTACCATGGCTAGCACCTCCAATGGCACAGGTGACCAGTCACCCGCGCATGCAATTATGAACTGCCTGCCACCAGCATGCAGCTGGAGCACAAGTGACAGACATCGGAGCACATTCCCTGCAACAGACACAAGCGACAGCATGGAGGGGGGACAACAACAGCTGAGGACACAGTGCCACCCGAGGCAGATGTGCACCATACCAGTGACGGGAGGCAATCCACCATTGCGCCGGGTACAGGGGGTGGCCAGCATGGACAGCCACCACTGACATGCCAGCAGACCGTGCATAGCACAGACATGCAAGGGTGTTAGCAGCACAGGCCATGGACAGTCTGACAGGGGCACCATGGGCACAGTGCATGCACCATGGACCACTGCACACAGGCGTCCAGTGCACAGAGAACAACACACATACCACAGACAGTGACTGAGTCCCCCACCCACACCATAGGCGGGTCCCTGCCGGACACACACACATGCCCAGGCCTGCACCACCCCCTACGCTATGCACACCACTGCAGCCAAGCACCTGTAGCCCACTGCAAATCAGAGACCACCACAACTGTCATAATAAAATATACGTATTAAACAATTTCAACAACCAAACATATTTACAAATATATCCAAGGATGAGGGGAAAGGGCCACAAACCAGGTAGGGGTGGGCATGGGGCAGGGGTGAACAAATGGGAGAGGGAAGAAAGGGTGTGAGAGTGAGTCCAGGGGGGGAACTCAACTTGGGGGCATAGAGGGCCTATCGCCTGCCCTGCTCTTCCCTTCTGTTCCGTCTCGGTCCACTGCAGTGCCAGACCCCATTCCGCTCCATCCTCTGCAGGATCTCGAGCATTGCCCTTGCAAGCTGCAGCAGCTCCTGCGCCCCTCTCTGTATCACTGTCCAGCATTGTCCACCTAGGACAAGGGAGCAGAGTCAATACACGTGACTGTCCAGCCCCCTGCAGCCCACCCATTGTGCATGGCATACAGCCGTGGGCCACGCCCCTGTGATGGTGTGCGACCGCCCACAGTGACCGCGTACACAAGACACACCTACCCAGGCACCCACAGCCATGTGGACCACTGCACACACCCACCACCCATGTCCTGCACAGCACCAAAGTGGCTGTACAGTGACAAGGTTATGCGGTGTGAAGGCAGTGGTACAGCCATGTACCCAGTGCATGCATGGACCACCAGCAATGCCCACCCACACATGCAGTGTCACAGGACAGTGCTGAGTGCTCTGCGTGGAGTGCACGGCGGTGGGGCCAAGTGCTGGTGGCCATGCCCCGCCACCAACCCTGCAACACAGCATGCACAGATGTGATGAGAAAAAAGGGACTCACCTACATCCATTACAGCTGGGCGCTGCTGGCCCATGGCCCCTCCTCCTTGTCCCTGCTGTGGCGCACTGGCCCTCTCCCACTCAGCTCAGGCTTCCCTCACCCTATGGTGCTCCTCCGGGCTTAGGGTGTAAACACGGAGAGGGGAACATCAGTACAAACCAGTAGCAATGACCCCCCCAATGTGTGTGTTCCCACACAGCCCAGCCATACCGCAGCCCCACCACCACTGCCCACACTGGATGGCCCCCACCTCCCTGCGGGGTGAACACTTGCATACCATGATACCCGGATGGATGGACGCTACCAGTTTATGGATGGAGCACCTACCTGGCCGTGGCATGATGCCTCACCGGGCGTGTGCATGTAGACGCCCCAGTCTATCTTGGTCCCTCCGCCGGAGGTCCCCATACCGGTGGCGACACTGCTCACCAGAACGGGCAATTCCTGTGGCCTCCTCCATGCCCTCTGCTACCTCCTCCCACACAGCGCTGTGTGGTCTATTCAGTGGGTCCTGGCCAAACAGGGCCCCAGCATGGGACTCAACAATAGCCACAAGGTTGGCCAGCTCTACCACGCTCCACTGCTGGGCTCTCCTGTGTGGCATCTCTCAGGCTGTCCGGACAAGCAGATGCTGTGCAGTACAGTGCTGCCATTCCTCATTGTGCTGTCACCGAACAGTGCAGTAGGGGTGCACCCATGCGGACGCATGGTGCCTAGGGGGCCAAGGTCGACCGCAGGGTCAAGGATCTGTCGCACACGGACTGTCACAGTGCTATTGGGACTCCCTGCATGTATAGCAGTAAGGTGCCTGTGTGTGACTCCCTGCAGTGGCCTACCATGCTGTGGCTCCATGGCGCCTATGGCACATCAGGTCACATGTGCCACACGTGAGAACAGCACACTATCGCCACTGGCACAGTGCTGGCCATGCCCTGCACTGCCTCCCGGGCACAGCATGTCATCAGCATGGCAGGTGTCAGCATCAGCACCCCGGGTATGCGTCGTGCGGTGCCTACTGTGCAAGTCACAGAGCTGCGCCATTGCCTGAGCACACTCAATAACATTGCGCAAGGTGCAACAGCATGATATTCAGCCAGCATATGCAAATCAGCTCATCAGCAATTCCATGGCACAACCACTGCATTAGCATCCACTTAAAGTTGCATCTCGCCTCATTTGCATACGTTGCGCTATATAAATGCACCATGGGGATGCAGAGGACATAGTTTGGTATTGCAGTCTATTGTGGTGGGTTGCATGCTGTTTGGATGTGTGGACTGTGGTGTGTGAGGGATGCACCGGACTGCACATTCAAAGGTAACACCTGTCATTCCCACAGGCTCTATCATGACCGAACGAGAGGATGAGGAGGAACAGGGAAAGGGAAGAAGAAAGGGGGCCAACTTCACCCGGGCTGAATCAGATGCCCTGTTTGAGGCCTATCTCAACAAGGAACTGCTGCTCAGTGGACAGAGTGGAATGCCACAGGCCCGTGCTGCGGCGTGGGGTGAGGTTGTGCGTGACGTGTACCAGCTTGGCAGCCACCAGCATTCTGTGCAGGAGTGTAAAAAGAAGGTCAGCATGGACAGGAGGAGGATAAAGGATAAGGTGGCTGCCATCAGGGCAGCATGTGCTGCCACTGGTGGTGGACAGCCAGATGTGCCATGCCTGACGCCACAGGAGGAGTGGGTGGCCGGCAGCATGCAATGTTGTGCCATAGAGGGCATTCCTGGTGGTGGCTTCCAGATGGGTGGCAGCCCATCACTGTATGGTAGGTCCTGTGCTGTCACTGTGTGGGTGGTGGGGGGAATGCCACAGGGTAGGGCGGAGACTTTAACACTACTGTGTTCCCTTACAGCTCCTGAGCATCTACATGGGTCAGCAGTGGTGGGTGTGTCCACCGAGGGTGATGCTCTGGACATGGAGGAACGCCCATCCACCTCTGCAGGTGTCCGAGGGACAGGACCACTGCATACCTGCCTGTCTGTCCGGACTGAAGATGGTGGTGTGGGTGCGGACGAGGCCCTGCCTGTGTCCCAGCATGACAGTGCCTATGGAATCCAGCATGCTGGGACACGGATTGGTGCCAGATCCGGCACCGATGATGATGGATCACACGTCCCGGACAGTGATATGTGTGGGACGCAGGATGGTCCCACAGCAGGAAACGACACGGGCGTAGCTATGGGTGGTGCCACCGTGGAGGCCTGTGTGACATCACAGTTCCAGCCCGTGCCTGTATGCCCCAGTGGGGCAGCACTGGTATGCATCCAGGCTGGTAGGGTTGTTGCAGCCGCTGCGGCAGCGTTGGTGAGCCCTGGCGATTGGCGGTCAGAGGGGCAGTGCCAGCAGTCAGCCAATGGTGACAGGGGGACAGTGTCGGGGGGTGGCAGTAGTGCATCACATGTGGACGTGCCCCGGCATGGCTCTGGTGTGCAGCGCCCATCGTCAAGGGGTGCTGCCCAGCAGGGCCAGGAACACCACGAGGGACAGCATGCCAAACTGGCGGATGACCTCTTTGAGGAGCACAGCCACCTTCTCCGGGCTTCAGTGGATCAGCAGTTGCAGCTTGTGACTGCGGTGGATGCACTCAGTGTGGTTCTGTGCCAGGCAGAGGAGTGGCGCAGCAGAGACCACAGTCTGCTCCTGGCAGAGATGGCCTGGAAGCGGGAGGATGTGACCACTGCCATTGACAGGCAGACACATGCATTCACAGCTGTCATGGCCACATTGGGCACTCAGTTCAGTGCCCATGTACTGCAGACACTGCGCAGTGTCATGTTCACCCCCCGTTCCCGGCACCATGCGACATCTTCTATGTAAATCCTGGGTTCGGCTGTGGGAATACCGAGCATGCCTGGAATGGGCATGTACGGTGAGCTGCAGACCCCTGCTTGAACACAGTCATGTTCCCACAGCGTCACCCCTGGGGGACTGTTGGTGCCACCCCATGAGGCCAATGGTCAGCCTGGCATGGCTGGCAGGTCTTGGCAGGGCTGCCCACGGGTCCGTGGTGACCGTGACACTGTGCCGCATGACTGACCTGTCTCCCACCGTGGCCACTGTCTGCCGCTGCCCTGCGTGCAGTGTGGTGTGTATCGTGTGACGCATGGGTGGGGTACCCAGCCCTGCACACACACGGTCCCTCTGCACACCCTACCGGCTGCTGCCCACTGTGGCGTATGCATGATGATGCCTGCGTTGTGCTGTTTGCCAGTGTGCAATGGTGCCCAGCATCTGAGGCACTCACAGTGACGGCCACTGGGCATGGTCGTGTGTGGACCTGTGTGGGGGTAGGGGTTGCATTTGGGGTTGGCGTGCCATCTACCCCTTGTTCATGTCTTGTGGTGTGTGTGTGTGTGTGTGTGTGTGTGTGTGTGTGCATGTGTCATGTTTGGCCCTGCCCATCCCTGATGACATGTGCGGTGGCACGCTCAGACCCATTCCCTTGCCACCATCCACCCCTGGGTTTCATCCATGCCTGTCTGTGGGCTGTGCCCTTGCCATTGGTGCTTGCACATGGCCCCGTGACCTACCTGTGTTGATCAAAGTGCTCTTCTGTGATGGTGTCCCGCTGCAGCTGTGACATCTGGATCAGGCGGGGGTCCCTTCATCCAGGTGGTGGCTGCCTATCACCGTCTGGACCGGCGTCCTCATTGTCCCCACCACTGTCCCCCTCTTCAACCTCTACAGCTATCCCACAGTCATTGGCCATGTTGTGCAGGATGCAGCAGGCCAGGAATAGCCCACAGGCCTCCAAGGGGCTGTACTGTAGGGCACCGCCAGACGTGTCCAGGCACCAGAAACATGCCTTCAGCATCCCGAACACCCACTTGATGACATTCCGTGTTGTGGCGTGTGCCTCATTGTACCGTAGCTGGGATGGGGTCGAGGGGTGCCAGTATGGTGTGAGCAGCCAGGGACGGAGTGGGTAGCCACTGTCATCTGTGTGTAGAGGGTGTACATTAGTATGGTGGTCTGCATTGCTTTGCCATGGGCCATCGAGGCTGGTACCCATGGCACCTCTGACTATGCACCTCCCACGTCTGCTCATGTTGTCCTGCGTGATATGCATACTCACCCACTAGGTGGCCAGTGGGGATGTCCCCACTCTCAAACCTGTGGCACAGTGCAGACTCGTGCCAGATGAAGGCATCATTTGCTCCCCCAGAGTGTGTGGTACAGACTTTGGTTATGTGCCCCCTGGCATCGCACACCACCTGGCAGTTGATGCTGGCATACCCCTTCCGGTTTATGTAGGTCACACCGTCCGGGTCAGGTGGCGTGCGGATGGCCACATGGGTGCAGTCAATGGCCCTGAGCATGCCAGGTGTCCGTGCTACCCTGTGGAACTCTTGTATGTGTGCTGTGCACTCCACCTGTGTGCTGGGGAAATGGATGTACTCTGCAGCATGTGGCAGCAATGCGCTGAGGAATTGTGTGAGTAGGCGTGATGCGGTTGACTGGGTTATGCCTATTGTGTCCCCTGTTGGTCTCTGGAAGGTGCCCGTGGTGAGCAGGCACATGACAGCTGTCACCTTTGTCTTCACTGACAGAGCCTGGCTCTGTCATGTGGGTGCCTGCATCTCATAACTGCACAGCTCACAGAGCCATCTCAGGATCGCCTGGTTCAGGCGGTACCAGCCCACAATCTCTGTGTCAGAGTAGTGTTCGAAGGTGGTGTGGGCTCAGTACCACCTGTTCTGGGCATACCATTGATGGGCCCTTCCACAGCCATGCCCCCCTGCTGCCTGTCTTCTCACATCCCTCATTACCGCCTCCATCTGGAAGGTGGTGCTGGCCATGTCCCTGGCTGGTGTCCCCGCACCAGCTGTTATCCCATTCTCCCCACTGTCCATTTGTGATGCTCCCCCTGCACCAGGTACACCTCTGGCCTTTGGCTATGGCTGTCCTGCCTACTGCCACTGCCCTCAGTCCACTGTGGCACTCCCCTAGCAATCCTGCACAGTGGCACAGGCTCCCCACTCCTTTCCTGTTCCTGGTTAACTCCAGGTGTGCCCTGTCCTGCTCCTGCCCAGTCCTGCTCACTGCTACCCTCTGCTTTGTGCCTGTCAGCTTGCTCCCACCTGTGGCTTCCCTGTAGCATTCTTGCGCCCCTCTCTTGATCCTTTTTATTTTGGATCATTTCCGCTGTCGCGCAACTTCTGCTAGCTCCTCTATTGTGCATGGCGCATGCTGCTGAATATCGCACTGCACATGTTATTCATGGTTCTTCCCCCTATGTTTGCGCATGCATTCATTACTATTGCACTGTGGCGCATTGCAACTTGCACAGCACAGCTTTCTCCCGCTGAATATCACACAATGGTGCATTTCCGTACTTGCACTGGCGCATCTCTGTTGTGCATGGTGCATCCCTTTTGAATATCCGGCCCCCAGTCGTCTATGTTTTATTTTTTATAATTACTGGTGCAAGGAGTCTATAACGGAGAAAGTCAATGAACACTGAAGTCTAAAGCTACATTTCATATTTGTTTTAATAAAATACCAAAATCTGACCCATGAAATTCATGAAAAATGGAAATGAGAAATTCTCAAACATACTTAAAATGTGATATGCTGTGTACAACACTACTAGGTCAAATACTACATCATAGGCGAAAGTTAGAAAAACCATAAGCTGTATTTGTTTGGAATGAGTGCGCCCCTGAGCAGCCCCCATAGTGAGTGGCTTATGGTACAGGTTTTTTAACTAAGAAAACTGATTTGGATGGCTTCTGTGACATGGACAGTTTCCTGGAAGGCAGACATGTAAATGGTAAGTGTGGCAAGCTGCTAAGTGTGAGTGAGTCTTGAGACAGGCACTCCTGCTCGAGGACACAGCTGAAAAGATAGTGATCTCAAAATGTTGTAATAACTGGGTAACCTGGTTATTATGATGTTTGAAACACAGATCGAGTCCGTGTCTTAAAAGGGGTCACCAGTAATTATATTTAAATAACTGCTGTGGTGAAAAAATGCTCGACAGCAATTATATAAAGCAACACATGGGATAGTGTGTAAAAACTAGAATTTTACTCACATGCTCAGTGTTGGATGCTTTTATAAACCCCTTTTGCTTTGCTCTCGGGGTTCATGTAGCATCCAACACCTCATGTGTGTATACAATTCTTGTTATATGCACTACCCCCATATTATTCTATATGTAATCTTTTCTTTTAAAGCTGTAATAAAAACTATAAAGCAAAAAAAGTGCACACGGTTGCAGGTCTGACATAGTCCGTATATTGAGTTAGTCTAGCTAAATATAATCAAAGTACCAATGGTACTAAAGGGGGCAAATCAGGTCTCTATACTGTAAAATAATTATGTATTAAAATACAATATTCTGTGTGCTTATCTGGATTCAAACCACTACTCCTTCATCTGTTTGGGGAACATATATTCAGTGTGACACTGAGCTGCAAGTGTGGGAATCACAGTTCCTGTGGAGTACAGGTTAAGTCATAACCAGGAAAATAGGTAACTGGGAATCCAATCCTAGCAGGTGATTTACCTTCACAAATGATTTTTCTTAGTTAAATTTATTTCTTATCTATTTTACTACTCCAACTCCACACCACCGTGAATTGCCGCTAAAGTGAGTTTTCATCTTACAAAAAAAATTTTTTTTCATTGTTTAAGTCCCTGCTAGGATTTGAACTGTCTACCTGTTTTGAACTGCTGATCCTTTGCCTGCTAAGCAAATACACTTTCAGTGTGCCACTGAGCTGCAGGTGAGTGAGTTGTGGTTCCTGAAGTGTAGAGGTATGTCATAATCTACCAAATAGGTGACTTGGGATCTAATCCCAGCAGGTGACATAGCTTCACAAATTATGGCTCTTAGCTAAATGTATTTCTCATAGAGATAGCTTCACAAATTGTGGTTCTTAGCGAAATGTACTTCTCATATAATTTACTATTCCTACTCCACACCACCATGAATCACCACTCAAGTGGAACTAGAGTTCCCATTTTAAAAGAAAATTGAAACAGATGTTTAAGTCCCTTCTAGAATTTGAACCACTGATCCTTTGCCTGCCCACACATGGAGTGTGCCACTGAGCCGCAGCCAAGTGAGGTGCAGTTCCAATGGTTTAGAGGTTATTTCACAACCTGCAAAACAGGTGACTGGAATCTTATCCAAACAGGCAATTTACCTTCACAAATTGCTGTTCTTAGCTACACTTACTTCTCATGTAATTTACTAAACCAACTCCACGCCACCGTTTATCACCACTCAAGTGAGTTTCCATCTTACAAAAAAAAATTTGCAAAAAAAATATTTAATACCTGCCAGGATTCAAACTGTGTCTACCTGTATTTGAACCAGTGATTTTTTTTGTTTGCTATGCAAACACACATTCAGTGTGCCATTGAGATACGGGTAAGGTAGTTACAGTTCCTATGATGTAGAGGATATGTCACATCCTGCAAAACAGGGGACTGAGGATCTAATCCCAACAGGCAGTTTGCCTTCACAAATTCTTGTTCTTAGCTAAATTTACTTCAGATATAATTTACCATTCCAGCTCCACATCACCATGAATCACCACTCAAGCGAGTTTCCATCTTACAAAAAGGGTTGAAAAAATGTTTAAGTCCCTACAAGGATTTAAACTATGTGTACCTGAATCTAAACCACTGATCCATTGCCTGCTATGCAGACACAGCCCTGACCATGTCCAGAAAGATTAACTACTGGATAAGAGTCTTGAGAATGAGCTCACTCAGACTGCCATATATCTGCTTGCAAGAGAAAGTAAGATGGCAGACTATGGGTTGCAAGAAGCTCAAGTGGCTTACAAAAATGTACTTTCTTCTACAAGAATACAGATTAAAATATCTAACTAATTATGTTAACAGAGAAATTCTAATCAGTGCTAAATTAAAGCATATAGTACCAATAAGATTATTAATCTAAATAAAGTTAAGGATACTGAAGCAATTGCCACTTTAAAAATTTCACCTTGGCTAGTCCAAAATGACAATAGACATGCCTGCAGGTTTTATTTGGAAATTTTAACTGATCCCATTCAAAGGAAGTTGTATACTAGATAAAGAATGGAATTTTTTGCCAGTAATGTTTTGAACGTGAGGTATCAAAAGCTGACTCAACAATCTGCAAAATTTTGTGCTTGTACAAAAAGTGAGGTTGAAGACCTGCAACATATTATGTTTTCTGCACTTCTGGTATTGCAAGCCCAGGGCTTACTGGCTAAAGCCAATATGGGATGAACTACAGATGCAAAATAATGAAACCCTGTTAAATATAATATTTACTGTAGGGGATGAGCAAACTATAGAGTGGAATCTTATCTTAGTGCAATAGCAAAGATACATTTGAAATATAGTTAACTACCTGTTGCATAAATGAATAGCTTCTAAAGAATGCAGTTCACAAGGGAACTAGTTTAAATGTATATACAGTATGAGAAATTGTATTGTATGTATGGACACTGTCATTTATATGGCCCATTTTAAACTTGATATTAGTTTATGTATTTATTGAGATACTTATATGCTGTATCTGATGCTGATGTATAAATGTTTACGCTTTTTAATGGTCTGTTACTGAACAAATAAACTCAAACTGACTGGTTATGCAGGTACACATTCCATGTGCCACTGAGCTGCAGGTAAATGAGCAGCATTTTCTATGGTTTAGAGGTTAAATCACAACCTGCAAAACAGGTGACTGAAGCTCTAATCCCAGCAGGTGATTTACCTTTACCAATTGTAGTTCTCAGCTGAATTTACTTCTCATATCATTTACTGTTCCAACTCCACACCATCAAGAATCACCACTCAAATGAGTTTCCATCCTAAAAAAATGTTTAAGCTCCTGCCAGGATTTGAGTCACTGATTCTTTGCCTGCTAAGCAAACATGCATCTAGTATGCCACTGAGCTGCTGGTCAGTGAGTGGCAGTTCCTGTGATGCAGAGGTTATGTTACAACCTACAAAACAGGTGACTGATAATTTAATTTCAGCAGGTGATCTACCATCACAAATTGTTATCCTTAGCTGAATGTACTTATCTAATTTACCATTCCAACTCTACATCGCCATGAATCACCACTCAAGTGAATTTCCATCTTACAAAATAAATTTGGAAAAAATGCTTGAGTTCCTGCTCAGATCTGAATCACTGATCCTTTTCTTGCTAAGCAAACAAATATTCAGTGTGCTACTGAACTACAGATAAGTGAGATGCAGTTACTATGATATAATGGTTTTGTCACACCTGCAAAATATGTGACTGGGGTCTAATCCCAGCAGGAGATTCACCTTCACAAATTGTTGTTCTTAGCTAAATTTACTTCTCATATAATTTATTATTCCACTCCACAACACCATGAACCACTACTCAACTGGATTTTCATCTTACAAAAAAGGTTGAAAAAATGTTTTAGTCCCTACCAGTATTCAGACTATGTGTACTTGAATTTAAACCACGAATCCTTTGCCTGCTAAGCAAACACACATTCAACACACCTCAGAGCTACAGGTAAGTGA
The DNA here is from genome assembly GCA_016271365.2 of Neoceratodus forsteri. Classification (NCBI taxonomy): domain Eukaryota; kingdom Metazoa; phylum Chordata; order Ceratodontiformes; family Ceratodontidae; genus Neoceratodus; species Neoceratodus forsteri. Next base: position 221,653,813 of record JADMNL010000028.1, read on the forward strand.
GTTGCAATCCCTATGGTGTAGAAGTTATGTCACAGTCTGCAAAACAGGTGACTAGGGATCTAATCCCAGCAGGTGATTTACTTTCACAAACTGTTGTTCTTAACTAAATTTGCTTCTCATATAGTTTACTGTTCCAACTTTACACCAACACGAATTGTCACTCAAGTGAGTTTCCACCTTACAAAAAGATGTTTATGTCTCTGGCAGAATCTGAACCACTGATTCTTTCCTTGCTAAGAAAACACACATTCAGCTTGCCACTGAGCTACAGGCAAGTGAGTTGTAGTTCCTATGGTGGAGAGGTTATGTCACAACCTGCAAAGCAAGTGACTGGAATTGTATTCTGACCTAGACAAGCATCAGCCAGTATTAATTTAATTGACTACAACATACTGTAGAACTAAGTTAAACTATCTGAAAGTCTGCTATATTGCTCTGCTGAAGTCTTTCACTACCTCTGCAATGACATCTAATAACTTCTCTAATACAGCCAGAATTGTATTGAGAAAGAAAAAAAATGTGCAATACAGGGACTCAAACCCAGGCTTGTGTAAAACTGAAACCCTATGCCAAGACCTAAAAGCCTTATCACAGACATCATCATGATGTCATGCAGCCAAATCAGTTACAGAGAATGTAACCATAAACTTGACTAAATGCACAAAAGAGTATGCATGAACACAATAGGTGCTAACAGTTACGCTGTTAGCAAGTAAAAACAACACATGAAAGGACAGGAATTTGGTTTTATATTTTCATTTCATATTTATTTAAAACAAAGGCCTATGAACAATGATGCCTGTTTTCATAGGCGACTGTACGCAGCACAATACACACAATACATTGTATATAGATAGATTAATAGATAGATAGATACATAGATTAATTTAAAACAAGTGCAACAGTATGAGTTATTCAAATATAATCTAAGTTACTGTGCAAATTGCTTATAGGTCATCTCAGCAATCAGGTCTGAAGGCAATATATTCTAGAAGTGCCCTACTCTATAATAATAGGAACCTTGCACAGTTTTGTGTTTAGTGTGAGACAGTTTCAAAACAACTCTCAGTGATGATCTAATGGTAATACACTGATCCTCCCCTTTGTACCAATAAACCCAGATTCTGAGTTACACCCCCATAATACAGTCTCCATCCCCACCATCCCAAAATATACTCTAGTCCATGAGCCAAAAGGGCAATTTTGATATTAAGTAGAGTGCGCAGGTATGGCAGTCCATAGACAGACCAAAATAAAAACCTGCACACTGTAGTCAACATCTCAACTCAATGTAAAGCTATTTTTTTTCCAGCAGAAGAATAAATCACCAAACCATATTCAATAATAGGAATTATAAAGATCAATATTACCTGCTTACGTGCTCCAAGAGTAAGACTGTCTATTACGACACAAGGCACCAAACATTATGTTGATTGCTTTAACAAGGGCATCTATGTGTAACAAGTTCCTATATAGACCATTTCATACTAACTGCAGTATATCTCAAAGCACTTCCCAACCCAAAGAAGAGAATGTGGCTGCCATTAGATATACTGGAATATATTGACAGCACAGATATAGACTCAACAGAGATTACAGAGTGTTATAAAATGGGTAAGGAAACTCCTACTTCCTGATTGGTGGAGAAGTTTCCAGAGCAGTGTGGCTCAGGACTAGTAACCACACTGCTAAATTTACTTTAATTTTGTTTTAAGTGGCCCCATTTTATTTGCACACTAAGATACTTCAGGGTGTGTGTTACTATTCTTGAACCACTCTTCCATGTGGTTGATGGCACTCAGCACAAGTGCCTCATGCCTAACAATGTACCTGGGCTTGTGGTTCAAAACTTGTTTCCCATAACCTATTGTGTCTTATTACTTATGTGAAGCACAGGAAGGTTAACTGGCTTATTCAGAGCCACATAGTGAGTATGTGATAGTTGTGGGGCCCCCAATTCATAGCCCTGTGGTTTAGGCTAAATTGCCTCTCAACACAAAAGAGTAAAATACCTCTAAACATACAAAATGTACCTTAACCAGCTATAATGTGGTATCATGCACCATTTAGGGTTTAAGTAAATCTACTCAAATAACACATATGTAGCTGTGCTCTAACAGGCAACAGCTGGGTCTGGGTTAGCTCTGCAGGTAAGTGTTGCCAGTTGAAACTATTCCACACTGAAATCATAGCTTTTTCATTAAAACATAAAGGTTCATTAACCAAAGTTGGAGCTTATGTTTGTTATTGAAACACTGGGTAAATGTTTATATGAACAAGTAGCATGTTTGAGCTTTTAAATACCTTTATACTTAAGCAGTACACACTCTCGCAATAGAGAAGGGGGTCAACCGCCATTGAAATGGATGAAACTTTATCTGAAACAAAAACAAGCTTCAAATTGGTAGTGCACACCCAAGCATTAATCTAAAACAAGTATAAAGGGTAAAAAAATTATATAATAATTGCATTAGTATTTTTTCAGCTGCAAATTGTGTAGTTAGCACTGTCATTCCATGGCTCCTGGTTTTCATCAAAAATGATGATACAAGGTAAACATTGAGAATTAATGGTAGGTCTGGATTACAGAATTATTTTATAAATTAAGGAAACATTTATTTTCTCTGCAGCATCCTTAAATTTTAAAGATTGTAAAAAATACATTTAAAATAAAATTATTGCAAGGGCACAGGAATACAGTGACCTCATTTCTATAACCCATGAGAGACTACAAGCATAATTATTTCTTGTAATTTTATATGGTTTAATTTTCTGTTGGCAAGTCAGACTTATGTTTATACATTTTAACTGATGATGATGAATCAATGTCAAGATAAGTATATTTATTTTGCTTTACTAGCATAGGCAAAACAACTGGTCACATGATTGCTCTACCCCATCACTTTTCTGGTTCTTCTTGCATGTTATATGAAATGAATCAGCAGTGGTTGAATAGAATACAGACATAGTCCCAGCAAAATTTCTTTGAGGTCAAAATCAGGAGCAGCTGGTTAACTGGTCACCAGCTGGGAACCAGGAAACTGAAATCCAGTGCTTTCCATTAACATTACAATTGAGTTACACTTACCTTTGTCAGTGGAAACTAATTTATGAACTACATTGATACCGATTGAAATTCCACCTGGGTTTCCGGTGAAGTAAATTTTCCTTTTTATTTGCACTCTGACCTATAATAGACCTCGTTTCCATAGTGACAGGGCAGAGCCAAGGGCAGAAGTGTAAAAAAAAATAACAGCATTGCCTTGCCCAGGAATGTCCACAAGTCTAATAAGTTTGACATACTCTCCTCCAAGAAGTATGTTTTGTTTCCTAGAAATTATGGTTGTGATCAATACAGACGGAGGAAATGGACTGTTTAAGTGAACAAGACTCTCTTTTTCAAGAAATGGACAATTTCTGTACAATTACCATGGCTTACCAAATGTAGACCCTCCATAATTAAGATAAATTTCAAATAATTATGAAATAAAATAAAGAACGCCTGAATTAGTTAATTAGTAACACATATCTTAGAGTTTTAAAGGCTGTAGGCTTTTTGTGACTAGACCGTTTCTCTTACTAATGGACCATATGGTAGAAAGGATTTTGAATACTCTGCATCAGATCCCTTCTCAGCTCAGAAATGTTCTCAGCCTTCAAGGGCTTAAATCCCATGTCTCTCAGCACCTTAGAATTCCTTTTATCTGTATTTTCCTTTGAGTATGTGATGGTTGAAGTGGATATTCTCATACCAATTGTAGTAACTATTCCCCTCATAAAGGTGGGATAAATGGGACATTGATTCCATTGATTAATTAAAGCCATGGGGCCAGATGGTATCCACCCCAGAATACTAAAAGAGCTTCATGAAGAAATAACTGCGCCACTAGCTGAGCTGTTCAATCTATCTCTGGAAAGCGGCAGAGTACCTCAAGACTGGAAAAGGGCAACAGTTGTGCCCTTGCACAAAAGTGGAAGTAAGGAAGAGGCAGGAAACTACTGCCCAGTCAGCCTGACCTCTATAGTGGGAAATATTATGGAGACATTACTAAAGGAGAGAATAGCTGCTACCTAAAGGAAACTGGAAAACTTGACTCCGAACAGCATGGCTTCACAGCAGGTCACTCGTGCAAAACAAATATGACTGAACCATAGAAACATAGACTTTGACGGCAGATAAGGACCACTTGGCCCACCCAGTCTGCCCATTTTCCTACCTACTGGATAAGCTGCAGATTCTAGTTAACCAACAGCCTACTTCCTGCAACCCCCCACTATAATTGCCTTATGTCTGTTCCATGCATGTTTGAATTCCTTCACTGTTTTAGACCCTACAACCGCTCCAGGAAGGTGGTTCCATGCGTTCACCACTCTCTCCATGAAAAATAATTTCCTCACATTACCCCGAGCCGTCCCCCCTCTAACTTTAAATTGTGCCCCCTTGTTCTTACACATCTCTTTTTCTGAAAGATGCTACCCTTCTGGACTTTGTTGATTCCCTTGAAGTACTTAAAAGTTTCTATCATGTCCCCCCATCCCTCCCTTCATCAGGGTATACATATTAAGCTCTCTCAGTCTCTCTTCATATGGTTTCTGATGTAGACCCTGCACCATTTTAGTTGCCTTCCTCTGGACTGCTTCCATCCTGTCTATGTCCTTGCGTAGATGAGGCCTCCAAAACTGCAAGCAGTATTCCAGATGGGGTCTCACCAACTGTCTGTATAGAGGGATAACCACTTCCCTTTTTCTACTTGTGATGCCCCTCCCTATGCATCCCAGTATCCCCCTGGCTTTCCTTACTGACTTCTCACATTGCTTACTCACCTTTAGATCATCTGATATGACTACACCCAGATCCCTTTCCATTATTGATGTCGTTAGTACCTCCCCTGCTATTGTGTACTCTTCTCCTGGATTTTTATTTCCCAGGTGCATTACTTTGCACTTCTTTGCATTGAATCTAAGTTGCCATATGTCTGACCATTCCTCCAACCTTGCCAAGTCCCTTCTCATCCTTTCTACCCCCGCCTTGTGTATCAACTCTGTTACAGATCTTTGTGTCATCTGCAAAGAGGCATACCTTTCCTTCCAGACCTTCTGCAATGTCACCTATAAAGACGTTAAAGAGAACTGGACCCAGTACTGAGCCCTGAGGTACTCCACTAGTAACCCCCCCTTCTTCAGAATGTTACCAGAACAGTGGATCAGGGTGGAGTGGTGGACATGGTGTATCTAGACTTCAGCAAGGCCTTTGACACTGTTCCTCTTAGGAGACTTTCTAACAAATTAGAACACACAGAAGTCAGACAGAAAATCATAAACTGGATTAGAAACTGGCTGCAGAATAGGACCTAGAGAGTTTTGGTCAATGGGGTATTATCAAGGGAGAGAGGTGTGACCAGTGGTATTCCACAAGGATTGGTGCTGGGTCCAGTCCTCTTCAACATATTCATCAGTGACATCACTGATGAACTCGAGGGGAAGGTTTGCCTGTTTGCAGATGATACTAAGCTCTGCAACAAGGTGGATACACTAGAGGAGGCATTAAGTATGGAAGCTGGCCTAAGGAGACTGGAAGAATGGTCCAGAAATTGGCAATTAAAATTTAATGCCAAGAAGTGTAAGGTAATGTGCCTGGGGAAGCGGAACCCAGGAAAAAAGTACACACTAGAAGGGCATCAATTAGAGGACACAAAGATGGAATAAGATCTGGGCATGATCATTACCAATGACTTAAAGGTCGGAAAATAATACAAAAAAAGCAGTACAAAAGGCAAGTGGCATCCTTAGATGCATAGAAAGGGGTATTACAAGCAGAAAGCAGGAAGTTATCATGCCCCTGTACAGATCCTTGTTGAGGCCACACCTCAAGTACTGTGTCCAGTTCTGGAGGCTTCACCCAAAAAAGGACATCGACTGTCTTGAGATGATGCAAAGAAGCGCCACAAAGATGGTGCAGGGGCTGCATCATGAGCCATACGAGACAAGACTCAAAGAGTTACATTTATTCTCTCTGGAACAGAGAAGAAACAGGTGGGACATGATAGAAACATTTAGGTATGTCAAGGGAATTAACACAACTCAAAAGGAAAACCTCTTCCAGGAAAACAGGGTGGTACATACAAGAGGGCACAACTTATGTCTGGTGGGAGGCAAGTTTAGAAGCAACTCTAGAAAGTACTTTTTCACTGAGGGAGTGATAGATCCATGGAACAGCCTGGTACCAGAAGTGGTGGCATCAAAGACAGTAAGGGAATTCAAACTTGCTTGGGACAGGCAATGTGGGCAACATAGTCAAGAAATATAATTGGGGTAGCCACCTTGAGCAGACTAGACAGAGCACATGGTCCCGATATGCCAACACTTTTCTTATGTTCTTATTCCAGTGGCTCTGGAGGGCGGTGAACCAGTTAAGTCAAAGTTTGACTGGATAGCTTACTTAAGAAACTACCAATTTCCTTCAAGAAGATTCAAGGTTATTGGGGGGGGGAGGGCAAACAAGCTGAAACCAGAACTGCTGATTGAGGGGCTTAATGATGAACACCAGCTGGGTGTACATGTCAGCAAAGGAACAATATGTAATGCCCTGGTCTAGAAAATGAAAGAGATGGGGGAAATATGGAAGTCTAACAGTAGCAGTTTTATTGGGAGGAGGGGGGCAGTAGACAGTGGCAATAATTTGGCTAGGGTTCCAGTAGCCATTAATGTGAAAGAAGAAGAAAGAAGGAAATGGGGGTGAATGACTGTCCCAAGCCCGAGCAGATTGGGACTAGAACCAGAAAGAGAGAGACAGAGAGAGGAGCAAGTAGAGCTGAGGACACCATTAATTTTCTTTATGAAAGTTGTGACAAAACAGTTTGTGTTTTCCACTGGTAGCCTGTTTCAATTAAAGGACTATTTAAAGAAACAGTAACGCAAGAGTCCATTTTATTTATCTGTTTATTTAAAATTTGGTGACTGAGATAAGGATGCTGAGGCAGAGCTCATCTCCAGATGCATTGTGGGGGATGCCTAACAGGGAGCCATACAGCAATAACAAATATAGTGTCTGCACTAGGTACAGGCACAGTAAAAAGTAAGGTATAAGTAATAAACTGCAACAAAACCCCCAAAACAATGCAACAAAAATACATATGTTACAGGAACTGAAGAATGAGAGTGTTTCCTATAGCACACAGCTGCTGGAATTTGCGACCCTGTGACTTACCTGGCCAGACCCATATGCTGAACTGGCTCCCCCACGATGTCCTATGTTTTACAAAATACTTGTCTGAATTTGGCATTTGAAAAAATTTGCCAGTTTTTCGTACCTTGCCACATTTTGTAACTATGTAACCCTTCTATTTGCATGTTGTATCCTTAATGTCTGTACTATGTATCTTACACGTCATGACCATTGTACGTACCTCTTTTTTGTAACTAATTCAGGGTTGAACCCTGAAAATATGTGATTTTTAGTTCCAGTGGGCCTACCAGGCTACCAAAATACAAATAAATGAATAAATAAAAATGACATGGCTTACACTGTGGGACAGAACCTTCTAGCATTTAGTGGTATGATGAACACCGAGAATATTCTGCAGTGGAAGATGAAGCAGCCATGGATGCCACAGCAAGTACAGTGTCAGTACTGAAAAACCAACAATAAGAAGTTCTGATGCAGGGGAGGAAAGTCCCACAAGAACAGTATACCACCAGCACTGATGAGGTACTGAGTGAGCTGCTGAGAGTATTAAAGAGAGATCTGGACATTGTGGATGGCATGAATCTGGTCCAAGAACTTTTTGACTTGGTGATACAGGTGGGAGTAGATGCCAGTGAATTCTTCCTACAGTGGAGCCCACCAGGATGCAATGCCATATTGCAGCATTTTGCAGCAAAGGTACTGCAGTAAACAAACAATTTCAATGGCAGTTAATTCATTTTGTGATGCAGTAACCTGAGATACTGCATTGCAGCCTGGCAGGGTTCACTATAGGTGAGATACAAGCTACATGGGTAGGTGCGGTGTCAGAACCAATGGAGAATATCCAAGCTGATGTGGTGAAGCAGATGGCTATTACAGAATATGTCCCAGTGTTTGATTGCTGTGGTTTCCCAGAGTTGATTGTGGAGATGTGTGAAGCTGAGAAAGCTTTGCTTTGACAGAACTTTGCAAAGTTGGCCAACTTCGCAAAGTTCAAAGTGCCGACTTGGCAACTTTTTTTGCTGGCGAAGTGGCACTTTTTTTGGCAAAGTGACCAAACTTCCTGGAAAAAAAGTGCCACTTCAATTGAAAAAACATTGCAAAGTTGGTGGAGTCAAAGTTGATGATAACCAGCAGGAACTTCACGAAACTTTGTGATGTCAAAATTTCACAACTTCGCTGTTGAAGTTTAGCTTTGCTGCCTTTCTAGTTGATTGCTGCGGTGTCCCAGAGTTCATGGCATGGTACTCGAACATTGACCTGTAGTGAAAAGTGAGCCAGAAGGTTGAGGAAGGGGATTTTGAAAGGGGAGGGGATCAAAAAATGTAGAAACATAGAATTTGATGGCAGTTAAGGACCCTTTGGCCCATGCAGACTGACCACTTTTTCCCTGCCTATACTGTCACCACAGACCCTTCTCAATCTCCAGTTCCCCAACCTTGTTTCCCTCTAAGATTGCTTGTACCTGTCCTATGCATAATTGAAGCCCACTACTGTTTTTGCTCCACCACCCTCACTGGAAGACTGTTCCAGTCATACACCACTCTTTCAGTGAAGAAGTACTTCCTCACATCTGTCATGAATTTACCCCCTTCCAGCTTCATTGCATGTCCCCTAGTACTTATGCATATTTTTCTTTAAAAACTACTACCCCTCCTATACTTTATTTAGTCCCTTGAGGTATTTATAGGTCTCTGTCATATTTCTCTTCACCCTTCTGTCTTCCAGGATGTACATATTGAGGTCCTTTAGTGTCTCCTCACAGGGCTTCTGATGCAGACCCTGCACCATTTTAGTCACCTTCCTCTGGACTGCCTCCGTTCTGTTTATATAATTCCTATGACTTGGTCTCCAGAACTGGACACAGTACTCAAGGTGGGATCTCACCAACGATCTATACAGTGGCAACACCACTTCTTTCATTCTGCTGATGATAATCCTCCCTATGCACCCCAACATCCCTCTGGCCACCGAACATGTGACCCGACCCAATGCCCAGCCCTATCATTTATGGGCCTACAGCGTGTTGAGGTGGAAGAATGGCAGGTTTCATGTATTCAGGGAGACACTATTGAATGTGTTATAGCCCCTGCTAGAGAAAATGTCTAGTATTCTGGGTTAAGACTAAAAAAGTTCCAAAGCAGGGTGTCATATTGCTAGTGAATGTACAGCACACCCCAGTGATCAGGAAGAACTAGGACAGGCCTTTCATTTTTCTGACCACCAGGATGCACTACAGAATACTGCAGCATTCCACAGTTACTGCAGGAAACAGTGCAGTTTCAATGGCAGTTAATCCCTTTTATCAGGCAGGAATGCATGGCACAGTGTTGCATCCTGGCCAGCTCCACTGTATCTGTGGCCACATTACTGTAGGTTGAAGAGGGAATCCTCCCCCCCCCACAAACTTCATGGAATGGAACAATCATAAATAATTAACAACAGGACAGTACAAAATGCATTTAACAGAACACTTATTCACATAAACCTCCTTAAGGGAGCCCTCTTAACATTTTTGCTTGTTTTTACAGGGTTTTAATGCATTTTCTTCCCCTTTGAGTGGACCATAGACCCTGAGCTACATAGCTAGTGGTGGTAACTCCTTTCCTGGGCAGGAAGCACCTCCGCATGGCTAGTCTGCCTGCCTGCAGACAAAACAGATTACCCTCAGAAGCAGCTATGCCTCCTCCTCCTCCATTCACTGCCTCAGCCATCTGCCTGCAACAGGCTTCTCGAGGGTGAGTTCCCTGTATTTATTTCATTTATAATTCAAAGAAAACAATGTTGGCATTTCAGCACTTGATTCAGGCTCTTAGAGTCTATTAACACTCCCCCTACCCACGGACTCACTGCCTAGCAGATGTTTTTATTTATTTTACTTCTCCCCTCAGACAGACAGGCTGACCCCAGGAGTTTATTTAATGAAGTTATAGCCCCTCAGGGCTCTTCACTAGTGATGTGCTGGGGGGGGGGCCCTCATAGGCTGTGTAGTGGTGGTAGTTACATTTTGTCACCCCTTTAAAATGAATGGAAGAGAAAGAGTAGGGATCCATGGTTAACACGGTTAACACCTGAGAGCCTGTTGTTAAATATTTGGCAGCACATCACTGCACTCCACTAATGAGCCGCAGTGTGACTGGCCCTTTGCTGCTCCAGGTATATGCTTTTCTCCCTTACAGGGAGCCTCATTCTAACCAGGCTTTCCAACAGTCCCTCAGAGCCTCTGTTTATGGCCTTGGGAGTGGTACTACATTGGCAGCCATGGCCACCACCACTCCCACCTGGGCCTCTATTGGATTTGCCCCTCAGGGCACTGACAAACTGCCCCAGGACTGGCTTATACAGTTGCAGCTCTGGCCACAGTTGCTCCTCCCCAGCCCAATGCCTTCTATTTGCTCCTTGGCCGTTAATAAATGGCTGCAGTTCTGGCAGATTGGGTCAGTGTGGGGGGGGGGAGGATTTGCCACATCTTCCTCCACCTCCTGGCAACACTTCTGCAACCTCCCCCCACTGACATGAAGCAGGCCACAGCCCAACTTGCACATGGGCTGGGAGTCTGAACTGCCACATGGCACTTCCATTTTTGTGTGATTGCGATTGCGCTCGACAAACAACTGCCACTCTCTTTTCTCTGCTTAGTGGTGACTGCATCAGCTCTCCTCGGCATGCTTACTGCATTTTCAGGGCCAACAGCTCCCCCACTATACACCAGGGAAGGTTTTTGAAAATAATACTTTTGGCCACTGGCCATCAGGGAGACAGTCTAGGTCACTAGACCACCAGGGCTACAGTTAAAAACTAAGGCCCTCAGACCTTAAACCTAGCCCACTGGGGCATCAGGGCTATTATTTTTAAAAATGACACCCACTGACTGCTGAGTGGGTTACAAAAACCTAATTCCAAACATAACCTTATTTTCATTTCTTTTAGTCCAGTTTACTTCTGTCTTTGTCTTCCATATTTAACCTCATTTCCTTTCTCCTGATGGTTACATTTTATTTTAAGTGTCTTAATTACTATTTTTCTTTTTACTACTTTAATACTTCATTTTCCCTCCTCTTATTTAAACTCCTATTGCAAATCTAACTTATTTTTTTCTGGTTATTTTATAGGTCTGAACAGACATCACATACACACTATTAGATAAGAAATATTTTATTTTGTCCAAGCTTCATTACCCCTTTTGCTAAGATCTACAACATTTATGCTTTTCTTAAATTATTTTGTATCTCTCAGATTTGCCCCATTAGCTCAGGACCCTCTGCAGTGGATGCCTCCCCAGAACAGATATATATCTAAACATTTATTTACAAGATGTTGGTAAGGGTATAATGGTGCTACAGCATCCACTATAACACTGCTGATCCCAACCCAACTCCAACACTGGAAGCCCATGACAATGTTAGGAAACTGTTAACTAAAAATAGCCACCTCTAGGTCCCATTTCCAGTGGCATGCTGCTGCCCAAGTTCCGTAGTCCTGATGACACCAGGACTCCATCCAAAATATGACTGAAGAACCCCCACAGATGGCATCTGGCAATAACCTTCCTCTAACATTTTTGATGGACTGCCCTCTGAGTAACACAACCCCAATAGCGATTGTGGAATAGACATATTGCTCTGTTTCATAATCACAGTCATTATTGTTATTCAAACAGTGGCTGACCAAGAAGGTGGGAGGGGGAGTGTAACTACTGGCTGCTATCTGGGGGGCAGGGTGAAGGAGGGGGTATACCTGGATACCACACATTGATTGTTTGGGACAGGAGGGTGAGTACCACTGGACATCAGGAACTGATGGCTTGGGTCAAGATGAGGGCTGGGGTGCCTCTGGATGCTAAGGACTGATAATGTAGGGCCTGGTGTGGAAGGGTGATAGCTCTGGATGCCAGAGGAGGATGGTGTGGGGCAGGGTGAGTGAGAGGATACCACTGGGTGGCAGGGTGAGTAAAGGGGTGGCCCTGGATGTCATGAACTGGGGATTTGGGGCAAGGTGAGTGAGAGTATACCACTGGATAGCAGAAAAAGATGGTTTAGGGTGGGGGGGAGGAAGGAGATCCCACTGGATGCCAAGGACTGATGGTTGGGGCAGGGTGAGGGAGGAAGTGCCACTTGATGCCAAGGACTGATGGTTTGGGGAAGGGTGAGAGAGGGGAGTACTTCTGAATGACAATGACTAATGATTTAGGGCAGGATGAGAGAGAGGATACTACTGGATGGAAGAGACTGATGGTTTAAGGCAGGGTGAGGGAAAGGTTATCATTGGACCCCAGGAACTTATGGTCTGGAGAAGGGTTAGGGAAGGCATTGAACTGGATGCCAAGGACTGATGGTTTGAGGCAGGGTAAGGGAGGAGGCACCACTGGATGTAAGGAACCAATGGTCTGAAGCAGGGTGAGAAAGGGGGGGGTGCCACAAGACACCAGGGACAGATGTTTTAGGGCAGGGTGAGGGAGGGGTTATCACTGGACCCCAGGGACTGATAACCTGAGGCAGGATGATAGAGAGGTTACCACTGGATGCCAAGGATTGATTGCATTGGGCAGAGTTAGGAAGGGAAAAATCTTGGGTTGCAAGAGACTGATGGTGTGGGGCAGAGTGAGGGAGCGGGTGCCTTGGTATACCATAGACTGCATGGCACAGGGTGTAGAGAGGGCAGGGAGTGCTCCCACATACCAGGTGCTGCTTGCAATTAAAAGTATTGACAATGTCGGCCCTCTGCCAACATTGTCAGTACAAATACTGTGTATCTTTTTTATAAATTTCCTTTCAACAAAGTTAGGAAATTTAATTGCAAAAACTACATTTAGGCAGCAGGGTTGAAACACAAAGCATCACAATTAGGAAATGTGGTGTTAGGGTGAAAAATAATCCTCCTGATCCTTGGTGAATCTATGGAGTGGATTTGAATGATTATTTAATACAGCTTTGGTGTTACCCTAAACATTGGTGCCCTTACTCAAAGCACTGTCGTCTAACTAAATATCTGTACCTTGATATACCATGCCAAAGTTAGGGTAATGCCAATGCTGTGTTGAGCAATCATTCAAAACCAGAGGAACACATAGAAACATATAATTTGACATCAGGTAAGGACCACTTGGCCCACCTAGTCTGCCCAATTTTTCCCTCTGCCTATACTGTCACCGCCGACCCTACTTGAACACTGTACCATAGATTCATTATGGGTTGGGGGACATTTATTTACTCTAATATCGCATCTTCCAGGTTTTGAGACTTCACCATTACTGATGCCTAAACATAGTTTATTGCAATTAGTGTGTGCCCCCCGCCCTCCCCCGGGTAACCATATCTGGGTTCACACCCCTGTCTGATGATTGTACAGGGCCCACCTGGTTGGGGGAGTTGGGTTCTTTTTTCTCCTGCAGTATGGGGTTCATCTCAAAACAAATAAAAAATAGTGTGGTGCCTCCACCCAAACATGATAAGTGGGCCAGATGTATGCAGTACCACCCCCAGGGATGCAGTACCTGCCCACCTCCTTACACTGGACTGGACCACTCACCCAGGGGACAAGTAGTACAGTTGTTACCTTCACTAATAAACATTTCAATCAGGTTATGCAAACTGGGTGCACACACAGAAATAAAATTCAACAAATTAACAGAGCTTTCATTTAAGAAACCTGGCCTAGAAACTGGAGGAAAAGAGGGGTTTAGACAATCGCAAGTCCCCTTGAGCACTGCCACCCTATAGCAATGCCACCTGTGAGCCACTGTACTGTGGGTCACTACCACCCTCTCAGATACCACACAGTCTATAAAGCACCCGCCCAGTCAAGAAGCACAAAAAGAAATATACTACACAGGGTGCAGTAATGCTTCAGCTGGTACCAGCAGTAAAATTACTGCTTCAAGTATGACATAATAAGTAATAACCAATGACTCTGGATATCCAGGAATTACATTAGAGTCCCAGTGCAGGCCTGGTAGCTATAGTGCCTGGGTTCTATTGGTGGTGCACTTGATGAAAATTAGCAAGCTTGCAGTTTAACCCCCCCCCCCAAACAGGCCATAGTATGCTAGTACAATTTAAAGAACTAGAAATCCACTGGGCACGTGCTTAAAACCCAACTTGTAATCCAAATGCAGCATTGGTAATCCAAAACTGGAAAAGCACAAAAGACCCCAGACAGCAATGCCAGCACTCACGTGACCCACAGATGCAGCAATTTGGTTGAGGCAGGGAACAGAACTGAACACAGCAACATGTTGGGCAGCAGTCAAAAACAGGTCCCAGAAGCCTGGAGATGAAGTACTAGTTGTAGTAAAAATATTTATTTTTATACAGGATATACAAGACTTTAGATCCGAGAACCTATTTTCAAAGTCGTCCTGTTTAAACAATCAAGTTGCAAATAAATATCAAAGATATTACAATACATGCACAAGTTACACTATCGTACAAAAATACACATAGAATATCACATTTACTTAATATAAAAAATACATCATTCAATTATATGTCAGATTTCTACATCTCAATTTAACTTCTAATACCTCTTTATAAGTCACTTCATACAGGTACAAACAGTAAGAAATATATTATTCAGATCTGATTTGAATTTTGCAAGTTGTGTTACATTTCTTAGATAAGAGGGAATATTGTTTCAAATTTTTGCCACTTGGGCCTGTAGTGTCATGTATCCATATTTTGTATAAATGTTTGGGAAAGTGAGACCTCTATGTTTCACATCCCTTAATAAATAGGGATGACTCTTACAACTATAGGTCAAATCTAAAATACCTTTCATCATCCCATTGTTTAATTTGTATATAAATATTGAAGATTGTTTTTTAAACCGAATCGGTAAACTGTCCCATTTTAATGCATTGTACATGGTGCAATGATGGGTAGCAAAGTTACATTTTAGGACAAATCTTGCAATTCGATTGTATGTCTTGGTTAACTTGTCCAAATGTTTTTGTCCCGCAAAGTTATATACTATGTTACCATATTCAACTGTGGGTATAATCAACTGATTTGAAATTAACTTCCTTACTTGATAATTTAATATTCCTGATGACCTACGTAGTGCTCCAGTTCTATTGTTAACTTTCTTTATTGTGTTATCTATTTGAACTGAAAAGTATAGTTTATGATCTATCACAACACCTAAGTATTTGTACTGATTAGTAATTGACAGTATTTTCCCATCCCTCGTTAATATATCCCTGTCTTCTACTACTTTCTTTTTTGGGTTCTTATCAAAGTACATAATCTGAGTTTTCTTATCACTTAGTACAAGTTTTGAACTAGAAAACCAGTCTTGTAAAATATCAAAGTCCAACTGCAACTTTGCCATCATTTCACCATGTGATTCAGCTGATGCTAAAAGTACGGTATCATCTGCATAAAGTCTTGTGTGTGTTGTTAATTTTTGTACTTAGGTTGTTTGTGTAAATCAGGAATAGTAAAGGCCCCAGAATTGATCCTTGGGGCACACCTCTTAATATATTTCCCTCATCAGAAGACTGTCCATCAATAACTACTTGCTGTTTCCTTTGCCCTAAATAAGATTTGAACCATTGTAAGGACATAGAAGCAATTCCAATCCTCTCCATCCTCTCATACAGCAGGTGGTGCTCAACCAAATCAAAGGCTTTGGACAGGTCGACGAACACTGCACCCGTGGACTCACTCCTATCCAAGGCTGCTGCCACTTTATCCACAAAGTCCACGAGTGTAGTGCTAGTCGAATATCCTGTCCTAAAACCGTGTTGGAATTTAGACAATTTGGAATATTTTTCCAAGTAACTGCACAGCTGGCTGAACACCATCCGCTCCATTAACTTGGAAAGGATGGAGAGGATCGTGATCGGTCTATAATTCGAAGGATCATTAGAGTCATCTCCTTTAAAAATTGGAAACATTTTTGCTATCTTCCAACTAGAAGGAAAAACATTCTCCAACAAACTTTGATTAAATAGGTCTGTCAAAATTGGTGATAAAGTTTCAACTGCATCTTTAATAAATTTCAGTTCTATATTATCCATACCATGAACTGGGCCCTGATTTCCTGAAAGAACTCCTGATCCCTTACTATCCTCTGAAATCACTCCACTCAGCCGACGAGTGGTTGCTAGAGATTCCAAGGATAACTTTAAAATCTGCTGGGGCCCATGCTTTTATGTTTGCTGCCCCCCTCCCTTTGGAATTCTCTACCCCATCGGATTAGGGAGTGCACAACCATGGAGAGTTTTAAACAGGCTTTGAAATCTTTCCTTTGGGAAAAAGCTTATGGTTGTACTGTTTGCTGATTTGATTCTGTTTGGTTTTATGATGTTGACTTTTTGTATTTTATCATCTCATTGTGCTGCACCTTGATATTTGAAAGGCGCACAATAAATAAAGTATTATTTTTACTATTATTATTATGAGATTTATAATTTTTTTAATTTTTGATCTCATCTCTAACTTCTTTTATATTAATTTTCCTGAAGTAAAAGAGGGGAATATTTTCATTATTAGTTGTTTTATATTCAGGGTCGGTTCATGTAGATAAGCCAGCTGGAATGATAACATCCGGTAAAGCTATAAAGTAATGGTTTAGCAACTGAGCTGAGGCTTTCAAATCAAGGGGCTCTCCATTGTGGTTAAACATTTTTATTTGAGGCTTAGCCCTTAAAGGATTGCCTAGTTCTTTTATTAGTTTCCAGTACTGTTTAGAATCCTTAGTGGTTCAATTTTTATGTTATAACATTTTTTCCTTGCTAATCTGATTAATTTTTGGCATTCATTCCGTTTGTTTTTAAAGTTAGACCAGTCTTCCACACTTCCCTTTTTTTTTGGCTTTTTTCCAGGCTCTATCTTCAATACAAATTTTTTTCTTTAGGAATTCACTTATTCAGGGAAGATGCTTTTTCTTTATCTTAATTTTTTAAGCCTGTTATAGACTTCCAGAAATGTTTTAGAAAATTCTTCAACCCCCAAGTTTACATCAGGGATTAATTGCAACCTTTCACATTTTTTTCTTTCTAGGTCATGTACAAAGTAATCGGGATGGTAATTTTTGAAATCTCTCTTTACTATGTATTTTTCTCTTTTATTGATTTGATTAGTGTCAGTTATGACACAGTATACTGGATTATGGTCTCCCAAGTTGGGAGGAAGAATTTGGCACTTTTCAATTTTAAATCCCTTTGAGAGAAACATTAGGTCCAAAATACTACCCTGACTGTTAACCCCGGTACTTCTTGTGACTTGATTTATTATCTGGTTTACATTTAATATCTCAAAACATTTTTCCAATTTCAAACCCCTGAGTTTACCCTGGGTGGCATTAAAATCACCAATTACTATTATGTCTTTACCCTCTGGCAAAAATGCCAATTTAGATGCCAACACCCCAAACTTATCTGTATTTATCTTTGGGGGAGAATACACTATACTTATTAAAATTTGAAGTCGTTCAAACTTAACACAAAGGCATTCTATCCCTTCCAATGCTCCATGAAAAGCGACTTCCCCCAAACCCAAGTTTTCTTTAATAGATAAAAGAACCCCACCACCCCTCTTACCCCTGTCTGAGCTAAAAAGATTGTAACCAGCCAGTGATATTTCAGTGTCATGTATATTTTGGGATAACCATGATTCAGTTATACCTATCACATTGGGTTCTAAACGCTGAGTCCATAAACAAAATTCTTGCATTTTGTTAATAATACTTATCGCATTTTAAAGCATTATTATTAAGTTGTGTTTGTTATTTGTTTTAGGCCCTGGGTTAATTTCTATGTCACCCGCGAGCAGCAACACGGTACTGCAAAATTATGAATCAATTGGTCTTAAATTAAAACCCTTAATCAGAAAGCACTGAGTTCTTACTTGATTGGACAAGCTCCATTGTTTAGTAAATATATTTCTTCTTGTCCCACGAGCTGGCATGGGGCCCGAAGAAATAGTCATTAGTGACTGTACAATCTTTTCCTGCTGCCTCTCTGTAGATGAAGCAGTCTCCTGGCCTGAGCAATTAAACATTTTTAAATGGTTAACTAATACAATAAAGAAAACACAGTATACTAGACACTTCATCATAATTACAACTAGTAAACAATTTTGTAACTAATGACTTGCCTTAAAATTTACAAAGTAAAATAGGACTTTAAATAGTAATTTGAAAACAAAACTTTCCCAAGAGATGAAGTACTTCAATTTCCCTCAGATGTTCTGCACCAGCTCAGCCCTTCTCGCTCACAAATCTCAGGATGTAGCTTTCATAATGCACACCTTTCAGGCCCTAGCCCTATTGGCTTATCTCTCAGTCACAAGAGCACTACACAGTGGTTTCCCCATTCCCAAAGAGCCCAGACCCCAGAAGCATCCACCACGGTCTGACTGCCATCCAGTCAAAAGCATCCTTATACTCAGGGCATCACCCCATGGCTCCCTGTTCCTAAGGGATGGCAGGTCCCTTACCTGGCTCTAGAGCAACCTGGGTAGGATGCAGGTCTCTGTCCCCATTTGCTACACCTCAGCTGCTTCAGTATGTAGCAATGACCTGCAGGCTTGAACTCTCAGTAATTTCTTCCAACAGGTGACCATCTGGCACTGAACAGTATAAGTCCAGGATAAGGCTCACAGTGAGTTGACAGAATGAATCCTTGTAAGGGAGCACAGGATTGTTGGTATACTTACCTTATCTATAACTGCACTACACCGAGATGTGGTATCTTGGTCAGCTTCACCCGAAAGGAACATTAACGCGACGCCACTACTCCCGATGATGTAAGGTAGCAGATGTGACAGAAGGCTATCTTACCCCAAAACATGCGCTAGGAAGGATGACTGGATGGGGTTGCTGGCCGAGCTGCCCTGGTGGTGTAGAGGGGAATACCTGTGGTAACTCAGCCAGCATACTGTGACTGACCTGGGTTCTGGTCCAGGCACTGCAGTTTTAAACACTGCACCCTCCATAACTAGTTACATTTTACTCCAGGGTCTGCTCCCCCTTGGGGTTAGATATGGTTATGGGGGTGTGTGGCAGCACGGGGGGCAAAGCTCCTCGCATTTAACACTTAAATGAATGATATGCCCAAAAATCGTATGTCGGGCATGTCATTCATTTGGGGAGTAGCATTTCAGGGCAGAAAACTCGGTATGCCAAGTGTCAGCATACCAAGTTTCGGGATTACATAGTATATCCGGATTGTTGTCCTGGTTAGGCCTCTTGCTTGGTGTCAACAGCAGCAAGTCTGAACACCTCAGAGTCTCAGTCTCTCTCTCTCTCTATCTCACATTGCCACAAGCTTCTTGAGAGCCCAGAAACTTGTTTCCCTCAATTCAGTGTCTCATTGGACAGGCAGGGCTATCCATCAGTCCTTCTACCCTGTCCTGCATCATCATTGGCTCTTTAAGCCTGCTAGTCCATCAGGGAGCATCCAATTGCATCATCCTCCCCACAATTCCTTGCAGTCTGTTACTGGGTTTTCAAGCTCTTGGATTGGTCGAGCTGCAGGGTCAGGGGTCACAAAGATGGCTGCCCCCATGCTCTGCTGTAGCACTTTGGTTCAAAGTCTCTTATTTTATTATTTTCTTTTATCGCCTTTAGTATGCTGACCCCCAGGGTAGTTGCAGCCCCTCCTAAGATGCTGTTTGATTTGTCATTTAGGGCTGTGGGTGGGATGAGTCTGGAGTCAGGTGTGCTCATAACACCCGTGGAGCTAGGAGCAATGGGGAGGAGCCCCTGCACATGTGCTCCAGCTCGTCGTGTATGACTGGTGGCAGTGGAGTAATGCAGGAGATGCCAAAGTAAAGTTGCATTCCTGTTTGTCCCAGTCCACACTGCCAGGATTGGGGGACTGAAGTCAATGATATGCAGCTACAGCAGCCAAAGGAAAGGTGCAGGAGGTGTCTAGAACACTCATGCTTCTGCACTTTCCCTCCTGTTGACACACATGGTCGAGCATGAGCGAGCCAGCTGAGAGATAGAGCCCCAAGGACTTTGAAAGGGAGGGTGGCAGTCAGTAGTCAGGTAAGCCCCCTCCCGAGGAGGAGGTTACAAATGCATACAAACATCATAATGAGTACATGATCTGAAGAGGTCATTTATGTACAGTATACCAGAAACAGCAAAGGGTCTCAAACTGAACTCCCACCCTGACGGAATACAGGGCAGACTCAGCTTTCTGAACAACCATTTTCTGCTTTCTCTCAGTAAGACAGCTGTGGCTTTTTCAGATCCATATTTGATAAGTGTAGGCATTGTCATTGTTTAATTATATGTTGTAGTTTATTAATTCATAACATAATCCTAGATTATGCAGTTATTTTTTTTTATTTTGCAGTGGACTACAAGCACAGTATGCTGATTGCAGTAGGGAGAAATACCCACGTCAGGTACAGTACTGTATACTGAGCATAGGTGCCAACTCCAGGGGTGCTGAGGTGCTCAGGCACCCACAAAGTTGACTTAAGCACCCTCAATATTTTGAGGGAAGACTGCAGACAAGCATTACTAGGAAACCTGCCCATAGGAAAAATACTATCTACTGGCAGTGAGCACCCACAAAGGTTTATAAAAGTTGGCATTCCTGATACTGAGGGTCATGCTAAGGGTTACAGGATAGCAGCAGACAGTACACCTATCACCCCTCAGTGGTAAGCTGCCTTTTTGTGATCACCCAAGAGGTATTCATCAAGCACTTTTGAAACTCTGCCTTAGATGTACTTTCAGTAATATTTTTGAGTATTTCACAGACTTGCAACATGTTTGGAATGGTATGTAATGAAACAATTCCATAACACAGCATAACAATCATACTTTACATTCACTTAGCATTTATTGTTTACAGTCAAGTGACCCTGACGAGGGTAACCAGTCAGTTAAGAGCAGGGAAATTCTAAAGGGTTCCAAGGAAACTGTACAGTTGCAGCAATTGACATGGTCAGAGTTTTCCTAAAATTTCTGTGATATCACTAGGGAAATTCCCTGCCTGCCTGCCTGCACTACCACTGGAGGGCCACAAGAGAATTTCTTTTGAAATATTGCTAAATATCTGGAAATAATCTGACCATGTCAATTGTGCAACTATAGGAGACATCATGGGCAACTTGTGAAGATCAAACTTCAGGAACCCGAACAGTCTAAAGCTGTTCTGTGGCCTCTTCCTGAATTGCTCCATCAGTGCGGGAGTTCCATAGGGCTCCATTCTAGGCCCTTTGCCCTTCCCGGTATGTATAACTGACAACTTACAGTGTTTGTAATAACTCTGATGTGTTTGTATATGTCATTCATCAGGCAGAGATGCAGCCACTCAAAGGCTCTGAAAAGATTTTGATGTAATTGGAATGGATTGGGTATTGGTGGGAATTTTATCTGCACGTCCCCTTTTCTGAACAACAACATAGAGAATACTGGATGGGCAAACATGCACAACCACATGTACTGCCACAGAGGGGGTCTGATTACCTCTGCCCTTGAGAGCAAAGCTTGAGCGGTCCGAGGTACATAGATACATAGACAGTGTCAGCAAATAAGGGCCTATGGCCCACCTAGTCTGCCCATTTGAGTTTGTAACTTCAGTTTGTTTTCCTAGAACTCTGTTGTCCCTTACCTCTGACCTCCAGAATTCCTTTATGTCTAACCCATGCATTCTTAAATCCCGTGATTGTTTTAGCCCCCACCACTTCCTCAGGCAGGGTGTTCCACTGGTCCACCACCTGTTCTGTGAAGAAATTCTTCCTCACATTTCCTCTGAATCATCCTCCCTTCAACTTCTTCCCATGCCCTCTAGTCCTGGAACATCTTTTTCACTTAAAAATAGTGTATTCTTGCAACCCGTTCCTCCCTGTAAGATACTTGTATGTCTCTATCATGTCCCCTCTCTCCCTCCTCTCCTCCAGGGAGTACATATTCAATTCCTTCAACCTGTCCTCATAGGACTTGTGATGCAATCCATGTACCATCTTTGTTGCCCTCCTATGAACCTTCTCTACCCTGTCTATGTCCTTACGTAGGTAAGGTCTCCAGAACTGTACACTGTACTCCAGGTGGAACCTCACTAGTGTCTTGTATAGTGGAATCATGACCTCCCTTTTCCTGCTGGTGATGCCCCTGCCTATGCATCCCAGCATCCTATTTGCTTTACCTGCTGCCTTTTCACACTGTTTCCCTACCTTGAAGTCATCAGAGATGATAACCCCAAGATCCCTTTCCTGCTTGGTGCATGCTGTATCCTCACCTCCCAACTGATATATTGTGCCTGGGTTTTTGTGCCCCATATGCATTATCTTGCACGTCTTTGCATTGAATTTCAACTGCCAAACCCCTGACCATTCTTCAAGTTTCTGCAGGTCCTTTCTCATTCTGCCTACACCCTCTGGTGTGTCTACTCTGTTACAGAGCTTTGTGTCATCAGCGAACAGTGAAATTCTGCCTTCTAGGTCCTGTGCAATGTCACTGATGAAGATGTTGAATAGAACCGGTCCCAGCACTGATCCCTGTGGTACCCCACTAGTCACTCTTCCCTCTGTGGAGTGACAGCCATTTACCACCACCCTCTGTGTCCTGCCACCCAGCCAGTTACCTACCCACCACACTACAGTCCTGCCCACACCCATATTCCCTAGTTTGTGTAATAGTCTTCTATGTGGCACAGTGTCAAAGGCCTTGCTGAAGTCTAGATAGGCCATGTCCACTGCCCTCCCCTGATCCACCTCCCTAGTCACCCACTCAAAAAATTCAGTGAGGTTGGTCTGACATGACTTCCCCCTGGTGAAACCATGCTGCCTTGGATCCTGCAGTCCATTGACAACCAATGTTCCACCAATCTCTCCTTCAGTAATGCTTCCATGATCTTCCCCACTACCAAGGTGAGGCTGACTGGTCTATAGTTCCTCACTTCCTCTTTGTTCCCACTTTTGTATAAGGGGACTACATCTGCTGTCCTCCAGTCTTTGGGTACCTCCCCTGTGGTAGCAGCTCAGGCTGGTTGGGCATGTGACTGTCCATCCAAAATTTTTATGTTGATTGCTTACATGCGCAAGAAACATGTTGCAGCAGCTTGCTGCAGAAGCAGATTGTGGATGTGGGGCACTGTTGTGGCCAATGCCCCCACTGCCTTTGGAGGCTTGGCCCACTTTCCCCAATGGAGCAGCACGCTGCTGCTGACACTAGTTCAGCCAGCGTGCCACAACCTTGAAACATTTCAGCTGCTGCAATCAGGGGCTGCCCCATCATTGCAAGGTGAGCCATGCTGCAATGAGGGAGTGACCCGTCATTGCAGGGTGGTCCCTTGCCTTCCCCCGACCCAGTTTGCCAACAGGGAATCTAGTCCCTGTCGGTTCCTGGTGTCTGCCAAGGGGGTGCCCAATCCCCCTTGGCATCATGTCCCTTCCCCGTTTCTTTGCCGATGGGGGTGCCCAATCCCTGTCAACATGTTCCCCCCCATTTCTTCTGTGCTGAGAGGGTGCCCAATCCCTCTTGGCTCAGAAGTCCCCCCCAGTATGTGCTGACGGGGGTGCCCAATCCTTGTTGGCTCCAGTCCCCCTCACCCCAAAACACACAGGTGGCGCACTGGAAGCCCACCCCAGCATGCCAAAAGGACCTGTGAAATGAAAAACCGTCCCACGAAGTCCATTGTTTTTTTTTTACCCATGTAAAAACGAAAACAGTCCCTCACTGTCTGCGCCCCCTCCCGCAACCCTCGCCCACCCTCTGTGGACCCTGCCTTCCCACACCCCCCTCACCCAATACTTACATGCGAAGTCCAGTACGATCATCTTCGGTGGACCAGGAACATGTCTGCACTCTTCAAAGCCGACTGCGAACTGAAGAAATGCCGGTAAGCTGTATAATGGCATAAATAGGGTTTTTTTCAACTTTGCTGCATATCTCGGGCATTTTTTGGAATTTTGGCACCAAATTTTCAACATGGGGTTACTACTGGGATCCCTCCTCATGAAATCAGGTGCTGTCATGACGTTATTCAGTCCCGAAAGGCGATTTTGCGGTCACTGTGCGGAATCACCTTTCAGGACTGATTAACGAAATGACAGTGCCAGTGTTCATGAGGTGGGCTCTCAGAAAGCCTATGTTGCAAATTTGGTGGAAAAAATCCAAAAAATGACTGTTTTACGAGCATGCGTTGTGCAGTTGCTTTGCACGCTCATAACTTTGCAACTTGCAATATTTTCACTCCAGATTTTCAACATTGGCATTTTTTCACATCTCCTTATGAACAGTATAGCTGTCTTGTTTCCCATCCTGGTCGAAATATGTTTTCGCACTTCCGACGCAGAATACCATGATCGCTGTGGGAAATCAGTGTTCTGGACAGATTAAGAAAATTACAGTGACACTGTTCATGAGCAGAGGTCCTAAAATACCTATGTTGAAAATTTTGTGATGATAGTCCATCAAATGACTGTGTTACAAGCGTGTGTTGAACTGTTTCCATGCACCTTTGTAACTTCGCAAATTTGGAATATTTTCACGCCACATTTTCAACACTGGCAATTTTTCACACCTCCTTATGAACAGTACAGCTGTCATTTTTCACATCCTGTCCAAAATATGTTTTTGCACTTCTGGCGCAGAACAGCATGGTCACTGTGGGAAATCAGTGTTTGGGACAGATTAAGATTGAGCGAGTGAGAGGGGGGGAGTGACCGAGCTCAACTGAGCTCTGTCGGGACTGCTGCGGAATTCTCTGTGGGCAGAAAAGGACCCTAATGCAGGCAGGAGCCCAGTACAAAAGGGCAGCCTGCAGCGCTGGGAAAAACAGAACGAGAGAGTGAGTGAGGGAGGGGGAGTGAGCAAGCTCAATGGAGCTCTGTCAGGACTGCTGTGGATTTCTTTGTGGGCAGAAAAAGGCGTCAATGCAGGCAGGGGCCCCATACAAAAGGGCAGCCTGCAGCAGCGGGAGAAACAGAATGAGCGAGTGAGAGAGAAGGGGGGTGTGAGCGAGCTCAATGGAGCTCTATCAGAACTGCTGAAGATTTCTTTATGGGCAGAAAAAGGTGCCAATGCAGGCAGGAGCCCAGTACAGAAGGGCAGTATGCTGAGCCAGGAGAAACAGAATGAGCGAGTGAGAGAGGGGGAGTGAGAAGCCTCAGCGGAGCTCTGTCAGGACATCTGTGAACTTCTTTGTGGGCAGAAAAAGGCACCAACACAGGCAGGAGCCCAGTACAGAAGGGCAGCCTGCAGAGCTGGGAGTAAAGGAATGAGTGAGTGAAAGAGAAGGAGTGAGCGAGCTCAACACAACTCTGTCGGGAATACTGCAGATTTCTTTTTGGGCAGAAAAAGGTACCAACAGAGGCAGGAGCCCAGTACAAAAGGGCAGCCTGCAGCGTCAGGAGAAACAGAACGAGTGAGTGCGAGAGGGGGAGTGAGCGAGCTCAACGGAGCTGTGTCAGGACTGTTGCCGATTTCTTTGTGTGCAGAAAAAGGTGCCAATGCAGGCAGGAGCCCAGCACAAAATGGCAGCCTGCAGTGTCGGGAGAAACAAAATGAGCAAGTGAGAGAGGGGGATGGAGCGACCTCAACGGAGCTGTTTCAGGACTGCTGCGGATTTCTTTGTGGACAGAAAAAGGTGCCAGTGCAAGCAGAAGCCCAGTACAAAAGGGCAGCCTGCAGCGTCAGGAGAAATAGAATAAGCGAGTGAGGTGGGGGGGGTGAGCAAGCTCAATGGAGCTCTGCTGGGACTTTACAGTTGCCCACCCTCCCGCCCAGGTCCTCTGTGGTCCTATATTACAGCAGGGTCTCTGGAGTGGAGACAAAGCAATGATTGGATACTTTAGGATTGCTGTAATAATACAGATTTAGTTGTTCTGTTTCTTTCTTTAACTGAGCAGAGTAATACTTGGAGTGCAATAGGATTTCTAATTGGGCTAAGTGAAACCATATGAGAGCCGAGAACAAAAAGTATGGTAGCTGAAGGGTGAAAAACGAACAAGGAGGCTTTAGGATTGCTACACTAATACAGTATCTAACGGATGAGATTTGAGACTGAATTACCCTGGCCGGCAAGGGGTCAGTAAAGGGACTAGTGTAGGAGGGAACAGGAATTTGACTAAATAGGGGTCTAACAGTTAGAGTAGGGTACAGAACCTGGGAATCAGAGCCCGTAACATAAGATGGGGGCCAAAATGGAGCAGGTGCCACAAGTCAATAGGGTGGGTATCTTGGAAGGTTGGAGGGGTGTACAGGGTGTGGGTGTGCCATGATCCTGGACTGGGCTTGGAGGATGGAGGGTGGTGTATGGTCTGCAGATGACTGGCTAGTTTGAGGGAGGAACTGTGGAGGTTAGGGAGGAGTGTAAGTGGCAGGGCAGATGAGTATGGTAGGCATACTGGGGGGATAGGGCATGGCAAAGGGGGATGGAGGAAGAATAACTAGGTACTGAAACTGACCCCAGTATCAGAGACACTAGCAGAAAAGAGAGGAGAAGGAAGGGGGTGCCTGAGGTGAGTGCAGGGGCCTTCTGATGGGGGAGGAAGAGACGATGAGGAGTACTGGGGAGAACCAGGGGAGAGGGCACATGGCTGTGGGTAGGGAGGGACCGGGGTGGCATGGAGGGGAACACATAGAAGGGGGAACCAATAGGGGGAAGAGATGTAGGACTGGTATCAACTATGATTAGATTTGAACCTCTGCTATGGGACAGAGAGGGGGAGCAGGAACATACTGAAGGGGGAGGACAAGCGGGGCATGAGAGGGATGGCAACAGGTAGGGGAAGAGATAGCGAGGACAAAAGGGTAGAAGGGGGCTAGTAAGGAAGGAGGGGTGGTGACTGAAGGAGAGAAGGCTATGGGAAGGGGGAGGATGGGAGGGGCATCTCTATTGGGGTAGAAGGGAATGGGGATCTAAATCCGCAACAGCGGGGATAGAAGAGGGGTTGAAAATCAGCAGGGGAAGGGGGGGAGGTCGACATGGGAAGCCCAGTAGGAAGCAGTCAAGCTGGGAAGGGGTTCAAGGGGGATGGGAGGAATAAGGCAGAGAAAAGGGGTGAGGTGGAAGTAGGGGGTATAGATACAGAAGTCAAAGAGGGTGCAGTTCAGGGGGTAAAGGACAGGGAAGAATGAATACTGGGGTGGAGGAAGGGGCATTAAAAGGGAAAGGGAGTAAGGGGTGGGGGGGTACTAATCCTGGGGGATTCTATACTGAAATGGGTGAGATGGGACTGAAAGGGGGAAAGGCACAGCCGTATTTGGGTTGAAGCTGTCCCCAGATTTACTGCAGGAGGGGCAGGATGGCAGGCACTTCTCAAGCGTGCACCAAGGGGGAGGAAGAAACCTCATTTACTGTTGCATGTGAGTACAAACGACTTGGTGGGGGAGACTGTGGAAGTAGTGAGGGGTAGGTCTGAGTACTTGGGCAGGCAGTGTGAGGGGGTTGGGAAGTCGGTGGCATTCATGGAGGTACTGCCGGTACCATGTGCAAGCATGGAGAGAAAGGGTAGGCTTGAGGAGTTTGAGTGGCTGAGGGATTGGTGCCACACAAAACATTTATGGGTTAGTGACTAACTGGTGTAGGATCGGGGGGTATAGTGACTTGTACATGGGGGAGAGGATACACTGGAGCAGGAAGGGGAGGGGCGTATTAAAGGCAGCATTGCTGCCGGGCCACTGGCACTGAGGGTTGAGGAACTGGACACCACACCTCATGCTATGCCGGCGACCGGGGTTCAGATGCAAACCTGGCCTGCCAGAGGTTGGCAAGGGAGGGATAGGATTGAGCATCCGGAGGACTACTCTCCTATCCTGGGGCGGGATCCAGGGACCCACCACTCTGTATTGGTGATGACTGTGGGTGCCATTACAGTGGTGTAGTAAAGGATGGTGGACTGTGGCAGACATTGTCATGCTGTACCTAAGTGTCACTGTGTGGCCGCACACCGCAAAAGGGAGAAAAGTAGAAAATATGCTATAGTCAGGCAGCATGAGCTTCCGACCCCCCCCCCCACCTACCCTGAATGGCACCTCCTCAACTGGATCCTGCTCCAGTGGGTCAACCTGGGAAGCTCCTTACCACCCCACCACGGGGGTAATCCGTGGAGGTGAGCAGATTGGCCTGATGTCCAGGGCAGTGCTGGGGGGTCGGTTGGGATGACCAAGCTGCCCGCAGCCCAGTGAGAAAATATGTAAAAAAAAAAAAAAGCAGGATTAGAAGGGTGTATCTCTACTAAGATGGATTTAAACAAATGGCTGGGGGGGGGGCTGGGGTGGCCAAAAGACTGAAGTTGGTAGAAGTTGGTAGAAAGGTCTGGACAGTGGAGCCTGATGAGCTCACCGCCCTAGATACAGGTAAAGGCAGAGGCATAGTAACCCTGGAAGGGGTCGGGCAGAGTGGTCTGAGTGTAATACAGAAGGCACCACCACCAGGTAAGAATAAGTAGGAGAAAGGGTGTGGACTACTGGGAGCACGGACACAGGCCAAGGAGGAGAACAGTGAGGAGAAGGAGGGGTACGGGTGGAAGGTGGTCTGACTACATGGATAGAGAACTGGTTACAGGGGAGGGTGCAGAGGGTGGTGGTGGTGGGGGTAGCTCTTGGCACCCACAGCAGTGACAAGCGGGGTGCCACAGGGCTCAGTGCTTGGCCCAATGCTATTTGGGCTCTTTATCTCCGATATAGTACATGGAGTGGGGAGCAGGGTTAGTCTGTTCGCACATTATACCAAATCAAAAGCAAATAGTTACTGTAGCAGAGCCCCCTCCCCCACACACACACATATACACTCCCCGAAAAGCTGCTTAAAAGCCTGCAATTCGTTCAGGTCAGTTCCATTTTCTTACTTACTTGGGGTTCAATGCCAACAAGTCTAAAACCATGTACCTAGGGCATAGGCACCCCGATTTTAGGTATAGGATGGGGGGAGGTACTGATACTCACTAGACATGAAAAGGTCCTTGAGATTATTATATCAGAGGATCTCAAGATGGCAGTAAAGTGTGACAAGGCTATGGGCAGGGCTAATTGGATTCTGGGGTGCATATGGAGTGGCATCTCCAGTAGGAGGAGGAGGAGGGACGTTCTGCTGCCATTGTATCACTCCCTGGTATACCCCCAGCTGGAGTACTGTGTCCAGTTTTAGAGTCCACACTTCAGAAAGGACATAAGGTGGAGGTTTTCCAGAGGAGGGCGACTAAAATGGTTCAGAATTTTCACAGGAATCCCTTCAAGGAAAGGCTGAAGAATCTCAACATGTACACTCTGGAAGAGAGGAGGGTGAGAGGTGACGTGCTCAAGACCTACAAAGTATCTCACAGGGGTAAAGAGGGTACAGTTGGGGAGTTTTCTTCAAATGAGGATGAGCACCCAAATCAAGGGACATACAGTGAAGCTTGGGGGGGGGGCGCATTCAGAATAGATGTGAAGAAATATTTATTTACTGAAAGGTTGGTAGACGCCTTGAACAGACTGCCAGGAGAAGTGGTGGAAGCAAAAATTGTAGGGGGCATGAAGCATGCATGGGATAAACATAGGGGTATATTAGAAAAAGGGGAAGGAGGGGGTCAACTGAGATCAATAGGGCTATGGAAGTGGAGTAGGTTCAAGTTCATTGCAGGAAAAATCCATTAAGCAAGCTCATTCACAAGGAGGTCCTGATGGACACAGGCAAAATAAGACATGCAGTAACATATACAGGCAGGAGTTACAAGTAGGTAGAGAACACTTGGGCAGACTGGATGGGCTGAGCAGTCCTTTTCTTCTGACAAATTCTATGTTTCTATGGCATCATGTGTTAATTCAGGTGCAGTGTTTATTCAACATTTGGCCTACCATACATCCAGATGTAAGTTACAGTAAATTACCAAATTAGATGCAGCCCACTTACAGTACAATAAACAGAACCCCAGTGCTTCAAGAAGCCTTTACTCTTCATAAGGCTGCTTAAAGAGCTGGGGTTCTATTTGCAGTGTCCACACCAATATGCTGAACTTAAAATTGATGCCACATCTGAATAAGTACTTGATTTTTCCTCACTCCATTACTTCCCCACTTTGAAAACTGATTGTCCTGAGTTAGTTTTGGGCTGGCTGTGCCTCGCCTGTGTTGGAAGATGACCAATAAGCGGCACTGAAAGACATCAGACTTCACAGACTGTGAAGGCAGCTGCTCACAGACAGACATAAGGCAATTCTACTGGGGGGATAGAAGGAAGTAAGCTGTTGATTAACTAGAATCTACATCTTATTCATCAGATAGGGAAATGGGCAGACTAGGTGGGCCAAGTGGTCCTTATCTGCCTTCAAATTCTACGTTTCTATGTTTCTCACCCACCATCTTGGAAGAAGAAGAAGGCTGCAGCTGTGGCCACTGATGACTGTTCGGGTGTGGGGATGGGGGGAACAAAGGGGACAGACATAAGGAGATAAAATCATAATAAAAATTGTGAGACCTTCACCAGCTTTCTGAAATGCTTACCAGTAAAAGAACACTCTATGAAGTTTTTCAAATGGCAGCACAAGCTGGTGAGCCCTCTGTCTACCATCTGACACCAGGCACCAGCCATCATAAAATTGCCTAAAGAAGGCAGTGTGGTCATGTGGTTACTGAAATACTGGCGATTACAGATTTATAAGAACAAAAGAATATCACACAGAAGCTGGCACATATGCCTATAGCAGCTGTCTCCTGCTTCTCGGTACTTATATTTATACCCTTGAGGTACTTGAATGTTTCTATCATATTGCCTCTTTCCCTCCTCTCTTCCACTGAGTACGTATTGAAGTCCCTTAATTTCTCCTCATAAGTCTTGTGTATCAAGCTCTGTACCATCTCATTCACCTTTCTCTGGACCATCTCCAGCCTGTTAATATTCTTACGAAGGTGCGACCTCCAGAACTGCACACAGTACTCCATGTGAAGCCTGACCATGGTTTTACATAACGGCATCACTACCTCCCTCCTTATGCTGGTGATGAACCTGCCTATGCACCCCAGCATGTCACTGGCCCTCCCAGCTGCCTTACCATTTTGACATTTTCAGGTCATCTGAAATAAGAACCCAAGGTCCATTTCCTTCTTTGTGACTGTCAGCAACCCCCCAATCCTGTACCTTTCCCCAGGGTTTCTGTGTCCTAGATGCATAATTTTGCACTTTTTTGAATTAAACTTCAGTTGCCAGTCCTCAGACCATTTCTCAAGCTTCCCCAGGTCCCTCCTCATTTTCTTCACCCCATCTGGGGTATCCACTGTGCTACAGATCTTGGTGTAATCTGCAAACAGGCAGCCCTTTCCCTTCAGCCCTTCTGCAATGTCACTAATGAGGACATTGAACAGGACTGGCCCCAGGACCAATCCCTGTGGCACCCCACTGGTTATTCCCTCTCCCCAGACTGCGCCCCATTTACCACCACTCTCTGCTTCCTGTCTCTTACCCAGTTTCTAACCCACTTTACCACCCTTTCCCCTATGCCCAGCCTACTCAGCTAGTTTATTAGCCTCCTATGTGGGACGGTGTTAAAGGCTTTGCTTACATCAAGGTAAGCATTGTCCACTGCCCCACCCTGATTTACTTCCTTTGTCACCCAGTCAAAGAGATCAACCAGATTTGTCTGACATGACCTCCCCACTGTGAATCCATGTTGCCTATGGTTCTGGCTTCCGATGATTTCTAGATGCCCCACTATCCTTTTTTAACCAATATCTCCATGATCTTCCCCATTACTGAAGCGAGGATGACTGGCCTATAGTTCCCCGCCTCCTCCCTACTGCTGGATTTCTATAGAGGGACCACATGTGCCCTCCTCCAATTCTCTAGTACCACCCTTGTGTTGAATGACTCACTGAACATGGCTGCCAGAGGTAATGCTATTTCCCTTCACAGTTCTTTTAATATCCTTGGGTATATGCCATCTGGTCCCCTCGCTTTGCCCGCTGTTAATTTACTCACCTTCTGCAGGATTCTTCTGCCTATGAATGGACTATTGTCCTCCTCTTCATGCCTTTGCAAGTGCTGTGGCTCTTGCTCCTCCCCCTCTTCTGTGAATACTGAACAGAAAACATAGTGAATGTCTTGGGGGGAGGCACATGACAGTTCTTAGGCATGGTACTTTCACTTCCAAATACCAAAACAGCACATATAAGCAATCAACATTTGGCATTGACAAATGCTTGTTTATACTGTATAGTTGGTTGGTCAGGTTGTTTTAGGAGTTTAAAAAACTCTGGATGGTTGTCTGAAATGTGGAAAAACTTCTTTGGCCATCACAGCAGTTCACTTTTATTTTAAACTGCTTGGAGCCGGAGATCTTTCCATTTAAAAACGTGTGCAGTCTCTAGAGGGTTTCAGAATGCTGTTGTACCACAGAAGGGTACAGTCATGTTCCATAATCTTTAAACCGTGGTACAACAGCATTTTGAAAGGAATGGAAGGCCATACACAACATTATTGTGCTATACACCATAAAGTGATTTTTCACATGCTCTGTTTTTAGTGATTATTCCCTCTAATAAGTGAAAGCCTGCTCCTCTGTCTGTCTTGCTATTTTAAATGGAGCACCACCTATCGCTGGGAGCAGCCCTTTCATCCCTTTTTATATGCATGTAAATGATACCATTCTTCTGTATGGAGATTCATATTCTGCAACATAGAAATGGTCCCTGATGCTAATCTATTCAATGTGTCTGGATGGCTCAATGCTGAGATTTACTTTAATTTCTATAACAGAAACTGCATTCTTGCACTAAAATGATATTCTGCCTCTTTTCCTACTAACCAAACTGTATTTCTGAATAGTTCTGTATTCTAGAAAGTCAGGTCTATAAAGTATTTTGGTGTACAACCGCACAGTGCACAGTCATAACATTAACAATACTTAATCAACTGAAGCATATTAGGTACTGCCTTGATACTAAACTGTCTGTGTATTTCTCGACATACACTAAAAGAGAACTTGCAAACCTCATCTGCAAAAAGTAGCAGTAATTCAGTTAAAAATACCTTACTTGCAGCTTCTCAATGCTCTCATGGTAAGCAATATGGCTTCCTGTTGTGCAACCCTGGTTCAAGTCCTGACTCGACTTGTTGCACATTAAAGGAAAACTACACCCTTACATTTTGTAAATTTTCTTTATATCTCTACAGACAACTCTTTTCCTGTAGCTGGTGGGATACATGTTTGCCTTAGTTTGTTTTCACTGTTCATACTAGTCCCCTGTGACAATCCTGGGGGTCTCCATTTTATGGTAGTTGAAATCTCATTGCCCGTGAGAGTTGCATTAGCACATGTCACAGAACCCATTTATTCCATATATCTTTATCCTGAAGGTACAAATATCCTGATAAAACTCCCTCTGGAAACACACACATTGAATACAATTTAAAGGGAAACCCCTACATTACAACTTAGGTTGCAAAGCTATAAGGGTGTAGTTTTCCTTTAATGGCATGCAATACTATAGTTAGTAGGGCTTCTGCAGGGTTTCCTTATAAGAAATTCCAAGCGTTTGGTTTGGTCAGGCAAACTGTGATGCGAATCTGGGTGGTTCTCATTGCCTAAACCTTATGAGGCACCTCCCAGCGGAGGTGGTAGGTGCCAAACCAGTGGCAGGATTCAAGGATGCATAGGACAGATACAATGGGATCTTGAAAGGAACACAAGGTGCAGAGAGTACCAGAGATCATGTAGGGGCTGCAGTGACACAGTAGGCAGGGAAAATAGGCAGACTGGATGGGCCAAAAGGTTCTTTATCTGCCGACAACTGCAATGTTTCTATGTCTCTTACACCATAGGAGACACCCCGTGGAGGCCCTATTTATTTATTATAAATCAGTTGAGTTAGCAAGAGTGACGTATAATAAGTTTTACATATTTTTATATTTCCAAAGTTAAAGAGCAACCCTACACTTCAGCACCTGCTTTCATAAATACGATGTTTTAGCTGTGACAATTTACTAGAAAATACATTTTTTAATTTTCAATGTTCCTTTCCAAGATTTACAGGACATCTTGGTAGTCCCTCTAAAAGATCTGTATGGAAAACATTTGAAAACATCTGCCTCTCCCCTGTTAACCTCATAGTTTCTTTTGTTTCTGACATCACAGTGCTCACCATGACAACAGGCTATGATGTCACAAACAGCAACTGTGTGGTTGACAGGGGAGAGCCAGGTACATTTTGAAAGACTTGGTGAAATAAGTGCTGCATTAGCTACAATATTTGGTAGACCCAAAGCAGGGGAAAGTAAAATAGAATAACAAATAACTAGAAAGCAATAAACTTAAAACATAATTGGTGTAAATCTAGTGTTTTACACTTTTTATTATAATAGAGAGTTGCTCGTTAAATGAATTCGCCCTCTCTGGATGTGAAGGGAATGTACCACTCCCAATGTTTCCGCACGAGAGACCACAGCATGCAGGGTAACAGGTACAGTGGCTCTGTGCACTGATTGGCTGAAATCACATAAAGCAACATAAAATACAATGCAACTAACATTTAGCTCCCTGCAGTTGCGGCTCTAGCCACAAATGGTTAGCAGGGTGTAGAGCCGCCACTGGCTCCCTGGGGTGCTGGGTGGGGTTTTCAGCCCCTGCTGACCTCCCCAACCTGCTACCATCTCCCCCCAGGACTCCCCTCCTTTTGAAGTCCCCAAACTTAGCCCCCATGGTGGGGCTAGGTGAGGGAGGGCCGTCCTCCTCCCTGAATCCGGATGCAGTTTCTTTGACAGGGTCCTGGGCTGGTGGCGCAGGCTGGAGGGGATGAGCAGGGCATCCTAGTGTGCAGACCCTGATTTTCCTGTTTTCTCCTTTGGCCTGACAGCATGCAATGGTGTTGATGTGCATGCACATGGAGGCACACACGTGCTAGGCGCTGGCCCACCGCAGTGTTGTGGCACTCCCGCTGGTCTACCAACGTTCCTGCAGTGTTATAGCAGTGCAGCAAGTCCCTCCTCCCCCAGAAAGAAGAGTAGTCTGTGGATGCTCAATCCTCTCCCACCCCAGCCGACCACTGGCAACCTGAGTCCTTCACCGAACCCACATTGCTGGCACTGCAGTGAGTGAGATGCTGGTGCCTTTGCCCTCTGTGCCACTTGGGCAGCTAAAGAATGTTTTTTCACTGAGAGTTTGAGAGGGTGAGA
Organism: Neoceratodus forsteri; assembly: GCA_016271365.2. Taxonomy (NCBI): domain Eukaryota; kingdom Metazoa; phylum Chordata; order Ceratodontiformes; family Ceratodontidae; genus Neoceratodus; species Neoceratodus forsteri. Next base: position 221,689,056 of record JADMNL010000028.1, read on the forward strand.
GTCATGTAGGTGAATAGAGCATCAAGCAGAAGTGACTTCTGGTGCATCCCAAGAGGAGGCAATTGTGTGTGGGCAGAAATGTATGAAGCTGGAAGGATATGCCAGGCCATTGCATATCTCCTACATATGCAGTATAATAAATGGTTAGGCTTTTCCCCCATAGAAAAACTGTATGTTTATTTCCATAACACATACTAGTGAGTCCATATCACATGCCAATTAATCAATTCTGACATCATCAATACACTTCTTAATTATGAAATCCCATACTGACAATTTTTTACCTGAAAACTAGACCTTCATAAAAAATGGCTTCTCAACAGTTTATGTTCCTCAGTGAATACATTTTTGTAACCAACAGACTTCCATACAGAAAGGTTTTGCAACAGTTTAAGACCCCCTTCCCCAAGAAGCACATTTTAAAAATATTTCCTAAAAATGACTTTGCATATCGTTTGGGTTCATTTCACATGTACATTTTAGAAGCAACAGACTCTTAAAAATGGTGTGCCACAGTTTGGGCTCACTTAACAACAAGCACATTTTACAAGCAGCAGATGTTCCTAAAAATGTCTTTGTAAACAGTTCAGGTTCACTTACCAACTTAACAACAAGCACATTTAACAAGCAACAGAATTTTCTAAAACAGCTTTGCAAATAATTTGGTTTCACTTAGCGTCGAGCTCATTTTACAAGGAACATTCTAATATACAGTAAAAGATTTAAATGTAGCTTTCAAAACATTATTGCAATATCTCAAATAAGCAACATGAACATGCCTACTAACTGCTGGGGATTTCAGACAGTTTACAAACAGACAGAAAATCACATGGATGAGAAACAGAGTGTTCACTCACACAGCACAGAAGCTGATGGTAACCATGTTCCTCTGTCTTACAACAGATGGGGCCCGATATTCAAAATAACACAAAGTGGAGTGCAAAACTTTGCACTGCACCTTGCGATTACCTGGAGCCCAAGGATGCTGTATTCAGTCAAATAGCACACCGGTGTTATTCAACTGAATTTATGAAATGGGCAAAGGATTTCAAGCAATCTGATTGGTTGTTAGCAGTGCATTAGATGTGTCTAATGCACAGCTAAAACTAGAACCCCCATTTAGAATACGCAGTCCCATTTTATAAGCGCAATAAGCCACTCTGGGTGATGTGCATTAGACAGTGCTAATGTATGGCTAGGGGACCGGATGCACTCGGCCTGTGGCCTCATGCCTCACTACGTCCCCCAGCCATGCATTTGAACTGTCTAATGCACACCCTATCATGTCTTATTGCTTACATAGGGCCATCTCAACACAGTGCTAAGTCAAGTAGCGCAGCCCTGACATGGATCCTGAAGTACACCACCAGAGTGGATCCCACCAGAGCACTATCTGCAATATTCAAAGGGACCCACGCAAATGAACTCATTGGACATGCAAGGCACTAAGGGGCCATTTGCAAGCCCATTATGGGCTCATTTTCATGGGTAGCGAGGCAAGTTAGTGCAGTGCCGCCCCCCAATTGCCCGGTCCCAGACCTGTGTTCCTGGTGCTTAGTGGTCTCCCCTTCTGATCGCCTGCCTGTACTAAATTTAGAACTTCCCTGGTGCTAGTGGCCCCACCCCCTCAGATCACCAGCCTGTACTAAAAGTAAAGCTGCCCTGGTGCTAGTGGTCCCTCCTCCCACCAGTCACCAGCCCATAGGATAACTGACAACCCTCCCTGGTGTCTAGCGGCCCCTCCGGTACTGAACACCCCCCCAGGTGCCTTACCAGTATCCTCAGTGCCACAGGTGCACATTCAGTGACCAGAATAGTCCTCCTCACACACCTCCTTGGCCGGCCACCGTATGTGCAGGCAGGGAGTGCACATCTTATTTATAGGACAGGGTAATGCACCCTGTCCTATTAAATAAGAAGTGTGCTCCCTGCCTGGACGTACAGTTGCTGGTCATGGTGTGAGTAGGGCTGTGCTGGTCACCATATGCACACCCATGGCACCGAGGATACTGGTAAGGTGACTGGGGTGGGTGGGTGTTCGGTGCTGCTGGGGGGCAGCTAGATGCCAGGGAGGGTTGTCAGTTGTCCTTCAGGCCAGCGATTGGGGGGGGGCACTAGTACCAGAGATGTTTTACTGTTAGTACAGGTTGGTATTCGGAGGAAGAGGGGGCTCCACTAGCACCAGGGACATTTTATTGTTAGTATGGGCTGGTGATCGGAGGGAGGGGGGACCACTAGCACTAGGTATGTTTTACTGTTAGTATGGGTTGGCAGTCAGAGGGAAGGGGGACCACTAGCACCAGGGAAGTTTTTTCTGTTAGTACAGGCTGGCGATCAGAGGGGGAGGACCTCTAGCACCAGGGATGTTTTACTGTTAGTACGGGATGATGATCAGAGAAAGGGACCACTAGCACCAGGGAAGTTTTACTTTTAGTATGGGCTGTTGATTGGAGGGTGGGGGGACCACTAGCACTAGAAATGTTTTAAATTTAGTATGGGCTGGTGATTGGTGGGGGGCCACTAGGCACAAGGGCTGTTATAATTTTATTGCCTGGCTGGCGATTGGGGGAGGGGGGACCACTAGGCACCAGGGCAGTTTTAAGTTAATTTGGGGCTGGCTATCGGGGGCGGGGTTGCCACAGACCACAGGGGATGGTTGTACTCCCCCAGCGGACAACTGTCTGGTTGGCGCATTTCCTCAAGCAGCCACTAGAGCTACCTGGAGTAAGGAGGGGTTATGTTTGGTGGTATTTGCACTGCACAAGAGGACCAGGATAACTTCTTTTGCACAGCGCAAATTCACTGAATATGGTGTGTTGTGGCTATTCATGGCCAAGCCATCCCCACCTGCATACATTATGTTTTGCACAGGTACTAACCTTCTTTCCCTACACAAAGGCCCCTTTTGAATATGGGGATCTGCAGCAAACCCCAGTTTGTGTGGGCAAAGATCCCTTAGTGCCCACAAAAATTTGGAGTCTTGGGCCCATGATCTGCAAGTCTGATGACTGAGGCTGTCTCCTTCACAGTCAGCTGAAATCATTGTCTTATAGATTTACAAACCCTTCATTCCACCTGAACAGACTGAGACAGGCAATGCGCTTTGGAGAAAAATGGTCACAGTCATGTTTTGTTAAACAGTGTGTAATGAACAGTTATAGCCAAGTCAGCGTAATGTATGCAGCAAGGTAGTCATGGCTAGTCCTTATTTAAGCCAGTCATCATCATTTTTGTTTCAGTTCTGTTTGTGCTCCTGTGGACAGGCAGGGGATATACCCCCTTCTCTGAACCTAGACCACTCACCCAACATCCCCACCCAGTCACCCAGACTGGGGGGACCGCAGCTTGACCCCTGTGGCAGGGTTCCCAGAAGGGACAGACCAAGATCCACCTTTGAGGCCCTAGCTAAGGCTGCACCTGGGGCATCATTCGGGCAGAGGTCCAGGGCTGTCACCGTGTGGATGTTCCAGAGATGTTTTTGGCTTTGGTCTCCTGGAGGTGTTGACATGCAGTGATGTCAGCGCAGAGCGTGTGCACACCCACACATGCTCCACAGATGTCGACTGTTGCCTCCTCTCACTTTAGATGTGACTCCAGCCTGGGTGTCATTCATACATTGGGTAACCACAGCCACCCCCCCCAGAGGAGGAGACCAGTTCCTGAGAAACTCTATCCTCTTTTCCCAGGCTGAGTCTGATGTTCCGAGCTCATTCCTGAATGCAAGCGGATGCAGTACTGCTTATGCCAGCATGCCAGCTGCCAGTCATCATCATGATCATCACAATGACCATTCCCTTACCCCAAGGGGAACCAATTGAATATGTACAAGCCACTGTGAGGGAACCAGCTCTGGGGCATGAGAATGGCTCTGGGCCAGGTGCTAATGCGCCCCTCTCTTGTCAGAGGGTGCTGTATCCAGCAGGTAAAGCCCAAAGAGCCTATTCCTTTTACTGCCTCTTGAATGTGAATACAAGCCATCCGGGCCATCAACTGCTGCAAGCCTCAGGGTTGGTCTACCTGCAAAGATGCATGATTACCAGTTCCCCCCTCTGTACAAACTTTGTGAGACTACTGTGCCACCACTTCCGTGACTGTGACAACCTAAACCTAACCCTACCTTACTGCCTAAGGTTAATTCTTGATGGCGAAGGAGAGAACCAGAAAACCTCATGGGAAAAAACTGAGAAAATTCCTTCTTGACTACTAAGGCGATGTCCTCTAATGGGACAATGAACTCTCCAACACCTTACAAGTTTCCTGCCTTGCATTTATGAGGTGGGCTTGGGTAGTTTCTGGCCAGAGGGAAAAAGCTAGAGGAAAAACCTCACCAAAACTTTGTGAATTTATAAGCCTAAGATCCTCCCCCAAACCTTAAGCTGCCCTCCCCTAAGGAACATCTCCTACCTACCTACCCCAGTCCCTGGCATGTGTCTACCTACATAACTAACCTTCTGACTCGGGTGTTATTCAGAGCTGTTCCAACAGACAATGTCCCTCCTGCTGCAATTCTTTGCAGGCTCCCTAATTGTCTTACAGATCACAAACCCTTCCTTCCACATGAACGGACTGAAAAAGACAATGTGCATTGGAGAAAAATAGCCACAGCCATGTTTTATTAAGCAATGTGTAATGAAGAGTTACAGCCAAGTCAGCATAATGCGCACAGCAAAGTAATCATGGCAAGTCTTTCATTAAGCCAGTTATCATCATGAAAATCACAACATGCATTCCCTTTCCCACAGGGAAAGTAACTGAATGGGTGCAAGCCACCATGAGGGCACTAGCTCCAGGGTATGAGGAATGGCTCTGGGCCAGGTGCCGATGCGCTTCTCTTCTGTCAGAGGGCACTGCATCCCGCAAGTAAACCCAAAGAGGCTACCCTCTGACTGCCCCTTGAAGGGGGAACACAAGCTGTCTGGGCCCTCACCTCTTGCCAGCCTCAGGGTTGATCCACCTGCAAAGATGTGTGATTCCATGTTCCCCCCTCTCTGAACAAACCTTGCGATACTACCATGCCGACACAGGATGAGAACATCCAAAATGTCCATCCCCCCAAAAGCACTTCTCACCACTATTTTTACCAAAGCACTTTGTAGTTTATCTACAAATCTACCATTCCCTAGGCTAGACAGGTGCACACCATTGTGGCCATATAGCTGGAGTGCCTTTATCACTGTCATCATGCCTGAGGACTGACCCACCAATATTGTCCGGAAATTACCAAATTGCCATATTGATCAGTTTGCGTGATTTTTTTGTAGTTGCTCTGGGGTCTCGTGCATGCTGCCAGTGCTTTCTTTGAATAATGTGAGACCACACAATGTGCACTCAAGGCCAAGTGCATTTTAACAAGGCCAAGTCCTCTTTCATTATTTGCAATAGCTCTAATGATTTTCATTTTCCAGATCATTGCCTCCCAAGTGTAACACCGAAGTGCTGGGTGGGCCCCACCGCCAAGCTTCAGCTAGGATCCATGGCAGCAGAGTACTCCATCTCATCCCTGCCATCTCAGCCAACATACACGAGCTTGCCTGGGATCCAGAAACAGGTTCTTGTCTCCCTAGAACTGCCTTTCTCTGATGGCCATCCAGTGAATATACGAGTGCATCTAGAGCCACACTTGCTTAGGCCTGGAACTGTTTTGTCACCTGTCAAGGCACGGGGTCATAATGTCGGAAGACATTATGCCGCATGCAAAAATCACGCTGCCAGTACAGCGCAATTTCTTGCATGTGGCATAATTTTTTTTTTTTTGCCAGGGGCTCTTCCCCCACATTCCCTGTTATGGGGGTCTGCAACACTCGAAACCCCTCCAGTAAGGATTCTCAACTCCAGGGGGGTTCACCTCCAAATCGCACAAAGTGCTAAAAAAAATTAAAGTTTCTGGGACCAGGAATCAAACCTGGTCCCAGATGTAGTGCCTGGGTTCCTTGCTGCAGTGGCTCAGTCCATTGAGCCACAGCAGCTGCTTGGTGGAACCCCATCCCAGCAGACGTCTTATCCTCTGCCCGGGATAGAGCGAGTGGTGTAATACTGCACACAGCAGTATTCGCAGTATTGCACCACCCACTGTCTCATACAGCACTGTTCCGGGTTAGCGCTAATGTCGTATGCTATTAAGTGTATGACATTATGATCCAGTAGGACCTGTCAACAAACAACACAAGGGTTAGAACAAATGTGGTCTCACATATTTCTCAAAACCTGTGACTTCCAACAGCCAAGGGACTGAAGTTGATTGACTGTATGCCCTTCTGCACTGGTAGCTCCAGAATGGAGGTAGTGGATATTAAACTCCTTCGAGTCCACCCCAACCCCTCTCAAGGCCTTCCCTAACACATGTCAAAATGAAAGACAGTCAACGTGGACCCATCCTCATGGTAAAAAAGGCCAGTCCCACTGTGGTCTGCGAGTAATCTCAGACTGCACCACCACCCCTTGGTCCTTTTGTGCATCTTGCTTCTTCAGAACTAGACATATGCACAGTCCACCATCAGTACCATATCCTCGTCCACCAAGGTCACCAGTAAACCATTCGCCTTACTTGGCTACACCAGTGCTGATGCTCTAATGGCCACACAAAAGGTCACCAAGAAGGCTGTTATAAACAACCGCACCTCATAAGGTGCCAAGTACACCTACGGCAATACTCACAACACACTTTTCTGGAGCGCCAGGTTAATTGGACGCCTTCCATTCTGTTGGTTCGGGACCCCTTGATCTCACCCCTCTAACATTTTCCTGAGGGTAAAAACCCACATGGTATCTGTCTAGCCCATGACCATGAAAAACTATGCCAATCCTGCTAGATGCAGCCCCACAGACACCGGCATAGATCCGGCATAGATCATTCCTGTCTCATGTGGAGAACATATGAGCACAGCTTGGATGGGCCACCAATTATCCCACCCCTGAGCCTGCCATACACTCAAGAAATTCTCCGCTCTCCTCTGGTATGCTACCCATGTGCTGGGTGCTAGAAAAGACCTAAGCAACTCCCAGACTTCTGGGTCACCAATCCCCAGGATACCTCTCCGCCTCTGTAGTCAGCTCTTGAAATATCTGCCACTGTGAATAAAAAAGGGCATCAGCTCATCAATACTGTCATGTGTACCACTCTACACTGTATATTGAGTAGACACTTCAGTACAAAAATCTGCATAAGATTACCCTGTGGGTCCTTGCTTCCCAGCTGTTTATGGTATAAACTGTACTCCAGTATTGTCTGTCCTGAAGATCCCCTTCTTGTCCCTCAGCTGCTCCCCCATATGACTAGGGCCTCCACAATGAGAAAAATTCCAGTGGAATGATCTGAGTCAGCAACCCCTCTGCTTTCTGTGCCTGGGGCCACTGACTCATGCACTGTGCTCCCTCAAAGTAAGGCCCACAGATCCATCTGTGAACAGCCTAGCTCGTGACTAATGGCCGACTCTCACCAAATGGCCACCACATTGTAGCAATTTAAAAATGCCAGCCACACACCCAAGTCCTCCCTCAATGTTTCTGTCACCCGAATCCTATGATGAGGTCTGGTGCAACCGGATCCCACCTTTGCCACCCAACACACGAACATTCTGCCCATGAGCATGACTTTGCAAGCAAAATTAAGATGCCCAACCTTCTGCTGCAAGTCATGTAAAGCAATCTTGTGAGCCTTAACCACCTGCTCAAGAGGGCCCTAAGGATCACTAGTTTACCTTGGGGCAGCTGGAATTCCTTGGCAACTATGTCAATCTCTGCTTCTTGCCAAATGACCACCCCATTGAAACAGTTCAGAAATGCCAGCCATACACCCAGATCCTCTTTCAAGGCTAATGCCACCCATATCATGTGATGAGGCTTGGTACAACCAAAGCCCACCTGTGCCACCCACTGCATGAATCTCCTGACCGATGGGGATGACCTTACAAGCAAACTTAAGTTGCCCAGCAACCTGCTGCAGTTCACTTAAGGTGATCTTACAAGCCTTAACAACTTGAGAAGGGCCCTTTTGTTTGCCAATTTATCTTGGGGCAGCCAGGATTCCATGGCAACCGTATCAATCTCTATGCTCTATGCTCAAAAGTCGAGCCTCACACATGGCCCCTCTGTCTTTTCATGTGCCAGAGACAATCCCAGGCTGTTGCAGACCTCTTGAAAGACTTGCATTAACTGATCACAGTGCTTAGGCCCTAAGAGCATTCTGTTTCTCCTTGGACAACTGGAGTTCAGTGGCAACTGTGTTAATCTCTATGCCTAAAAAAGTCTTGTACATGGCCCTTCCATCTTCTTATAGGCCAGAGGCACTCCTAGGTTAGCACATACCACCTCAAAGGCCTCCATTAGCTGTCCATTCATTGGTGCCTGCCTGCTTGCCCTTCAAACAAAAAGTCATCCAGGTAGTGAATTGCTTTGGATTGACCTGCCCAATACATGGTGGCCCAATGAAGAAATGTGTTAAACTGCTGAAGGACAGCGCACACCGCTGCACATCTCATTGGCCTGCAATTATCTATGTAATATTGCCCCTCAGATTTCACACTCAGCAAGTCCCTGTCATCTGAATGCACCAGTAACAGCTGAAAATTGGACCCAATGTCATCCTATCCTGAGGGAGCCTAGATCACCTAACTGGGAATCTACTGTCCGAGTCTTGTGCTTCCCCACCAGTCTATTGCCCACAATAAGGGAAGGTCCAACATGTCCCATGCTCTGCCTGGCTCATTCTGTTTGCACCTTTGAAACTCTTCATCATACAGTAGCCATCCCCAACCAGGCTTACTGGCATGCATGGACATAATCCAATTGTACTAAGTCAATTGTACTAAAGAAGCTCTACAGTGCAGTGGTTTAAGGCTCTGAGCTGCCAATCTGGAGACCTGGGTTTGAATCCCACAGCCTCTGCTTGCATACTGTGTGACCCTGAGCAAGTCACTTAACTTCTCTGTACTCCCAGGTTGCACCTGTAAACAAGCTTTTAGCTTAGTGTCTCACCTGGCTAAACAATTGTAAAAAAGTCCACAGCCCTGCTGCTTTTGCCTCATTTACCTGTGGCAGCAGCATTGCAAATATTGCAGAGCTAGCCAAGCAATTTTCCCAAGTGTGCCAAATTCTAGCTTTGTCCTTTTTTTCCACCCTCTCATCTTCCTCCTTCTTGTTCTCCTCCTCTCGATCTCTGAGCCTACTGAGCAACATGAATACATCTACATACTCATCAGTTGCAATTAGCTGCTAGACCTTCTTTTTCAGATGAAAACATACAGGCTCTCCCATGCCTGACCATGGAGGGAGGAGGGGAGGAAGCTGGCATAGCCATGCAGTTCCCCTGGCAGGCCCATCATTGCCACATAGTGGCTGCCCATACCAACCAGTTCCATGCCTTGCTATTACAAGGGTGGGCTTGGATGGGTTCTGGCTGGAAGGCAAGAGCTAGAAGTAAAACCTGACCTATACTCAGGGCCCTGAGTGTTCTGCAACACTTTGTCCTGATTTCTGAGGCAGGACACCTAGGTTTCTGCAGCAGCATTTTCTGATTTCTGCAGCATGATTTATTCATTTCTGTGGCAAAATGCAGTCATGCCATTTCCTAAAATACGATTCTCTGAAGAAGCCCCAAAGGCATGGGGTGAAACGTAAGCTTGTCCTACAACTGTTCTGATACATCTGGAATGGCTGAATAAAAAACAAGTTCTTTTAGACTGAAATTTTGTTCCTGAGTCCTTATTGCAAGGGTGAGTGCTACAACTCTCAACTTCTCTAAACCGCTTATTGTTTGAAAGCACCACCATCTCAGTGCCTTCTTTTAGCTTCTACAAGTTAATCTGATTCGTTTGACACAATCTCCCTCCCATAAACCCATGCTGCCTTGCATCCTGAAGGCCATACTCATCTAGATACTCTACCTACCTTAAGTATGGTCACCACAAGCTTGCACATGATTGAGGTCAGCCTGACCAGTCTGTAATTCCCTGGGTCATCCTTGGGATTACTTTTGTGGAGGGGCACCACATGTGTCATTCTTCAGTCCTGTGGTACCATGACAGACTCATTGAACTATTGAACAGGCCCGCCAGTGGCCCCGAAAGCTTCTCTGCCAGGTCTCTCAGCACCTTTAGTAGTATGCTGTCCGGGCTTGGTGATTTGTCTGTCTTCAATGGTAGCAGCCCTTCTCTTACTCTTTTTTTTTAAACTGAATAAACTTTATTAAGATTTAAAGCATGACATAACACAAAGATCTACAATAACATATAACAACCACTACCAAACACGGCCAGACATAACAACAACCAAAAAAACCCTTCCACCCAAACATCCCTCCTCCCCTTATAAATCCTACCCACCCCTCAACCTCCAGTTTGAGAACCCTGGTATCAAAGCCATTACAGTCCTGTGGAGTGAGGAAAAAAAACAGTACATAAGGGAAAATAAAGAGGGAACGATATAAAATATACCAATGAGTGTATCATATCAAAGTAGCCTAAACTACAACAAAGTAGAGGGATGCTACATCCGACACCTGCCCAACCTAGTAAAATCCAAATATAGCCTAAACAGGATGCAAGGAAAGTAATGACAGTAATGGGTCCCATGTCTCCGTGTATACAGAGAGACAGTCAGCCATACTTACTATAATTTTTTCAGCATGTAAAGCAAACAAAATTTCTTTGCATCATCCAGATATGTAGGGACAGTGATGCAAAATAATTTCTTGGCACAAGCTGAAATATAAGCCATGTGATTACATTGCCTACCAAGTAAAGTACCTCCATGTAATCCCAGAAGGCAAACTTCTGGGAGAAATGCAGATTCTAACCCCAAAAGAGGATCCAGGTGTTGGTGTATAGAGTTCCAAAATGGTATAACCTTCTTACACTCCTGTAAAATACCACTTACTTTACCGCACCGGGTTCAAAGATAAGATGATAATTTGCCCATTCTAAATAATTTGACAGGGATATAATAAAGATTATGTAGTATTTGAAATTGCATATAATGATATCTATCCCATTTTAGGTATTTATGTACGTTTTTCCATATGCTGGGCCAATCGTTGGGGTGAACAGAGGTTTGAAGAGTTCGCTCCCAATAGACAACAGTGCTCCCTCTCTACTGGGAAGCAAGTCATAAAACTGATTATAGAAAAAAGATACAGCATGTGGAGAAGATGCTTTAGAAACCAAGCCGAGCAGCTTCTCCCCATATTCATTAGACCAAGTCCTAGGACCAAAATGGTGGAGCAGTGCATGAGAAAGTTGCAGATATTCAAAGCAACATTTAGTAGGAGCCTGGTATTTCTGTTGAAATGTTGGAAATGCAAACAAAATCCCATTGCTAGTAAGCTGAGAGGTAGAGCAACAATGGGAAGTGATCAAAATAGCTATCACAGAGGCAACAAGCCTTTGTGTGAAGCAAATCAACAAAACATAACGAAGGAAAAAAATGCTATAGTTCTCAAAAGAGGTGGCAGAGAAGGTTAAGAAGATAAGGATAGCATTCAGGAAATATAAGGAAACACAGAAGGAGCAGGTCAGAGAACTTTATCAGTTAAAGCAGAAAGAGGCAGGGAAGGCAGTCAGAATAGCAAAGGCCCAAACCGAGGAAAGGATAGCCAACTCTGTTAAGAAGGGGGATAAGACCTTTTAAAGGTATATTAGGGAGTGAAGCAAGACCAAGGGAGGGATACTGAGGCTTAATAAAGAGGAGGGAATGTGGGCAAAGGGTGACAGTGAAAAGGCAGGGATACTGAATGAATATTTCTGCTCAGTATTCACAAAGGAAGAGGAGGGAGAGGTACCTAAACCAAACAAAAGAAACGCTCTGGAGATGGGGGTCAATACCAATTCATTTACAGAAGAAAGTGTTCTGAAAGAACTAGTAAAATTGAAGGTGGACAAAGCAATGGGGCCTGATGGGATTCACCCAAGAATTCTAAAAGAACTAAGGGTATAACTAGTGACATCACTGACTACTCTCTCTTTAACAAATCATGGGAGGATGGGATGGTACCTGAGGACTGGAGAAGGGCGGATGTGAATCCTCTTCACAAAAGTGGGAGCAGGGCAGAGGCAGGAAACTACAAACCAGTTAGTTTGACCTCAGTGGTAGGGAAAATGATAGAATCACTTCTTAAGGAAAGAATTGTTGAGTATCTAGAGGCCAGAAGGGGCACAGGACCCAAGGCAGCATGGATTCACAGTGGGAAGGTCATGTCAGACGGATCTAATAGATTTCTTTGACTGGGTGACCAAAGTAGTAGACCAGGGAGGGGCTGTGGACATGGCCTACCTAGATTTTAGCAAGGCATTTGATACAGTCCCACACAAAAGATTAATAAACAAGTTAGCCAGCCTGGGAGTGGGTCCCAAGGTGGTAGCCTAGATAAAAAATTGGCTGGACAACAGGACACAAAGTGTAGTAGTAAACGGAGTCCACAGTGAAGAAAGGAGGGTTACTAGCAGGGTACCGCAGGGTTCAGTACTGGGACCAGTCCTTTTTAATGTCTTTATAAGTGACATTGCAGAGGAACTGGAAGGAAAAGTATGTCTCTTTGCAGACAACACAAAGATCTGCAACAGGGTTGATACACAAGATGGAATGGAAAGGATGAGAAGGGACTTGGCAAGGTTGGAGGAATGGTCAAATGTATGACAGCTTAGATTCAATGCAAAGAAGTGCAAGGTAATGCACCTGGGAAAAAAAACGCAGGGGAAGAGTACACAATGTGGGGTGAGATACTGACAATAATAAAAATGGAAAGGGACCTGCGGGTAATTATATCAGATGACTTAAGGTGGGCAAGCAATGTGAGAGGGCAGTAAGGAAGGCTGGGGGGATACTGGGATGCATAGGGAGAGGCATCAACAGTAGAAAACAGGAAGTTGTTATCCCTCTGTACAGACAGTTGGTGAGACCCCATCTGGAGTACTGTGTGCAGTTCTGGATACCCCATCTCTGCAAAGACATAGACAGAGTGAAGGCTGTCCAGAGGGGGCAGCAAAAATGGCGCAGGGTCTGCACCAGAAGACATACAAAGAGAGACTAAAGGAGCTTAATATGTATACCCTTGAGGAAAGAAGGAGGGGGACATGATAGAAACTTTCAAGTACCTCAAGAGAATCAACAAAGTCCAAGAGTGTAGTATCTTTTAGAAAAAGAGATGTGCAAGAACAAGAGGGCACAATTTGAAGATAGACGGGGACAGCTCAGAGGTAATGTGAGGAAGTATTTTTTCATGGAGAGGGTTGTGGATGCGTGGAACAGCCTTTCTGAGGAGGTCATGGAGTCAAGAACAGAGGGGGAATTCAAGAATGCATGTGACAGACATAAGGCAGTCCTAGTGGGGGCTAGGACAAAGTAGGCTGTTAGTTAACTAGGATGTGCAGCTTATCTGTTAGGTAGGAAAATGGGCAGACTAGGTGGGCCAAGCGGTCCTTATCTGCCATCAAATTCTGCGCTTCTGTGTTTCTATGATCCACCATCTTGATCTCTTGGTAGGGCCAAAAGCTAGAATTAATGGGTTGCCCAGCTATTTTAAAATTTGGGTTCCCTGCTATGGTTTGGAAAATATCTTTCATGGAATCAAACTGAAGAAGGGAGCACAGCTGATTGTAAGCATGAACCGATACATCATGAAGGACACAGGGAAGGGGACCGGAAAGAACGTGCAACAGGGCAGTAATATTAAGATGCCATTGGTCACACTGGGACCGCCTTCCCTCACTCTATCCTCATCTACCACCGGTTCACCAATTTTAGGGTAAAAACAAACAATGCATGGAAAGCAGGAGCGCAGGTAAAAGAGCATGATGAAGATGCGTGACGGGGAGTTGAGTCGTGCCCCCCTCAAGAGCACATGCCACATGTAGCAATGACACCCTTCCAGTGTCACCATAATTTCCCATGGAGGGGCTCCACCCTCTACACCCACCATCAAATAAATATAAACACTGCCCACCTGGCACACATTGAGGGGAAGAACAGGAGCACAGCTCTGACTCCATCCCCCATGCTCAGTGTCTGCGACGGCCAAAAAATCCCATTCGCCCACATCATGTTCGCCCTAATCCCAATGCCCACATTGCAGAGCCCTCTTCATTGCACCCTATTGATTGGATACCTCTATCACCACATCTGTGCTTCCCTCCACCCCTGCTCCTCTTCTCCCCCCGTAGGCACCAATCCATCTTTCTCCCTGATGAAGACAGAATAGAAATATTCATTCAGTACCTCTGCTTTTCCCCCATTCTCCACCCACTTATCCCCTTTCTGAAGCCTAACAACCCTGTCCTTCTTGTCCCTTTTCTCATTTATATAGCAAAAAAAGGTCTTCTTCCCCTTTTTAATTCCCTCAGCTATCTGTAGTTCCTTTTCTGCCTTAGTCCGCCAGACTACCTTACTTGCCACATTAGCCAACTTCAGGTAATTCTCTCTATCCACCTCTCTCTTGGTCTTTCTGAATTTCCTATAGGCTAACCTCTTATTCCCTACTGCCTGGGCGACCTCAGTACTAAATCAGCTGGGTGTTTTGGCCCTTGAGTTCTTCCCTTTGAGCCTAATGCACTCCTCTGTGGCAACCATTATTCCATCCTTAATGATGGACCACCTTTGTTCCACCCCCATATCTGCTCTGATGCCTGCCAGGTGCCTCATTAGCACCCCACCCATCTTCCTGAAGTCTGCCCTCCTAAAATCAAGGATTTGGGTCTCAGTGGGGATGTTTTCTCTGCTCATATCCAACCAGAACCACACTGTGCAATGGTTACTTCCACCCAGGGGCTCCTTGACCTTTATTTCTCGTATGTGCTACCCATTAGGAGGCAGTATGGTGTAGTGGTTAAGGGCACTGAGCTACAAATCTGGAGACCTGGGTTTGAATCCCACATCCCCCACTTACATACTGTATGACCCTGAGCAAGTCACTTAACTTCCTTGTACTCCCAGGTCACACCTGAAACAAGCTTTGGATTAGTGTGCCTTTTCTGGTTAAACAATTTCCCCTTCCTTCCTTCCTTCCATTTGTGAGCACTAGATCAAGGATTGTCCCCTCGCTGGTGGGTTCTGTGATGCCCTCAGTCAGGAAACTATTCTGCAACACTTCAAGGACCACCTGACTCCTGGCACATGCTGTGGATGGTACACTCTAGTCTACCTTGGCCAGGATGAAGTCTCCCACTATTACCACCTCTCCTTTCCCTGCAGTTGTCAATATTTGTGAGCTTAGTTCCCTGTCCCTTTCCTCTTCCTGGTTGGGTAGTCTGTAAGCCACCTCCAACCTCACCTTTCTCCCTCTATTGGACCGTAACTGAACCCACAGTGCTTCCACCCTCCCCTGCTCCAACTCCTCCCTCATGCATGTTATACCCTCCTTGATGTAAACCATTTGTGTATACGAAACAAAAACTAGAAAAGTGATGTGTAGTTATGCAATAATGCCATCTTGGTGCATGGGGCTAAATAGCTCATAAATCAACTCACCCTTCAGGCACATAGTGAATGAGCTTGTTAGCCACTTTCATTATTTCCTTTTCCAACATGCTTTTTCACCATATATTTTATATATCTAGTCTACTGAAGGGCTCTGCTGTGGAGCACAGTAAAGTCTGAAATTAGGTTGTTCAGATACACGAGAGTAGAATCAAATAGCACTGTAATAGAAACATTTTAATAAAATTTTACAACAAGAAAATAAAATTAACACTACTCATTGACTCTATTTACTGTAAGAAACCACTGTCCACATTCTATATACTGTATATATTCCCTGCGTTTCACATGTGCAGCATGCCTATTGCTTTTTTTCATTTATTTTTTTTATATCTCTGTTTTTCCCTCTCAGCCCTGCACTGTCACCCAACTAAATCCCCTGATACTGCAAGCCTGGAGGAGACCCCCCCATGGAGCTGTGGCTTACCCCCTAGGTGGGGATGGAGTGGGAGTTGGGGGGCCATGAGCCTTAACTCCCCCCCCCTCCCTGTTCCAGTACCTCTTGACTGCATCAGGGTCCCATATTCTCGGGTCGCGGTGCAGGTGGCAAGAGCCTATCTCCGACCCTCTCATCAGTGTCATGCTGGCCAGGCATTTTCTTGAGTACACCGCCTTCCCTCCTGGAGCTGTGATGTGTGCTTGATGCAAGGCTAAGCTGGCATCCATCACGCTCCACACCCCACATACGGTGCAGGCATGCCAATCCTCCAGCCACCACTGGAGGCCAGTCATGCACCGAGCCTTGGTTCCTCCCTCCACCCAGAGGAGATGAGTGGTGCTTGGATGCTCAAGCCTCCCCCCCCCAGCCAGCCCTCCAACAACCCGAGTCCATTCCGGAACTTGGGTCACTGGCGTCACGAACGGTAGCTAAGAATGCCTATTGTTTTTTGTGCTGAGTGTTTTGCATAGTGTGTTGCTTTTACTGCATGAGGTAAATTTATATGTGAAACGGAAAAAATACATAAACATGCAATTGATATGAGCTCCCATACCTTTTGAAAAGGATACCCTTACAAGGAATGTAGTCGAACTGAAGGGGGTAGGAATTCCATTTGTCTTGGTAGTGATGCCACTTGAAAATAAGTTGTGTATTCTGTTTTTAAATCACAGTTCAAGATCTTCTTGTGGTAATCATTTGAAATGGAAATTTACATAACCTTGGTGTTACATTATTGAACTCTAAACACTGACATTGAGACTCAAGACTCCAAATCTTGCTCCATAGGCTGGCAACCTGCCCTGCTGTTTTGTGATTCAAGCTCCTTGGCGGACAGTCCCATATATTTCACTAGCTGTATGCTAGCATAAAAATGAAGTGAATGAGGAATTCATTCTTTCCCATTCCTGCTCCCATTGCAATCTGTTAAATAACAGAGCACACCCAAGGGAGGCATTTGCATGACTGTCTCTAGCATTCCCTTGTCATGTGAAAATAAACCATTTTGCTAATCAGTGTGGAATCTAATGATTTGGGACCCAGCAACAACCAATTAAAATTTTTGTTAGACCAGATTTGTAGCATATTGGGAAAAGGGATTAGGGGAGTCAGTTACATATATGATGTCTTATTAGTGAGTTGATGGCTTGAATCCCTAAAGTAAATAAATTCAACAAAGTTATTAAAAGATTCACCAAAGTTGTGCCTTGTATATATATATATATATATATATATATATATATATGTGTGTGTGTGTGTGTGTATGTGTGTGTGTAAACCTTGCATCTCATCTGAGCATCCTGAGTAACTTACTCACTTAATAACATCCGAACTAGAATTTCGGGCAATTGCTTTACGCAGTATCGGATCCAGGATTTTATAATGGGGGTGCTGGGTGGGGTGCATACTTGAGATGCAGTTTTTTTTTATTTGTTTAATCCTTTATATTGTCTGCCATTGTCTTTTTCATTACATTGTTGAAAAAATGATACATATGCAATCTATAGTTTTGAATGTATATTTTCTTTCAGTCAGTATATTAGACTTCTTCAACAAAGTGAGATCTAGCAGCAAGAGCAAGCAAGTAAGTTACAATGGGGTGTACAGCCACCCCTTTTTGCTTTCCCCTAGATCCGCTGCTGTGCTTTAGAGCTTGTTTTACGAAAGTTCTAAAGTGTACTGAACTTAGAAATTGAAACATTCTCCTTTTCTGAGGGTTGGACTGTGGCTGAGCTGGAAGGCACATTTTATTTATGAGAATGTGAGAAAGTAAAGCATCACAGAGCACAATTTTAGGGATCCTGACTTTATTGTAGAAAGCAAGCAGGAAGGCTTCTAATATTCTACAGATGCTGAAGAAATGCCCAAGCAATGAGACAGTTTATTTTCATTTGCGGTATTTCATTCTATTATTGTGGAGAGCACTTGGGGGTAGTCAGGAAAAGAAAGAACTGCTACTTGAAAACTATGGAGGAGCCTGAAACTCTCCTTAATCTATTTATAAGTGAGCAGTGGGACAGGAATAAGAAACAGAATTTGCTTTTATACATAGCCGCACAATGTGGTAAGAGCAGTTCTACAGTGAAAAACTGAATCTATCAAATCGTGGTAAGGCACCATTAGCAAAACATTATCCAAATGAGAAAAACTATTGTTTGGATATATTTTTTCACTAATGGTTTGCCACATCACCAGTGACAGACATTTCTGCACCACAAAATGGCAAACAGAATATACCACATGGGACTGCGGTGCCTTCCATATGCACTGTATCTAAAAGCATGTTAAGGCTCAATGGGTGTATGCAAGCAAACAGAGCACCCAATAATCACTCAGTAACATTCAAACTAGAATCTCGGGCAATAGCTTTAGAGCTTGTTTTACACAGAGGGGAAGGGAATGTTAGGCAGGACACAGAGATAAGGAATTATCTTCTCCTATGTGGACATGGGATAGAAACTGGAAAACACAGAAACATGTAGAGATGGAGTCAGACCAAAGGTCCATCTATTCTGTTCCCATTATCCAAACAAGCATAGCTATTGATATTATTTGTTATTGCTATGATTTTTTTTCTCCAGGTAAAGCATACTGAGCTGAAAAAGTTTGTTTTCAGCTGCATCTTTGGGGAAGGGGCAAAACTGAGATAAACACAGATTCAGCCATCAAGCCACACACCCAGTAGAGTACATATAAAGTGCAACCACCAAAAATAAATGGAAACAGTGAGTATGCTGTTTCAAAAAGAAAAAACAGTTAACCACTGTAAAATCAGATAATTATAGAGCTGAGGAGAGGGAAACGATAGGGTGGAGGAAGGGGATGAGAAAGACAGGGAGACAGAGTTATGCAAAAGAGTAGGTTTAGGTAGTGTATTCATGGACCAGAACTTTCATAAGTAAGAGTGCATATGTTGAGGGGGGACTTAGACCAGAGAAGGGAGAGCATGATGGAGAAAGCTGCCTTGTCTGATAAGGATTTGGGTTGGGGATGGGAGAAGGAGAAGCATCATAGTAACTCAGTAGTTTGAAGTTGCCCAGGACTTTGGGTCCATCAGGACAGGCTCCCTCCTGCCACTCCATAAGAGGAATTTTAAAAGCATGCTATGTAAACATGTACTAATTTATAGAACTATAGTCTCTCAGCATATTGAACTTCCACCTGGGCAGGCTCCCCAATGTAGTTATTTTAAGTCAGGGGGGTTCAGCTGCACATCCCCCCTTAACGGGAGGTGTGGGGGACAGAGCCCACTGCAAAAAGTAGACTGTTTTTTGTTTGTTGAATGAGGTGGGAGCGCTCGCTGTTTTTGCTGAGCACCATCATTCACCACCTTATTTTTACATTCGCTGATTTGTATGCACAGAAGTTGACCGTGCTGTTATTGACTTTGGCATTTTCACCCCATGCCATGACATAGACAACCTGAAGCTGACATCAAGTATGGAAGCACATGGTATGCCTCTACCATGGTCAGTATCTGGGCTTAAGCTTTCTCCAGGTTTTTTCCTCCTTTAGTCTCCACCACGGGGAAAGTCATGCATGTTTTACTTTGGTGGGGTGACCAGAAAGGTGGGTACACCAGGAAGGGGGGAAAAGATGAGGGAAAGCCACAGCAGGGAAAGTAGGTGGTAGGGGAAAGGTGTAACCACTGGTTTGGTGGTTGAAACCTACAGAACATCTTTAGGATACATGCTCGCTGCAAAATGTGGTGAAAAAGTTCAAACAAATACCATGTAAATATTCAAAAACAGAATTTCACAGCTAATTCTCCTTGTATATTCTCATGTTATTTAAAAAACTTGCTCAGAATATTGAGTTTATTGGGCTATTATGAAATGCTTACAAGTAGTAATAGCTGTGGGTAATTAATATAATATCTTTCAGTTATGTTGGTATTATTCTTGGGTGTATTGGTTTTAATATAT
Organism: Neoceratodus forsteri; assembly: GCA_016271365.2. Classification (NCBI taxonomy): domain Eukaryota; kingdom Metazoa; phylum Chordata; order Ceratodontiformes; family Ceratodontidae; genus Neoceratodus; species Neoceratodus forsteri. The sequence goes on from JADMNL010000028.1 coordinate 221,708,880, forward strand.
AAGGTGCTACCCCTAAAATGGGAAGAGACTATTTGTTATGTAGCTGAGGGACATTTTGAATGTGTGCTAAGTGATTCATTTCTAAGGGGGTGTTCCTTCTTTTTAGTGTGGCTATTTCTATATAGACCCTAAAGGGATTTGCTCTGAACCTCCCTAGTCCCTGGAATGAAATACAAATACTTTCCATTAAAATATTCCTCAGTGCCTACAACAAAGCTCTGACTGTAGAGTCAGTGTACATCCCGCTCAAGTCTAAGTCAATGGGCCTAAACTCTATTCTTAATTGCGTACACGATTTAAAATATAACATCCGAGAGCATAATGTTAGGTGATTTTAACACAAACTGGCTATCGCCTAACACAAGTAACTACAAAGATGCCTTGGCCGCAGTTAATTTCTCACAATTGGTCCAGTCGCCTACAAGGACCAATTATAAAACTGGCTGTCGTACTCTACAGGAATGGGTGCTCACAAACCGCCATGACCATATTACACACACTGAAGTCCTTCTCCCAGGTCAAATAAATGTGTTAGACCTCCAGCAAAAATCATTAATAGTAGAGTCTTGCCCAAGGGCACGTGGAGCCACTAAAATCTTTGCTGCGACAACAAGACTGGTCACAAATCGATTTCACTGTCGACATAGACTCCACCCTAGAATTCTTTATCACAATCTTTAACAAAGCCTGTGACACTCATGCACCCTTCAAAAAGAGGAAAATCAGGGGGAACCAACACCCTATGGGTTGCATACAATCTCCAGCAACAAATTAAATCACGTGACCAATTGTGGTATAAGGCAAGGGCTACTGGCAGGCCAGTAAATGTTCAGGCATATAAAACTGCCAGGAATGCCTGTACCTGGGCTATTTGTTCTGAAAAAGCAAGTTACTACAGGAGTACTCTAGGTAATACCTGGAAAGATGGAAGGAAACTTTGGAACAATCTAAAAGAAATTACAGGTGAAGACTCTAGGACCATGCCCTCCATGCTTAACATTTACGGTACTATAACTCTGGACCCCACTGTTATTGCTAATACTTTCAACTCCACCTTTACTGACCTCAGCCAAGTACTTACATCAAATTTCTTAGATCCCACCACTAGTGCCGATACCACTGCCAAACCACATCCAGAGTGTGTGCATCCCCCTTTCTATTTTAAAACTGTAACCAAGAGTGAAGCCAAAAAATGCTTACTCAGGGTACTCAGGTGGTCTAGAACTAGCAGTGATACACTTGATTTGAAGCTCATCGCTTGATGTAGTCACATCCCTCCCTTACCAAGATTATCAACAAGTCACTCACACTCTCCCAATTCCCCTACAAATGGAAGCGAGTCCTGGTGATCCCCATCCACAAAAGCAGAGACTGGACCTACCATGGTAATTACAGGCCTATCTCCATTCTCCCAATATTGAAAGCACTCAAAAGAATTATTGCAGACCAGCTGTTTGAGTACATGAAGAAATACAATCTGCAATGTACTCAACAGCATGGCTTTCGTAAAAGGCACAGCACCACTTTTGCACATCTCAAATTCATGGGCTATATTCATCAGGCGCTGGACCAGGGCCAACTCATTGGCATTACTTTTATTGACCTATCTAAAGCATTTGACACGGTTAATCACCTGCTGCTGATTGACCAGCTATCAGCGCTAGGCCTATCAACTGACATCATAAGATGATTTACCAGTTACCTCACTGACTGCTCACTGCAGGTCAAGATAGGAGATGCCCTCTCCACTAAGCTGCCTGTCCACTCTGGAGTATCCTAAGGATCAATCTTGGGACTGTTGCTCTTTAGCATATTTCTAAACAACCTCCCTGCCTACTGTCCAGTACAAATTATTCTGTATGCTGATGACATGGTCATATTCACTAAGAACCCAAACCCCACCCAACTGGAGAGCCAGCTCCAAAAAAGCTTTGCAGCTGTCGAGGACTGGTTTCTTGTACAGAAGCTAGTACTCAACTACAAAAAAAAAACAAGTCTATGCTTTTTCATGGCATGCACAATAAACATAAAACTAAACAGTTGGCTGTCGATAATAGGTCTGGCATGACTCTCAAGCAGACACACACATTTTAGTACCTTGGCATCACATTGGACAGTACACTGTCCTATTCTGCTCATATTAACCTAGTCGTCAAATCTGTGAATTTACGTATTGGGCTCCTCTATAAACATAAACATTGCCCTACTCTTGAAGCCCTTCAACAGGCAATCCAAAGCTAAATGGTTTCAATAATAGACTACAGGCTTGTGATTTATGGATCTGCAACAAACATAAATTGAAGATGTATCTCTATTGCTCTGAACAAGGCCTGCTGACTTCTAACTGGGGCTGCTACTCAGATGCACACCTGCAATCTTTATGAGCAGGCAAATTGGCTCCAACTGCAGGGTAGAATATCTTATCATGCCTGCCTTGTAGTAAAGAAGGCCACCTTTGCTCTTTTGCCCCCTGGGGTATGGAATCTCCTCAGCTCTTCCTGCAACACATGACACACCAGGAGTGCCAATAGTCTCACCCTCCAAATCCTTCACTGTCGTACAACTCAAGGGCAGATGTCATTTGCTATCAGATCCCCAAAATTGTTCAGCTCTCTACACAATGATATCACAAATGCAGCCACCCTTGGCTCATTTAATTGCAAGCTTTGTGAGCCTCTTGTGGCTCATGCCTCCTGTAATTGTTTTGCCTAGACCAATGAGTACTCACTTTAACTAGCCTATACCACTTCCCATACTTCCTACCCATCCCATTTCTTGTCAGTGGCATGTATTGCTCCTGCCCACTGAATCGTTATTCTCGCTTTTTTGTTGACAAGGCCTCCTGGCTGCTCCCCCACTGTACAGTTTTCATTAAAACTCTTTCCTCTCACATCTAACCTAGTACAGATCTATTTCTCTACTCCTTGCCTTCTTTGCTTTGTTTTAAGAATGTCTCTGTTCATTTATTGTATGTTGTACTCACTGTTGTTCTTTATGTTTTAATGGTGTACCATGTGTTGATTTTTTCTATACTTCTCACCCACTATGTATTATGATGTACTAAGATGTGGAACCTATGTAAAAGAGCCCTTGGCTCAAAGGTGTTAATCCGAAATGTGAATAAATAAAAATAAATAAATAAATAAATATGTCATGTTTTGCTTGTGGCACGTGCATGTATTTCTCTTTGAGTGTAATTTGTAATAAGCGTAAGTTTATGTAAATGTTTGCAATGTGCTGTGTATACCTGTAAGGTGTTTTGTTAGTGTGTTATGTGTCTGTAATGTGTGACATGATTTTTGCATTGTATACCTTCAGCCCTCAATTGACTGCACTTAACATACTGCTATGACTAGCTCCATGTCCATGAGAATCTATGGAAAGCTGTAGGCAAGACATTTGAAAGAGCACTCACCTATATCAGCCAATTTGTTTTAATAATTTAAAAATCTAGATCTGATCTTGAGAATATCCTTATCAGGATCACATATAGTATTTCCAGTTATTGGCACTCGTATGATGCCAAAGGTGTTCTGTTTATCAGATTTAGTATTGTGTTACCATTAAATTGTGCTTATTTATAATGAAATTGCAATACACCATATTTTCCTAATAATAGTGCCCTTATTGGGATAACATTATAATGAATGTTTTGTACTAGTTTAATGTTTTCCTACAGGATGTGACTATAAAGTGAAATTTAGGGGTTAGACTCTGGTGAAGGGTTATGTATCAATACTTACGATCAGATTTATACATATCACTAATAAACAATGTTTTAAAATGATTCCATTATATATTAAGCAATTAGAAGTGGCATTGGCTCACTCCAATGACATCAGGCCGCGTGATGCTGGCACCATTTTATGATCTGAGTGGCAGCGCCTGACCTTCTAGCAGTTGTTTACATTTTCAGCTATGTTCCAACTGTGACAAAACCATGTTGACCCTTAACATTTAAGGTATATACTTACATGACCTGTTACAGCTGCCCTTAGATTCTATCTCCATGGGAGATTTTATAGAATGATGGCCCCCAACAAATCCTTGTTAAGTTGTCCTTTAAGGACAATACAAATGAACTAGGGGATCCTATTGAACCTTGCCATGTGACCAAGATGCTCCAACATTAAACTATTATGGCAGTTTTGTGAATGAGTTAGGGTCTCAGTTGAGAACCAAGTAAAACCTGTAATAAGTATGTATTACCAACTTATACATTTATACCATTACAGCACTTAATGTAGGTGGGCAAACTAGTAAACACCTTGGTAATCTGCACATTTGAGTTTTGGCAATGTTTTCCACAATGAGTTCTGGTGCTGCTGTTCCATCCCCGCTCCAGGCTTGGCCTATGAACGTGAGTGCCCTTTTGATCATGTAAATGTACTCTGAAAATTGCCTTTTTGACCACAGGTCCTATTATGTAATTATCTATCAAAAAAGTAAGTTTAATGATGAGTGTTTGATTAACTAAGCTTTTTTTTTCTATATGGATAAATCCTAAGGAAGGCCTATAGTCAAGCAATTGGTAATGACTTAATTTTCTATTTTCAGTGTGCATTCACTCGAAACTTTTGCTTGATGTGTAGCCACCCCATTGATACAATACTCTTTTGTTGTGTTTTATAAAAAATATACTGCTGACATTGCTACATTGTTACATGCTTTTTCTGTAGGAAGGCAGGAGAACATTTGTGACGCAGAATGGAGAAATGCAAACCTTAAGGACAGCATTACATTTGCTGTCTGTGGAACTTTAAGTATGGCACAAAATATTAGTTAACCAGTTTCATAAGTTTCACAAATGAATGCCACGGGAGCTGTCCTTGTTGACTTGGCTTATTATTTTGATTGCAGCTATAAATACCTTTATGTTTTAATAATACTAATAATAATAATATACCTTGGAAAGATCAGATGTAAATGTATCCTACACAACTAAATAACCTTCATTTGAACTGAAGGGGCTGGGATTGTGCAAGCAGAGTTCAGGGAATTGGGGAGGTGTCTAAGGCAAGTAGCATGCATGGTGGCTTTCACTGAGGTGCTGCCAGTGTAGGACCGAGGGAAAAATAGGGTACTGCATAGCAGGAACTTCAACTCATAGTTGAAGGAATGTTGCAGAGAAGAGGGGTTCAGCTACACTGGACACTGGTGACCAACCTGGAGGGATATTAGCCTATGTGATGGACTACATGTTTCTGGGAGGAGAAACAGTCCTCAGTGGATGATTGAAAGGTTACTTTGATGAACATTTAAACTTGCTGAAGGGGGTGGCGGAAAGACAAAAGAAGGCATGAACTGCTCCCCCAACAGAGAATGAAACAATATGAAGGGAGGATCTGTGGGGAGGGAAATCCCTCAGGAAGCAGGATAATGGGAACAGCAGTGAAGCAGAGATCAAGGGGATGGGAATAGGAGTTTCAAAAAAGAGAGGAAAAGGAGGCGGGGCACAAGGGGAGGAAGGCGGTTGCAGGCAGAATGGGAACATGGTGTGAAGGGTCTTGTATGCAAATGTAAGGAGTCTTGGAAATAAAACTCCAGACCTAGAGGCCATTACAGCAGAGGCAGACCTGGATAGTGTGGTCCTTACTAAGTTATGCTGCAGACAGCAATAACTGGGCCATGGCCATACCCCAGGCTATACTCAGTTTAGAAAGGATAGAGTGGGGAGGAAAAAAGGAAGGGTTGTGTTGTATATAAGGGAGGGTATCAATGCAACAGAAATGTAAGGGAACCAGAGAGAGAGAAGAAGGGGTTGGAGGGACTGTGAGTCCCTGGGGACAGGAGCTGGAGTCACTATTCGAACTGGTGTGATTTACAGACCTCCAACACAGGGGCAGGAACTGGATATGGCACTGGGGAAGCCATCAGCACAATGGCAGAAAAAGGGGAGATGCTGCTGGTGGGGGACTTCAATCTGCTGCATGTTGATAGGAGTCTCCTGGACACAGCCCCAGCTAGAAGTAGGGACATTCTAGACTCCTTGCAAGGGGCATTTCTCAGGCAACTAGTCAGGGAACCCAACCCACTAATGATGGGGCAATATTTGACCTAGAACTCACAAACAGAGGCAGAATTGTAGACGTCAAGGTGGAAGACCACCTGGGGACCAACGATCACTGTATAGTGTGGTTCAACATAAGAATGGCAGCAGAAGCAAACAACACAAGGACAAGGGTCCTGGACTACAGGAGGACAGATTTAAAAAAAAATGGATAAATGCATCAGAGATGCCCTAATAGGGGGAAGTCCTGCGAGATGAGGAGGAACAGTGGGTCAAATTAAGAGATGGCAGAGTGAAGACAACAAAAGTCTTCACAAAGGAAGAGAACAAAAACAGGAGGGAAAAAAAGAGACCACTATGGTTCTCAAGGGAAGTGGCTGCAAAGTTTAAGACTAAAAGGTAGCATTTAGGAGGTACAAAAAGATGCAGAGAGAAGAGGATAGGGAGGTGTACCAGGTAAATCAAAGGGAAACAAGGAAGACAGTAAGGGATGCAAAGGCATGAACTGAAGAAAGGACAGCCAAAGGGTAGCCAAAGGGGACAAGACCCTTTTTAGGTACATAAGTTAAAAAAGGAAGGCAAGGGGAGGGATTGTGCACTTAAGAAGGGCAGTGGAAGACTGCACAGAAGAGGATCAGGACAAAGCAGATATCCTGAACTAATACTTCTGTTCAGTCTTTAAAGTGAAAGGGAAGGGGGGTGGCCCACATAAAAGCAGCAGAAACACAGGGGGGAAAGAGATAGACACATGTCCATTCACAGAGGAAAGAGTTCTGAAAGGCTTACGGATTTTAAAGAGAATAAATCTATGGGGCTGGACAAGGTGCACCAAAGGGTGATGAGGGAGCTCAGGGAAGTACTGACTACACCTCTGACAGCAACTCCCTGGAAACAGGAGTGGTACTAGAGGACTGGGGAAGGGCAGATGTAGCTCCACTTCATGAAAGCGGCAGCAGGGAGGAGGCTGGCAGCTAAAGGCTGGTCAGTCTGACATCAGTGGTGGGGAAGTTAACGGAGACACTTTTAAAGGTAAGGCTTGTGGAGAATCTTGAATCCAGTGAGGTTACAAGACCTGAGGCAGCACAAATTCACGGGGGGAGAAGTCAAGTCAGATGAACCTGATTGATTTCTTTGACTGGGTGACCAGGAAAATAGAGCAGGGTGGAGCAGTGGACGTGGCCTACTAATACTTCGGCAAGGCATTTAACACTACCACATAGGAGGCTCATAAGGAAACTGGGCAGTTTGGGGACGGGTTCTAAGGTGGTAAACTGGGTACAAAATTGGTTGATGGATAGGCAACAGAGGGGGTGGTAAATGGTACTCACTCGTGGGAGGGGAGATTGACCAGCGGGGTACCTCTTGGCTCAGTACTGGAACTAATCCTCTTTAATGTCTTTATAAGTGAATTTGCAGAAGAGCTGGAAGGGAAGGTATGTCTCTGAAGATAACACCAAAATCTGCAATAGGGTAGAGACTCCAGAGGGCGTGGAGAGAATGTGTCAAGACCTAAGAAAACTCAAGGAGTGGTCAAGGGTATTGTAGCTGGGTTTCAATACGAAAAAGTGCAAAATCATGCACCTAGGGCATGGAAACCCAGAGGCGGAATATAAGATTGGAAATGAGGCACTGACAGTCATTAAACAGGAAAGGGACCTTGGAGTATTCATATCAGATAACCTCAAGGCAGCAAAACAATGTGACAAGGCAATAGGTGAGCCAGTAGGATTCTGGGGTGCATAGGGAGGGATTTCACCAGTAGAGGGAGAAATGTAGTGTTACCACTTTACAGATCGTTGGTGAGACTCCACCTGGAGTACTGTGCCCAGTTCTGGAGACCACATCTCAGGAAGGACATAGATAGGATCGAGGTTGTCTGGAGGGGGCAACCAAAAGGGTACAGGGGCTGCATCAGAAGCTGTCTGAGGAGAGACTGAGGTATTTCAATATGCACAGCCTGGAAGAGAGGAGGGTGAGGAGGGACATGATAGAGACCTATAAATACCTCACAGGGTAACATAGAAACATAGAATTTGATGGCAGATAAGGACCGCTTGGCCCACCCAGTCTGCCCATTTTCCTACCTGATGGATAAGCTGCAGATTTTAGTTAATCAACAGCTTACTTCCTCCTGCCCCCCACTTGAATTGCCTTATGCCTGTCCCATGCATTCTTGAATTCTCCTACTGTTCCTGATTCCACAACCTCCTCAAGAAGGCTGTTCCATGCATCCACAACTCTCTCTGTGAAAAAATACTTTCTAACATTACCTCTGAGTCATCCCCCCTCTATCTTCAAATTGTGTCCCCTTGTTCTTGCACATCTCTTCTTCTGAAAGATACTACCCTCTTGTACCTTGTTAATTCCCTTGAGATACTTGAAAGTTTCTATCATGTTCCCCCTCTCCCTCCTTTCCTCAAGGGTATACATATTAAGCTGCTTTAATCTCTCCTCGTAAGTCTTCTGGTGCAGATCTTGCACCATTTTGGTTGCCCTCCTTTGAACAGCCTCCACTCTGTCTATGTCTTTGTAGAGGTGGGGTCTCCAGAATTGCACGCAGTACTCCAGATGGGGTCTCACTAACTGTCTGTAGAGAGGGATAACAACTTCCTGTTTTCTACTGTTGATGCCTCTCCCTATGCATCCCAATATCCCCCCAGCCCTCCTTACTGCCTTTTCACATTGCTTGCCCACCTTTAGGTCATCTGATATAATTACTCCTAGGTCTCTTTCAGTTTTTATTGTTGTTATTAACTCACCCCCCATTGTGTACTCTTCCCCTGGGTTTTTGTTTCCCAGATGCATTACCTTGCACTTCTTTGCATTAAATCTGAGCTGCCACGTATTTGACCATTCCTCCAACCTTGCCAAGTCCCTTTTCATTCTTTCCACCCCACCTTATGTATCAACCCTGTTGCAGATCTTTGTATCATCTGCAAAGAGGCATACCTTTCCTTCCAGGTGCTCTCCAATGTCACTTATAAAGATATTAAAGAGGACTAGTCCCAGTACCGAACCCTGCAGTACCCCCGATAGTCACCCTCCTTTCTTCACTGTGGACTCCGTTTACTATTACCCTTTGTGTCCTGTTGTTCAGCCAGTTTTTTATCCAGGCTACCACCTTGGGACCCACTCCAAGGCTGGCTAACTTGTATATTAATCTTTTGTGTGAGACTGTGTCGAATGCCTTGCTAAAATCTAGGTAGGCCATATCCACAGCCCCTCCCTGGTCTACTACTTTGGTCACCCAGTCAAAGAAATCTATTAGATCCATCTGACATGACCTTCCCACTGTGAACCCATGTTGTCTTGGGTCCTGTACCCCACTGGCTTCTAGGTACTCAACAATTCTTTCCTTCAGAAGTGATTCTATCATTTCCCTACCACTGAGGTCAAACTAACTGGTCTAGTTTCCTGCCTCTGCCCTACTCCCACCTTTGTGAAGTGGAATCACATTTGCCCTCCTCCTGTCCTCAGGTACCACACCATCCTCCCATGATTTGTTAAAGAGAGTAGTCAGTGGTGTTACTAGTACTACCCTTAATTCTTTTAGTATTCTTGGGTGAATCCCATCAGGCCCCATTGCTTTGTCCACCCTCAGTTTCAAGAGTTCTTTCAAAACCCTTTCTTCTGTGAATGGACTGGTATCGACCCCCTATTCAGAGTTTCTCCCTTGTTTGGTTTAGGCACCTCCCCCTCCTCATCCATTGTGAATACTGAGCAGAAATATTCATTCAGTATCCCTGCATTTTCACTGTCACCCTCTGCCCACATTCCCTTCCCTTTATTAAGTCTCTGTATCCCTCCCTTGGTAAATAAGGTACAGGAGAGAAGAAGTTTTCAAAGAAGGTGCACAAGAAGAAGAGTGCATGCAATGTAGCTAGAATGGGGAAATTTAGGAGTGATGTGAGGAAGTACCTCTTCACTGAAAGAGTGGTGGATTCCTGGAACAGTCTTTCTGGAGAAGCGGGGGAAGGGACAGTGGTGGGATTCAAGCATGCATGGGATAGCAACAAAGGAATCTTGGTAGAAAATGGAGGAGGGGGATAGCCAGAGATCAGGTAGGGTCTGTAGTGAAAGGGTAGGCCAGGACAAATGGGCAGACTGGGTAGGCCAAGCAGTCCTTATCTGCCAACAGATTCTATGTTTCTATGTTTCTGTGCATGATACTTTTCTGGGTTCTAAGTGCACATGGGAACTAGCACAGTGGCTTCCTCCACTTACATTACCAAGTTCAGAGTTCTGTAGATTTACTAACATAAAGCATATGTGCTCCAGCTCTCCCTGGGACAGAACTATTGATAGAAAAAAGCATACCACTGGAGATTAGCAGATACCATTTACCGATCACTAAATAGTACCTGACTGTCAGTTTTGCTACAGGAGGTAATAATCAGGATAGTTAGCTATCTGACCTGGGCACCCAAATGGAAGTAACTATTCCAATCTGTAGTTAAGCTGATTATCCAAGGAGAATAGAAATCTTTTGATGTAACAGTCCTGATTAAGTGGTTTTCCATGTAGAGTGGCTTGACTTAATTGCAACTATCTTATCAGTCCTTTTCAAATGGAATGTAAACAGGTCAAGAATAAATGTTGTATAACCACTGAATAATATCCCTATCTCTGTTGTTGGCTGTTGTTATTATTGTGATTGTGTTACTGCTCCCATCCTTGTACTGCATTACTTCTTCTCTTTTGTTGACTTTGCTTTCCTGATGTAATTGTCACATTTACCCAAGGCTGTTCTAAGTTGTTCTTGCTGCTGTTACTGTATTGTTCTATAGCCCCGCTCCAAGCTCATGCCTGAAAACAGTCATCTGCATACAGAGGGTACTTATCTGGAAAACAAAATAAATAAATAGCATGATCCAACAGATGGCATCCAGAGTTCAAAACCTGATAACCTTAATAATTTGCATATATGCAAATGTCTGTATTAACTTTGTCCAAAAAACTTGTGCTTGTTACTACAGTGTTTTGTTGTATGGATGATTATGAAACTTGAAACTGTAGTATAATGTTGCTTGCCGGTTTGTACCCCTTCCCCAGATCAGGCTTGAAAACAGGGGCCGGATTTTCAAAAGTTGCTGAATGCCGCAAGGCCCGGGTGTGCTGAACACATGGCACACGGAGCTTGAGGCATTCTCCCAGTGGGTGATGGGATTTTCTATCCTATGCACCAATTCATGTAAGTTAGACCAGCTTTTTCTGGTCTAGCTTATGGCAATCCCGGGTACCCTTTTTTACATGGCTTGCAACAAGTATTTGGCATAAACTGCTGTAAATCACGTAAACTGTTGCAACTGCACCCGATTTACTAAAATCAGGTTGATTTGCAGCAAAGCTGTTTAGCACAGCTGTGCTAAAAAGAGGGTTGGATGCAGGGCTCGATGCAAGCCCTGCATCCTCCTTTGAATGTCAAGCCCATGGTGTTATAGCAGCAGTATTTGTCTGTGGAAAAACAATTAATATATACCTTTTAGTAGTGCTAAGTACTATATTGCTGGCAAAAACATTTATTTATTTGAGGTTCGGATAACACCTTTGAGCACAAGTGCTCTTTTCCAAAGGTTATACATCAGTAACAAACAAATATACGAAACACTAACACAGGAGGCACATCAGTGACAAATAAAAACATTTGACTAGGTACAGTATAAACTACAGGATTTTCTCTAGTTCAAGAGGAGCCAGGTCAAGTACAGTCAATGCAAACAAGTTAATGTATGCATGTTTATTTTCATTGTATTTCATTCCAGAACTTAGATATGATGTTTTTAATTTTTGTAAAGTTCATGTTCTTGCCATGCCCATTAACAAAAAAAAAAAAAGAAACAGCAAACATCTTTTTCTTTTTTAGACTGTTTATGCTCCTACCTGCTGGGGCATCTCTCTGGAATCCACGCTCGTCACTGGTGCACCTAACCACCCACCTGAACCGTTCCGCCTGACTACTGCATCGGGTTCAGGATTCCTGCCACTTTGCACCCCTCAGAGCGGCCCAGAACCCCCAAGGGAGTTGTCGGGTTTCTACAGCTGACATTGGGCATGTGGTTCTGTCACCTCCCAGAAGGTGGGGGTTTTACTTCATGCCCCTCGTCCCGCCCCCAGAGCTTGAACATGCAATGACATCTGGAGATGTCTGCCGCAGTTCTGCCCTCTAAGCTGTGCCCAACATGTGCACGCCCCCCCTGCCTCCACTGGGGGTCACTGTTGCACCAGGTATTCCCTTGGATCCCTCCCCAGAGAGAGGAGAGCAGTCTATGGATGCTCAATCCTCTCTCCCCCCCACTGACCCCCAATGGCCCTGGCTCATTCCCGAACCTGGGTCACTGGCGTGGCACGAGGTGTGGCATCCAGCACCTCAACCCTCAGTGCCACCAGGCTGGCTTCCAAGCAAACATCTTGGTGTGGTGCTGTGCTATTTACCAGTGTGCTACCTCAATCCTAATACAGCCACAGTATGAATCCAGCATGTAAATTAAAAAAAATGACCTCAGGGGAAGAAATGTTTAAAATTTGCCTGTGGTGGAAAAATACAAAATCAGTAATACAATCTGTTTCAACAATAGCTGAAATAAATAAAAATGCAATGATGTTGAATCTAAGGATGTCATAAATACAGTGCTGTCACTCAGCATCAGGCAGACTGTGTAAGATTTCCTCCCAGTTTACTGCATGAGAAATTGGAGTAATTACCGTCCAGTAACACTGAGTTCCTGTAGCATCCTGCAAGGTATCATAGCAATAACTGGGATACTACTCTTGCTCCTGTCAGACTACACCACACATGTATTGCAAAAAAATATTACAATTAATCTCTTTCAAATTAACAGATATTGCTGCTTTAAACCACAATGCATATATCTGGCAAGAAGTTTTTAAATTGCAAAAAGTAAAAAAAAAACAAAAAAACAATTGTCTCCCATCTTTACTTTTCAAGAACTTTATACCACAGGCTTAAAGGGGAACAGTCAGTACTAAGAGACCTACACCCAAGTGTGGGGCCAGTCCCAATTTGCAGTTTGTGTGCAAAGACTTTCTTAAACTTTCTTTTACTGCAATAGAGTAGATTGTATCAGACTAATTCTGCTGACTTCCAAGCTGGCATTTTTTGTAACCACAAATCCCAGAAGCCTCTGCAGCTGACTTCAGAGCAGGGTTAAAGCAGTGGGAGATCCAATAGCCTGCAGTACATGTTCGAGTTTTTATAAGCTCTGAGCCTTTGTTTGCTGGTCCTGCTGACCTCCCTGGGCTACAAACAGTCACAGAGGACTGTATGTAGCCCTGGGAAGAACAGCGTGACCAGCAAACATCTGATTTGAGCTTATAAGAACTTTAACATGCACTGCAACCTACTGAATATCCCACTGCTGCAATCTTGCTATGATGTCAGCTGCAGGGTGTCCTGGGACTGTAGTTACAGTAAATGTCAGCTTGGAAGTCAGCAGAATCGATCTGATACAATATACTATACTACAGTAAAGAGTAAGTAAGTAAAAAAAATGATTTTACACATAAAGTGCAAATTAGGACAAGCCCCATACTAAGTACTGACTGTTCCCCTTTAAAGAGACAATATCTTGGTGATACCCATGGATAGTTGCTTGAACTACTGGCAACCAATGCAGCATTTACTACATTCGCTATAATAAAAAAAAAAATCTGAACATAACTTTATCTTAGCTGCATATTCAAAATTAATTTTGACTTTTTATGACATTTTCTATGTCACAAAGTACACAAGGTTACACAACTAGCAATACTCTTACATGTCTACAGTATATTTATTTCATGTGAAGATTTATTTTCTAACCCATCATTTTAAATCAGTTGTTTGCAATAAATATTTATTCTATTAAATCACTGCATCACTGTACCATTCATCTCTAAGTTCTGGTTTGGACCCCTTCCCTCCTATATCTCCTCTCCCCCTCTTCCCAATCTTCCTACCTCTTATGCTCCAGAGACTCCCACACATTCTCTCTCCCCCACCCTCTATTCAGTTCTGGGTAGGGTGCTTTCTCCTATCGCCTCCCCTCCCTCTGGAACTCTCTAGCAACCTCACTTTGTCAAGCTCCCTTTCTTCACAGACTACAATGTATGCTATCACTAATCCCTCCTCCTCTTGCACCTGTCATTCCTCCTCTTGATGCCCTGGCCTGAGTCTCTCATGACCCACATCAATAGTTTTCCTCATGCACTGTACCCCTATTACCCACTGTCTTGTTCTGTAACTTATTGGCTAATGCCTCTACCAATGTCCCTGTTCCCTTATCTTTAACTATCCCATTCCTGCATTATTCCAACCAAATTGCCTACATTAAAAGGATTTTCTGATGTTTCGCAGATGCCTTTTTCACATAGTATGCCATTGTCGCCCATGCTTCAGCTGTTGAAGCTGCAATTTGTTTTGTAAAAAAATCTATCATAGTCATTTTATTGTACTTTTTTATCAGTGCTTTGCTTCTGACTGCCTTCCAGTTTCTCTATGCCGCCACACCCCCAGAGTGATATCATAGCAGGGAGCTGTCAATGTTTTACATACAGCAACAAGGAATTTGGGGTAATTTATAATGTTGACTTAAATGTGCCTTACTTAGAAGTACATTCCCATATATTGGTAGTGGTGAGCACCAAATATGTAAATATACATAGCAAGGCATTATGGGTAAAATAAGACACGGTTTTCCAGTTTCCTTACTGTGAGATGCAGTCTCATATTTCTGTAGTGGTGTCAATGATATAAGCTTTTGTATGTTTATTTTCAAAACAAGGCATTGTGCATATAGTATCTAGCTACAAGATTTCTATACTGAGAGATGTAGTCTCCTATTTCTGCAGTGAGCACAAAAATATAATAGCCTGTATACTAATTTACATAGTGAGGCATTGTAAGTGCAGTAAATAGCTGATTTTTCTGTCTAAAACTACAAACTGACAGTGTCCCTTTAATAACTTAGTTTCCCTGGAATGATGTCACAGTTGGGGCTTGCAGCACTGAGGAAAAAAGGGGCGGATTATGCAAATGAAGCATAGCACAGAAATAAAAGCATTTTTTCATGGAAAACAGCACTTTTTGGCTGTTGGAATGGTAAGATACTGATTCACAACTCCTACAGGTTACTATTCCCATTTGTTAAGGCAAACATCAAAACATAACTTTAATGTATTTTCAAGCAGCCTATGTTATTGATTGCCAATTGTCTACATTAATGTATTTTCATGCATCTTATGTTATTACTTAATTGTAACAGTTTTTTTTATATGTACACCTTGGGTGTGTTATTAATTTTAAACACACCCACATGTATATATTCTTTAAATACTGCAATCTCTGGAGTGTGTTATAGCTTTTAAAATGTCTACATGAGTGCAAAAGAAAAAAAATGATAACATTCACTTTTTAAAGTCAAGAAATGAATGTGGCAACTTTCCACTGTATAATGCAGCCCCAATTGAAGCATTAAATATAAATCATTAAAATATTGTTTACAGTATGTGTACAATAAGGAAATGAGTGATTAAAAAGTATTTCCCTGCTTCCTTTAAATTTAAGACAGACACTTCTAGACAATTTACTATGTGGAGCTGAAGTGGTATAGTGATGCAGGGATAAATGTCATGTGATGGAGTCCATGATACCATTACCAGCTAGAATGGACATGGACAATTTCTACATACTTATAAGCCAATCAGATTACAATATTTTTTTGCCATTTTATAACAGGTAACATGAAGCTCAAACAGGCAAAACTACTGTATAGTGCTCCATTTATCACATGCTGTGCCTGCAACAGAAGTCACTTGAAGAATTAAGGATCGATGTTGCAGAAACCTTGGGCAGCTTCAGAGTTTTTAATTAAAACTATCCCTATATCACAAGCACACATGGGAAACTTTGAAGTGCATAGAGTAATCCTTTAAGCTGCTGGCATTTACTTTGAACCTTGTTTAGTTAGAAACCTTTTGCTTTAGTGAATGCCGAATCTTGTAATACCATATGTTGCCAGAATAAACAGTTCTGCCTTCTGTATAGTAGCAGGTGGATGATGTCTCTGAATGGATGGGCAGTGTGGCCAAATTGCTATAAGCTGGGTTCTTCAATTTTTATCTATTGCTTATACGTAAAGAAGGGATCTGGCTGTCATAATTGATAATAGTGGCACTGGAATGCATCACATTTAAAAAAACACCCTGCAATTTACAGGCCATACCATTCTTTATTACTGTCGAACTCTACCCAAGACTGGATCTTTCCTTCCTGCAGTTCACACACAATAAATTTTTTTTGTTTATTCTTTGGTAACTGGGTAAGGCCCACTAGGCACAATGGCTGTTTTCAGAGGTGACCCAGGAGCACTGGGGAGTGGGGAGGTTAAGTGACTTGCTCAGGGTCACACAGTATGAAAGTGGAGGTTGTGACAATCAAACCCAGATCTGCTGGATGTACCAAGCTCATTCACAGCTTGTTAGGCTAACCTCTAGGCCAGCTGAGTTGAGCCTTATTCTATAGCTGAAATCATAATACCCTGCTAGTGACATCACAGTAATTTCCACATCAACAGACTTTCCTGACTACAAGGAGGAGATTATGACATCAGCTCTTATATACACCTCAGCCATACCATTGGGGGAGGGGGGGTGCACCTCAGTGGCTCAGTGGCAGCACATTACACATTCATGCAGATGACCATAGTCTAAGCATGGACTCCAGTCCCTGTGCCTGTAGGCAGGCCAGGCTGCAGGCAGCTGCCAGAGGACAGTGTGCCTTGGCCAGGGAGGGCTGGCAGTGGGTTCCATTGTTCAGAAACCCCAGCAGGTGAGCCATGGAGATTGCTCCTTTCACAGGGTCATGCTGCAATATTGAGGCTGATGGGCATAACTAACACTAGGGGGAGGGGGGCAACAAGAGGAGAAGACATGGGAGACAAAAATGTCATACTATCCTAATGATGATGGCAACATTGCCTAAACAGGGTGTATCCCTGATCAACAGGAAACCGTATATCTGGGCCATGGCAGGGGTGGGGTGTAAAACCCTATTCAAAATAATGCACAGATTGATTTAAAATTGAATCTAGGTTTGGAATGTGCAACTGACTTCTGCTGATGCTGCCAGCTGGGAATTTTCGCTGATGACCTGAGTCATTCTTTAAAAAAGTTCTAGAAAATGAGTTTGAGAGAGTGAAAGAACTCAGGGTGGTCTCTGTAATCTACAAAGGATTTGGCTAAAAAAAAATATCAGACTGACCCTTGGACTACATGAAAGGGACAGTTATATACAATCACCATTGCTTTCGACAAGGAAATGGGAAAACTACGTCTTTCTAATGGTAACACAGTTGAACGATTAAGTGTTATTAGAATTGCAGTTGTGAACTGTTGTCAGCAGAGGATACCAGACTCTCTATACTGGCTCACAAAGCAGAAACACCAAGACAGTAGCAATTTGTTTGCAAAAAATGTATTTTGAAAGCATCCATACTGATGCAGCTTTTTCAGGTAGTGTTGTGTAAATTGTGGAATTCCACTGCTGAAATTCCAGGCACAATGGCAATTTTGCTTCTGCTAAAATTGACAGAATTTTGAGGTAACTTCCACAGGATTCTCCCGAATGAACTTCAGTTTTCTGAAAGTAAACTGCATGTTTTTAATGTAAACTGCATTTTTGTTTTCCAAATTGCAGAATGGTTGTATGGAAGCTGAGGAATGTTGCCATTTTCTGCACAGTTTGGTATCAGCTGGGGAAATTTCACACGGTGTTTGTGTGTGTGTGTGTTTTCACAGTGGAAAAGCCTATTCCATCTCAGGCAGAATTCTGGCAGAAGTGGTCCTTTGCAATTCCAGTGCAATTTTCAGGTAGCCCAGAACTATGCTGTTAGGAGCTCTTCAATATTCTCAAAATACACTCCTCTATGCCTTGTCTTTTTGAAACTTTGACAGCCTCGTTGAAACAGCACAGTTCTCTGAACTGGTGCCTTCTGCATGCAATTCTTTTGCTTTAATGTAACTTGCACCTTGACATAATCAGGCTAAAACTATCCCTATATTGAGACAATAGATCATCTATTCCCCAAAATCAGTGTCAGTGACTCAGTAGGTGGCACACTCACATCTGGGCTAGAAGGTTGGAAAGTCATGGGTTCTAGTCCCACACCAGGAACTGAGGCTAAAACCCTGTACTGATGCTGTGGTGCAGCCCTAGGGGTTGCTGCACTGTTGAGGTGCCATCCTTCAGATGAGACCATAAACCAATATCTCTTTTGCCCATTTCTGGTGGCTGTTGAAAGTTAAAGCTGCTATTTCACTTATCATCATAAGAGTAGAGGATTTTCCCTGGTGCCAGGCCAATGTTCCACTAGTCAATAAAACATGTCCATGTATCTACTGTTCCCCCCTTCCCTCTCTGGATACACCTGGAAAGCTATCAGTTTGCAAGCTCAGTTTGCCTCTCCTGGTCAAATTCTACAAATAAATAAATAAATAAATAACCACTTTTCCTCTCCCCTTTTCTATGCTACCCTTTTCTCATGTTTCTGCATAAGATTAAGCTGTCATTCAACTTTGGCCTTCTTCATTTCTTTTTTTTTTTTTGTTTAGTATATAGTTCATTTTTATGTTGCATGCTTGTGCAGCCAACATCTTGGGACAGTGCAGCTTTGGAGGCGCGGTCGCTGTTCGGCGAATGCAGAGCACACACCAGTAGGTGTGTCCTGCATTCCCCAATCAGCCTGCATGCTGGCGCCACACCATGCATACATAATGTGGCGAGCACATCTCAGAAAAGGTCCGATGCAATCCGAGCAAACCTCGTCAGATGCAGCAGTCCTTTTCTTGCTGTGCTCTCTGCCATTATGTACATGGCAGCACACTGGCCACCAAACTGCCGACTTCAGGGATACCCAATCCTCCTGTCGGCTGCCCCTGTACCCTGTGAATGTGCCGACGGGGAAGCCCACCCCATCGGCATAAAAGCAGCCCCCATTTGTGATATGCCAAGGGGTGCCCAATCCCCTCTGCTCTTACCCTCCCCTTTCCTTGTGTGCTGACGGGGGCCCTCTCTGTTGGCAGAAATAACCAATAACCCCGTTTTGTTTGCTGACGAGGTGCCCAACCCCCGTCGGCTACAGACACCCAAAACAGTTAGGTAGCATGCTGGGAGCCCAACTCAACATACTAAATCCCTGCAAAAAAAACCTGTCCGCAATTTTTTTCCCCATTTTGAACCTGTAAAAGTAAATGGTCACTCATAGTCTCCGTGCCCCCTCCCTCCACCGCACCCACCTGCTGTGTACCCTGCCTCCCCCCCCCCTCACCCCATACTTACCTCCGGAGTCCGGCTCGACGATCTTCAGTGGACTGGGAACATGTCTACACTCTTCAAAGCTGACCGTGAACTGAGGAAATGCTGGTAAGCTATATAATGGAATAAATAGGGGGTTTTCAACTTTGCTGCATATCTCAGGCATTTTTGCAAATTATGGCCCCAAATTTTCAACATGGGGTTTTTGGGACCGTTTCTCATGAATTCTTGCACTGTCATGGCGTTATTCAGTGCCGAAAGGTGATTTCACAGTCACTGCGTGAAATCACCTTTTAGATAGATCTAAAATGACAGTTCCACTGTTCATGAGGGGGGCTCTCAAAAACCCTATGTTGCAAATTTCATGGGAAAAATCCAAAACATGACTGTTTTATGAGCGTGTGTAGCAACTGCGCAACAGAGGCTCATAAGTTAGCGAATTTGCAATATTTTCATGCCAGATTCTCAACATTGTCATTTTACTACACCTTCTTGTGAACCATACAACTGTCATTTTTCACATCCTTGGCAAAATGTGTTTTCGCACTTTCAGTGCAGAATAGCGTGTTCGCTGAGCGAAATCAGTGTTGGGACACATTACGAAAATGACAGTGACACTGTTCATGAGCAGAGGTCCTAAAATGCCTGTGTTGAAAATTTGGTGACAATACTCCATAAAGTGACTGTGTTACGAGCCTGCATTGCGCAGTTTGCACGCACTCTCGTTTGCAAACTTCTAATATTTTCACTCCAGATTTTCAACAGTGCCACTGTTCTGCACGTCCTAATGAACAGTACAGCTGTCATTTGCCACATCCTGACTAAATCTGTTTTTGCAGTTCCAGCGCAGAATAGCATGGTTGCTGTGGAAAGCCCATGTTCGAGACACATGAAGAAAATGACAGTGACACTGTTCATTGGTAGATGCCCTAAAATGCCTATGTTGAAAATTTGGGAATGAAAGTCAGTAAAATGAGTGTTTTATGAGCGTGCATTGCACAGTTTGCACGCACGCTCATGACTTTGTGAATTTGTAATACTTTCACTGCAGCTGTTCATCATTGGCATTTTCCCATACCTCCTTATGAACACTACAGCTGTCTGAAATGTGTTTTCGCACGTCCGGCACAGAATTGCACGACTGCTGTGCGAAATCAGTTTTTGGGACAGTTTGAGGAAATGACGGTGACATTGTTCATGAGCAGAGGTCCTAAAATGCCTATGTTGAAAATTTGGTGCCGAAACTCCATACAATGACTGTGTTGCGAGTGTGCATTGCGCAATTTCCACGCACCATTGTAAATTCGTCAGTCTGCAATATTTTCATGCCACATTTTCACCACTGGCATTTGTGCACATCTCCTTATCAACAGTCCTTCTGCCATTTTTCACAGCCTGCCCAGAACATGTTTCCACAGCTGTGGCGCATAAAGGCGTGCTCGCTGTGCAAAATCACCTTTTCAGACACATTCACAAAATCACAGCACTATGCGTCTCTAGCTCCGCCACTCCCACTGCCAATGCCAGCGCGACAACATTCGGCATTAACAAATGCTTGTTCTCTAGGACCGCTGCCATCCTCATTTAGGTATTGGTATTCTTGGTATTTATTTTTGGCATCAATTTTATTGACTGTTTTTTTGTATACATTGGAGGATCAGTTGGATCGTTAAACATGCTATTGATTATTCACTATATCATGCTATACTGTACCACGTCTTCCTGCTGTAACCCCCTTCACCCATGTTACACCTGAAAATGTGCTTCAGCTCAGTGTGCCTTTCCAGGCCAAAAATTCCAAATAAATATAAAACCATTTCACCAATACCTAGAAGATCGAAGGTTTGTACTAGGGCTCAGTGAACTCCTTGGAGTAAACATTCACATATTTTTTGCAATCAAAGTTTTTATCCTTCAACAATCAAACCAAAGCACTCCTTTATTTACCTTTCCCTTGGATCCCTGAAAGCTTATCTCTCATGCTGGAGCCATCAGGAAGAGGCCTCACCTCCCCTACTGGAACTCATAATCTGGTATGGAGCTGGTGGTCAGTTCAGAAAAACGAGAAAAAAAAATCTCAAGGTAACAATAGGATTTTTTTTTTCTGTTACACTCCGTTCCTACTGAATGCATTCAGTAATCCAATGAGGCTGATTACATGTAATCAGCAGCTGTCACCAATTATACGTCATTGTCATGGTACCAGTCCAGTAGCACAATGACAGACACTTTTACAGTGACGTCGCCATTCCTATATGGCAACCGCAGCTATAGGGCTGGCAACATTACTGTAACACTGCCTGTCATCACCCTACCAGTACCATGTTGATGGAGTGTAATCGGTCACAGCATTCAGTTCAGTTCAGTTTATTTGGGACCAGGAAAAAACGCCATTGAGCAAGCTCATTTACAAGGAAATCCTGGAAGAACTAAACAATACAAAGGGAGACATCAGTAACAATACATATGAATAAATATACAACAATTAAATAAAATGAGAGTGAACAATATACAATGCAAGTGGGAGAATGAAAGAAAAAATATACAATAGACAGGAGGAGCAGTAAGACAATGCGACCGGCCAGGACAAATTACTAACAGCATTAGACTTTCTAAGTATGAAGTTGTTGGTGCTCAGAAGCAATTACACTTGTCAATGCATAGAGAACTAAGGAATAATTTGAATACAGGGAAAGTAACAAGGCTAGTGAGTTTAAGAATATCCTGAAAGTTATTCTGATATGGTAAGAATCCCAGAAGCCATGCTGAATGACACAGACAGAAAGGTCATTGACACTGTGGTCCCTGGAGATAGAGTGGGATACAATGGGTTTATCGGTGTCTCCATTCCAGACTGCCCTGTAGTGTTCCCTGAAATGGTTAGCAAGGTGTCTACCAGTTTCTCTGATATAAATAGCTGCACACTTTCTGCAAAGAATACACTATATACACTATATCATAGTAGTGGAGGTGCATGAGAACTCCTTGGTGATGTGAAAAACACCTGTGGGCCCCCGAATTTCAGTCACACTAGAAATAAATTTGCAAGTGTAGCAGCGAGTTCTGTTGCAAGGTTTGGTACCTGGTAGGGAGGAACTGTTAGGAGTAGGTAGACTGCTTCTTACCAGGAGATTCCACAGGTTGAGTGGCCAGTGCTAGGAAGCAATAGGTGGTTCTGTAAAGGAAGCACCAATGTTGTGGTCAGTTTGGAAAATGGGAAAGTTACTGGTGATGATCCTGTCAAGAGAAGGTTTACTCTGATGGAAGGGAAGCATTAGTGGAATTCATCGTTGTTCTTGAGTGACAGTATCTTTCCTATGGGGGTCAATGATACAGGGCATGTTACTGACTTGGGAGAGTGCTCTGTCCACTGTGCTTTTATGGTGTCCCCTGTTAATAAAATAACTATGCATTATTTAGGCCTGCTCAGTAAAATCATCCTCTTCACTGCATAACCTACGAAGTCTAAGAAACTGTGAATATGGCAGACCATTCGTGACATGTTTAGGATGGAAGGAGCTGTGGAGGAGGAAACTGTGTGAGTCAATGGGTTTACAATAAACTGATGTCTTCAGACCAGTGTTTTGTACTGACAGTTTGATATCCAGAAAAGGCAGTGCAGAGGAGGATGCTTCAACAGTGTACTGAAGGGAAGGATGGGCCATGGTAAACTTGTCCAAGAAGATCTGGAGGGTCTTTCTGGAGCAAGAGGTAGCCCTCTATACAGTCATCTATGTAGCATTTGTAGAGTTCAGGCACAGTCCCTGTGAAGGAGAGAAAAAACTGTTCCTCCACCTGTCATAGGGACATGTTGGTAACTCTGGTCTGACACATTTTCCTTTTCTGGGTTTACTATAATCTGTCTCTTGCTATCAAGTCTGTTGCACAACAGCATTTTCCCTTCTGTGTACTCTTTTCTACTCCCTTTTCTATCCTTTCCATCCTATCCTGTTCTCTGTATCATGAGTTGGCCACTCGCATTTATATGTCACCGGGGCAGTTAACTGGTCCTCTATTGGCATACCCCCCCAAAGTAAATGTTCCTCTGTGTAAGCCAGAAAGAGGCATTTCATTGCCTAATGTTTGTGGTAAAGTTAGAAAAATCAGCTCTGAGTTGATTTATGTAGGATGCAGTGCTCTGTTCTCTTGCGGAATGCCAGTTTACCACATGAATGTGCGAACGTGCGAACGTGCGCATTGTGGCTGCACTACTGTGTGATTGTGCGCACATTACATTCAGCAATGTGCAATTGCGCTAAGCAAAATGGAGAAAAAGTCCTCGCATTTGGACTTTGCGTTCCTGCACAGTTTTAAACTGCCCTTAAGTTGTAGTGATCCCTCTGAGCTCTGTCCTGAGCTGTAACCTGGAAAAGAAAGAAAGAGAAGGAAACAGAAAAAAAAAACACTTTGAGATTGTAAATACAGCAGGGCGTTTGCCTAGCAACCTGCTATATTTTCTAGCTGTGCTCAGAGTAGGTTCCAGGATTAAAATAGAACACTCTCTCTCTGCTTTGCTAAAGTGATAAAAAGTGAAAGCTTGGAGTGTTCAGTGTTCTCATTTTTATGTTGCTTGCACGCATGTGCAAGAAACATAGTGCCATCATCGGAGATTTCGGAGGTATGACACCTCCTCCTCCAATTCAGTCAGTGAGCTGGCAGGCACGGCCCCTGTAAGCCAATGCATTTTGGAGCTGTCTGTGACACGCTCCAAAATGCAGTAACCCTCTGATTGAAAGGAGCTATGCTTCAGTGAGCACCTATAGGCGTAGCTCTCCCCCACCGCATGAGCGTCGCGCCCCACACATACTGTGTAGCCGACAGGGTGCCCAATCCTCATCAGCTGAGCTCGTCGCCCCCAGTAGTTGGTGCCACGCTGAGCCCACCCCAGCGTGGCAATCAGTCCTTGGCCAACGGGGTGTCTAATCCCCATCGCTGAACGCCCCCCAGTCCTTCTGCCATGCTGGGAGCCCACCCCAGCGTGGCAAGCGTCTGACATCTTTTTTTTTCAACCTATAAAACAAAAATGGTCCTGTAGTGCGTCTCCAGACCCCCCTCCCACAACCCGCACCCACCACTGCACCCAGCCTCCCACACCCCCTCACCCCATACCTCCGGACTCTGGCGCAATGATCTTGGTGGACGGGAACACGTCTGCACTCTTCAAAGCCGACCCGCGACTGAGGAAATGCCGGTGGCTGTATAATGGGCTAGATGGGGGGTTCAACTGTGCATATCTCAGGCATTTTTGGGAATTTTGCAAATTTTCAACATGAGTTTTAGGACCCCTTCTCATGAATGATGTCACTGTCATGGCAAGATTGCCCGCCGGCGGGTGATTTCGCAGTGACTGCGAAATCACCCTTCGGCCTGAATACCACCATGACAGTGACATCATTCATGAAGGGGTCCCAAAACCCCATGTTGAAAATTTGGTCCAAAATTCCAAATGACTGTTTCATTTAGGCTATGCTACGCAGTTCCCACGCCGTCAGAAGTTCGCGAAATTTCAATATTTTCACCCAGATTTTCAACATTGCCATTTACCACACCTTCTTATGAGTAGTACAGCTGTCATTTTCACATCTCACCCAAAATGTGTTTCTGCCCTTGTAGCACAGAATGGCAGAGTTGGTGTGCGAAATCAATGTACGGGACAAATTAAGAAAATCACAGTGACACTGTTCATGAGCAGAGGTCTTAAAATGGCTATGTTGAAAATTTGGTGAAAAAATTCCCAAAAATGACTGTTTTACTGCAGTGTCGTTGCTGGCAGTTCTCACGCCGGCTAGTAGGTTTTAATTTTCAATATTTCCACTCCAGATTTTCAACATTGCCATTTTACCACACCTCCTTATGAGCAGTATAGCTGTCATTTTTCACATCCTGCCCAAAACGTGTTTCCGCCCATGTAGCGCACAATGGCACAGTCGGTGTGCAAACTCAATGCATGGGACGCATTAACAAAATCACAGTGACACTGTTCATGAGCAGAGGTCTTAAAATGGCTATGTTGAAAATTTCGTGAAAAATTTCCTAACAATGACTGTTTTACGAGCGTGCATTGCGCAGTTCCTACACACGCTCGTAAGTTCGCAAATTTTCAATATTTGCACTCCACTGACTTCCAGATACCTAAACAGCACATAGAAGCAAGCAACATTTGGCATTGACAAATGCTTGTTTACATTAGAAAAGCCTGTTTTCTCTTTTTCTCACAATGTTCTTGCCAATAAATAGAGTAAAGAAAGTGCACTAGACAGGTATTTTTGTTATTTTAATCTTCCTTGTGTTTTCAAAGCATAAAATAGCTTCCCATTTTAAGGGAAACTTACCAAGTGTTTCTTTCTGTGAGGTTCCTTGTTTGTGCTGCCCCTCCACACTGTCTGTCCAGGTCTGCTTTAGGAGCTGGCCGGCCCTGTTCTCCTTGACTTTATGCACCAGACCTTCAGTGTGGGAGGAACTATGATGGCAAGGACAGTAAAACATGACAAAACCTGAATACTTTATCTTTTTCTGAATGTTATTGATATTTTCATGAGAATAAAAATCTAAATAATATGTTGGATGTCATAAAAACCTTGTTTTAAGGAAAATAGGAAACTGTTCTAGAGTGTGGGAGGAGCTATCTGGTCACATGGGCTAACTCAGGTATATAAGCAGGGTAAGTCCATTGTCCAGTTAGTCTTAATGTGCTGGGCGGTCAGTACATGTCAGGAGGGGGTTCACTAGTGTAACCCCTGGGCGGCACCACCCCCCCAGTGTTACACCCCTGCCTACTACCCTGTACATAGGCTAAGGGGGTTGGGTTTGCTAGCTAATAGCATTTTTTAAAACCTTTGCACAGTGCCTCCACTCAGGGTGCTTTACGTGGGTGAGATGGTGCTGGGTGTAGCCCCCTGAGCTGCTACACCACCCATGATGGCCAGTTACCTTCCCCAGACATGCCCCAATACACAGTTCCCCACATTTCAACATTTTGAGTTAAAGGCTATCTCTAATAATATGCTCACACAGGATTTCAAACAAAAAATAAGATATTTATTTCGGGGGTAATAAAGGAGCTAGGAAAGGGAAACATGAGGAGTAGAGGTTATCTTATCGTATTTACACATGTACAGAGATCATTTTGGATTTTGCAGGTGAACCCTCCAGCTGGGTGGCTACGTATTAACAGGC
This sequence comes from Neoceratodus forsteri, assembly GCA_016271365.2. Lineage (NCBI taxonomy): Eukaryota > Metazoa > Chordata > Ceratodontiformes > Ceratodontidae > Neoceratodus > Neoceratodus forsteri. The sequence continues at coordinate 221,735,375 of JADMNL010000028.1, forward strand.
AGACATAAATCACATTTTACCATTTGACTTAAGACATCCAGAGCCCTGGCTATCTAGCTGCAGACAAATCAGATGTTTAAACATAATTATTAATGTTACCTACACTGGTACCAGTCCCAGATACAGCAGAAACCCTGCAATCTCATACCATACTGGTTAAACAGATACCACAGTCCAAGATGTTGCAGGCCTGATAGAGTTGCAGCTGGTCGAGGTGGCTGGCTATTAATCTGAGGGTGGGGGCAACCTTGAAACAGATTTTTGTAAAGCAGCAAATTACTATTTACAACCACAGCAGGGATTGCCCTGCACTTTAGTAGACAAAGCAGGGATTGTCCTGCACTCGCAGACTTTTGAACATTCCAGAACAAACTATGTGGATCTTACATCCAGAACATTCAGCACGATATTTGAAAGTCCCATCCAATGCAATGAGAGTGATGCTTCTGTCAAGCATCCTAAATGCAGTTTAAACACGGTCACATCCAGTACTTTATATAACAAAAGGCAACCATCCAGAGTAAGTTGGCAATGACACTTTTATCAAGCATCCCATACTTTAGTCACAGGCAGTCACATCCGGTACATTCTATATACCAAGAACATTATCCATAAACGGAGTCCTATCCAGCGTCTAGCCATTTAACACTTATACCAAGTGCTCTTAGACGAAATTCTGTACAGACACAGGTACATTCTCTTTAAGGTATCTTAGACATTAATATGCTCTAGGGCCTCCTGTCTCATGAAGTGGCAAGCGCGTCTTGGCAGACACCTCCACGATGGCAGGACTCTAACCCATAGCTACACATTTATATGATTCACTAAGCCCAGCATCTTGCTGCACCTGCAACTTAGCCATTTGGGCCACAGCCAAGATGCATCCGTTACTTGAACTAGGCAGTCTCTTATGGGGTTAGTAGCCCAGACTGATGACTTCAATACTTCACACTTTACAGCACACATTTCTTAATGGGGCATGGAGCCCCCAAGATTACGTGCTTAGCTTCTCCCTCGCACCTGGGGGTACAAGGGTACTCACTCAGGTCCTCCACGGGTCTCATCTGCAATCGAAGGCATCCTGAAGACTTCTTCAGCTCTCTCACCGCTGAGGTACTTGGTTAGCGCTCTCACCACTGCATGATGTCATCTGGTCTTGTCAGTGCTCTCACCACTGCTGGACATCTGATTCTTCGGTCCATATCTTTCCCTGATGTGGGAGGGAAGGCTAGCCTCTGGAGGACAGTACTGGCAACCTCCAGACTAGCTGTTGCAGAAAGCCCAATTATTGTAACTAGTTAACTGTTAACTGAAGAAAATAACAAATGCCCTCTGAAGACTGAAAGGGCTTGAATTAAGTGGCCCAGGCCTGATGGCATGGCTGGAGCCTGAGCCCCTTCCCCATGGGGGGCTCCCAGCAGGCTGGAGCCTACTCTGCTGCTCTCTCTCCCCCTGAATCTCCAGACAAACTGGCAACATTGTCTCTTTATAGAGCACCTAGCTCGACTCCTGATTGGTAGCAGGGATGGGGTGACATGTCTCCAAGTTGCTGAAGGACCTGTCAATCAGAACACTCGAGACACAATTGGGTTGTGGAATTTGTGCCTAAAATAATGTCCCTGTATGCCCCCATAAGCACTTGGGTGCTTACCCATGAGAGGCAGTGAATGTCCCACAAGTCCTGACTATCTATTGCTGCAATTCCAATGGCTGTACTGTTGGCAATGGCTGCTTAACTCACTGTCCCTTATAGCAGATTAGATACAGTCCTGAATAATGTCCTGGTGCAGCCAGAAAGAAGTAATTATTTGCCCCACATGCCCCACAGTTCTATAGCTTAAAGGCTGTACTTGCAGTTGCTGCACAGATGAAAAACATGGCTCTTTTACTTTTCCTGTTGCTACTGCACTTATGCAAGCTCCCCTTGCAGCAGCTGACAGGCTGACAGGCTGACACACAGAGTCCCAGATACTGGAATTGCCAGGGAAATAGTACTCATTTTAATTTTAAATACTTTTCCCCACATACACAGTATATTCCCAACAAGCAGCAACAGTTCCATTAAGTAAAACATTTTAATTCTTTACTTTTTGGCTGGAGCTGGACATAGCTACCCTGGAGGCAGCCAGATACACTGTTATGCATTATTCAGATGACCGGGGCCCTGCACAGGCATACTCAAATGAGCCCCAGTCAGAACTCCTTTAATTCTCATCTGAGTGGTCCCCAGCAGGCTGTCCATGGTCACCGGGTCCCAAATAGATGGAAGGGATCCCGGGACCCATGGCACAGTCCCTGAGGCAACCTCAAAACAAGCGGCTCCACATCAAAGGCGCTTTGCAAGCCAACGCGACTTCCGCTGCCCTGGAGGCAGCACTTTTGCAGTGGGAGCCCGCGATCAGCAGTTTAAGCCCCGAGGGGCTGGATTTTCATTTGACTACAAGCTGGGGCACACATGAGGGCAAACAGGACTTGGGAAGCCAGAAAAATTAGAGGTCAAGCCAGGAGAAGCCCGAGAGACAGCGGGAGAAGAACAGAACAAACCAGGCTAAGGTAAACCCAGACTGGCATTTCTAGGAACCCCTATTTGCAAGGGGGTTACATTAGCATTTTCTAGAGAGGAATGTTCTGTTAATGTATTTATGTTGCCTTATTGACTTTTATTTTGTTGTGAACAGTTCGCTTATTATTTTTGTTTTGTACATAAATTTTGCCAATTTGCCTGAACTTCTACATCTAAAATCCTGGCCTCGGTGTCCTTCATTTCCATGCATCTCACACCACCCAACCCACAAACAGATTGACAAAGCTGAGACCCATCTTGGTATCCATGGCAACTCCACTGACCTGCTGAAAAAAAATGTTATTAAAAGAAAAAGCATTGAGTTTAAGAACAAATTCTGCCAGACAGGTTAGTGTGTGTGTGTGTGTGTGTGTGTGGCTGCTGGACATCACGCTTATTCAGAAAATGCTGCAAAGCTGTCATGCCATCATTGTAGGGGGATCATCCACAGATGTCTCCATCTATGTCTTCGTCCCCCACATTTGTCACCCTTCAGCCTTCTTACAAGGCCCTGTCAATCCCCACCTGGGGACTTCTCTAGCTCATTCACTCCTATTATGCCTTGTCGCTCCCATCATCACCTTTTTATTTTCCAGATTCTGTCTTTATCTTGTCATGTGTCACTTCTTCTTCCAGAGCCTTCCACTTTTTTTCTTTTCCCACATATATATTCCTTATTTTACCTGTCCTCTACACTAACTTTACTTTTTCTCTTTTAGATATTTCCTGAAGAAGACCTATGGTTGAGACATCGATTTTTAACTCTATTTTCTACTTCAGCATGCATTTAATATAACCATTTTGTTTTATTTTTTTGTGTGTTCTGAGTGCCAGGCAGGTCCAGCTGATATGGGAATATACAGTAGTAGCCACAGACATTGGCAGTTATTTCCAGATACTTTGTGAAATTTCTAAAGAGTTTCGCTCTGCTGCCCCTACTGTAGAAATGGAGAAAGCATTAGATATATCTGGAAATATCACATAAATTTTGAGAAATAGCTGGCAGTGTCTGTGGCTGCTACTGTAGCATGCAGTGATGAGTTTTCAACGGGGCATTGGTAATGAAATGGATAGCTCGATGATAGAATACATCTAATTTATAAAGGGAGGAAAGAGGGCCATTTGTGTAGATCAGGTCAGCTTAGTCTCTGTGGGGTAGAAGCATTGCTTGAATAAGTCTTTTCCTGGCATCAAGTGAAAATAGGTTTTTGTTCCTGTAAAAGAGTCCCAGTCTTGATTTTAGCTTTTTGCAGAGGGCCTCTATGTGTGCAGAGAAAGTAAGGTTATGGTCTAGCCAGAAGTCGAAGTATCTGAATTTATCAGTAATCTCTAATGATTCTCCTAGCAAGGTGGTAATTGCAGACAAGGTGATGGATGGACTGTGATTTTTTTCTATGGTGAAGAGGAATGAACAACATGACCTTTGTTTTTTTAGCGTTTAATAGTAGCTTGGCCTTGAGTAGGTTGGATTGTAGTTGATCAAATTCACTTTGAAGCTCCTCACAGACACTGACTATGGAGGGTTTTGAGCTGTATAGTAGTGTCATCAGCAAAGAAGTGAAGTTTTGCATTTGTGATGTTGGAATTTATGTCATTAATATAGACCATAAAAAGTAAGGGGCCTAATATTAAGCACTGAGGGGCACCTCTAGTAGATGGGGAGAGGGAGGAGCACTTAGTGTCCACTTTTATTTGTTGATATCTATAACTTTTGAACCAAGTTAAGGCTTGTGTATCCAGACCGGTGTCATTTAGCTTACTGAATATCAATTACATGTAAGTTGAAGTGCTGTGCAGAATTTTCTAATTTTGCAGAATTTTGGAAAGTTCCAACTAATTGCAGTGTGTGGAATTCTGTCAGAAGCAGAACGGCTTTAGTAGTCTGAGGTTTCTGTAAACTGCAGATTAATATTCTGCAAACCACAGAATAATAATTTGTGGTTTTCATAAAAAGGGGTAGACCCTCATTTCCACTGGATCCTCTTCTGACCTTGCCAAATATAAGTCTCTTGGTAACACCTGTATCGGAGTTACTAGTCTTGTAAATGCTGACTACTTTGCATCCATGCTCCAGAACAACCATAACCACTGCTCAAAGTTGTGGAAGGTCATCCATGCCCTCTTCTTCTCCTCCCTCACAGCCCCCTCCCCTGATCCTCAAGGTGGGTGGCTCCCCCATCTCTGATCCCCCAGTGGTCTTCTCATCTTTCAACTCCTTTTTCACCACCTGTTCCCTCTACCTCCTTTCCTCCACCTCACCAACACCCCCTTGCCTTCTGTCCCAACCTGCTGATCCCCACCACCATCTCTTCTCCTTCTTCCCTACCACTCCTTCCATGACCTTCAAGATCTTCCTTGATCTTAGCCCACACAAAGGAGGCAAGGCAAGACAAGGCAAATCTTATTTTTATGGCGCCCAATTCCGGAGGCTCTGGGCACCTAACAAAGTATTACAGAAAAAACAACTAATTCAAATCCATAAATAGCAGATAAATAAAATCAGAGTTCAAATAATAACATTTTCTAATAGTACTGATTATTCTGTAAAGGCCAGACTGAAGAGGTGTGCTTTTAGCTTTTGCTTGAAAGCACAGATCGAAGGGGCCTCCCGGACTACAGCTGGGAACGAGTTCCACAGGATCAGCCCAGAGACACTGAAGGTTCGATCACCAGATGTCTTGAGCTGAACCTTGGGAACATCCAGGAGGCCCCTCGAAGAGGAGGGGAGGGAGCAAGTAGAGGTCGCAGGTGTCAGGAGCTCTGACAGGTAGCCAGGACCCAACCTATATAGGGCCTTATAGGTGAGCAAGCCCACCTTGAAAAGGACCCTCCACCTGATTGGTAGCCAGTGCAGAGCATGCAGGACTGGGGTCACATGACAGGACCTAGACAGACCCATCAGCAACTGGGCTGCTGCATTCTGCACCAGCTACAGCCTGCGGAGGGTCCCTTCCATAACCCCAAAGTAAAGAGCGTTACAGTAATCAAGCCTAGCGGTAACAAAGGCATGTACCAGAGTCAGCAGATCCTCAGGCGGAAGGAGGGGCTTGATCCTAGTGATGTTCCTCAAGTGGTAAAAAACACTCTTAACCACAGATGACACCTGATCTTCAAAGGTCAGCCTGCTATTCAGGATCACTCCTAGATTTTGCACCCTTGGGGAAGCAAACAATGGAGAAGACCCCAGGAAAAGACCTGTGTCCGCTCCAGGTTGCAACCCATCATGCCTGCAACCTAGCTCGATCACTAGCACCTCTGCCTTATTCCGGGTTTAGTCTCAGCCAACTGGAAGCCATCCATTCATTGATTTTAGCCAGACAGATGTTAAGCATGTCGACAGCATCAGATGTTCCAGGCACAAATGACAAATTCAGCTGGATGTCATCTGCATAGCAGTTAAACGCCATGCTGTATTGTCAAATGATCTCACCCAGGGGCAGCATGTACACCACGAACAGCATTGGTGATGAAATCGAGCCCTGTGGAACTCCACACAACAGGGGTATTGAGGAGAAGGAGGAGAAGTTCCCCATTACCACCTGCTGCACCCTATCAGAAAGATAAGACTCAAATCATCTGATGACAACCCGACAAGTCCACAAAACTCACAGAGCTGATCAAGAAACATGACATGGTCCATGGTGTCAAATGCTGATGAGAGACTGAGGAGCACAATAACTGACCTGTCTCCTCTATCTCTAGCCCTGAGCAGATCATTATGCACTCTAACTAGAGCTGTTTCTGTACTGTGTCTGGCCCCAAAAAACAACTAAAATGGCTCATAGATGTTGAAGGACATAAGGCAATCCTTGAGCTGTTGTGCCACTACTTTCTCCATAACCTTGCTCAAAAAAGACAGGTTGAAGACTGGACAGTAATTTGCCAGGACATCTTGGTTGAGGGAAGACTTCTTAAGAAGGAGTCTCACCAGCGCTTCTTTCAAAGCTATTGGGACTACTCCCTCCACCATCAAGCACCTGGCAATCCTGGCGAACACTGGGCCAACAGCCTAGGCGCATCCCATTAAGAAATGCGTTGGGGCTGGGTCCAGTTCACAAAATGTGTGCTTCAGCTCCAAGATCACCTCAGTCACCTCAGACATCTCCACCAGCCTAAACTCCTCTAAAATAGGCAGAGTGTCTCTGCTCCTACTAGTCTGACCACTGTGAGGCACAGGCCTCCCTAACGGAATTCCCGACTGGGTAGATGACACTCAGTCAGAGAAGAACAGAGTAAACTCTTCACACAAGGTGGATGAAAAAGTCTTCTTCAGCTGTAGACAGGCAGGATGGAGAAGCCTATCCAAAGTCTGAAAAAGCTGAGAAGGTCTGTTCTTCCCTGCCACAATCTCTCTGGACAAGAATTCTGCCTTCTTATGGAAAATTGCCTCTTGGTACTGACTGTAGTGAGCACGCAGGACCAGTCTGTCGGCCTCCAGCTGGATCTTCCGCCAGTTACGCTCCAACTTCCGACCCTTGATCTTCATCGCCTTGAGATCCCCATCAAATCAGGGGGATCTCAAGTGAGAGGATCTGGGTTATTTACGGACCGGTGCAATGGCATCCAGTGCCTCGGCCACCACCTTATCATAGGTGGCCACCGCCTCACTGGTGCCAGTCACACAAGCAACATGCGTATGTCCTTGACCCTAGTCGCCTCTCTCTGCCCTGGCCATTGCTCTTTCTAACACCCACCTCATCAATCGCACTTTGTCACTTGCCTGACTCCCTGCTCTGTGGAAGCAGGTCACTGCCATTCTCCTCCCCAAAGGAGAGACCCTATCTCCTTGGCAACTACTATCACATCTCCTTCCTTTCCTCCCTGACTAAACTTCAGGAACACCTGATCCTTTTCCAGCTCTCCCATTTCCTTGATGACTCCTCCTTCTTCATTCCCTTCCAGTCTGGCTTCTCAATCCAGCCCTTCCCTCCTTAGGTTCATTGACTCCATCCTTTCTGGCATGGACCAGGAGTTGGTCACCTCTGCCATCTTTGTCAGTTGGGACAAAGCCTTTGAAACTGTTGTCCACTCCATCCTCCTGGGCAAGCTAAAAGTGGCTGGGCTCCCCTTCTCCTCTGTTGAGTGGTTTCACTTGTACCTGGAGGGTAGAACTCAAGCTGTCCTATTGGTGACACCAACTCCTCTCCTCTCCCTAACAGCTTTGGTCTCTGCCAAAGATCTGTACTTGGCCCACCCTATTCTTCATTACCTTTTTTTTTGCAATTAAATAAACTTTATTAAAAGATGCATCGACATACAAAAAGAACTGTCACACAATGTTCAGTCCAAAATATAAGACAAAACAAATGGACCAATGTAAACATATTTCCCTATTAATCCAACCCCCCAGCTCTCCCCACTCCCCCGAACCCCAATATCTCCCTCCCTCCCTCCAAATCTCTGACATCATATACTTGTACAAGAAAGGTGTTAGCTAGCAGTCCATTAATTATAAGACAGAAGCCCAGAGTCCTTCCACAAGGTAGCTCAAATCAACAATAAAGGGAGTGAGAGTAATGCTTACATCCATCCACCATCTTTCACCTCACCTCCCTGTCAAGAATTGTAAGAGGGGCTCCCAGATGGTATAAAACTTTCCTAAATTGTAATATTGAATTGCAATAGTTCTCTCAGCACTCAATGCAGTTAGCATTTCTTGCAGTCATTCCCTTTTAGATGGAAAGGAAGCATCAATCCAATGTCTAAGTATGAGGAGTTTGACTACCGCCGAGATTAAAGCCATGCAGGCTGGGTATTCTTCATTTTCTTAAATGACCATCCTCTCACCTCCTCCTCTTCATCCATTCATATGTACACAGACAACACAGTTTTCTATGCTTCTGGTTCCTCTGCCTCTGACCTAATGACCCATCTTCAACTGGATCTCAACAACATCCAGCATTGGTTTTTGGCCAACCAACTGTCCCTCAGTGCCAAAAAATGGCCTCCATAATTTTTGGCACTAGGCTGAGACTTGCCAAGCTCTCCCCTCACCCACCTCCTTCCAGACCCTTGATGGTGTTTTGACTGAGGATGTCTCCTCCTGTAAATACCTCAGGCAGGCTATGGCTGGATTTTCAGCTGGAATTCTTTACTCATGTGGACACTATCCACAAAAAGCTGCATCCTAAACTCAGGGCATGTTATAGGAACAAAGTAAGTATCCCACTTCCTGCTTCTTGAGAAAGCATCATGAAGGTGATTTTACCTATCTTCATTTACAATGACATTGTATATTGCACTGCTGCCAAGTTCACCCTTTCTAGGCTGGATCCCCTCTTTCACTCCTTTTGCTGCTTTGCCCTGGCTTGCCTCCCCAGAACCCACCACTGCTCCCTGTACTCCTCCCCTCCTTGCCCTCCCTTGATGCCAGGTGCCTACCTCATTGTGCCACATTCTTCTCTGAATTCTGGCTTGGCTCCCTTCCCCCACCTTCCCACCTCCTCTCCTCCTCTCCTCCCCTCCTTCCACCTCCTACTCCCTTCGCAACTCTGACACCCACTATCTCACTCTTCCACCGTAAAATCCTCTGCTGGTCAAGCTGCTTTCTCCTCCTGCTTTTGCAAACTTTGGAGCACCCTCCCTTTTGCTATTCACAATGAACCCTCTTCTGTATCACTAAAATCCCTCCTCCATGACTTCTCTACTCAATCCTTCAGTTGCCGCTGATCCTATGCTAATCCCACTGCTGTTCCCTCCATACTACTCCCTCCCCTTACTACTCTCTTATATTGGTCCACTTTTCCCTCTGTCTAGTCCCCCCACTGTACTCACACTCTCCCTTCCCTCCTCATTTTGCTGCCAGTTGCACTTTGCTGAACTGTCGTAATTTATATGCTATGTTTTGTATTACTTACTTTCTGCTTTTTCTCAATTGTCTACTTCAAAGTTTCTAATATTTATAATAATTATTATTGTTTTATAATTGTAACATTATTGATGTAACTTTTTACTGCACTCTCCACATCCTCTTCCCTCCAGGAGACATCTAAAAATGAGCTGTTATCTCAGTATGTTTTTCCTGGTGAAATGCTTGAAATAAATAAATAAATACACCTGCTACAACATGGCTGCCCAGGTGAAGATAAGTTAAGAACAACATTCCTCATCTAAATTAATCAGAAGTAGTTGTTCTTAACACTTTAGAATGTGAAGAACAACTTCTCTCAGATGCCATCATCTGTCTTGCATTGCAACAATTGTAAAGCATAGGAGTGGGAGCTGAGCTACCCCAACACCCAACTGCTCAAAATAAATTAGCATTCATCTGGAAACAACAATTATTAGGTAAGACTGACACTTTCTTGTTGGAAAGCATGTTTGCATTATACTAATAAAAAACTTCAATGTTAAGAACTTGCAGGTTCTCAACACCCCAATAGTGTGGTGACATCATGAGGCACTTGAGCTTCACTCTCATGCCGATGTTGTCACCACATTATGAAAAATGTAATCCTGGGCACTCACCACACATAAAGACAAAAAACACTTGGTTCTTAAAAATATACAAAATGTAATTTATTTCATAGCAAAATGGACATTTATACCTGATGTGTTTTGGACTCAGCGCTTTATCAAAGACACACTGAGTCAGAAACGCAGCAGGTGTAAATGTCCGTTTTGCTGTGAAATAAAGTAAATTTTGTATATTTTTAAGAACCTAGTGGTTTTGTCTTTATGGGTGCTGAGTGCCCGGGTAACATTTTTTGAAGTACGGAAGTCCCGGTGTGTCCCTTTTGTTGTCTGTCACCACACTACCTTGGTGTTGAAAACCAGCTTGTTCATAACAATGAGGGGGTCAGTTACTCTCTATAAACTGTTGTATTTGTTTTCTAGCCTAGAATAAAGGCTGCAAGATAGGTGTCAGGCATAGTAGCTTATCAACTGAAGTATCAGTTAACGCTACCACTGAAAGAGACACAGCCAGAGGGTTGATGGAAGTAGTAAATTAAAAAAAACACATACTCGAGAAAGACCATGACAGTGGCAGACATAGCCACAGGGAACAAGAGTGAAGCAAGTGAAAGGCAATCAAGGGAGTGTAAATCTATAAAGGAAAAGATAATCGGACACTTATCTGAAAGCATGTGATGTTGTTTCCAAAATGCAAATGCAGCACCAGTTGCCACTACACCAGTTGATTCTGAATGATAGTCATAATACAACTCCACTTTTATATGCTGGAGTGTGTCTTGGAACAGAGAGAAGCAGCACCTGTCTACACCAGTTCTTGCATCTGAAGATGATGTAGCAGTGCATGGTGTTGGGATCTCAGAGACAACATATAGCATAGCCAGCATTAAACGTTAAAGCAACCTCATTACTATAGAGTTGACAACTAGGTGTCTAGTCAAGTCAAGTCAAAGTTTATTGGCAGGAAGAACTCGATTGAGTAGGTTCATTTACAAGGAGGTCCTGAATCATGTAAAGTGTATAGTACATAAAATATAACAGAAATGATAAATACACAAGTGGATATACAACAGAAAATGTTGAACTATATACAAGTTATATACAACATGGGACATCCTACAAAATGGGAACATACTTAACAGGTTACTAGAATACATTATTTATGACATTGCAGCATCACATAGTTGATGATACATAAGGAACATTATATGGAAAACAGCAGATAGAAGGAACACATTTTGTAATGAGCAGACTTACTGTATGTCTCTCCCTATTTTGTAATATCTTGCTTGACCAGCTTCAGCATCTTGGCCTAGCCTCTGAAGCCATCCTCTGGTTCCAGGATTAACTTTTCAGCAGAGTACAGAGTGTAAAATTTGGGACAGCTATCTCCTCATATAGGGATATAATACTAGGCATCCCACAATGGTCTATACTGGGCCCCCTCCTCTTTAGCCTGTTCATCAACAAGCTTCCAGAGGCCTGCAATAGCAAGATTATTCTGTATGCAGATGATGCAGTCATCCTTAGTAGTAGTGCCCAGCTTCAGCACCTACAGGATGATTTGCAGTACTCATTTCACAGCTTGGAGGAATGGTTCAGCTCTCAGAAATTGCTTCTCAATTACAAGAAGATGAAGACAATGCTGATAACCACTCACCAGCACAAGAGATCTCTTCTGTCCCTTACTAATACTAACAACAAGGCTGCTCCACTCGAGCAGGTCAGCTCTTTTAAAGACTTGGGTGTGATCATTGATGACACCCTCTGTTATGTGCAGCACATTGATCAGGTCATCAAAACAGAGAACATCAAACCTGGAGTTCTCTACAGGCACAGACAGTACCTAATTCCTGAGGCACTCAGGTTGGCAGTCTCCTCTTCCATCTTGTCTGTTATTAACTACGGACTTGTGGTCTATGGGTTGGTATCCGACACTGTGCTAAAACGAGTAAGCATGTCCCTCAACAAGGCCTTCAAGCTGGCTCTAGGGGCTGATAATCTCCTACACACCTGCTCACTCTACGAGTGCACTAACTGGCTCAATCTTGCCAGCAGAATCATATGCCAAACGTGCCTGCTTGGCATGAAATCTCTTCTAGGTAAAGCTCCATTGGCCTTCAAAGAACTGCCCCAGTGAGGTAGATCCAGGTACCGCACTAGAGGGCAGACTCACTGCCCAATTGCCATCCCCTTTAAAAAAATGGTGTTTGGCCAATGGTCCTTTGCATACAGGGCTCCTTCGTGGCTAAATGAGATCCCAGCAGCCTTTTGCTCATCTACAGCCTCCTTGTCTTCAAGGTGGAACTAAGACGTCACCTGGCCAAAGCTGAGGCCTGTAGCTGCAGGTAACCTGTAGCACTAGCACCAGGTAGTTTGGACTCAGCCTGCTCTTAGGCTGCATCCTCGGATTTGTTACCCTGCTGCCCAGTAATCCTGAGTTTAAACTTTTACTTTCTCCTGCTACTTGGCAGCCCTCGAACTTGAGCCTTTCATAGCCACAGCCTGTCAATGAGACTTCTATTTACTGTCCTTAACTCAGCACTCTGTTTTAAGTTCCTCCCCTGCCACTGACCCTGCACAAATGTGATTGTCTCACAGCACCTGTCTTCCCCCCAGCTTATTCTGTGTACAGTCCTCCTGAACATTGCCCTCTAGTATGTTCCTACTAAGTCAATCCTGCACAGAAAATTAACCCCCCACCCTTGGCTAGAATTAACGACAAAGCCTCCTCTTGGCTGCATTAACATACAGGGTGTGAAAGCCTATGTTGAGTCTCTCCCCCCTGACTTTATATGAAATAATGACAATGCCTCCCCTGGCTGCTTTACCTCCTGCTAAATTAGTTTCTTAAACCCATAGCACTAACCATGCACCTTGGGCTGTACTAACCGTAATATACTGTACCTCTATATGAGATAGCTTACAATTGTAAATAGTCAAACCAATTGCTGTTATTTCTTGTATTTTTTGTCTCTGTACTTGTGCGCCCATACTCTGTAACTACTGTTCTGTGTTGTCCTCTTGTCAAGATGTGGAACCTTTGAAAAAGAGCATTTTGTTCAAAGGTTATGTCCAAATAACTAAATAAATAAATAAAATACTATGGAGATATATAAGACACATTGTAGAGAAAACTACAGTTAGTCAGAACACATTTTGTAATAGGCGATTTTGAGAGGTAAGAAGGGGAGGAGCATGGAAGTTCAGGGGAGGAAAAAGGGAGAGAGTAGGAGGACAAGGTAAGGTGATTAACAGAGTCAAGGCAGCATAGGGAGGTTCAGAGGAGCTGGGAGGGTGAGGCAAGGGTGGTGGTAAGATCGAGGAGGCTGGATGGGCGTGTGGCTTACACAGAGTAACTTGGAAGGGCTGGGGAGATGGGGGATGGTAGGATAGTAAGGTGGGTGTGGAGGGAGGATGGGGTGGGTGGGAGTTAGTGGAGTAGGGGTCAGAGTAGAGGGAGGCATTTGAAAGGGGTGCGGACACCCATATAGTGGCAAGAAGAAGTATTAATCAAACAGTCCGTGACAAACTAAGAGATCAGAGGCATGTGCATGGGTCACATAGTTTACTAGTGACTAGGTTTTTAAAGCTGCCCATGGGGATTAGCTGTTGCAGCTTGAGATGTGACTGGGCTTTATTCCAAGCAGTTGATAGAGTATGGCTTATAGCCAGGCCTCCAGGGTGGGAACAGATGCTAGGGACATTCAACGTGATGTAGTTGGTGCTACGTAAGCTGTACAAGAGGTAATGCACCAGAATAGATTAGCCTCTGACCCCAAGAAATATTGGAGCCAGATCAATGAAATCTTGGGGAACACCAAACCGATGGCCCCAAGTGAGATGCTAATAAATGATACTCTGTGCAACAACCCCCGTACTATTGCCAATGCTATTAACTCGCTTCTTACTGAATCTCCTAACATCCCTCCTCAGGCATCCCAAGGCCCTATCTCCTCCTCTTCAGCTCCTCCGTCTCTTGTCCTCTCTTGTACTGCTCGGTTGGACGTTCTCAGGCTACTTCAATCCATTCCACCATGGGGGAGCCCTGGCCTTGACAGAATTGAACCCTGGATACTTCGAATTGGGGCACATCTCCTTGCAATCCCAATCACTAGGCTGTTCAATCTGTCCATCTGTACCTCAACAGTGCCTGCAGCCTGTTAGGCTGCCAGGGTTATTCCTGTCTTTAAAAAAGGTGACCCTAAAGTCCTCTCTAATTATTGGCCCATAGCATTACTACCAACCCTTAGTAAGATCTTAGAGAAACTTATCCATTGCCAGGTCTCAGCTTATCTATTGAACTTTAATCTTCAATCACCTGCTCAACATGGTTTCAGGGCAGAACATAGCACCACCACTGCCCTCACCTTACTCACCAGCGAGGTCAAGTCCAATATGGACAATGGTTTACTCATGGGTGCCGTGTTCATAGATCTCACCAAGGCATTTGACCTGGTAAACCATTCTCTTCTCCTACATAAGCTACATTCGTTAGGTGCCTCTGGACCCACCCTATCATGGTTTAGTAGCTATCTTGCAAATCGTTCTCAATCCATCCACTTTGGAAAAGTTCTGTCATCCCCTGCTACTATCTCCTGTGGTATACCGCAGGGCTCCATCCTGGGACCTCTACTCTTTTCCATCTTTGTTAATGATGCTCCCTCATCCTCTCCCCACTGTCATACCATCATGTATGCTGACGACCTTGTACGCTATACTACATCTCGTTCTGTCCCAGACATTAACTCCCTCCTCTCTTCAGTGTTCCAACAGATTCAGCTCTGGCTCTTCTCCAACTCACTCCTACTCAACCCACCGAAGACCCTGGAGATGCTTTTTGGGTCCACTAGGAAAGTCTTTGCCAAGGCCACCAAGCTCCATGTGGTTAGTTGTGATGGATCGGGGATCAAGTCTACTAGCTCCTTCAAATACCTTGGTGTTACCCTTGATCCTGCCCTTGATTTCTCTTCGCACATAAATTATGTTTGTAGGTTGGTTAATATCAAGTTAGGAGCCTCCTACCACACGCGTCATTCTCTAACCCCCTCTGGCAGAATCTCTGTTGCACGGAGTGTACTACTTCCTAAGCTTCTGTACGTTCTCCCCATTCTCTCACATGCCAGTGTGGGTATACTTCATCACTGGGACACCACATATAACAACATCTGTAGATTTGCACTCTCTGTCCCTCACCTTACCAACCATTGCTTACTATACTCCTCACTGAACTGGCTATCCCCTAAAGCCCAGCGCTTCTTCTCTCTGGGTTGCTTTATTGACTCCATGAACTGATCCCCCCACCCTGTCTGTACTGGGGCTATGCTCACCCCACTGATACCGGACCGTACTCTGAGGTCATCTAACTCGCATCTGTTCTCAATTCCCCACTGCTCAACCAAAATGGGGGAACAAGCTTTCTCCCATTTCGCCCCTAAATTCTGGAACACTCTACCGGACACTTTAAAGTGCCCCTCATCTCGCCTTGCCTTTAAATCAGCACTTTTTCTCCCACCTCCAAGCACGTAACTCCTGCATATGTGCCTAATCCCCCCCACTCTCTGCTTCCTGCCATCCCTCCCCAGACCCTCTGGACTCTCCTTACTGAACTATACTGTCTTACTGTATCGAATGAACTATTTTTCCATCCCTGCATGGATGGGCACTGCTTGTTGTTTTGCTGTTGACTCCCTCTGAGGTGGTCACTACTGTATTTTTCTGACCATTTGTATTGTTCAATCTCGAGTATGTATTTATTCACCTGGCTATTAGCAGGCCTGTACTGACAACTGTTGTGTATGTTTTTCTTGCTGATTGTCATTTGATTGTTACTGTACCCTCCCGGGTCGTGCTTGAAAATAGGCAGGACTAATGCCTAATTCACTTATCCTGTTACCAAAAGCTAATAAATAAATAAATATTAGGGAGGAGTTTTGATAAAAGAGCTTTGTATAGGCAGATGAAGGAGTGAGAGAGCCATCTGGTGGTTAAGGAGGACCAACCCAGGAAGGCATATAAATCGCAGTGGTGAGTGTGACGATGGGCACTTAAGATGAATCTTATTGCTCTATGGTATTGTGTGTCCAGCTGGCGTAGCAGGGAGTCTGTGCAATGGCCATAAAGAATGTCCGCGTAATCGAGGAGTGGTATGAAGGTTGTCAAGACCAATTGATGCTTGCCATTATTGTTAAACAGTGATTTATTCCTATAAAAAAGCCAAGTCTTTGTCGCAGCTTCTTTGCAAGGGAGGTGATATGGGTAGTGAATGTTAGATGATGGTCAAGGTCGTAGCCTTAGTATTTAAAATTGTTAACTGTCACGAAGTTGTCATCAAGGAGGGTCTTTATAAGGGGCAGGGTTGCAAGCTCATTTTGTGTGGCAGTTAGATGACTGGAATGGAAGTACATGAACTTTTTTTTTTGGCATTTAATAGCAATTTAGATTGTACAGGGCTGATCTGGAGGAGATCAAATTCTGACTGGAGTTCCATGTGAGCTTTGATCGCTGAGGGTTTGGTTGTAGATATTACAGTGCCATCCATGAATAGATGTAGTTTTGCTTTCCTGATGTTGTTAACGACGGTGTTGATGTAAATCATAAACAGGAGGGGGCCAAGGATCGAGCCTTGAGGTACTCCTCTCAGCAGAGGGAGGAGTGGGGAGAGTGAGCCACCCGCTTTTACCTGTTGCATCTTATCTGTGAGGTAGCTGTTGAACCACGATAGAGCAGAACTTGAGATGCCATGCCAGTGTGATATGTCCAGGAATAAAGCATGATGGACAGTGTTGAATGCTTTGCTAAGGTGTAAAAAAAACTGCTCCTGTAACTTGTTTCTTGTCCACGGCCATGAGCCAGTCATTTGTCACTGAGACTAGAGCTGATTTGGTACTGTGGGCTGATCTCTTAGTTGGGTATTTATCAATTTCTCGAGTAACATAGAAACATAGAGGTTGACAGCAGATAAGGACCGCAAGGCCCATCCAGTTTGCCCATTTCTTTTTCTACCTTATAAATGTGCCATCGGCCTTTGCTCTGTCAGTGGCCTATCTATTCATACTCACCTGTATTGCTCCCTTATGCTTATCCCATTCCTGTTTGAAGCCCTGCACTGTATTCATAGCCACCACTTCCTGAGGTAGGCCGTTCAATGCATCCACCACTCTTTCTGTGAAAAAGAATTTCCTCACATTCCCCCTTAATCAGCCTCCCTCTAATCTCATGCTGTGTCCTCTTGTCCTGCTATTTTTCTTATATTTAAACATATTAGACTCTTTCACCTTGTTAATGCCCTTAAGGTGTTTGAATATTTCAATCATATCACCTCTTGCCCTCCTTTGCTCAAGGGTATACACATTGAGTTCTGTTAATCTGTCCTCATTTGTCTTCTGATGCAGTCCCTGCACCATTTTGGTTGCCCTTCTCCGGACTGCCTCAATTTGGTTAATGTCCTTGTGAAGGTGTGGCCTCCAGTACTGCATGCAGTACTCCAGATGGGGCCTAAAACCAGTGTCTTGTAAAGAGGGATTATTACCTCCCTCTTATGACTTGCGATACCCCTACTAATATACCCTAACATCCCCCTAGCCTTAACTACTGCTTTAGAGGTCTGCTTGGATGATTTCAGGTTATCAGTGATAATAATGCCCAAGTTTCTTTCTTCCTTTGTGACTGCCAGCAACTCCCCTCCGAGCCTATAGGTGACTTCAGGGTTTCTCTTCCCTATGTGCATGATCTTGCACTTCTTTGCATTAAATCCAAGTTGCCACTCTTATGACCATTTTGCTAGTTTATCCAGATCTCTTCTCATTCTGCCCACCCCATCTGGATCATCTATTCTGTTGCAGATCTTGGTGTCATCTGCAAACAGACAAGACTTACCCTCTAGTCCATCTGCAATGTCCTAATGAAGATATTGAAGAGGACTGGCCCCAGGGCTGATCCCTGAGGTACCCCACTTGTGACTTGCATCTCTTCTGACTGTATACCATTTACCACCACTCTGTTTTCTGCCCGTCAACCAGTTTGCCACCCAGTTGACCATCTTCTGACCCACCCCGAGCCTACCCAGCTTATTTATCAATCTTCTATGTGGAACAGTGTCGAAAGCTTTGCCGAAGTCAGGGTAGGTGGCATCAACTGCTCCCCCTTAGTCCACCACTCTGGTTACCCAGTCAAAGAAATCTATGAGATTAGTTTGACAGGACCTTCCTTTTGTAAACCCATGCTGTCTTGGATCCTGTGCCCCTATGGATTCCAGGTGTTGCACTATCCTTTCCTAAGGAGTGCCTCCATAATCTTGCCCACTACTGAGGTAAGACTGACTGGTCTGTAGTTCCCTGCCTCCTCCCTGCTACCACTCTTGTGGAGCGGGATCACATGAGCTCTTCTCCAGTCTTCTGGGACCTCTCCTGTGCTCAGAGACTCACTAAATATGCTGAATCCCTGTTTGACCACTAGCTGAGGGGGGAGGAGTGTTCTTCCCATTCGATGTATGGGGTGCTGCACCCCTCTCCCCATTTGCTAGTTTAAATATTCTGCAAAGACATCAAACTTCTGCCCCAATGCACTGACTCCCTTCTTAGTCAGATGCAGTCCATCAAATTTAAAGAAATTTCACTCCCAGAACTGTTGCCAGTTCCCTACAAATCTGTGTCCTTTTTCCTGGCACCTGCCCTTGAGCCACATGTATAGCTCTCCTATCTCCCGTTCTCTGATCTTTCGCCCATCTGCCCCCCTCTCCCAGACTGGCAGGATCTCAGAGAAGGAGATGTCGGACAAAATGGATGATAGTTTGTCATGCAGCCTGATCAGGTGTTCCTTGGGGTCTCCACAACTGACCAGCTGGCGAGATCATTGGTCCCTATGTGTACCAGGACGTCAATGTTTTCTCCTGCTTTGTGAACAATTTTAGCTATGCGGTCAGTGTCTCTCCACGCTGATGTACCTGGGAGACATCTGACCATTACCCCTGGCTGGAGATGCGTATCAACTCCCCGAAACATGGAGTCTCCTATGATCAGAAGTTTTTTGGATTTCTGTTTTGCTTTTTTTGTTTTGGTTCCTGTTTTGGGTGAGTTTTGTTGTGCTAGCTCCTGTGCTGCAGTATCCTGCTCTGCAGTGTCCTCTGCTCCTTTGTTTGATTTTGGAGATAGAGGCAGATACCTGTTTGTAGTGTTTATATGGTTTTTGGAGGTAATATGTTGGAGAGCACAGAGTGATGGGGCACTCAATTTGCCCTCCTAACCACCTGCCAACCTCCTGGCCCAACTACCCTCTGCGGTCGAGGTTCTTCTGTTGGATGTTGGGGAGATGGCGGGTGGTTCTTATAATGTATTTCCTCTTGAATATGAAATTTGAGGCATGCAATCTCTGCCCATGCTGCCTTGAGCTGAGCCCTAAGATCTCCAATGGCCCAGCATGTAGGACAGTTTCCTAAATCCTGTAAGACTGTCCTTCTGAAAAGTGTTCCGCAGTACCTGCAGTTAATGATATCCATTCCAGATAAGTTGCTGGATCTATAACCTGGTCAGAGTAATTAGAAGGAAGAAAATGCAAGTAACTGTTTGATTTTGTGTTTTGTTTTTGTATAACTTGTTATAACAAGTTAAATTACTAGTGCCCCTGTAAATGAGCTCACCTTGTGGATGCCCCGCTGATCCGCCCCTTCCTGTTTTGCCACAGGAAATGTCACAACTGTGGTACCCTATAAAAGGAGTGTAGTCTGTAGTGTGGAGTGGTTGGGGGTTGGGGTATGTGGCTGGGCCCTTCCCCTGCCGAAAAAGAAGAACCACGGATGAAAGAACAAGGAGGTAAGAGCAAAAGCAACCAGTCAACAACAAATGCAGTAACCCTGAAAGCTTATCCTAATGTTAGATAAAACTGTAAAACCTGTAAAGCACCACCTGTAATAATTTCAGAGAAGATATACCCTGTAAGAAACACTTTGCTACAGAGAAAAATAAATCAGTAACAGAAGATATACCTTGCAAAAGACAATTTGAATCAGAAGATTACAGCAGTAATCTGTTAGAGCACACCTGTAGGCACACCTTGTAATAATGCAGAAGAAGGTATACCAGCAACAACAATTTGAATCAGAGAAAAATAAAGCAAAGAAATGTTAGCAGCAAACAGTAGCAATCCCTGTGTCAAACAGTGCTACAGCTGAATAGTAGAGTCAGGACCACACAGGCTAAAGAAGGTCTAACCAAGGCAGCATATAGACAAGCCCGAAATGCTTATACAACTGAAGTTAGGTTAACTAAATGGGAGCATTTTGGAACTAAATTGAATAATACCCATATGCAGAATCCCAGATTGTTTTAGAGGACGATTTCTGATTTAACAGGGAAAAATAGATCATCTGATGTGAACAAAATTCTGATGGATGGAGCTGAAGTTACAGCTGGGGAGGAATTGGTAGATATATGTAATACATATTTTAATAAGGTGGCTTCCTCTGTGCCCAATAAGGATGCTTTTTCTGGTTATATAATAAATGAGGAAAATGGGGCTTCTGAGTATACGTGTCTTGGCACATTCAGCTTCAAACCCATCACACCTGGAGAGGTGAGAACTAAATTGCTAGGGATGAATGTAACCAAGGCAATTGGCTTTGATGGAATCCCTGCCAGGTTACTGAGGTATGCTGCTCCCTGTATAGCTGAACCTTTAGCGTATATCTTTAATCTGTCCTGTTCTTGTAGTGAATTTCCTGAGGGTTAGAAGGCTGCAAGAGTAAAACCTATCTTTAAGTCTAGTGATAGGGGCGAGCTGGGCCATTATAGGCCAATCTTGCTCCTACCACAGATTTCTAAGATTTTTGAGAGAATTATCACTTATCAATTAAGGATGTTCTTGGACTCGGGTAGGAAGATGTCCATGTATCAATCTGGTTTTCGACCTTTACGTAGTACTCAAACTGCTTTAGTCAGACTTGTCAAGGATCTCCAGCTGAGCCTGGACAGGAGGGCCATGGTTGGAGCTATGTTTATAGATCTTTCTAAGGCATTTGATATCCTGAACCATCGAGTACTCCTGTCCAGGCTCAGCCAGATAGGTTTGTCCACTCAGGCTGTAAATTGGTTTTCTTCCTATCTGAATTCAAGAAAGCAGTTTGTAGAAATTGGTCCATTTAAGTCTAAATTAATGAATATTACTTCTGGTGTCCCACAAGGGTCAATTTTAGGGCCCTTACTATTTAATATCTATATTAATGAGCTTAAAGTTGATTTTCCTGACACAAAATACCATATGTACGCTGATGATACTATATTGTATGTTGAGGGTCAGAGTTTTTATCAAGTTGGACTTAAACTTCAGCTGGCTTTTGATTATGTTCAAAATGTTTTAATGAACATTGTTTAATTTTGAAACCCAAGAAAACCCAGGTTCTCCTGTTTAGAAACAAACAAATGAAAGATTTAAATTCGGGTCTGAATATCCAGACCCTAGATGGCCTAGTTATAAAGGAAGTAGCCTAATATAAATATTTAGGGCTATGGTTAGATTGTAATTTGACCAGGTCTTATCATACAGAAAATATGGTATTGCGACTAAACAGGAAGCTGGGGGCTCTTTATAGATTTAAACATTTTATGTCTAGGGATGTTCGACTAAATGTAGTCAACTTGCTGTTAATGCCTGTCCTAGACTATGGGGATATTTTATATGGAGGAGCCACTGGCATATTATTGAATAAGGTGGATATAATGTTTCATAGATTGGCACATTTTGTTCTGGAGGTACCCCACAGAACTCATAGATGCTTGTTATATAATAGCTTGAACTGGCCTAAACCCTTGGCCCACAGGAATTTACATCTCCTTAAATTTATGTATAAAATCCAGAAACATGTGGTTCCTTCTTACATCTTTGAGATGTTTCCTATAAGAACAGTAAAAGATAATTTGAGGACAGCTTATGGTTTACAATATTTTGTTAATAAATGTAACTTAAACATAGGTAGGTCATCTGTCTCCTATGGGGAGCTGTATTGTGGAATAAAATTTCAGTAGGGCTATATGAATCAAATCGAATTATATGCATCTCTCATTTGAATGACTGGTGTTTATGCTGGTCCAATGGCTTCTCTCAATGTACTGAATGCGATGTCTGTTGATTGCTATTTATTGTATAGTTGATGTTTGTATTTGTAGTTATGTTATTTGTAATTTTTCTAAAAATTCTTTTTAATTCCTTTTATGCTGTAACTGAAATGTGCTGCTATGAACACATAGGACTTCATTGAAAATGAGCAATGCTCAATTCAATGTTTTTTCCCTTATTCTGCTGAATAAAAAAGATTTCTTACTACTATAGTAGCAATGTGACTAGCTGATGGAACGATTACCAAACAGGACAACAATGCATAATTGTAAACATACTGACATCCAAGGGCAATATCTTTGCTGTGTACTTGCCTCATGCTTAAAATGAGCTCACTTACCACCAGAAGAAGTGATGGACAACTACTACAAAGATTTGATGCTGGAGTCAATACATACTATGCCTGACTCTTCCCTCCCTAGTGGTACTTTTTACAGCCGTCTGAGAAAAAAATGCTCAAGAGAAGAGTCCACACCAGGTACACTTACACATTCCCATCAGGTACAAGAAGGTTACAGCATGTTTATTTTTTATTTTTATTTAAAAATGTTTCACCATGTAGGCAAGTCATTCTAATATTTCTGTCAATGAGTCATCCCAACCATCCAGTCCAGAGCAGTCAGTTGCCCCCACTGTAGAATGTCATCTCAAGGAAAAAAAACAAGGGCCAACAGAAAGTCCATTATAATGCATCACCTATTATTATGGTACGGTTGATCAGTGGGTACAGGATTGCAAACATGCATATAAGGAAAAAAGTGCAACTGTCCTAGTCTGACATAAGTACTTTTCCTCTCCTCCCATCAGCGTCTTTAACAGAAGTCAATCTGACAACTGAAGGTGTAGACATGGTTATATTTGTAACAGTCAGTTTTCCACATTTTAGATACCAATATTGTGAGAAGGATTAAAAAAAAAAAACTCCCAACAATAATAAAACTACTCACTTTATACAGTGCAGGTCCAATTTGGTAGCTACATTCGTCTCCACTGCAGCACCAAATCACATCCCAGATGAGGCTTGCCACTGTGCTGAGTGCAAGCAGTTGTGTGCACAATTTGACTAAGCTTGGTATAGGTTATTATAAAATGGGTCTTGAAAATCCTTTAACCGCATTGGTCAAGACATGTCACATGATCCTATGTAAATCCTGCAACAGACAACTGGTAAAGATCCCAGTAATCAAATGTTTGCTTTCTTTGAACCTAATTCATTTTTATTTTTATTTGATTCATTTTATAATCGCAATAATGGCATTTCAGGATATGTGTAGTAGTGGGATTTACACATTTCTTGTGTGGTTAAAGTCACTCGACTGCATCATGTGATACACCACACAAGGCGTGTGTAAATCCCACAATAACACATGCCCTGTTGTACATTATTGCCTAAACCTGCCTTGTTAACTTTAGCTTATGTGCTACTTATATCTTCTAGGCAAAGATGCATTATCCATACTTTAAAATTACCAACCAAATCAAACCCAGAACTGTAACACGAGCACACACATGCAATAGTGTAGCACTGCACTATATAGAATAGTAGAATCACCCTTATGTTTTTTAAATGTAAGCATCTATCTGTAATAATCTTTCTTTTATGTAGCATTGCTGATATCATGGAGACTCCCACATATTCTGCATGGTTACCACTGTTACCCATTGTTAATCACTGAAATTATACACAGCTGCTCTAGTCTTCATGACTTGGTCATGCTGCTTCTCCTGAGTTCCCCAATAATGAAACTCTATGCTGTGTTGTGATGGGTGTCTATCCTGTGATAGTTCACTTTGGATCAATCAGTGCATTCATAATGGATGGGGAGGTGAATGACTCCAAGATAAGTGTGGTGGGGGGCAGCTCCAGGGATCTAAACCGAGCTGCACACTCAAGCAGACTAGATAGACCATCATGGCCTGTTTCTGCTGGCAATTTCATATGTCCGCATGTTTGTATAATATGCTGGAGGCAGTAAGGCTTCAGTTCTGCTGTACAGGTTAGTAGCTGGTCTGACTCTCCACTCTCCAGCCAGGATATACTGTACTACATGTGAGATTGGTAAGTACAGTATTAAAGATATGCAGGTATGTGTCTTAAGTGCAGTGTGTGTGTGTGTGCGCGCGTGTGTGTGTAAAATGTACAGTATGAGTTCTACACTGTGTGACTTCCTGTTATATTTTGCTTTAAAAATTATTAATCTTTTTTCTGTGTTTTTAGTTTACAGGATGAAGAACCTTCAGCAAATAAGTTGCTTTTTGCTTGCGAATATGTTGCTAATACACAAATGTCACTCCTCCCTCTGCTGTTGTTGAGTATTTCTATATTTTTTACTTGAGTGCTGTACTTCGGACAGTTCTTGAGCCATGTTTACATGGCTGACCTTGCTCCTTCAGTGGAGCATTGCAGAGCTGCCTCAACTCAAAGGACGCTTGTCTCACATGTCTACACAGTCCCTCTTAGCACCAATGTAAGACATGCTGGAGAGGGGGCTGGGAGTCTAGGACGTTGGTTGATGGAAGCACCTGCAAGGTGTTTTATGTGGGAGCAAGCAGTGCAGCCTGTCCACACAGCCGCTTAAATCGTTGACTCCCAAACACGTCCCCAGACTTTCTGGGAACATGGAGCAGAGCAAGGGAGTGACTTACCATGATTCAGTAAGCGTCCACACAGCGGCATTTGCACCCCAGCAACCTGAATGCTCGGGGTTGCTGCAGTGCAAATGCTGGCATGTAAACACAGCTTTGGGCTCTTCTGCTGCTCCTATTTTTGCCATCCTTTTCTTTGTCACTTCAGGCAGCTATTTCTAGTATGCTCTGATGTCTGCCACTACTATTTGGATATTTCAGCATTTGCATCTATTACTACTCCAGTATCTGGATTATATGCAGTGCTCCTGCAGATCAAGTTACATTCACATTGGGTCCTGTTCTCCATGGTGCAGAGTGGCTATGCACTGCATACCTGGGGTGCATAGATACTCCGTGGTCCCCATGCCTCCTGCAACCGATTCACCAAAGTGGAGTGGGGCTGTCACTCACCAGATCCCCCAGCCCACAGTTGATCTGTGCATGGAGCAGTCTGGGGGGTGGGGCAGTGCCTGTACTCCATGGTAATCTCAAAACTGCAGACTGCTGGGTGCAGGGGGCACAGGCTACAAGCCGATACACATTCCTGAGACAGTCATAGCTGCTGCACACCCCCTGACTGAATACTGCATGTCACCCTACCAGCATCACAGGGACAGCCAGTGGCCAAGGAGGTGTGAGGAGCTGTGCTGCTGGCTGTCCCAAGCCATGGCACCAACAGGCAGGTATGGGGGTGGGGGTTGTTGGTGCCATGGGGGGCCCTGGCCACCACTGTTCCTGCTTGGATGTCTGGGTAAGGGAAAAACTGCTGTTGCCTGGGGTACCTCAGTTTGTGTGTGTGGGGGGTGTACTACATGGAGTAGGGGCTGCCATGGTCCGGGTGGGGGGCTGTGGCATGTGTGGCACTACCATGTTAGGGCTGGCATGTGTTTGGGGGGGGTTCATGGATGATATGGGGTCAGGGTGGTTGAGTGTTTGGGGGCATTCTGCCATGGGGCAGTGGTCTGGTGGGGTGGAGGACATCTGTGCACTGGGTAGGCTCGGCCACAGAAGTATGTGTCAGGTGGGGGGACCGTTCCTCGCTGGTGCATGGCAGCATGGGTCTGGGCACCTGCTGAGGGCTATTCATGTACCTGGACCCATGCCTGCCTGCCTGGGTCTGCTACTTCACCACTGGCCACCCTGCTGTGTCTTGCATGCTGTGGGGGTGGGGCTGCAGATGGGTGCCCCACATGTGCATATGGTAGTGCATACCATGCACCCTGTGCCTGTCCAGGGCCACAGAAGTACATGGGTGGGTCACGTGCCTCTGTCACATTATTCCCACCCTTTGGAGAATCCCCCCCCCCCAATATGATGCCATTACTGTGTACAGCACATTGTGCCATCATTCAAAATATTGTTCTTCTTAATGTTCTTTCAAAATCATTTAAAAAGCTGGGTCAGAAAATGACATATGCTGCACTTTTTAGATTCACTTTCAAACTGAACCAAAACAATGGAACCAGAAGAGATTCACCTGACACATCCCTACTCTGGCTCCTGTCTTTGGTAATCTTACTCAAGTTCTTCTGCTCTGTTCTCACCTGTTAATCTTTGTTACCCACTGTAAGGGCTGTGGTTGATAACTTAACAGTTAAGAAGCTAAATTATGGGCTTCTTTGGGTAGAAAACAAAACCTTGTAGGACTGGATTTAGAGAACAATTATTTCCTTTTTTAGCAGCTTTATTCTAACATTGTGGTGGAGCAGCTAGTTAAAATTACTGTATTTCATTATCTTCATGCAGTTTTTCTGAAAGTGATATAATTTACATGAACTATCATGCATTTTGTGAATAAGTTTTTTAGAAGTGTATAATTTAATGTTCTTAAATTTTGTAATTTTACATATGGTGTCCTTTTAATATAAAAAATGTGAATATTCATGTATTCTGTACAACAAAGTTACAAACTGCACATTTTGTAAAAACAGAGTTTCAAAAATGAGCAGTTTGGACAAAGACTTGCACTTTCACATATCTTGCATATTACAGTTCCAAAATGCAAATTAGAAAACAACAGCTGGGTTTTAAAACATATGTAATTTGGAGAAACATGAACAATTTCACATATTGTGCATTTAAATGTTTCAAATGTCTCTTTTTAAAACAACTGGATTTCAAATAAATGTACAATTTCAACAAAAAGCACACCTTTTCCTATTTTGCCCATAAATATTCCAAACTGCACACTTTTCTTTCTAAACATGTACAATTAGAATTAAATGTGCAATCAGCTAATTTGCTTAATCAAAATTGTACAAAAGCAAAAATAGCAATTGTATGCAATTTTGCAGTGGTAATTAAAATTACCATTTTTTTGTGTGTGTATTGCACTCCATGAAGGGATTTATATGCTTTCCATCTCCTGAATATTCTCATATTCTGCTGAACAAGCTAGCTAACTATAATTGTTGGATTTTCCTCCAAATTCTTGCCTTATTAAGTCATCTCTTATATTTGGCAGGGTTGAGAAGTTGCTTTGTTTTAGCTAGCCTTGGTCAAAGACTTTTAGGGTACTATTCTTTATTTATGTTTAGTCAAAAATCTAAATCCTTCTACACCAATAAAGTACTGTAGCATTGGGGGAAACTAGCAGAATGGAATTTGGTATGACGAACACTGAGTCCATGAAGTAATAAGATATATTTTGTGCAGTTTATTTCACTTTAGGGAAAGAAGAGGTAGAGAGCTTCCATGGAGACATTATTGACTCTGCTCTCTTTATTCATCTTGAGCACCAGAAGAATACAAAGAATATGGTGAAGGCTGCAAATCCAAAACCTTTCATCATGGTAGGGTTGATCTGTTTGGCCAGGATTCTTACAGTGTCCATGAGGAAATGCAGATCAGATATTTCTTGTAGCTTTATGTAATATTAATGTGCTGTATAGAAACCCATGGGATTACCCATGCATTACTGTGTTATCTGCTTTGGGACTTCTTGCAGTGTTTTGTTAATTAATTATACTAAACAGATTTTATGTTCAATAATTAGCAGTGTAAATAAAGCATTTTAGTATCATTTTAACTGAAAGTTTAGGTCCCTACCTCCAGAATTCTGCCTACCAGCTCTCTTGAATCCTCTGTTAATATTAGTGGCCATATATAATTAAATCTCTATTTCTTCCTATATCTCTTCACAGGCATGACGCCTCTCATCTATTAATAACTGGTCCCTATGCCGGATCAGCTCCCATACTCTGCTCCTGATGATTCTGGGAATAAATGAGCAAACATTTCCATATTGTTTTCCAATTGGTCCCATATTTTCTCATCCAGTTTAATTCTGTTCCAAAGAGCTGTATGTACAGTACACTTTGAGACCCTTTCAAGCAGGACACTTATATTTATAGCCCTGATTCAACAACATGCCACAGGGGAAATTGCCATCTTTATTACTTACTGCAGACACTAGAGTGCAGTCCCGGGGAGTGATGTCCTGTGGGAGATGTCCTACCATAAATGAGATGTGAAACCTAGGCCTCCTCTGCTAGCCTCTAGTTGCTATTAAGTACAGTAGGAAGCTAAAGTTTTCATAGCATTATTTGCAAAGAGTAAAGAATATCTTAGGTGTTCTGGAAAACATTTTTATTTATTTTCTTTTTTTCAATCTAGGATTACAAATACCTTTGAGCCAAGGCTCTTTTACAAAGGTTCTACTTCTGGTGAGGTACAAAACAAGCAGGACAATTAAGACAGGGTAATAGGTTACAGTTGTTTACAATACAGTTGAGAGCATACAGGATGGTGGTACTAGGTGCTTGACAAAAGAACAGGGTTCACATGATTAACGAGGCTTGGCAAGACACACTGAAGATGCAGCCTTAGGCAGCTGTCAAGATAACATAAAAAACACAGAAGTTCCAATGGTAAGTGCAAGTATGGGGGGGTGTAGGAGGGGAAGGAGGATGAGTAAAGGGGGTGATGAGAGGATGGGATAAGGGCTGGAGGGCAATAGATCAAGAGAGACAGTCACATGTGCTGGATGCAGAGAGGAGTAGGCAGAGGTTATCTTTGAATGAACCTAGCTTAGGTATGGAGGAGATGTCACTGTTGAGGCCATTTAACCAGCTGGGAGCTCTGTAAGCAAAGGATCTTTGTCCCTGCGAGGTCCGGCATTTCGGGATGTGTAGTATTTGTCATTTAGAACCCCTAGTGCAGTGAGGATTATGAGCAGTTTGGATGAGAGCTTGTACTCCAGGGGCAGCATAGCCCATTATTGTTTTTTTAGCCATTATGCATGTTTGGTACTTGATGCAGTTTCAGAGTTGAAGCTACCCAGTTTGTGTGTAGAGGTCACACATGTGGGTGAGATGGTGGGATCCAGTGATGAGTAGGCAAGTTTTGTTGAGGGCCAAGGATAAGCGCCTAAGGGTGGAGGTGGTAGCGGAACCATAAATGATGAGGCCATAGTCATTTAATGCGACTACCGAGCTCAGGACTGTGATCCTTAAGGAGTCAGGGGTTAGTCATTTCCTATGTCTGTAGAGAAGGCCGATGCACATATTAGCCGCTTTGGCAACATTTTTAGTGTGAGACCCATAAGACAGGTTACTGTCGATTGTGACGCCAAGATATTTGAAGGTTTCCACTTGTTCAAGGGTTTCACATAAGCAGTTGGAAACAGTAAGGGGGTGATGCTGGTGCTTATTTTGCGAGCTGCAGAACAGCATAATTTTGTTTTTTTCATAGTTGAGCACCATTTTGTGTTTACTGAACCAATTTTCAACAGAGGTGAAGCCATGCTGTAGCTTGCTCTGCAGGAGGTGAGGGTCCTTATGTGTGGAGTGGATGATGGCATCGTCAGCATAGAGGAGGATTTGCTTAGGACAGGATTGTGGAAGACTATTCAGAAAGAGGCTTAAAAAAGAGGCCCGAGAATGGATCCCTTTGGTACACCACAGCGTACAGGTCTTGCATCAGAGAGGACATCAGCAATTTTCACTCTTTGGGTGCGGTTTTCCAGGTAGCTCTTAAACCATGTCATAGATTCAAGGGATAACCCAGCATTTAGCAACTGTGAGATTAGTAGTCAGTGATGGACGGTAT
The DNA here is from genome assembly GCA_016271365.2 of Neoceratodus forsteri. NCBI lineage: Eukaryota > Metazoa > Chordata > Ceratodontiformes > Ceratodontidae > Neoceratodus > Neoceratodus forsteri. The sequence continues at coordinate 221,765,136 of JADMNL010000028.1, forward strand.
CGAAAGCCTTGGTCAGGTCTATGAAGGCTGCACCGGTAGGAAGGCCTTTGTCTAGAGAATTGTGGATTGCTCCAGTGAATATGAGAAGGGCAGATGTAGTACTGTGCATTTTCTGAAATCATGTTGTTGTGAGCACAGGACATCGTGTTTATCAAGGTATTCCATAAGTTGGTCTGATACTATATGCTCAATGGCCTTAGAGAGGGGGAGTAATATGGAGATGGGCCGATAGTTCCCATGAAGAGCCCTGTCTCCACTTTTGTGGATAGAAGTAACTGTGGTGGATTTCCATCTATCAGGAAGTGGCTGAGGGAGAGGTTGAAAAGTTTTTTTAATGGTAGGAGCACCTCTTCAAGGGTGCGGGACAGCAGTTTGAGGTGAAGGGAATCCCCACTAAACCTTGTCATGGCTATGTCTTTCCTGATATAGTTGTGAACTTTGTGCATATTGACTGCTTTGAAGTAGAACGGGGGTCAATTAGGAGAGAGTGGGAGGCTAGAGGGAATAACTGGGAGGTCATCTTCATTGAAGAAGTCTGGTGGGAGGACTGCACTGAGGTCAGAAAAGGCAGTGTTGAAAGAATTTGCAATAATGGTAGGGTCAAGCGTAATGATCCCATCTACAACCAGCATAGCAGGTGAAGATTTTTGTTACTTCCCAGTGACTTCTTTTATATTGTTCCAAAAGGATTTTCCCTTTCCCCAGGTGTTTGTAAGGGCACCTTTGTAGAAGGTACTTTTATGTAGACAGACTAGTTTTGTGCAATGATTTCGAGCCTGTTTGTAATTTTGTATGTCAACTTGTATTCCTGAGGCCCGCACACGGGTCCAGAGGTGGTCTCTAGGCTTAAGTTGTGCCAGTAGTTCAGAAGAGAGACAGGGGTTGCTTAGTCCTTTGACTTTGTGCTTTTTGTAAGGGGCTTAGGAGTCACAGGCAGCATTGAAGGTTTTGATGAAGAAGTCAAGGGCTGAGTTGACATCCGGTGCGTTGAAATTTGGAGACCAATCTTGCTGTCTGAGGTGGGATTTTAGGTGTTGCAGCTGCCCCCATGGAAGTACTCTGCTGTTTATTAATTTGGGGAGGGGAGCATGGTGAACTTGTTAGACCATTCGCAGATGACTGGGGAGCGGTCACTTAGAGAGTTGGGAAGGACAGAAACGTTTGACAGGCAGGATGGGTGACTGGTCAGAATCCAGTTCAGGAGAGTACTAGTGCCTGTTTTATAGTTGAGCCTAGTGGGAAAGTCAACCAGCTGGGTGAGGTTAGCTGAAGAGATGGCATCTTTGAAACTTCCAGTTTCTGGGACAAGCCTGTTGGTATTGAAGTCGCCCATCAGGATTGTCCCTGTGACAGGTGGTTGGGATCAGGTGAGGTCAAGTACGGAGTTGAGACCTTTAGCTTGTTCTTTAGGAGGGATGTACACTGTAGCAATTGTCAGGGCTTTGTTGAGGGCCCCAAACATGACCTTAATTGTTAGAATCTGAGAGGAAGAGTCTGAGACAGGAGTTTTTAAAGGGTGGCCCTGAAGATAGTGTTTGAGGTATAAAGCACAGCCACCGCCTCTTTTTGAATTCCTGTCAAGTCTGAAAATGTTGTAACCTGGCAGGCTAATTTCTATGTCAGGGATTTTAGGAGAGAGCCAGGTTTCAACAACCGCAAGGATATCTGGTTTGTGTTGGTTTGCAAATAGTTGCAAGGCAACAAGTTTTGGCAGGAGGCTGCAGATATTGAGAGATGCAAGGGTGAGTGGCCCATAGTGACTCAGTTGGTAGCCAGGGCAAGAAGTTGTAGGTCCAGTTCCTGGGTTGGGATGAATGTTGCCCGAAATCAGCAGCAAGAGGACCAGGAGCTCTAGGGTGTACCATCGTAGTTGTCTGAGTGAGATTTTCCTGGCATGCTTAGTACACGAGCAGGGGTGGTATTGTTGTCTATAGTCCCAGACAGCAGTCATAAGTGCCGGGGATGGTAGGGGGAACAAACATTTATAAGCTACCATCACATGACTCCATGGATGTTGTGATCCATTTCTAGATGAGGGTGGGTAATGGGAACTAGGATCAGTGGGAAGAGTGCCAGTGCATGGGTAGAGATGTTCAATGAGGTGGATGGAGGGAAGCAAGGGGTTGCTTGCCCAGGGTAGATAGAGCAGAGTAAGCAAGGAAAGCATGGTAATTAAGCAGAGATGAAAGAAGAATAGAGCCATTATACTCCATGGAGGGGTTGAGAAACAACCGAGCTATACAGGGAAGGGGCGGTGTGCACAGGCTGTGATGGAACCGGGGAGGGAGAGCAGCTTGGCTGGTGCACAGGGAACAGATTAGAGATAGTGTAGAAAACAGTGGCGGGAGAAAGCAGGAGTGAGGAGACGGAGGGTGGGCGGGAGAGATGCAAGGATCAAGTGGAAACCAATTAAGTACGAGCTGGGAGGTATCTAAGTCAAAGAGGGTGGGGCTAAGGCTTATTTTATTAAGGTAGGGGTGGGGGGGACAGGTTACTGTCGATTGTGACACCAAGATAGTTGAAGGTTTCCACTTGTTTGAGTGTTTCACATAAGCAGTTGAAAACAGTAAGGGGGTGATGCTGGTGCTTATTTTGCGAGCTGCAGAACAGCATAATTTTGTTTTTTTATAACTGAGCACGATTTTGTGTTTACTGAACCAATTTTCAACAGAAGTGAATCCATGCTGTAGCTTGCTCTGCAGGAGGTGAGGGTCCTTATGTGTGGAGTGGATGATGGCATCGTCAGCATAGAGGAGGATTTGCTTAGGACAGGATTGTGGAAGACTATTCAGAAAGAGGCTTAAAAGAAGAGGCCGAGAATGGATCCTTTTGGTACACCACAGCATACAGGTCTTGCATCACAGAGGACATCAGCAATTTTCACTCTTTAGGTGTGGTTTTCTAGGTAGCTCTTAAACCATATCGTAGATTCAAGGGATAACCCAGCATTTAGCAATAGTGAGATTAGTAGTCAGTGATGGACGGTATCAAAAGCCTTGATCAGGTCTATGAAGGCTGCACTAGTAGGAAGGCCTTTGTCTAGAGGGAAGAGTGGGAAGAGTGCCAGTGCATGGGTAGAGATGTTCAATGAGGTGGATGGAGGGAAGCAAGGGGTCTCTTGCCCAGGGTAGATAGAGCAGAGCAAGCAAGGAAAGCAGGATAATCAAGCAGAGATGAAAGAAGAATAGAGCCATTATACTTCATGGAGGGGTTGAGAAACAACTGAGCTATACAGGGAAGGGGCAGTGTGCACGGGCTGTGATGGAACCGGGGAGGGAGAGCAGCTTGGCTGATGCACAGGGAACAGATTAGAGATAGCATAGGAAACAGTGGAGGGAGAGAGGAGGATTGAGGAGAGGGAGAGTAGATGGGAGAGATGGGAGGATCAAGTGGAAACCAATTAAGTATGAGCTGGGAGGTATCTAAGTCAAAGAGGGTGGGGCTAAGACTTATTTAATTAAGGTAGGGGTGGAGGGGTGGGTGCAAAATTTTTTGGCTAACTGCCATTCAATCCTATGGGCGCAGAAGCCCAGAATCAGCTGAGGACAGAGAAAAAAGAGTTTGGCCTATCCGTGGCTGAGTACAGTTCAGGAGACCAATCAGGGTGGGGAGGCAGCAACCAGTGGTGAATTAGGAGCCACTCAGAGAATTTCTGGAACAGCCAGCATCCTTACCTGGCTTCAGAGGGGTCCCCAGCAGTGTGTGGAGGTGGTGTGGGCGGCTGGCTGAGGGAGCCGTGGCCGCTACAATGAGGAGCCCTGTCAGGGGCTGGAGAACTGCAGGGAGGGGGAGCCAAAAGCAGGGTTAGTAATGTAGGGAGAGAAAGGGTGACGTAGTAGCTAAATCAAGGGTGTGGGGAGCTAAGGGGGGAAGAGGATGAAAAATCAGGCAGAGACTGAGGACAGGCAGGAAGCGAGTTGTGGGGTGCCCAGCACAAAATGGAGTCTGTGCTTGCAGTGGCACCAGGAGCATAAAGGATTAATTGAGGATAGTCAGAAAACAAAGGGAACAGGGGCGAAGAGGTGGAAGGTTAGGTCAGAGGGACACAACGGGGGGAAGATCAATGGGCAGAGAAAGGTTTCAGTTAACAGTTTAAGCACTTTTAAACAATTTCATGGCTATAATGAACTGCCTGAGCAAGCACTTCAGAGAGAACTCTATAAAAATTGCTTTTTTTACACAGATTCTTGACTAAAAAGAATGGCTGAGCAGACACTTAAGAGAACTCTATAAAGAAAAACGGCTTTTACACAGATTCTTGGCTTAAAAAACAAAATCAATAAAACAAAAACAAAATGAAATGGCAGTGCAGATGCTTAAGGAAATTTAAGGAATGACACCAGCAGGCAGAACAGAAGCAAAATTTCAGCCAACTACCATTCAATCCTACGGGCGCAGAAGCCCAGAATCAGCAGAGGACAGAGGAAAAACAGCTGGGCCTATCCATGGCTGAGCACAGTTCAGAAGACCAATCAGGGTGGGAAGGCAGCAACCGGCAGCCAATTAGGAGCCACTCAGAGAATTTCTGGAGCAGCCAGCGTCCTTACCCAGCTTCAGACGGGTCCTCAGTGTGTGTGGAGGTGGCGTGGGTGGCTGGCTGAGGGAGCCACGGCCACTACGAGGAGGAGCCCTGTCAGGGGCTGGAGATCCAGCTTCAGAGGGGTCCCCAGCAGTGTGTTGAGGTGGCGTGGGTGGCTGGTTGAGGGAGCCATGGCTGCTATGAGGAGGAGCCCTGTCAGGGGCTGGAGAGCTGGCTTCAGAGGGGTCCCCAGTGGTGTGTGGAGGTAGCATGGGCAGCTGGCTGAGGGAGCTGTGGCCACTATGAGGAGGAGCCCTGTCAGGGGCTGGAGATCCAGCTTCAGAGGGGTCCCCAGTGGTGTGTGGAGGTGGCATGGGTGGCTGACGGAGCAGTGGCTGCTATGAAGAGGAGCCCTGTCAGGGGCTGGAGATCTGGCTTCAGAGGGGTCCCCAGCGGTGTGTGGAGGTGACGTTTTTCATAACCTCGCCTGAAAAAGAGTTTTTATTCAGTTGCCTCAAGGCTTGTGTAAATGTTTGTAGTGTATTCTTACTATGTTTCGCTTCACAGTTTTTACATTTCTAGAACCTAAGTTATTGTTTTAAAGGTGATGTGAGATATTTCATTTATGAAAAGTAGTATTTAAAATTGACATTCTATTGTATTCATCTTCCAGTTCATTGCTACAATAAAACTGTGCACTTCTGTAAATTGTTACCGTGGTTTCATCTTGTACTGTAACCCATCTGTTTATTCTACCAAACTGTAACCTCCTGGATTGTACCTGAAAATAGGCATTTCATTGTCTAGTGTTCTTCCCTGGTCAATAAAAACTAAATAAATAAAGTCGTGGTGCTATTATTATTACTGACTGTATTATTTGTGCCTATCAGGGCAAATGCTCTATTTCAGAAAGATTAATCAGTAAATATAAGAGTGTGGTGTAAACATGCTCCAAAGTTTGCAATATTGACAGGGCCATATCTGAGGACAGGGTCATGCAGTGTTTAAAATGGAAGCTTCCCCAATACAGTAACTTTAATACTGGTCTGATCAGGTTGCATCAGCCCTGCATAGCATAGCTGTTGTCCTGTGAAGGGGCTGAACTGAGACAACCAGAACTCTACACTGACAATATTGTAGTTATGAACTACTTCACACATTTTTTCACATCCCTTTACAAAGACCTGTGTCCAGGATTCTTTCCCAGGTTTCCTGAATTCAATTTATGGTAACATGTTTTCATTAATTTCTTCCTGTGATTTCTAGCTACATGTTTCCTCTGAAGATACTGGCCAACCTCTGCTCTAAGTATAGATACTTTCTGTTTTGGATCTGAAAAGGACATACTACCCTCAAAATGTTTGAGGTATATACACACATATTATATTTAGGGTTGAGTCACTGCACCCGATCAGGGCATCAGCGTTAGTGTGCCCGTCATTAGGGTGCCAAAAATCAAAATTCACCACCCCCTCCCTGAGGTCCAGCCCCCCCGGTGTTGGAATCCTTAGTTAGGGAGTGTGGGGGCACATCCCCCCACAAGGGGGAGTGTGGGGGCAGAGCCACCCGTATAGACAGTGATCAGTGAAATTGATAACTAGTGCCCTAATAATGGGCACACTGCCGCTGGCACATTCCAAGGGTGGAACCGGGTTGAGTAGAGTATTTAATCCTAACTTTGCATCTTAATAGCTTCACCCCTATTCAAAGGAAGTGCATGAAATTTTGCATTTGTGGTCTGGGGTGGCAAGGTCTCTAAATCTGGTAAGTTTTGTGATGGTCTGATGTCTAGATTCTGAGATATGTATAGTGCATAAAGTGGAAGGATCAGGGTTTTTTTGCCATTTTTTTTTTGCTTCATCTATTGCCTTGAAGTTGAACCTTCACTACTGGAAACTACTGTCAATAACCCTAGACCAGACTTCTCCTCCGTTATTTTCCCCCCGATGAGGATACTGATAAAACACAGAAAAAGAAGAGGAAGAGAGAAAGTCTGTGTATGTGGGGTGGGGTGGGGTATAACTACCTCTGCAGATCAAGCTGGTATTAAAGACAATATTGTGGGGACAAAAAAATAATCAAAACAAAAAGAGTCAAAAGAATCTTTTTAAAGAAAATACTAAGGATCTGAACCAGATATTAATCAGAACAAACCTAAATCAGTAGGAGATATCGAAAAGACAGATCAACTAGGGAATAAAAACACAAGGACACGAGATGTACTAAGTACAAAAATGGAAGGCTTAAATAAACTTCCAAGGGATGTTACAGCTAATAAGGGTGAAACAGCTAATAATGAATCTCGGTGAAATCAGCCTTTTGTAAGAATGTTTGGTTTAAAAAAAAGGGGAAAGTGAGACTACCACATGGATGAGGCTTGAAAGTGTGAGCCTATTTAGGACAGAAATGGGGTTGAACCTAGAAGATGATGACATACAAGAAGTCATTAAGCCTAATTTTACTCAACAATTCATTTATGTGGAGTGTGTAGAGGTGCTCTGTGCATCGCCTAGAGTTATTAACTACCTCTGGATTGTATAGGTTGGATTACTTTAATCTAAAGGATGACATTTTTAACTTTGATGGAATGAATATTCTACAGGTGGATAAAAACTCTCAGTTTGTTTGACTTTGTAAAGGTATATAAGGAAAATGACCATAAATTGGCACGGATATGTTGGAATTTCTTTGCTAACGTACTACAGATCCCTCTAGGAAGGAATGGAGTTTTAAAAGTTCATAGACAGAATAATCTCTCTGAAGAGAGTTAAATTGATATTATTTTTAAAAGTAAAGAAATTGCGAAAAGAGTGCTGAGAAAATCTGAAATTCTAGATAAAATGGGTCTGTACCTTACCGATGATTCCATATATGGCACAAAAGGAGGTAAACAAATTGAAATGTAGGGATTTTAGTACCAGCTGTGATGGATCCAGTTTTTACCAATGATATATGTTATCAAGTGCCTTCTACAAGCAGATTTTATGTCCTTGCAGGCTATGATTGTTGACTGGATAATAATATTTCCAGTGACCAAGACTGTAACATAATGACTGACAGTTATCAAGGCATGAATGGTGTTTTTATGTCTTGGAATATTGCTGATATTGAGTCAAAAATTGTGAATGATGAATGGTTTTCATTAGTTACTAAATTTATTGTAATTTGCCTACAGGAGACATGGCACAGCTCTAGTCAGATATACAACATAAATGGCTACCGACTTTTTTATTTACAGTGTAGCAAAAATTTGTCCAATTTAGGAAGAATGACTGGGGGCTTGATGACATTTATCAAAATAGGGATCTTTGATTATATTGAGGAATTCTGTCAAGAAAATTTTCTGGCCCTTAGACTTAAAAAGAAAGAAAATACAATAACTCCGTTTAATATTTACATACCTCTAACTAGGTTAACAAGTTAGCTAGGGGGAAAGGAAGAGGAGACCATTATGGTATTCCAAAGAGATAGCAGAGAAAGTGAAAGCCAAAAAACTCACAAGCAAACAATACAAAAAGGCACAGGTAGAAAGGGACAGGGAGAAGTACCAGGAGAAACAAAGGGAGGCAGGGAGGGCAGTAAGAGAAGCCAAAGCACAAACAAAGAGCACAATGTGAAATCAGTGGTTAGAGGGGACAAAACCTCTTACATGTACGTAAGTGAAAAAAGGAAGGTAAAGGGAAGGATAGTGAGGCTGAAAGGGGAGGACGGAAGTACAGTGGAGGATGACAACAGCAAAGCAGACATACCGAAAAGATATTTCTGCTCAGTCTTTACAGAGGAGGGGTGGGTAATGGGCCAGGAGGGAGTAGAAAGGGTAATAAGGGCATGGCAATGGATACGAGTCCTTTTCCATGGGAAAGGGTCCTAAAGGAACTGGAAGGAATATGAGTTGATAAAGCTATGGGGCTGAGGTAGGTAAGAGAGGTAGAGGCTGAACCTCTGGCAACCCTGTTTAGCCAGTCACTGGAAACAGGTGAGATACCCAAGGACTGGAGTACAGCTGATGTAGTCCCCCTATACAAAACTGGGAATGGAGAGGAAGCGGGAAACTACAGACTCAGCCTGACCTCAGTAGTGGGAAAGATCATAGAAACACTACTGAAGGAAAGAATAGTGGAACACCTGGTTGCCAAAGGTCTACAGGACCCAAGGCAAAATGGCTTTACTGGGGGAAGTCCTGCCAGACTAACCTCATTGAATTTTTTGACTGGGTGACAAGGGAGGTGGATGGGAGGGGGCAGTGGACATGGCCTACCTGGAATTCAGCAAGGCCTTTGACACTATGCCACATAGAAGGCTGTTAAACAAGTTGGGGAGCATGGGAGTGGGTATGACAGTGGTGGAGTGGGTGGGGAACTGGCTGGATTGCAGGACACAGAAGGTGGTGGTAAATAGCTGTCACACCACAGAGGGAAGGGTGACTAGCGCAGTGCCACAGGGATCAGTGCTGGGTCCAGTCCTCTTCAACATCTTTATCAGTGACATTACAGAAGACCTAAAAGGGAGAATTTGCCTCCACTGATGACACAAAGCTCTGCAACAGTGTGGACATGCTGGAGGGTGTGAACAGAATGAGGAGAGCTCTGCAGAAGCTTGAGGACTGGTCAAGGGAGTGGCAGTTGAGATTTAATGCAAATAAATGTAAAATAATGCACATGGGCCACAAAAACCCAGGGACAGCATATCAGCTGGGGGGAGAGGCTATACAATGCTCCAAGCAGGAAAGGGACATAGGGGTTATCATCTCTGATGACCTCAAGGTAGGGAGTCAGTGTAACAAGGTTGCAGGAAAAGCAAACAGGATGCTGGGTTGCATAGGCAGGGGTATCACCAGCAGGAAAAGGGAGGTCATAATTCCACTATACAAGACATTAGTGAGGCCACACCTCAAGTACAATGTCTGGTTCTGGAGGCCTTACCTTCGTAAGGACATAGACAGGGTGGAGGCAGTTCAGAGAAGGGCAACCAAGATGGTGCAAGGATTACATCACAAAACCTATGAGGACAGGCTGAAAGACTTAAATATGTACTCCCTGGAGGAGAGGAGGGTGAGTGGGCACATGATTGGGATATATAAGTACCTCATGGGGAGGAACAAGCTGCAAGAAAACACAGTTTTTCAGAGAAAAATGTTCCAGGACTAGGGACATGGGATGAAACTGGAGGGAGGGAGGGAGGGAGGGAGGTTCAGATGGAATGTGAGGAAGAATTTCTACATGGAGAGGGTGGTGAACATGTACCTTGCTTCTTCAAGCTTCTCTAGATCTAGATTGTCCCCTTCCCTCAACTACCTGGATCCCCAGGATCCCCTGATGCCTATCCCATGCATTCTTGGATTCTATAATCATTTCAGCCCCTGCCACCTTCTCTGGCAGAGCATTCCATTTGAACACCCTGCTGGAAAAGGTGGCGGGGGCTGAAATGATTACAGGATTCAAGAATGCATGGGATAGGCATCAGGAGATCCTGGTAGTCAGGGAAAGGGGACAACCTAGTTCTAGAGAAACTTGAAGAAGCAAAATTCAGGCACACATGGGCAGACTAGGTGGGCCGTAGGTCCTTATCTGCCATCAACATCTATGTATCTATGTATCTATGGGTCAACATTTTATTGTAATAGTATCTGGGACAGATTAAAAAATAAAATTATGGAAGCTCAATGAAGTTTCCCAGAGTCTTCTCTTTTATTACTTGGTGATCTAAATGCTAGAATAGGAGATTTTGATGGCGTATGTAACATAACTATGTCGAATTGGGTGTTTCCGGATGCCTCCGTGTTCCCTAGAAAAACTACGGATACCAAGGCTAATTGTAATGGACAGAGGTTACTGGAATTAATGAAAAGTAATCTATACCATCTTAATGGTAGAATAAAGGGTGACCCGAATGGATCTCCTACATTCTTAGCGCATCAATGCTCTTCAGTACCTGGCTTGGTTCTCTGGAATGGTGCTCTTGAATTTTGGACTGAAATTTTGGTTATGGATAGGCCTGAGAGTGATCACTTCCCAGTAATTTTAAAGAGTGACCTCTTTCATTGTGTCAGTAACTGGCCTTCTCCCTCAAACATTGAATAAGCAATTGTGGACTTGAAGTAAGATATGCCAAATGACTTAGATGGACTGAAACAATTGAGTCAGATTTTGAAGGGAAAATTCAAAATGTTTTGGACATCTATTCCAGTAAACAGGATATAAGCCTATCCTTTGATGAATTAGTATCAGATTTGTAAAAGCTCTTTCTTCAACTTAAATTGATGTTATATGATGAGAGAGTCTTTAAATAAAAAAACATTTATTAAGGGGGTGATTTGATAATGAATGCAGGACTATGAAAAAAAGACTTATGTCCCTTATAAGGGTGGTAAAACAAGAAAAAAATATAAAGAAATTACAGGATCTACAACAAGCAAAAAAATCATGTAACACTCTCCTGGGGATTAAAAAAAGAGATTATTACAGATTACAATGGGAGAATATGTTAAAAGCTATTTGGGGAAAAATCAGCAGTCATTCTGGAAACTAGTTGCTAAAGGATACAAAGGCCCAGATATTCAAAAGGGTTGAGCATGGCGCAACAGTGTTGCACCATGCGCAACCCACTGATGCGCCCCAGTGCAATATTCAAACAGGAATTGCACCTGGCACAAATCCCGATGCACCAGAGCACATCAGTACTGTATGCAGGTGCAGGTGGGGGGGGGGTGTGCCCATGCATACTCTGCACATCCCGATATTCAGCCCTGGATGTGCTGAGCCATGTATGTGCAACCCCTACTTGTGCTGCACAAAGTTGATCCAAACAAAAAGGAGCAATGGCCGGCCACCCACAGGTGTGCTGCCATATTGCGGGGAGCAACATGGCAGCTGCCACCTGTGGGTGGCCACCCAAGCTCTGGCAGCACCTCTGTGGTGGCACCCCCCCAATGCCCGATCGTGGGCATTGGTATGAAATAATAGAATCCGATATCCCTGGTGGTCCAGTGGACCACTGTCAGCCCGATCACGGGCTTCAGTAAAAGTATAATGATTCCTACATCCCTGGTGGTCCAGCAGATCCCCCTCCCCACCTGCCCACTGATTCCCACTGCCCCGCTCCCCCCAGTCAGCGGTGGGCGGCAGCTCCCCACCCACCTGCTGCCCCACCACCTGCCGACTGACACCGTTGCTAGGGCTGTACGCCCATTGGTCCACAGCGTGAGCCAATGGGTGTGCAGTCCATTCCATACTACACATTCCAGATATGTATCCATTCACATATCTGGAATGTGTAGCACTGTGGGTTGCCAGGGTGCGATATTCAATGATGCTGAGCCATGGCACAGCTCCGTTGAATATCACCCAGTCAACAACCCTGTGCAGCCATGTTGTGCTGCACCCAGGCTTGCACCACAGCCTGGCACAGTTTGAATATCTGGGCCAAAGAGTATAAAGAAGAGATAGACTGATGCATCTCAAAAGACAGCTGGATTCGTCACTTCTCTGATATTCTTTTTGATCCTAATGCTCAGAGTTCCCAGATTTATGAGGAACATCCAGTTATTACACCTATAATAATAAACAGGCAAGACATTAAAGCAACTTTCTAGGTGCTGGAACTAAAAAAACAAATCCTGGTCCCAACAGAATTTCTTCAGAATTATTTTTGTATTTGGTGACCAATTGGGCAGATTATCTGACAATGTTTTTTAATAAGTGTATTGTAGAGAGAAGAGTTTTAAATTCATAGAAAGGCTCTGAAATAGTTCCCATTTTTAAAAAGGGTAATAGACAAGATCCTAATATGCATAGGCCCATTAGCGTAATTGATATGTGTTCAAAATGTATACTAAAGTTATTCTAGAGAAATTAAAAAAAGGAACTTAAAACAATAACAACAAACAAGTAGGTTTTTCACTGCAGTCTTTGAATATAAATATATAAGTAGCAGATTGCCAAGGGAGGGACCACTATTCTGTATGATCACACTATTCACTGAGTGTTTTACATCAGGCACCCTGAATATGGCCCATCTGAATGTGCACAGCCTGGTTAGCATGGCACTATTGATGTTTGGACCACCCAAACCTTCTGTATATTGGGACACAGTTCAGTAAAAGAGAAAAGCTGGTGCTTAGTTGCTCCAGGCAGAGGTACGCATAACAAACTAATACTATGCAGTAACAGCAACTAAGTGAAAAATGTTTGTCCACAGTTTTAGTGGCACAGGTACACTATTGTCTGTTTACATTGTAGTCAAACATCTCTGCAGAAAACATATACAGTTATACACTTTCTTGTTGTCAAGACCACACTGTTACCAAGATAGCATGCTTGTAAAGGTTAGATTTTTACCCCTGTATTTACTGTGTGGTCCCTCTGCTGCTGTGACTAAGGATCTTGAGCTGCTGGCAGGTGTAATTTATTGCCCGGCATTGCCTGGTTGTCAGAGACCTTCATGAAGAAATATATTGTGAAGATATATGTTACTGATACTCTAAGAAAGCTAATGTGTTGTACAATTTAAACAAAAAAAAAGTCACTGTCATCTTTTGGGCACCCCTTGGCTCCCAAACATATGATAGTGCAATTATTTGGTGTGAATGCTGCCAGATGTGTACATGGCCACCATTACTTGGATGGTAGGTTTATTAAAATAATATTTTTATTTTATTTTTTGTCAATTTCTTATTCGACGCCACCAAATACATTCCAGTGGTCAGATACAGTTAAAAAAGACTCAAAGAACAGTGCACAGGAGGATATGTTCAAAGTAATGTAATTTACTGCATACCTGTAATACAGCCAGCAGTAAAAAGATCAACCTTTTTGAGTACCAGCTAAGCTCTTACAACTAGTACAGGGTGAAATAGAAAGATGTGTTTCAAGCACTTTTTGTGAAATTGCGAACATTTTATGTAATTTTACACAATTTCACAAACTAGAATTGTGCATTTAAAATGGTCAGTTTTAGTTGAAATTGCACCTTCTTTTTTTAAAAAAATCACATTTTTAAAAATGCCAACTTTGGTAAAACATGGCGCTATTTGCTAAAATTGCACATTTTTAAAAACTCACATTTTAATTTGGAGAAAATTGTGCTATCTGAATGAGAAAACATTGGCACAATAATGCATAATTTTTGCACAACTTTGCAAAACAATTGCACGAATGTAAAATTGGAAATTTTACACAATTTTGCAAGCAAAATACAAATTTTGCCCAGCATTACTCTCAGCTTTTCACATGACACTTGCACTTCCTCAGGGGTCTGGAGCTTGGCTTTTCTCTGTCAGATTTATATAATACAGCTTTTTGAGCTAGCACAAACCATTATGCTCTATCTTTTCCCTTCTGAGCAGGCTTCCTTAGATGAGGAGGGGCCTCTGGTAAGAAGCCTTTAACAAAGGCAAAGTAGTGAAATTAGTTGTTTAAACCAAAGAAAAAGGAAAAAAGCAAAGAAACAAAAAGGTGTGCTGTATGACAGATGAAGGTGAACCAGGAAAATAAGCCCCCTGTAATGTTTAATAATAAACAAACACCACATAAAAAAGAAGCAAGACAGTTCAGTACCTAGATCCTTTAAAAATGCTCACTGGGGCAATGCTCATTCTGATTTTGGGCTTGTGAATATGAATGAATTACCCTTAAACTTTTTAAAAATGAGTTGCCTAAGCCAGTTGAAACAAAACCTTAAAGAACTGCTGCAGAACTATATTACTCACAACTGTGCGACATGTATGTAATATCCCTCTCTGTATTTACTGTATTACACGCATAATGTTATCTTGTCTCTTGATGTGGAACCTTTGAAAATTAGCAACTTTACTCAAAGGTACTTTCCTAATAAAGCAAATAATAATAAATTCATTACTTTGGACATGTTTTCAAGTGCACTTATTTGAGCTTGTTTTACAGTTAAACAACAAGGTTTTTTTTCATCCTTGCAGCACCAGGTTGCTTGAGCAGCATAGTACTCCTCTTTTGTGTTTGACTGACAACACACAATAGGGCTTTACAAGTGGGGTAGGCTCTGCTGCTGAGATTCTCTTAAAGGAGTAGTGGTTCCTTGAAATAGTTTTCTGTCAAGGAACTGTTACCCCTGTAAGAGTATGCTGGCATTAAAGCACATGTGCACAGAAAGCCTGGCTTGCATGCTGGCTGTCAGGATTTATTTGGCAGAGTCAAATTACTGACCACTAATTAATAAAATATTTTATTTATTTATTTATTATTTTGGTAACTGGGTAGGTGTGCTGATCCCAGGGACCATTTTCAGGCATGACCCAGGCCACCATACAGTGACACAGAGCACAAAGCAGTGATGCATAAATACAATACATAGATTAACAACAAGATCAAAGTTACAATAAATATAGGTCAACATGACAAAATAACAGGTAACAAAGGTACAACTAGAAATAACAGTGTTGCATGAAGCAGAGTTAACACAGATGTACACACGCTATCTAGTACACAATCCTACTATAGCTGGAGCCTGAAATGCTAGGAGAGAGAGAGACACACACACAGTGCACAGGCTTGCAAATACTATGTACAGCAAGGAATTGACAGCCCAGGGAAACAGTGGCATCTGGATGTAGCTGCTAGCTGTTCTTTAAGGTGAGATTTGAAATGGTCATCGGAGTCAGCAGAGCAGAACTCGGCAGGCAGTTGGTTCCAAAACATAGGGGCAGCTATCGACAGGGCTCTTTTGCCCATGTTAGTGGATACATCTCTTATTTTTTAATCAACACTGCCCAGCCAATGGAGAGCATGTAAACAACTGCCAACACAATGTAAGCACATCACATTTCATAGGCAGTAGTGATAGAAAATATGACAGTAACCTATCCAAATTATTAATGTTTTGAAATGTTTTCTTTGTAAAAAAAAAAAAAAAAAGAAAAGAAAAATTCTCCTTTCTCTGCTCTTGGTCAATATAACAGATTTTATTCTACCTATTCTTAGAAGAATGCTAGGCCCAGTATTTTCAAACTTTGCACATGCACTTTGATTGTACATGCAAATTATAATCACCAATATCTTTGTACAAAGCTGTGCTGTTTACCATCAGAAACACATGGCAGCACTATCCTAATTCATCCACAATATGAATCTGGTTAGTGCATTCAACAAAAACCTCAGTGGAAGAGATTTTTTTTAAAAATAGCAAGTTGTGGCCATCTTTAATGACCTGAGTCATTAATTACAAAATAAGCTGTAAAAGCTATTTTAAAAATATCTGAGATGACTAAAAATACATCAAGAATGACTCTGAGGATGTCAGAAATACATGTTGGCTAAAAAAACTATATGAGGAAAGTTTTTGCTGACTGACAAATACTGATGCTTTAAGGGCAGGAAAATGTCTGGAACATCTAGAAACCTCATTCAGAACTGATCACAGCTGTAAACTCTAACGATGTCACCAGCAGTTCTGCGGATGCATTTTTGGCCACCAAAAAGTAATTTAAAATTTGCTGTAGCAAACCAAATGCACATGGAAATTATTAGATTGGCACATAGGCTGTATGGAGTGATAATCACATGGGGCTCAATTTTCAGAGAGTAACACAGATTTTGCATCAAGCCCTGCATCAGAGCTTTTCTTTGGCAGACCTGCACCAATCACCTTTGCTGTAATTGTGCCCAATTCTCATAGGTTGGATGCAGTTGCAACACTTTCCTGATTTACAGCAGCTTGCACCAAAGCGGGTAACTGGGATTGCCACAAGCTAGACCAGAAAAACTTGGTCCATCTTGATGGTAACTGGTACATGGGATCAAAAATCCCAGTTGCTGGCAAGAGGATTACTGAAAGCCCCGTGTGCCATACCTTTGGTGCACCCATGGTTGAAAACAATCAGAAGGCTCTGAAAATGGAGCCCATGGTTTTTACAACTTGGACAGCTCATATAGCAGTCTTAAAGAGCAGCATATAATAACAAAAAATGTTATTGTTTGTTTAGCAAAAATGTATTTTAACATCGTAAGATTCATCATCAGTATGCTTATATTTCCTGCAGAATATTTTTTAAACCAGTCTTTACTACTAGTATTGGGCCCTATATGCTAATGAGTGGGTTATATGTGCCCACATACCTACATGGCCCTGGACAGGTGCAGGGTGCCTGGTATGCCTGACAGCATGCACCTGCAGGGCACCTGTCTGTGGCCATGCCTCCTTGGTGCACAGTGTTATGTGGGTGGTTGGGAGTGGAGCCGCAGACCCAGGCAGACATCCAATTGGATGCCCATACCAGGTCCCTCAGTGGATCCCTTGTGCGCATGCAGTGGGTGCTCAGATTATGGGCCAGCCGTGTAAAGCGGCAACAGATGTACTCCTGCCACTGCACTCACCTCAGCCACTGTCCCAGCCCTCCCCTGCAGCCTAGTGAGCTGGGACAGTATGGATGTCTGTTGCCTGGTGCCACTATGCCCAGTGGACAAAGAACGTGGGGTAGCATACCGGGTTATGCCTGGTATTGGCTGTCATACCCAGCACCCCTGTGCCTGGCACTACGTGGCTTGGTGAATGCTGCGTAGTGCAGGCACACCCCCGATATGCCCCCAGTACGGTGTTACCCAAGGGGCTAGGGAGGTGGGTGCACAAGTGCCTTGCTTGCCCTTGGTCAATGCTGCTGGGGGTCCATGGGACCCCTGTTGCTTGGCATTCATACTTAAGGTTGTCTACATACCTCAGATACTTGGCACATAAGCAACTATTTTGTTAGTGCATAGTGCCCATTGTTATTAATGATTCATATCATTAAAGATGGCAACTACCCCCCCCCCACTTATTTCCATTCCCTTTACTGGCTCAGTCCTACAAAGCCATTCTCTGGCTATTCCTGGCCCCCTCCAGACATCGCTCACTATCTAACACCCCCTTCCCTCCCTCTCATGCATTATTTCCATTGTCTGTTTTTTAGCCATAACTTGTCTGTTTTGTAAATCTATTGTACCACATCTATACCTTTGTATAAAGTCACCTGATCCTGCTATATGTATATTTCTGCCGTTTTTGTTTATAACTACCACATGTCATTGCACCATCCACTGTATTTACTGTACCGGTTGTTATGTTCTTACCCTGATGTGGAACCTTTGTAAATGAGTTTGTAGCTCAAAGGTTGTAATAAATAAATAAATAAATACTAGCAATCTGTAAAACTCTCTTCCATTGATGTTTCTTGTTTAGTGTGTGTAAATATCTAGATTCATACTGTGTATGTATTAGCATGGTGCGAGCACACGTTTTTGATGGCAAACAGCACAGCAGCTCACCAATATGGTACACTGTAAAATGGCAAAGAAAAATCTTGTCCAGAAACTGGTTAATTGCCTTTTTCACCCATGATGTCAACAAAATATTACGCCAGGTACAGGCACACACATGACCTTATCACAGGACAGAATCACACCAAGTCCTGCAATCCCTGGTTGTCCTCACTTCCTTTGGCTACCAAGAATACATATCAGAACAATCCATACCCTAAAATCATAAATCTTTCCTACCGCAGTAGCAGTTCTGCTCCCCAAACACTCACAGACTAAGTCACCCATCCTCAGACAATCACCATATAAACATATTCCTTACTTCAATCCCATTTCCACCTCTGTGAGAAAAATCAAACAGATGATGCCCATGACTGCTCCTCTCTCGGCTTCCAAAAATGCTTTTGACAGCTCTATTATCTCACGCTGAAACAGAAACATGCTGACAGTTGCACCTATAAACAATAGTTCACTTAGCAGAAAAAACAGTAACTTTCAAGTTATTTGACTCCTGCTTTATACCTGTCTGTGCCACTTCCTGCTCCGTGAAGGTTGGGAGGGGGCATAGGAGACACTCTGCCTTATGAACCACAAAGATCTCCAACAATGTTACCTAGTCCACATAAAGAAACCAAGAACTTTTTTCTTTATATGTACTAGTTCACATTTAAAAATGAATAAAAAAATTATAAAAAAAATGATTTGTTTCCAACATTTTTATTTCTAGAAATGCAATCAATTTTATAGTGGTAATAAGGTACATTGGTGCATGTGTTTTGGTGGGATAATATCACTTTTCATGAGAGTGAAGTCAAGGCACTGAAGGAGTAGTGTTATCCCACATATGCCCAGGTGCATCTTGTTGCTTAACATTTTCATGGAGGGTACTGCAAAAGAGGTGGTATTAGGTGCAACTGAACCAAGCGGACACTTGGGGAGCTATCAGAGAAGGGTTGCACAAAAGTAAAAAAGATAAACAGAGGTCAGCTTGAAATACAAAAGAAGATAAAAAAACAAAATTATTGTCACTCTCGTGTTAAGAGTATGTTTAACATATCTTGGATGAGGGATGTGGCAGAAAGAAGGAGATGGGGCAGTGGGAACGATGAAGAGGGGATATGGCAAGTTCTTGTTTGGGGTTCCATTAGGTCAAGAAATCGTCCTGCATTGTAACAAAGCAGTGAATTTTGAAAACTTTAAAATTGCAAATCGCAGTTCAGGAATGAAATATAATGATGTGAAAATGATTATATTGCTGAGTTTGCCAGAAATATATTATTGATAAAAATAAATAAATGATCACATTTTTTTCCAATTAAAGCAACAGTACAATGATATTGGGCAAACAATTTTAACCTGCATTTTTTTCACTATAAAAGATTTCACGCTTCTTCCTGTTTTATTTGGTGATGCAACTGTTTTAGTTCTACCAACATCTGAGTATTTTATACATGTTTTAATTTAGTTTTTCTCAAGAAAAAAGATGACAAGAAATTGCATCATGGACCTTAAAGGGTTACAATCGAGGAAAAATAAAACAATCATGGTATGCAGCATAGCAAGTATAGTACCTATAAAAGAAGATTCGACAGGTTTGCTAATGTTTATATTAACTGTAGCTAAAACAAGCTTTTTGGAAAAACAGTTTTGTTAAACTGCTTTGTGAACAAATACTTTTGCTTTAAGTTAGTTATCCCCATTTTCAAAAATCAAATTCCCAATATCCAATATGCAGGGATAATGCCCAAGCTAGTTTGTTTATTCTGCTGGCAGCCCTGCTAGCTCTGGTGAGGCACTGAGGTGTAAAAATATGCTCACAGCTTTGTGTGAGACAGGCACTGTGTTAACTGATTTACAAGAAGTTTATAATGTGTGTACAAAGTTGACAGCTTTCATTTGGTATCTGTTACACCGCCAGTAAGTCTGGCTCCATACAAAAACATATGAATGTGGAACAAGGTCTTTATTGTGAGTGCCACATGTTTATAGTGTTGACTTTGATTGTTAACCTGCCATACTGTTTAGTGCTATATTTTTGGAGATAATTTCTACACTTTATTAAAATTAAAGTCACAGATTATTAGCTTCAGTTGGGCTTTTGAAAACAGTTATCTTCACCGCAAGAAAAATTCCTCTTATTTCCCAATGAAATAATAATGATAGGAACTGCTTACTTCAGTAAGAGCAGAGGATTCATTAGAGATTAATTACTCAGTTGGTACATTTAGACATTTTGCTCTGATAGAAGAAAATACTGGTTCTCCTCCTGTTACAATAGTGTCTTTGTACAAATATTGCGCTGGAAATAAGCAATGTGGTGCACTCTGGGTACTGTAATCTGTGCACAGCTGGTACTTCACAAACAGTTTGATTTCCTTTGAGAATTCCAGTACCATTTCACCAGGTTATTCCTGATACTTCAGCCAATACATAAGTCTTTAAAAGAATTTAAAGCAGCAGTATTTATTTTTACCAAAAATATTAATTATATAGTTTATAGCAGATATGCATTTCAATATTTATTTATTTATTTATGAACAAATATGCAAAATTGCCAGCAGATACAGGCCTATCGGTCTATCTAATCTGCTCAAGTGTGCAGCACTTCAGTCTTTCAGACTGCAGCTGTCCCCTCTTGCTTCCCCCCATTTATTTATCTATTTATTGTGTTTGAAGGACCTTTAATCTCAAAAGCCCTTTTCAAAGGTGTCTAAGTCTATCAAGTTACACACAACAGAAAAACAAGTTGCATTCAACAGCAGACCACTACAGTACAACACAATACAATACAATACGATACAATGCACAACAGGTATAACAATAATTATCATATTATAACGAGCATTTAGTTAACAACACTCTTCTGCAGTTGCAGTAGGAGACATTAACAATGGGTGCAGGCTATTGCAACTAGCAGATACAGTTTAGGTACACATGCAGTGTAGTTTCTGGGAAAGGTGGGTGGTGACTTGGGCCTTATGGGGAGAGAAGTGGGGGAGAGTGGTAATGACTATAGGCAGAGAGTTCCAGGCTTTGACTGCTCTAGTTGCAAAGGAGCATTGGCCAAGAGTAGTTCTTCTGAATGGCAGGAGGAGTTTTCGATTCCCAGTCATCTGAGTTCCATATTTGTTCATGATCGGGGAGAAGAGGTTACAGACACCTAGTGGCATTTGATCAAGAAGTTCTGTCTTGCATTGAAGGTCTTCACTGAGGTTAACTTGAAGGTGGAAAGGAAGCCATTTGGTGGTAAAATATAGGTCACATCCATGGGAATCTGGTTTCATGTTGAGTGCAAATCTGCAGGCTTGGTTGAATGCTACTGAGATTCTTTCCAGTGTAGTTTTATAGGCTGCAGAGTAGATGACCACACCAGAATCAATCGTCAAGATGATGGGGCTGGATATTAGCAGTTTTTTTACTTCAGGGGTGAGGTTGTGCTTGTTTCTGTATAGCAAGCCAAGGCACTGGTGTATATGTTTGACCAGGGAGTTGGCATGAGTTGTGTATGATAGGGTTGTGACAAGTTGTACACCCAAGTACTTGAAGATCTGGAGCTGTTCAACTGGGTCCCCAGCTAATGTTTTGATGTATAGCTGAAGGCCATCCTTCAGTGCATGAGTGCTCCAAACAGAATAATTTTTTTTCTTTGGTATTAATGACCAACCTGTTAGATGTGAGCCAGTTGCAGACCTTGCTGAAGTCAGAGTGTAGGTTGCAACTCCGTGTCTCCAGGTTGCTGTGAGGTGATGATGACTTTATCATCAGCATACAGTAATGCTTTGGAGCTGATACAATCTTCTGGGCCCTTGCCGATGAACAGGCTGAATAGCAGGGGCCGAGGATTGAGCCTTGTAGGATTCTAGTGGTTACAGATTGCAAACTGGAGAACACCTCCCCACATCTTTGAAAATGGGGGGGCAGTTCAGGGCAATGTGAGGAAGTATTTTTTCACAGAGAGTGTGGTGGACACATGGAACAGTCTTCCTGAGGAGGTTGTGGGGTCTAAAACTGTGGGACAATTCAAGAATGCATGGGACAGACATAAGGCAATGTTTGTGGGTGGTGGGAAGAAATAGACTGTTAGTTAATTAGGATCTGCAGCTTATCCTGTAGGTAGGGAAATGGGCAGACTAGGTGGGCCAAGCGATCCTTATCTGCTGTCAAAGTCTATGCTTCTATATTTCTATCTAGCCTTTTGTGAACTGTGGGCTAAGTAGTCAGAGAACCACACCATAGCCTCATCTGACAGTTACAACTCTCAAAGATTTATGATTAGGAGTGCATAACTAAGTCAAGCCATGGAGAGATCAAGGAAGGCTGAGCTGACATATTCACTTTTGTCTAGGGTCTTGTGGAGTTCTTCAGATAGCTCAATTAGTCTGGTTGTTGTGCTGTGCAGCTTTCTGACACCATGTTGTCCAGCAGCACGGAGGTTGTGATCAATAATGTAGGACACCAGTTGGTTGCCGACAATCTTCTCTAAGGCCTTAGAAAGCAGAGAGAAGATAGAGATGGGTTTATAGTTAAAGACCACTGTGCTGTTACCGGATTTAAAAACTGGGACTACACTGACTTTTTTCCATACATCAAGGAGGGAGCCAAATTGAAGGGAAAAGTTGAATACTTTTTGGATGGTAAGGCCAGTTCCTCAATGGCATCTGTAGTATCTTCATGTCCAAGCAGTCGGGTCCAATTCTTGTTTTCATTGCTGAGTTTAACACATACTTTTTAACTACATTGGTGCTTACTACTTAAAATAGAATTTAGGCCTATTTGTGCTGAAGGAGATTGGGGGATTATGGGGGACAGGTGTGGTAGGCTGGGTGCAAGTGGACAGGTCTTTGCCCACATTCATCAAGAAAAAGTTAAATGCCTTAGTGATGGCTTGTGGGTCAGTGATGTTCTCTCTGTTGACAATAAGGATGTTGGGGTGAAGTGACTTTTCCATCCTAGGATTTCATTGATAGAACCTCGAAGACTCCTGCGATTGTTACCAGATTCATTCAGGGACCATTACCAGAATAAAGGATTCTAGCTTTGCAGAATTTGCTTCTGAATTTACAAATGGTAGATTTACACTGGTTTCTCAGCTCTTCTTACTTCTGTAGGGCCTGGCAGGTGCCTGATTCTTTGTATGAGGCTCACAGTCTGTCCCACTTTTGGAAGACAGGAGTTCTGAGGTGAGCCAGTGATTAGTGTCTCCTCTGACTCACATTTTTCTTGGTGGAGCAAAGTTTTCATATGCTGTTAGGAATGTCTGTGGGAAGAAGTCAAAGGCAAGGTTGACGTTGGGAATGCAGTCCAAGTATTGTCATTTAGCGTTAAGAAGGTGATTCTGAAGATTGATGAGTCTTTCTCTGCTTAGGCAGCAGGTGTAGATGAAATTTGGAGGAGATTTCAGCCTTCTGTTGGACCAGGATCAGTATATAGGAGAGTAAACATTAATCAGATCTGGTAGTACCACTACATGTGAGAGCTTTTTGGGGTGGAAAGCTAGGGTCCAGTTTTGTAGTTGATAGAGCAGGGGACTTGACTATCTGATTGAGGTAGAGGTCAGCCAGTTAGTTTTTGTACCGCATGGCATGTGGTGAGAGCCAGCTGATGTTGAAATCACCTAGGATGAGCTTTCCATGGCATTGATTCAGGCAACTGACATGACCAAGAAAGAAGTCTATACAAGAGTCAACTATTTTTGGGGGAATGTAGGTGACAGCCACAATTAGCTTTTTGCTTCCATGTCCAAGTCCGATGTTGGCCACTACGAACTCACAGGATGGGTTAGTGTCCTTGGTAGTGAGCAGTGAGGCCTATAGGTGGTATTGATGTACAGAAAACATCCTCCTCCCTGCTTACCTATGTGGTCATTTCTAAGGAAAGTATAAGAGGGGAGTGCTACCTTGGTGTCAAATCCTTGTAATCAGCCACGTTTCTGTTACTGCTACCACTTCAGGATTTTTGGTGAGTATTAAAGCTTCAAATTCTGAAAACTTGGGAAGCAAGCTGCAGATGTTGGTGAGCAGGCAGTCAATAAGTCCATGTGGGAGCTTTGTAAGGGTGGAGTGGTGTTAGAAGGCACTGGGCAATGGTTGGGTTGAATAGTGCCTAGTAACAATTTGATGTAGATGGTAAAGTTTTGCATGGCTGCCAGGGAGTACATGAAATTCAGTTTGCTCTGTTTCTTGTTGGGGGCTGTCTGGGTAGGCCTTATGCCTTTTGCAATGGCCTTCAGATTGCAAGCTGTTAGTATGGGGCCACAGACATGGTGTGCCACAGTTGCCATTACCAGGGGGTTGGTGGATTGCCTGGAAGGGGATGTTGGCCAATGACAGCTAGAGGCTGGGGATGTGCCTGACTTGGTGACTGATGTAAATCTGTAGCTGTAGGTATCATATTGCAGAAGGGGTGGAGCAGAAACTGGGATATATACTAGGCAAATGCCTAGAGAGAAAAGAATGATCTAGAGGGGGTGACATCTCAGCCGCTGTGGTGACTTAATGTCCTGGTTCCTCCAAAAAAGGTACCTCACAGATAGGTGCTAGTGTGGCTATTTAGCAAGGTATAAGTAAAGCATTACTTAGGTAAAGCAGGCTAACCAACAGTGCACTGTATATTATCCTGACAAATGCACAATTACGAGATGCAGGCAGTGGTAAGCATGCATGAAAGATGCAAAGTCTGAATAAATTGCAGTGGAGACTTAAATTATACTGCTGAAACACAGTGCAGTTAATTCAACAAAGCAAATTTACCATACTCGCAGTGGAGACATAGGTAAACCAGCTGAGTATAGTACCATCAACCAACACACAAACATAGCATACTCGCAGTGGAGACATAACTTAACCAGTTGAATGTAGTGCAGATTAACCTAACAAAGCAGACAGCTACTAACGACACACAGCAACAAGCATGGGAAGATTGGGTAAGACAATAGCAGACAGGTGAGTTAGAACCAGCCTGAACAGTAGAACATAACATAAAAGGAGCTCAGCTTATCAGACAGCATATTAGTGACAAGCAGTGATACATTTAGATCTTACAGTTTAAAGGAGAACTGCAGCATTTTCCAAGAAAAAACACAGGACCTATAGGTCCCGATTATGTAAATCGCACTGGCGGTAATTTTTTAAAAATCACTTACAGAGTTGTTATTTGTAATTTATCTGGTTGATCCTGTGACTCTCCACCTGCCATTACTATTCCAGAATCCCCCCCCCCCCCCAAGGCAAGCCCTTCGATGATGTGACTGACAGGCTGAGCCACGGGGGACTCTCACGTGACAGTACAGCTGCTAGAAAATACTAAAAGATATACAGCGCATGTTTGCACTTACAGCTCCAGTACGAGTTGACTGAGGAAAGTATTTTCCTCAGTTGACTGGTACCGAAACTGGAAGAGCAAACATGGCTGCATGTCTTCTAACAGCTCTACTGTCACAATGGAGTCCCCAGTGGCTTAGCTCATCAGTTGTGTCATCAAAGGGCTTGCAGTGGGGACTCTGGAATAGTAATGGTGGGTGGAGGGTCATAGGATCAGCCAGATAAATTACAAATAACAGCTTTGCGAGTTATTTTTAAAAATTACTGCCAGTGTGTTTTACCTAAGCGGAATCTATAGGTCCCATGTTTTTACTGGGGGAATGCTGACAGTTCCCCTTTAAATTTATTAGCAGGGAGAACAGTCTGAACAACCCTAACCCAGGTTATTGCAGTACTCAGTATACTCACTGCAATAAATGACAAAGCAAGCAAAGTGTCCCCCTATACCAGTTCTTGTTACCTTGATTGTGGATTGCTGTACTGTAGTTATCAGAGACAGGGCAGTGTGCCTGACTCAGCTGCCTCCTCTGACTGGCACAAGAGTCAAGTACCTCATTCACATGGCATACAGCTTCATCACTTCCATCCCCATTGGTTCCACCACAGTTTGTGAAACCCTCCCGGCAAGCATTCATATGGACAGGGCTTTTAGGTGTTGCAGGATAGCTTCCTGCATTGTGAGTAGTGTTCCAGTAGGGTGGGAAATCTACTTATGCACAGCATAGGAAATTACCTGACACTGTTGTAAGTGGTGGCAGCTGTTCACAAGGCCATACCAACCACCAACACTACTACGTGATCCCAAGAAAAGAGGGATCGTGGTAAAATGCAATGCATGCATATATTGCAATACAGATTACGTTCACATGAGTGAGGGAACAATGCTGTAACAGCTCTGTACTACTCACAGCAGTGCAGAACTTGCCATATGAACTAGCCTAAAGACTGACAAAAAAGTCAGATCCAGAGGAAATTATGAACTGGATATCGTAGCAGTCACAGAAACATGGTACACAGAGAACCATGACTGGGATGTCAACATACCAGGGTACACAACCTACAGGAGAGACAGGGAGGGTAGAAGAGGGGAGGAGTAGCTCTCTATGCAAGGGAAGGGATAAAGGCAATGGAACAAAAAAGTAACAAGGGAGGAGAGGAGACACTGTGGGCCACCTTAGAGACTGGAAATGGCACCACAATCCGCACAGGGGTTGTATACAGACCCCCATGTCAGGGAGAGGGACTGGAAAAGGATATGATAGAAGGTATCCTTAGGATGGCAGAGTAAGGGGAGATACTGTTGATGGGGGACCTGAATATGTCAGATGTTAACTGGAGCACCTTTGCTGCAGCCACATCCAAGAGCAGGGCCATTCTTGATGCCCCACAGGTGGCATGTCTCAGACAGCTTGTTTTGGAACCCATTCATGAGGAGCAATCTTAGACCTCATACTCTCAAATGGGGACAGCAAGAAGATCTCAGATCTAAAAGTGGGTAGCCATCTGGGAACAAGTGACCACCAGTGTGGTTCATGATAAACTCAGCTACAGAGTCAAGCCATACAAAAGTGAGGGTACTGGACTTCAGGAGGGCTGACTTTGGCAAGATGGGAGAGTGCCTTAGAAAAGCACTAGCAAACAGGCTAGGAGGAGGAGTGGAGCAACAATGGGGAAACATCAAAACTGCCATCACAGAGGCAACAAGCCTTTGTGTTAAGCAAATAAACAAATCAAAATGAAAGAAAAAGCCATTGTGGTTCTCAAAAGAGGTGGCAGGGAAGGTTAGGGAGAAAAATATAGTATTTAGGTAGTATAAGGAAACACAGAAGGAGCAGGACAGAGAACTGTACCAGTTAAGGCAGAAGGAAGCAGGGAGGGAAGTCAGAATAGCAAAGGCCCAAACTGAGGAAAAGATAGCCAACTCAGTTTAGAAGGGGGGGGGGATAAAACCTTTTATAAGTACATCAGGGAGTGTAGAAAGACAAAGGGAGGGATAGTGAGGCTGAATAGAAAGGACGGTGGGTGTGCAGAGAGGGACAGTGAAAAAGCAGGGATACTGAATGAATACTTCTGCTCAGATTCACAAAAGAGAAGAAGGGGGAGGTGCCTAATCCAATTAACAGATGCACTCTGGATAGGGGGGTCGATCCCAGTCCTTTCACAGAAGAAAGGGTTCTGAAAAAACTCCTAAAACTGAAGGTGGACAAAGCTATGGGGCCTGATGGAATTCACCTCAGAATTCTAAAAGAATTAAGGGGAGAAATAGTGACACCACTGACTACCCTTTTTAACAAATGATGGCAGGATGGTGTGGTACCAGAGGACTGGAGGAAGGCGGATGTGATTCCCCTTCACAAAAGTGGGAGCAAGACAGAGGCAGGAAACTACAGACCTGTCAGTTTGACCTCTGTGGTAGGGAAAGTGATGGAATCACTTCTGAAGGAAAGAATTGTTGAGTACCTAGAGAAAAGTGGGGCACAGGACCCAAGGCAGCATGGGTTCACAGTGGGAAGGTCATGTCAGATGAATCTAATTGATTTCTTTGACTTGGTGACCAAAGTAGTAGACCAGAGAGGGGCTGTGAACATAGCCTACCTAGACTTTAGCAAAGCATTTGACACAGTCCCGCACAAAAGATTAGTAATGAAATTAACCAGCCTGGGAGCCTGGGTCCCAAGGTGGTAGCCTAGGTAATACATTGTCTGGACAACAGGACACAGAAGGTAAATGTAAATGGAGTCCACTCTGAAGAAAGAGGGGTTACTCGTGGGGTACCGCAGGGTTCGGTACTTGGTCCAGTCATTTTTAATGTCTTTATAAGTGACATTGCAGAGGGACTGGAAGGAAATGTATGCCTCTTTGGAGATGATACAAAGATCTGCAACAGGGTTGATACACAAGGAGGCATGGAAAGGATGAGAAGGGACTTGGCAAGGTTGGAGGAATGGTCAGAAGCATGGCAGCTTGAATTCAATGCAAAGAAGTGCAAAATAATGCACATGGGAAACAAAAATACAGGGGAAGATTACACAATGGGGGGGAGGTAGTAAAAACAACGAAAATGGAAATGGACCTGGGGATAATCATGTCAGATGACCTTAAGGTTAGCAAGCAAGGTGAGAAGGCAGTTGGGAGGGCTGGGGGGATACTGGGATGTATAGGGAGAGGCATCACCATCAGAAAATAGGAAGTTGTCATCCCTCTGTACAGACAGTTGGTGAGACCCCATCTGGAGTACTGAGTCCAGTTCTGGATAACCCATCTCCGCAAGGACATAGGCAGGATGGAGGCAATCCAAAGGAGGGCAACTAAAATGGTGCAGGATCTGCAAGAGAAACCATATGAGGAGAGACTAAAGGAGCTTAATATCTATACCCTTGAGGAAAGGAGGGAGAGTGAGGACATGATAAAAACTTCTAAGTACCTCAGTGGCATCAACAAAGTCCAAGAGGGCAGCATCTTTCAGAAAAAGAGATGTGCAAGAACAAGGGGACACAATTTGAAGATAGAGGGGGGACAGTTCAGGGGCAATGTGAGGAAGTATTTTTTCACAGAGAGGGTGGTGGACATATGGAACAGCCTTCCTGAGGAGGTTGTGGGGTCTAAAACTGTGGGAGAATTTAAGAATGCATGGGACAGACATAAGGCAATTCTTGTGTGGGATAGGAAGAAATAGGCTGTTGGTTAACTAGGATCTGCAGCTTATCCTGCAGGTAGGGAAATGGGTAGACTAGGTGGGCCAAGCGGTCCTTATCTGCCGTCAAAGTCTATGTTTCTATGTTTCTAACTGCTGTGGTACAGAGTCACAGAGTGTGTTAAATTCCTGAAGGTGATGAACTGTGTCCTGGGGCATATGCAGGTTGTGAAAACTTTTTGTCAGTATCTTTCCTTTGTTCTTCAAAATGGTTCTGAATAGCCCTCAAAGACAAGTACAGTTCCTTTAGGAGCAGGTCATACAAAAATGTGGATTCAATGCAGGACACAGCATCACAGCAGATGTCAGACTTAAGGCTCATTCACATGGCCAGTTCTGTGGCGTCGTTGGAGGTGCATAGCAGCGAGATCGGTGCCACTGTGAATGTCTGAACGCCACAGTTTTGCTGTTTCGGGTTCCATTTTGTAGTGGCCATGATCCCTCTTTTCTTGGGATAGTGTAGTGGTGTGGGTGTTTTGTGCCATTTTACTCTGCTGTGTTAACCACCTGCACCACCCAACATGTTGTAACAGGCTTTTCCCAGCCTGCAATTGTGGTCGTCATGGCAGCAGTTATAGTAATTTTTCCTACCTGAGTTCACCTTAAGGTTGTTTCTGGCTCCGAAAGCACAGCTGAACTCAGGTAAGTGGTTCTTTTTGTAAACAGAGGGCTAAAAATGGAAGAAAACATGGGCTCAGAGTCAAGCCATGACACTGGGTATGTGTATATGCATATGCATAAGTGCATGCCCAGTGTCACGGCTCAACTCTGAGACCATGTTTTCTGCCATGTTTAGGCCTTGGTTTATGATAAAAACCATTTCTCTGAGTTCAGCTTTGTTTACAGAGCCAGAAACAATGTTTAGCTGAACTTGGGTTGGAAGACCCATCTTAGATCTCTGGTGGCAATCATAGGGGAGCCAGACTCACACCCACACCCCCTTCCTGGCCGGAACCCCCCTCAAATCACTGAAACTTCAATGGGAGCATCTACAGCACTCCCTTGGCCATACTGTCTGAACGCTAATCTATAGCATTTCAGCAAGAATGGCCACACCGATCTACACAGCGCTGATGCACATTGTCACCGTGTAAATGAGCCATGAGTTGCTAGACTTAGTTTTGTTTGGGACAGCTTCCTGAAAGTTGATTTAAAATGAAAATGCTGATACCTGATGGCGACTTTTGCAGAAACTCAGTCCAGGAAGCTTTCACAGATGTCGTGTGTAAGAACGGCATAGTCATTCCAAGCAGAAAAACATGAAAATCCACATAAACTAACCTACTGACACAGACAAAGACAAACAGCCACCCACACAGACCCAGGAGACGGGCTGTTTCTGACATGCAGAGATTCATCAATGGTATATTTTTAAACCTCTCTGATATTTTTTAAACAGCATAGTACTAATTTTGCAATTAACTGCTCTATTCAGTAAAGATGTATGAAATTATTGATTACAAAAATTTTCACTAAGATAATTTGTTGAATGCACATGCTGGACTGGATTTTCAGAAGAGTGCTGTTACTGCACAGTTGCGGCATGCTTCTCATGCGATTGCTGAAACTGTACATGATAGCTGGACCACCTATGAAGGGGTCTAACAACCAGGCATGGTTGCCACTCTTTGCTGCACATCTGATGATGCTTGCATTAAAATAATAATGCCTGTGTCATTTTTGTGCCAGAATTTGTGGAAGCTGTCATAAACTCTTGGCAGCCCAAATTTTTGCGCAACTGGAAGGATGCTGACAGAGTGGAAAAAAGCTCAGTGAGTCATTGCTGTCCTTTCTGAAAATGCTGCTGAGTAGGTTTATACTGTGGATGTAATAGGATTTGTCTAGAACACACCAAGATGTTGAATATTTTTCATGGTTGTCCAGTCCTTTTTTTTCACACTTTTGCGGGTAGTTTTCTTTATTGCAAAAGGTACTAATATTGCAATGATGAAAAATAATGTGTAGAGGCCTCTGTTGTGTGAAATAGTGGTTACACATATTTTGCAGTTTTTTATTCTTTAGTGTAAATCAGGACCAGTCCCACACTTCCATGTGGAGCTCTTAGTGCTGACTGTTCTTCTTAAAGAGCAACTGTCACAACTAAAAAGACATGTCAGTAGTGCCCTACCTTGCCTACAGTACCTCCTGGTACAGACAGTACCACAAACGGAGGTACTATAAGGCAATATTTTACAGTACAGATGTGGTGAAGCACAATAAGCACCCCTGCTGCAGCCTCAGGTCCCATGCCCGATCCAATCCTGAGGATGATGTCAGGTCGGGATAGGGAACTGGCAAAATTCTGTTTCGCTGGCAAAAGTGCTACAAAATTGGCATTTTGCAGCAATTTTGCCTGAGAAATGCCAATTCCATGGCACTTTTGCCAGTAAAATAGAATTTTGCCATGTCCCCATTCCGACCTGACATCATCTTCAGGATTGGATCAGGAAGGGGACCTGAGGCTGCAGCAGAGGGCACGCATTGCACTCCACCACATCTTTACTCTAAAATATTTCCTTACAGTACCTCCTGTCACAAACCCACTCAGCAGGTCAGGCCCTCTACTCCCAAAGTGCCAACCTCTGAGCACAGTCTTGTGAACAGTGTAACAGACACGGTAACCCTCTTGTCTGTTTTTGTGAGTTCGGATCAACCTTTGGTCTCCAGTTCTGGAGAGCATACCCAATGCACAGGCTCAGATATATCTGTCTTCAGGGGGCCAGATATCTTTGCCCATGGTCACCTAACCAGGTGTACAGAGATGAACCCTTTAAAACTTTAATAAAGACCTCAGATTTAAAACACTTCTCTTTCCAGTTCAGTACCTCCATTCAAGCTTATGTTTAGTATCTGCAATAACCATGTACTTTTCTTACAAAATAAAAAGAAGTCAAAGACAGACCAAGTAAGTTCTAAAAAGAATTTTACTAAAATAGTTAAAAATATGTGCAACACAAAATACAGAACTCTTATATCAAAAGACATACAAATCTTTAAAAAAAAAAAAACAAGGTTTAAACAGTACAAATTCCTACTTCAGTACTTAGTCTCTAAGTACTTAAGTGCTCACCGATCTTGCTTGGTCAGAGTCTAGGTACAAATGTGTCTCTGTAAAACAGAATTATTTCTTAAACAACTGTATTGGCCAACCCATTTTTGGTGAGGTCAGCTAGCTCCTCCTCTGTCAGATTAAATTTAAAAATATATCTAATAAAAAAAAAGTAGTCTTTTCAAAGTATCAATTTTGTAATTCTTCAGCTTGACTCATGTTTCAAATCACATCTCTTTTGATCCATGCTGCATTCTCCTCACACAGGCTTCATATGAGCGTTTACAACCTCTCCCCAATACATCATAACCTGCTTTTCTTCCTCTGGAAGCATCATAAAATGGATATGCTGAACTCAAGCTTCTTAACCCTATAATTAGCTTCAGGCTTTTCCACATAACACATTGTCTCTAAAATCTGTTTGTGTATAATCTCACATGCTGTCTCAGCATTTTTCTCCTGGCATCCATCCTTCAGCTGAAACCGGGGTGGGGGGGGGATTGAGGTTATTCCAAGGGCACTGGCAATTTTGACAGGCACTTCAATACCACATTTCCATTATTTTAAGAAATAAAAATGATATAGCACTCAGAATATGGCTATCTACGTCACACTCCTCCCCACCTAGACTGAATTTGGGGGATCTATCCTCTACATGGGATGAGCTTCCCAAATCAGTTCATTCCTCATAGACCCTAGACAGTCCATCTGAGTTTTGATTATTCGCTCCAGCCGTATGTACAATTTTTAGATCATACCCTTGTAAAGCAAGACTCCATCTTAGCAGTCTTCCATTGTTCTTCCCCATCTGTGTCAGCCAAACCAAGGGGTTGTGGTCTGTCTGCTCCACAAAATGCTGCCCATACAAATATGGCTCTAATTTCTTTAAGGCCCACACTATGGCAAGACATTCTTTTTCCACCATAGAGTATGCTTGCTCCCTGGGGAGCAGCTTCCGGCTCAGGTACACTACTGGGTGATCTGTCCCTTGGCTGGACATCTGGCTCAGTACTGCCCCAATACCCACATCTGAGGCATCCGTCTGAACTATAATGGTTTTGCTATAGTCTGGACTTGTCAAAACAGGAGCACTGCACAGTGCCTCCTTCAGTCTGGTAAAGGCTTCCTCACAGGCTGGGCCCCAGTTAATTTTCTTTGGCATTTTTTTCTTTGTCAGGTCAGATAGGGGAGCAGCCAGGGTACTGTAATTGGGTACAAATTTCCTGTTGTACCCTGCTGTCCCTAGAAAGCTCCTGACCTGCTTCTGGGTTTCTGGTCTGGGCCACGCTTGGATCACCTCTATCTTTATTTGGTTAGGACGGAACTGTCCCCGGCCTACCACATGCCCAAGGTATGCCACTTCCCCCATGGCCAACTGGCACTTCTCAGCTTTGACAGTGAGCCCGGCCCTCTGTATCCTGTCCAGCACTTCCCTAAGGCGGGATAGGTGTTCCTCCCAGCTGGTACTAAAGATGGCAATGTCATCCAGGTATGCCACGGCATACTTCTTAGCACTATTTAACCCCTGGTTCACCAACCTTTGGGAAAGTGGCCAGGGCATTCTTCATTCCAAAAGGCATTACTTTGAACTCAAATAAGTCTATCGGAGTGATGAAGGCAGACCTCTAAACCTAGCTCTGTCTGTCAATTCTACCTGCTAATACCCCTTGGTCATTTCAATAGTCATAAGGAAGGTCACCCCTCCCAACTTGTCCAGGAGTTCATCCATCTGGGGCATTGGTGGGCGTCAGACTTTGTGACTGCATTCAGTCCATGATAGTCCCCCACAGAAATGAGTTGAGCCATCTGGCTTAGGCACAAGGACTACGGGTGAGGCCAAGGGGCTGTGGGATCTCTGGATTACCCCTAAATCCAGCATCTCCTCCACTTCCCTCCTAATGTCCTTTTGGACAGCCTCTGACACCCGATATGGTGTCCGCTGAATGGGCATCTGTGTCTCTGTCTCCACATCGTGTGTTGCTAAGGGGGTTAGTCCAGGCTTGGCGCTAGGCAAGGGGGCAAAGTCTGTTAAAACCTCCCTTACTTTCTGGACCTGGCCTGGGGCCAGCTGGGGAGACAATTTTACTGCCTCCACAGAGGACTCCCACTTACTCTCTTCCAGAAAATCAAGAAGGGGGTCTCCTTCATCCGTCCCCTACCCATGACTACACACTGCGAACACCATGTCAGCCCTATTTGCACATGGCTTCATCATGTTGACATGGTACATCCTTTCTGTCTGTCTATGGTCAGGTAACTCCATAATGTAGTTCTCGTCATTTACCTTCCTAACCACTTTGTATGGTCCTGTCCACTCGGCTTGCAGCTTGTCTTTCCAGATTGGAATAAGGACCATGATTTCCTGACCCACTATGTACGACTGAGCTCTGGTTCTGTGGTTGTACCATACCTTTTGTTTCTGTTGGGCAGCTGCCAGGTTGCTCTGGGCTGTCCCCATAAGCTCCTTCAGCCTTTCCCTAAACCTTAGGACATAATCCACAAGGGGAGTTCCTTGGGTGGTGTTTTTGTCTTCCCAGTACTCCTGGATCAAGTCTAGGGGCCCACGTAGCCGGTGTCCATATAAGAGTTTGAATGGGAAAATCCTGTCGACTCTTGGGGCACCTCCCTGTATGTAAACAACAGGTGGGGAAGGTATTTCTCCCAGTCCCTCCCATGCTGTTCAGCAAATGCCCGGAGCATTGACTTTAGGGTACCATTGAATCGTTCCACAAGCCCATTTGCTTGTGGGTGATATGGTGTTGTGCATCTCTGCACCACCCCACACTTCTCCAAAAAACATTTCATCAGGTCCGACATGAAGGAACCCCCTTGATCGGTGATTACCTCCTGCAGAAACCCAACACGGGAGAAAATCCCAAGTAAGGCATCTGCCACTTTGTCTGTCCTCAGAGAGGATAGGGCGACTGCCTCTGGGTACCGGGTGGCATAATCCACCACAGTCAAGATGAATCTCTTCCCTAAGGATCTGGGGGTATTTAAAGGCCCCACAATATCCATTCCCACCCTCTGGAATGGCTCCTACACTATGGGCAAGGGGATCAGGGTGGTTTGGCTTTTCTTGCCCACCTTCCCTATTTCTTGGCACTGGTGACAAGACCTGCAATACTCCTTCACCTGCTGGGTGAAGTTAGGCCAGTAGAAATTCTGGGCTAACCACTGCATCGTGCACGCAATTCCCAGATGACCAGACAAGGGAATATCATGGGCAATCTTGAGCAACTGCTCACGATATCCCTGGGGAATGACAAGCTGCCTGCCTAGCATCCCTCCCTCCTTCTGTCTGTACTGCCTGTGTATACATAAGTCCATTTTCCCAATAAACCTTATGTTTGCCGTCACCTCTCTGGGTGCCCTCTGAGTCTGCCCAAGCTCTCAGCTTCTCAAAACTAGGGTCACTCCCCTGAGCAGCTGCAAACACCTCACACAGTCCCAAGACATGGGACAAGTCCCCTTCCATCGCTAAACTAGGGTCCCTAGCACTAGCTTCAGGGCCCTCAGGATCACTGTCAATCTCAGCCCTCTGACAAGGGGTCACTCCTCCCTCTTTGGAGTAACCCTCTGTAGCTGTGTGATCACTTGCTATCGGGTAAATTTCTATCCCCTTTTAATCAGTCACCCCATCTGGAGACACAGGCTGGGAAATCAGCCTCTCAGTGGTTTCCACACTGGTTTCTGTGGGGTTCAGGGAACTACTATTTTCCCTTGCTGCTTGGCTATGGGTAACTGCACATACCATCCCCTGATAGACATTGTTACCCAGGATCACATAAACTGCTAATGTGTTGGCTACAGCCACCTGTTGCACAGTTCCCCCAGTTTCACCCCAGTCCAGGAGAACACTAGCAAGTGGCAATGTTTTATCTTCACCAGTAAACCCAAGTACAGTTACATATTTATTGGGTATAAGCTGATCAGGCTGTACCAGATCCCTTTTTACCAATGTCAGGGATGCCCCTGTGTCCCTTAACCCCTGAGTCTGTACACCATTTACTATGACTGGGTGCAAGTGTTCCCTCATGTTCACTGGCATGCTTTCAGGGACACACAAACAACCCACTTCTTTTCTAGCACCCTGTTGTGTATTTTGGCTTGCCCTTTTGGGGCATTGTCTGGCAATATGCCCAGTTTCCTTACACAACCAACAGACATTTCTTACTTCAGAGAAATCTTTTCATTAAAACCTGGGGCTAAGTGGTTTCGGTGGAGGCAGTGAGGGTTTTAGCTGCCCAGAGGGCGTGCTTTTCCCTTTCTGTGCTGCCACACCCATCCCATTTACTCTCAGAGCAGGTCTGCTCTTGGCATAGCGGTCTGAGAGTTCAGCAGCCTCTTGCATTGTTTTTGGATCTCGGTCCTCTAGCCAGGTTTTTATCTCTGCTGGGCATGCCCAATAAAACTGTTCTAATACAATCACATTTTCAATTTTGTCAACAGAATTTGCCTCAATTCCTTCCCACCAATGTTTCAAAAGCTGACATTGTTTCATGGCTAGCTCCTCATAGCTCATATCAGGACCTCTCCTGAGCTTACGGAATTTAGCTCTGTATGTTTCAGCAGTTAATTAAAACGTTTTTAACAGTGCAGCTTTTAGCTTTCTGTAATTATTGCTGTCTTCATTGTCCATTTGACCCAATGCATCCCGAGCTCTCCCGGTAAGTAGCGGGGATAGCTGGAAGCTCCAGGAGTCTTTAGGAATTTTAGCCTGAATACAAACATTTTCAAAAGAATTTAAAAAAGCATCCATAAACTCAGCTATTAATTTGGAGTTCAATTTGTAACCTAGTCCTGCAGTCCCAGTTAAACCCAAGCCACTTACCTGCTCTGGTGCTGCTGGTCAGAGTCGTATCTTCTCCGGTTTGTGTTGCCACTGGTGCTCCTCTCTCTTCTCCTCTGCAGTTCTGCGTTCTTGCTCTGCCTCTTGGCCTGCCTCCCTCTGTAGTCGCTGTGCCTCTCGCTGTTCCCTCTCTGCCTCTCTGCGTTCTCTCTCTGCCTTCTCTTCTGCAGCTTGCTGGTGCTCACACTCCTCACGGTCTGCCTCCCTCTGTTCTCGCTCTACCTCCAGTTCCATCCTGTGCAACTCAATTTGCAGTTTGAGTACCTCTGGATTCAGGGTACTGGTGGCCATTCCTTGCTGCAGTGACCCTTCATTGACAGTGGCCCTGCTGTCCTTTTCAGTCATGGTCAGTGACTCGCTGCTCTGTGTATCTGCTACCATCAGGGCCTCTATGAGGTTCTGCTTTTTGGCTGTCACCTCGAACGAGACTCCTCTGTCCCCGCACAACTGCTTCAAGTAATGTACAGTGTGCCTGCTGTAGTCGGAAGCCATCTTCTTCTTCCCTGACTACAGCTACTCTGACTGCATTTTAGAGAAAACAAATAAAATGGGTAGGATCTCGACTGTACGCCAAGTGATATATAGTTCGGTGTCCTTTTTAAAATAAAACTCTGCCTTTTTCTTTCTTTGTAAGAGAGCTTACGGTCTCAACTGACACAGAACAATAAAGCTTGTGATACCAAAATAATGCCACCGCTGCCAACCAATCTGTCACAAACCCACTCAGCAGGTCAGGCCCTCTACTCCCAAAGTGCCAACCTCTGAGCGCAGTCTTGTGAACAGTGTAACAGACAAGGTAACCCTCTTGTCTGTTTTTGTGAGTTTGGATCAACCTTTGGTCTCCAGTTCTGGAGGTATTCAAACTGTTAACCTCTTGCTATCATACCCAATGCACAGGATCAGACATATCTGTCTTCGGGGGGCCAGACATCTTTGCCTATGGGCACCTAACCAGGTGTACAGAGATGAACCCTTTAAAACTTTAATAAAGACCTTAGATTTAAAACGCTTCTCTTTCCAGTTTGGTACCTCCATTCAAGCTTAGGTTTAGTATCTGCAATAACCATGTACTTTTCTTACAAAATAAAAGAAGTCAAAGACAGACCAAGTAAGTTCTAAAAAGAATTTTACTAAAATAGTTAAAAATATGTGCAACACAAAATACAGAACTCTTATATCAAAAGACATACAAATCTTTTTAAAAAAAAACAAGGTTTAAACAGTACAAATTCCTACATCATTACTCATCTCTAAATACTCGCTTAAGTGCTGACCGATCTTGCTTGGTCAGAGTCTAGGTACAAATGTGTCTCTGTAAAACAGAATTATTCCTTAAGCAACTGTATTGGCCAGCCCATTTTTGGTGAAGTCAGCTAGCTCCTCCTCTGTCAGATTATATTTAAAAATATATCTAATGGAAAAAACACTAGTCTTTTCAAAGTATCAATTTTGTAATCCTTCAGCATGACTCATGTTTCAAATCACATCTCTTTTGATCCATGCTGCATCCTCCTCACACAGGCTTCATATGAGCATTTACAACCTCACACCAATACATCACAACCTGCTTTTCTTCCTCTGGAAGCATCATAAAATGGATATGCTGAACTCGAGCTTCTTAACCCTATAATTAGCTTCAGGCTTTTCCATGTAACACATTGTCTCTAATCTGTTTGTGTATAATCTCACATGCTGTCTCAGCATTTTTCTCCTGGCATCCATCCTTCAGCTGAAACTGGGGGGGAGGGGCGAGTGAGGTTATTCCAAGGGCATTGGCATTTTTAACAGGCACTTCAAACCACATTTCTATTATTTTAAGAAATAAAAATGATACAGCACTCAGAACATGGCTGTCTATGTCACACCTCCATTTGCAGTACTCTCTGTACCAGGAGGTTCTGTAGGCAGGGTAGGGCACCACTGGCATATCTCTACAGAGATGTGTCAGTTGCTTTTTAAAGAGATGATGCCTTGGTGATACCCATGGCTAGTTGCTTGTTCTACAGGTAACCAATGCAGCATTTGCTATAAAAAAATATATATGAACATAGCTGTATAATCAAGATAAATTTTGACTTTTTATGTTATTTTATATTTCAAAGCACAAAACATCATATGACTTGCAACACCCTTAGGTATCTACAGTCAGCACTAACAGCCCCACTCCCAAGTGTGGGACTGGTCCCAATTTGCATGCACATTGTGTGCAAAATTATTTTTTTGCTTACTGTTTACTGCATTATAGTAGTTTGTATCTTGCTAATCCTGCCCACTCCCACCCCAGCATGTGCTGTAACCTGGAATCCCAGAAGCTCTGTGGCTGTCATTAGAGCTAGTCTGCAGAAGCAGGAGAGTTAGTTGACTAAGGTACTACATGTTAAAGATAAGGGCCCAGATTTTCTGAGTCCTCGTAAGTCCCGCAGTTGGAGTAATCAGCCGTGAATGAGCTTGGTATGTCCAGCAGACCTCGGTTAGATTCCCACAACCTCCACTTGCATACTGTATGACCCTAAACAAGTCACTTGATCTCCCCGGTACTCCCAGGTCACCTCTGAAAACAGGCCTTGTGCCTAGCTGGCCTTGTATTGTTCTGTTCATGTTTATTGTTTATCATTACTACCTGACTTGGGATGTTCTGTAAATGAGTTTTTATACTCATAGAACTCATACTGCAACCCTAAACTTTTAAATAAAAATAAAAAAAAAAACTGGGACAAGTGGGTCTTCACTTGCGAAGCCACAGTTTTCCTTTCAGCGATACTTTTAAAAGTGGAGCCAGTTTGCGGACCAGCTCTGTGATTTACGGCAGCTTGCAGGCATTTCCCCACAGTTGTGGAAAACTGTTGTGACTGATGGGACCAGGCTTAACATCTCCTGCTCCCTTGGGGGACTGAAAATACCAGTCTCCACAGTTGCGGGAGATTTTGGTCCCCAGGTGGAGTTGCGGAATGGGACTTAGTCCCACTCCATTTGAAAAGCCAGCCCCAGGTCAGATCAGCCTGCAGTACATGTTAGAGACTTTATAAGGTCTGATCAGCTGTTCACCAGTTCCACTGTTCACCTGGAGCTAAGTACAGTCCTCTGCAACTATACTTTAACCGAGCAGGACCAGCAAACAGGTGCCCTTTTTCATATATAAAACATTGAAAGTTTGCTTGCATCAAAACAGTAAAGAAGTGGGCTGGCAGTATACCCCAGAGATTGGAGTAACCAGCTGTAAATGAGCTTGGTACATCCAACAAACCTTGGTTAGATTCACACAACCTCCACCTGCACACTCTGTGACCCTGAGCAGGTCACTTAACCTCCCGGGTACTCCTAGGTCACCCTTGAAAACAGGCCTTGTGCCTAGCGGACCTTACCTGGTTACCAAAGAAAAACAAATGAAAAGTATTTTGTTCAGCAGTAATAACTGATGGCTGGGGTTGTTCCAGATGGCTAACGACTGTCTGGAGTAGTTAACTGGGCTGCTATAAATGTATACAGAAATGTCCTAGCCATGAACCAATGAAGACAAAAAAAATATTTTGAAAAAGTTATTAGGATTTGTTGCTTATACTTCAGCAATTTCTTTCTAAAGCTACCCTTTTTACCTATCCTACTGAAAAAATATGCAGACTTAAGTTGTTCCTGTTCAATAAAGCAAAACACCTGCTTTGGCTTCTTAGTAAACATTTCCTAGATGCTAATGGCAAGTAAAGTATCCAGTTCAGTTGCCTGATTTGTGATTTAGTATTACAGCACCAAAGCAAGTAAAAACAGTGGTTGAAGGAGAATCGCACTTAGCCTGTAAGCAATTTGTTCCAGTAGAAGCTGTTTTCATATATTGGATCTCACTGTGTAATTGCTCTGTCTTTGCTGGCCTTTTTGAAAACTTAGGTGTTTCTGATGGGAAAACTGGTGGTAAGTATCATTTCTGAACTGAGTGATGTAGTTTATGTGCCAATGAACCACAGAGTTCTGTAGTAGAATACAGATGCATTGTGACAACAATGTGAGATCTTAACAATGACATGAAGTACATCATGCAGTTCCAAAATGGTCTTTACCACAAGTGTGAAAATCCAAAACACCCATTACTAAAAGGTCAGTTAAGATAGTAAAATAACAGAATGTGACTCAGTATTTGAAATATAGATTCTACAGAAAATACAGGGCTGCAGGCTCATGCAGTTTCTTTTAACTGTCGACTCCTGCAAAATTAAAAGAAACTGCATGAGCCTGCAGTTCAGACCTCATCAGAACCAGCTACTCACTGTGTGGCTTTAGGTAAGTCACTTAACCTGCCAATGCTTCAGTCCACCCAGCTGTCAAAAGAGGTAGCAGCAGGACCCCATTGGATACAAGATAATGCATTTCAGCAGTGCTATCCTGAGTAACTAAATTGTAAAATTAAAAAAACATTATACACACCCTTGATATACTAACTTGATTAATTTCTCTGTACTATAGCCTCGGGTGATATACATGTGGGATATTGAAAAAAGAGAAAAATGAAATGCTTAAAGTACTACAACACATTACTATAACTGAAAGAGGAAACATGGTGTATCTTACAAGGAATATTGCATGTAGTTTCAGTTTGTGGGATTTTTTGAGGGTGAGTGTTATGGTTCTATAACTCTACTCTACTAAATTTGGCACCATTGTAGCCCATGACTGCCTGGCAAAATTGCCTTTTTGCTCATATATTGTCTTTTAAGAACAGCATAGCCACCACGTGGCAGCAAACCGAGGCATCGGAATGGAATACCCGTTCCTCTGACAATAATGATTGAGGTCCATATGTCCTTGGCGCAATATCTAATACTCCAGCAAGCCAAATCATTCAGCCCTCTTAACTGGCAAGACGCTAAGGTGCATCTCTTTCCAGATCTGAGTTATTCCGCCCAAATGAGACGCAAACGTTTCAATGGCATCAGAGAAAGGCTTTGTGCGTTAGGCATGCATTATGTTCTCCTTATGCATGCAAGTTTGAGAATCTCATATGGAGGTAAGGCGTACCAGTTTTCTGAAGCCACTGAAGCTTCAAAGCTCCTGGAATGAATTGAAAAGTAGTTTGCAGCGAGGGGTGATTCTTCTGATTCAGAGGAGGAACAGATGACCTGAAAGAAAGTCAATTCTTCACATCATTAAATGACTGGTAGGGAGAGGGGAGAGGGTAGAGGGTAAAATGGAGGGACATTCACCTTTGAAGAACTGAAAGTGAACAAGAGTGCTCCTACAACCTCAGGACTTTATATTGCTAATTTGATGTTGCAATGTTTAAGTAGATTTTCTTTGCCGGGGGGTGGGGGTTAAACCCCCTCCTATATTGTTGTTCCCTTCTTTTACTCTCATCTCAATTTCCCTTCCAAGTATACAAAGTTTATTGTTTACCAGTTAAGACATCTATAGGTCTTTTGGACAAGAGAATTCAGCCCTAATCTCATTTCATATATTAGAAAATATTGCAGCTGAATTTACAGCAATTGTTGTATTAAGAAAGTGCCTACTTGTGAGTTTCGTGGGGGAGTGCTATTAGATATTCAAGATTATGTGAGGGCAGAACGCTAGACCCTTTGATAGGGTGCACAATGATGACTGGACATTTCTTTTATTCTGGCTCATGGCTGCAAAGGTCAATTTAAAGACTCTAATATTTTGAGACATTGCTAGAAGTACTAGCCAAATTGTTTTATATAATTTTGCTGTAGTAACTATTAGAATATTTAATTTTTTAGCAACTCCCCCAAGTGATGTAACAAGCTGCAGGGACAGAAATCCAAGATTACTGTAAAAATGTGAATTGTTGGAAGGCAAGATGATTTTTTATGTCTACCTGTTTGCAACTTGATGTAATGTATAATTACACTAAATCAATCAAAATCATTAAAAAAAAAAGAACAGCATAGCACCACCTTCAGTGCTGAAGGGCGTTAGCCAGTCTCAGGAGGGAACAAGCGTACAGTTTTGCAGAATTCAAAGACTATTCTGTGTCTTCAGAGTAGAGCCCTCTTCTTCTCAGGCCCTGCAAAATGCAGGAGCTTAGTGGCATCACTTTGACAAGTACCTAACCATTGCACATTCCACAGGCTGCTGCTTGGGCATCTCAAAGATCCATGAAGATGTCATCCCACCTGATCCCCCCCCCCACATCCAACACCTATAGTTACCAATTTGTGTGGAATACTAGCACTCACCTCCCTTTCAACTCACAGTAGTGCCTGCATGTATAAAGGAGCAACTCTCAACATCAGGAGTTCATCCCCTACCTGCTGCATGACTAACTATTCTCAACTATTGCTGTTAGCAATTGGTGAACTAGTCTTGCATCCAGTACAGGCCCCTGTTCCTGGATCATGTTGACTTGACTAGAGCCACATGTACAGAGCATTTTACAGCCTAGCTCAAGTCCTTATGCTAGCCCAATCTGAATATAGAGTGTCATGGGGAAATGATGGTAAGCAGGGAAAAAGAGCAGCAGAAAGACTTTGGTGGAAAGGCGGCAGCAGAGAAAAAAAGAAACCCAGCAATGTCTTTGTTTTGCTTTGCACCGTGCTCCTGTCAGTATTTTTTGGAGATGTAGGAGATACATGCTGCCCTCAATCTCAATCTTTAGAGGCCCCCTCTTGTCACATGTCACTCAGTATGGGAAGTACTTAGATAATTTTTTGTTTCTTATTTATTCCCCCCCCCCCTTCCCCGGCCCTGGTTGGCTCTCGCCTGGCCGCCATCCCATTACTCCTTCAGGCCCTCATCCACTGTAACCCCCATGGCTTACCCCCCCATGGCAGGGCAGCAGGGAGTCCCCCTTACTCACCCACCAGGTTCGGATCCAGTTTTGGGGGCATTACCTCTGGAGTGGAGTGTGGGGACGGCCATCAAGCCACAAAGACCAGCCACCAGGGTCTCTCTTTTTCCATTTTTCTGCTCCCCCATGCTGGAGCACAGCATGCAATGATGCCTGAGGTGGGCCTGTGTAAGCATTCGCCTGCGGCTTTGCCAAGCATCTGCTGTGCAACAGCCCCATGTTCTTTGTGGCAGAGTATCATCGAGCCCCAGCCTCAGCTAGGGGTCAGGCGTGCACCAACCACTTGTCACCCCGCTCCCTGGAGATGGAGAGCAGTCCACGGATGCTTGATCCATCTCCTCCCTGCTGGCCCCCAGCGGCCTACATTCATTCCCGAATGCAGATAGCTGGTGTGGCATCCAGCGCCTCAACCCTCAGCGCCATTGGGCCAGCCACTTAGATCACTTATACATCCAACACGAATTGAAGATCTTCCTCGTATCGTTCTTACTGCTGGGACCAAATGGCGATAAAGGTGCCCAGTTGCACAAAGCTCTACTGGAGTAGGATTACTAGAATTCAGGCCCAGCAGTGACATAAGCAGGATGTGGATTCAAATGAGTTGGATTTGTGAAGACTCTAAGCACTTTCTATACCAAGTGGCATGTCAGAAGAAGAGTCCTCTAAGGACTGGGTGGGGAGGAGAGTGAGGCTGAGATTTTTTTTTTTTTGCTATTATTATTATTTTGTTTTGTTTTTAATTTTTTATTATTCCCCTTTCCACACTCTATGAGAGAGAGAGTGGAAAGTATTTAATTTAGTATTGTCATTAAGATTAGATTTATTTATTTTATTTGGGGTGAGTTTTGATTTTAGTTTAATTGATTTTATTATAATGTGTTGGGGGAGGTTTAGCGATGGCTGGGCATTATTCCCCCACCAGGCTCAGGGAACTATGTCCTTTTGTATGTCCTCCATTGTTGTCCGATATTTATTTTAGATACCGTACTTTCGGCATGCTTAGAAAGTGAAAAAGAAGGAGGGGAACTG
This sequence comes from Neoceratodus forsteri, assembly GCA_016271365.2. Lineage (NCBI taxonomy): Eukaryota > Metazoa > Chordata > Ceratodontiformes > Ceratodontidae > Neoceratodus > Neoceratodus forsteri. The sequence goes on from JADMNL010000028.1 coordinate 221,809,653, forward strand.
GGCCTGGTTGGGGACAGGAAAGGGGAGGGTGGATTGGAGTTGTGAGGTCCAGGAGATGCCCTGGGGTGAAATGGAATCAGGACAGAGATTATCCCTGTCTTGTCCCCATACCCAAGGGCTCCGATGTTAATGGGCAGGTGCCCGAGGTCTTCTCCGACAGTTTATCCCACCTTGGCGGTGTTATGCAATGCCAGATCTATTAAGAACAAGACAGCTATTATAGCTGATCTTGTTGTAACAACTGATCTGGCTTGCATCACTGAGACATAGCTGGATGAAAATGCAGGCCCTGTACTGGCCTCAGCAACTCCAGCTGGTTCTTAGTGATACACCGTCCAAGGTTGGATTGTAGGGGCGGGGGTGTGGCCATTATGTTTAAGACTGAGCTTGACCTTGTGGTTGTGCCATTGGGAGATACCAGATCCTTTGAATATATCCTGGGAGAGGGTGTAGGCTGCGGGATTCTCCTTGTCTACTGTCCACCAGGAGATGGTGGAGAATTCCTGCTGGAGATAGCAGACTTCATCGTCGACATGGTGTTGAGGTCCCCCAGATGGATAGCTCTGGGGGACTTCAATGCCTGGATCGATGATGAACTCGCATTTTGGTTAAAATCTCCTCCAGCTGATGACGACACTGGGTCTTACACATGTAGTTACCTCCTCAACCCATATAGGGGGTCATTCGTTGGATCTGATATTTCTTATGGGTATAGAGATTGCTGATTTGGGGGTTGAATCAGTCAGCTGGTCTGACCATCACACCATAAGGTTCAGCTTCAGGGTCCCCCCCTTATAGGTCTTCCTCCACGGAGATGGTTCAGTGCCGCCCTTTAAGGGATGTTAGTCCCAGTGATCTGTCGGCAGTACTGGACCTATTGGGCTTGTTGGATGAATGCATGAGTCCAGACGATCTTGTAACAGCCTATAATAGGGCTATGGAAGATGCTCTGGACAAGATTGCTCCTGTTCGTGTTCAACCTCTCACCCTTTGCCCAAGGAGTCCTTGGTTTGATGGCTCCTTGAAGGAGTTGAGGCGAATTGGCCGAAGGATGGAGAGAGCCTGGCGGAAGTCCGGCCTTGATGCTGACAGGCTTAGGTTGATGGCACGCTATGATGGCTATCAATCAGAAATCACCCGTAAGAAGGCAGAATTCCTATCCAGGGGGATTTCTGCTGCACAGAATCGACCGGCTCAGCTCTTCTGAACTGTTAACAGATTGTGCAATCCAATCTGTCTCCAGCCCAGAGGAGTTTTTTCTCAGCTTAAATTCGAGGAGTTTGCCCGATTCTTTGCAGATAAGGTTGCCCTCATCAGGTCTGGCATCGGTCCGACCTCTCCTATGAGGGATTGCAGTGGTCGACAGGAAGTGGCATGCACTCGGTCTGCGTGGTCAGATTTCCACCGGCTAGAGTTCACTGACATTGTGAAGATCGTCCAAACATTGCGTCCAACCAGCTGTAGTGTGGATCCAGGCTCTACACCTCTCCTAGTTGGATGTGTAGATGTTATCTGCCTGATCCTTGCTGACATTGTCTGGAAGTCCTTGGAGAGGGGTGTATTTCCTGACACCCTTAAGGAGGTGGCCGTTCAACCACTCCTTAAAAAACCTTCTTTGGATCCAGACTGTCTAGCTAACTACCGACCTATCTCTAACCAGCCATTTGTTGGTAAGGTTATTGAAAAGGTGGTTGCTCTGCAGTTGGACGATCATCTTGCAACTCACAATGTCTATGATACTCTCCAGTCTGGTTTTAGGAAGAAGCATAGCACAGAGACTGATTTTGTTCGGGTATTGAATGACCTCCTAATGGCTAGAGATTGAAAGGCACGTACCATTCTGGTCCGTCTTGATCTCTCTGCTGCATTTGACACTGTAGACCATGGTGTGGTTTTGGAGTGCCTGTGGTTTTTTTGTGGGCTGTCTGGTACAGTCCTTAAATGGTTCCATTCATACCTCACAGGCAGGTTTCAGAGAGTTGCCATGGGAATTTATTCCTCTGGTGCTCACTTCCTGCCTTGTGGGGTGCCGCAGGGCTCCATTTTGGCCCCCATGCTGATTACAGTGTATATGCTACCATTAGGAGTTATCATCAGGCAATACAGTCTGAGTTTTCACTGCTATGCAGATGATACTCAGCTGTATATTTCCTTTCTGCCCGAACAGAATGATGCACTCTGCGTGCTAAATAATTGCCTTGCTGAGATCAGATCTTGGATGAGTTCTAGCTGGCTGAGACTGAATCCAGATAAGACGGAAGTGTTGGTAGTGGATCCAGATCGTCCGGGGGCGGGTGTGGGGGTTAGACAACCATCAGGTTTACTACTTGGTGGTATGCCACTCACTACCTCAAATCGGGTGCGTAACCTTGGCATTATTTTTGATGATGGTCTGACCCTAAAACCTCAGGTGTCAGCTGTCATCAAATCCTCTTTTTATCACTTGAGGAATATTGTCTGGGTGAAACACCTGGTTCCTCTGGATGATCTTCCAACATTGGTCCATGCCTTTGTCACTACCCATCTTGATTACTGCAACTCCCTCTACCTAGGGCTACCTGGGGTTGATATCTGCCGCTTGCAGCTGGTGCAGAACATGACAGCCAGGCTATTGACTGGGACTTCTAGAACCAGTCATATTACGCCTGTTCTCCATGAACTGCACTGGCTGCCTGTCAGTGGCAGATCACCTTTAAGGTTGGCTTGCTAACCTTTAAAGCCCTACATGATCAGGGACCCGGTTACCTGCAAGATCTCCTTGTACCCTACTGCCCCCTCTGTCCTCTCTGATCCACCAACAAGGGATTGCTAGAGATTCCCAGGGTACGTTTGAAGACACCTGGTTGTC